>OX451741.1:1033504411-1034704411 GCA_948472305.1 Vicia faba
ATCAAAAAAAGAAAAAGTCAAAAAGTCAAAGAAATAAGCAAAATGGGCTCAGGGGGTTCTAAAGCAATTATGTGGTGTAAAAAGAAAAGTCAACACAGGCCCAGCCCATGAAGACCTTTCTTCAACCTCCAGCCTTCTGTTTGAACAAAACGCGCGCCACTTTCTTCCATTGCAAGGCCCTGATTCCTTGAGTTTTAGCAAAAACTTCCAACATCAAAACTGTTAAGCATCTTCCCACGAATTCACACATATAAAAAACATATTTTAATTCTCAGAAATGAGAGAGAATTTCTTCTCTCCCAATTCTTAACCTAATTTTTGTTCAAAGTTCAGACATCAAATTCTTGCAACACACATAATATAAATAAAATCTAATTATATGGGCATGTTCAGGGCAATGATTATGACATATTCTCTTCACAAACCTAAAGCTAACAATGCCTAATAAGAGAGATACGAATTCAAAAACTTACCTGTTCAGTTGAAGTTCTATCTGGCAATGGAGAAGCTCTCAGTGCAAGGTGATGATTGGAAAAGCTTCCTTGAGGTCCAGGGATGCTATTCCAAGTGTTACTTTGCTTCGAAAGCTTTTGAATCGAGCTAGAGCACTTCACCTGCAAGTCAGAAATGTGAAAATGGTGGAACCAGTTAGAGGGATTACAGGTCGTGTTTTTGCTTTTGGTTAGCTTGCATAGGTGTTAGGGAATGTATGTGAACTGGTTTGGGCAAGAATGCTTGAAAGGATTGAGAGTTGGAACTCAATCTGCAAAGGTTGCTCTGTTTGAGCAGTTTCACAGTGATTCTGAGTTTTGGGAGGGATTGGAGGTAAAAGGCTCGTGCAAAAGCTTGGTTGAGATGTCTTGAGTGTGTTTGATCAGTTTGTCTAAGTGTTTGTAAGCTGAGATGGAAGTTGGTACAAGTTATGCTACCTTACTTGAATTTGAAGCAAGCAATGGCCACTTGATCATTCTATCCTGTACAGGCCCTCACACTATGCTGCACACATTGGCCTTGATCAGTGCAATTTGTTCACAAACTTGTGCCAAGAAGATTTGGACTGTACCACTTGGATTGCAAACTTGACATAAAGTTCTCCTTTTCAAAAATGGAAATAGTGCTTTTTCTAGTTTAGGGTTAATTCTCCATGTAATGTCCAAAGGCTTAGAATAACAACTTGGTTCAATGGTTTTGCATTAAATTTATGAGTGTCAAAGGGTTTTAGGACCTGTAATGTAGCACAAACTATGCTGATTTGAAAATGGCCTAAGTTATGAACATGTTCATGAACCATTCAAAAGTGGATTTTTGCCATATTGTGAAATTCGATTCTCTCAAGTTATGAGGTTGTTTGAGAAGTTCTTGGACATTTTGGAAAGCTTGGAATGTGTACTACGATCCATCTTTGAAATGCAAATTGAAATTCCAAGTGGAAGTGTATGGAAAATGGCCTTGAAGTTAGGTAGAAAACCTTGTCAAAAAGGTCAAATTTTCACTAAGTTATGAATGGTTTAGTGCCCTTATTCAAAAATTTGTAACTTGAGATACAAGCCTCATTTGGGAAAACTTTGTGAGTCAAAGTTATAGATTATGTAACAATCTACAACTTTCATGTTTTGACTTTTGTTTGAATCCAAATGAATCTTGGTGAGAAAGTGGGGCAAAGTTGGGAAAAAACTAGGGTTTTCCATAACTTAGAAAAATTCTAAGTTATGAAAAATTCCATTTCAAACCCTAATTTGCATTTCTTGGTTTCTTGGTGAACAAGTTTCATGATTTGGCATGTTTTGATGAAAAATGAATCTTGACTCTTGATTTTGACCAAAAAGTCAAAGTTTGACTTTTCAGTATACAGTCAAAATTGATCAATTGACTGGGAAATTCAACTGTCAATCTTGTGTACTTGGGATCTTTTGAGTTTGTTGAACATGTCAAGACAATTCCATTGAGTCCTTGAGTCCATATGTGAGCTTGGTTTGCCATTGGCTAGGTCAAACAGTCAAAAATTACCCTTGTGCAGTCAAAACCCTAAAAATGACCATTTTGCCCTTTTGATGATCTGATCAAATTTCTTGTGGAATTGTGATCCAAACTTGATCAAATGGTCCATATGAGTTCATAATGTTGATGTGGGTCAAAAATCATGAGATTTGACTGTCAATTGGCCACAGTTGACTTTTTCCTCAATATAGCTGATTTCTAGGTCATCTGTCCAATTGACTGGGCAAAACTTGGAATCAAGACTTGAAACTTGGTATGGATAAACTTGGCAGTCCAACATGAAGCATGAAAGTCATCTTAGGCATTTTAGGTCAAAACATCTTTGTTCAACCACAAACCCTAATTTGGGTTAACAGTGCAAGGAGAAGTCTTGAGCAGAGGAAACCCTAACTGGATCTTGATCTTCAAAGGTCTTGTGATGAGAAAAATGTTGAGGAAATGGGAGGGCAAATTTTGGGGTACAACAGTTGCCCCTGTTCAATCTTCTTGGACCTGAAGAGTTAGATTGGCAAGTTTGCCTTTCGTGACTCGAGGGTAAAAGGAGATTGGACACTAGAGTGCCCGGAAATTTGCACTCGCATGTTGGAGTCTCAACAATGTGATGTCGGGAATGGGCTTACAGATGCCATTTGGAGAGATGGTGGATAGGGAGATGGGCTTATAGATGCCATCTGGAGATGTGACAGAACCTTGTCGGGAATGGGCTTATAGATGCCATTTGGAAGTGTTGATCGCATAAGAGATTCCTTAGCGAGAACTTGTGTATTTGAGAAAGACAGGTGTTTTCCTGGCTTGTTACAGGTGTTTGATCTTCAATCTCTTTATGCAGATATGCCCTGGCTAGATACAGGTGTCGAGTCTACAAACGGTTGCTCACAGATGTGCCCTGGCTGGATACAGGAATCGAATCCGGAAATAGTTGTCAACAGATATGCCCTGGCTGGATACAGGAATCGAATCTTCGAACTCTTCAGACGTGCCCTGGCTAGATACAGGAATCGAGTCTGGAAATGTGGTCAACAGATATGCCCTGGCTAGATACAGGAGTCAAATCTGGAAATGTTGTAGTTGATAGATGTGCCCTGGCTGGATACAGGAATCGAATCTTCGAACTCTTCAGACGTGCCCTGGCTAGATACATGAATCGAGTCTGGAAACTGATCACTCTCAGATGTGCCCTGGCTAGATACAGGTATCGAATCTGGAATTGTGACAGCTGAAGGTAGTTGTCTTTGGGATCGTCTTTTTTCTGAAAAGGCAAAAACATAAGTTGTATGCAATGTCATGATGTATGATATGCATGATGTCATGATGTTCAACATGAGATAGTGTTGTACGCACTTTATCATGTATGTAAGCAAGATGTATGGAAATGTGAAATGTTTATGAATGTAATTTCGTCTTAGGAAAATAAATCCTTGACGAACGGCCGGGGAGTTGCTCTGTGGCAGAGATACTTTGCTGAAGTTTGACGAGAGGCCTGCTGAGGACTTCAATGATGGATTCCGCTGGGGATAATGAAAGATAAACTCCGCTGGGGAATGGAAGAACTTTGCCGAGGGCGATCTTCCGTGGCAATTAGCTGAGGATAACCCAGTTATAAGCCCTTGTGAGGGATAACTCTGAATAAAGCTCGGGAGAGACGTCCGTATCCTGTAGGGAACAAGCTTCCAGAATCTACCGGGGATGAGCTTTAAGACCTGCCGGGGAATTTTGTGCCTTTTCAGGATCGACGGGGAATCAACTCCGCTTGGATAAAGTATTGTTGAATCTTGTCTTACTCTGCGGGGTGTTGAGATGATTTGGTCACATTCTTCAGTCGAATCTACCTGGGTACCTTGGCAGACAAAGCAACCATACTGCATCAGACAACTTCACATTTCCCCTGTCTCTGATGTCACCTGTAATTAATCTTTTGTTTTATATGCCAATATTTATGAATCAGCAATTTAATGTCAAATGCATATATCAAAAATGAGCATTGGACGTTCTTCGCAAAACAAAACAGAAAAAGGAAAAACAATGGCAATTTGTATGGACAAGTGAATTTGTATTGATTTGATCTTTGCCTGTGAATAGGCGTTTTTATACAAGAGGCTGACATCCTAGTAAGAGGACGCCGCCAAATAACATAGAGTTTACAATTTTGAAAAGAAAACAAAACAGCTATGTGAACAATCCCACTGGGTTCCAACTCTGCTATCGCCTTTATGTCTCCAAGCGTCTCATCGCTTTGCTGCCTAGTTGAAGATGAAGCTGATTGGTCGATGCCGAAGTCTGAGCCAGATAGTTGATGCCGAATTCCGGATGCGAAGTGATCCAATGAGACATAGTGTTACGCTTTATCCCTAACTTTTGCCTGGACCGCCCTTTCGGGTTTTCAGTCCACCGGGATACCCATTTTTGCCCAAGCCGCCTTTTCAGGTTTTCGACTTGCCGGGTGTACAGATTTTTATTCATTTCATCCCTTATTTTTGCCTGAACCCTTTTGGTTCGCCGGGAAGCCCTTATTTTTTCCTAGGTATGTCAACCTAGCGGGTCTTTTATTTATGCGTAGTATTTTTTTACTATGTCTGCATTGGCGGGGTGAGGAAGGTCGTCACCATCCATGGTGGTTAGGATCATGGCTCCTCCTGAGAACACATGCTTAACCATAAATGGCCCTTCGTATGTAGGGGTCCATTTGCCCCGGGGATCACTTTGAGGAAGGATGATGCGTTTGATTACCAGGTCCCCAACTTGATATTCTTGTGGTTTGACTTTCTTGTTAAATGCCCTGATCATCCGCTTTTGATACGTTTGACCATGACAGATAGCAGTGAGCCTCTTTTCGTCAATCAGATTTAATTGATCAAGTCGAGTCTGGATCCAGTCATCTTCACTCAGATCTGCATCCTTCATTATTCGGAGAGAGGGTATCTGGACTTCAATTGGCAAGACTGCCTCCATGCCATAGACCAAGGAGAAAGGAGTTGCCCCGGTTGACGTCCTTGCTGAGGTACGGTACCCATGAAGAGCGAACGGTAACATCTCGTGCCAATCTTTATAGGTCACTGTCATCTTCTGCACAATTTTCTTGATATTCTTATTAGCTGCTTCTACAGCTCCATTCATCTTCGGCCGGTAAGGAGAAGAGTTATGGTGCTGTATTTTGAATTGTTCGCAGAGTTCAGTGATCATCTTGTTATTGAGATTGGTACCATTGTCCGTAATGATTCTTTCCGGGACGCCGTACCGACAGATCAGATTATGCCGGATGAAACGTGCCACGACGCTCTTGGTTACTGTGGCGTAGGAAGCTGCCTCAACCCACTTCGTGAAGTAATCGATCGCCACTAAGATGAAGCGATGCCCATTGGATGCCGTCGGTCGGATCTCACCGATCATATCAATCCCCCACATTGCAAAAGGCCAAGGTGCCGTCAGGACGTTCAGAGGAACTGGAGGAATATGCACCTTGTCAGCATAGATCTGGCATTTGTGACAAGTTCGGGAGTGTTGGTAACAATCAGCTTCCATTGTGGACCAGAAATATCCTGCCCGAAGGATTTTCTTAGCCATGGTGTGTCCACTGGAATGTGTTCCAAATGTGCCTTCATGCAGTTCTATCATGATCTTCTCTGCTTCAGCCTTATCCACACAATGTAGTAGGGTTGAATCATGATTCCGTTTGTAGAGGATGCCGTTGCTGAGGAAGAATTTCGCCGCAAACCTCCTCATGAACTTCTTGTCATTGACAGATGCACCTTCAGGGTATTCCTGAGCTTCCAAGTACCTCTTCACCTCATGATACCAGGGTTTTTCAGTCACCTTCTCAGCCTCAAGCTCGCAGCAGTATGCCGGTTCGTCCAACTTCCAGATAATGATCCGGGGAGCCTCATTGTCCCATTTAACTTTGAACATTGAAGACATCGTAGCTAGTGCGTCCGCTAGCTGATTCTCCTCTCTTGGGAAGTGCTCAAAAGTTATTTCTTCAAAGTGGGGAAGCATGGTTGACACATACTCCTTGTAAGGAATAAGATTTGGGTGTTTCGTATCCCACTCGCCTTTGATCTGATTGATCACGAGAGCGGAATCTCCAAAGACACTCAGAAACTTGATCCTTAAGTCGATTGCAGCTTGTAAACCCATGATACATGCCTCATATTCTGCCATGTTGTTGGTGCAGTTGAAACATAATCGGGCGGTGAGTGGAGTATGAGTTCCTTTGGGGGATATGATTACAGCGCCGACGTCGTTACCCAAAGCATTGGAGGCTCCGTCAAAATGCATAGACCATCGGGATCCTTCCTCAGGTCCTTCATCCGGTCCAGGTACTTCACAGTCAGTTACCACCATGATGTCTTCGTCCGGAAAATCAAAGTTCAATGATTGGTAATCGTCCACAGGTTGGTGTGCCAAATGATCTGCCAGTACACTTCCTTTAATCGCTTTCTGAGTTGTATACTGGATGTCGTATTCTGTCAAGATCATTTGCCATCTCGCTATTCTTCCAGACAGAGCAGGCTTTTCAAATATATACTTGATGGGATCCATCTTTGAAATCAATAAAGTAGTGTGAGTCAGCATATACTGTCTCAGCCGGCGAGCAGCCCATACTAGAGCGCAGCAAGTTTTCTCAAGCAGTGAGTAACGAGACTCACAGTCGGTAAACTTTTTTCTCAAGTAATAAATAGCGTGCTCTTTTCGGCCAGACTCGTCATGCTGCCCCAGCACACACCCCATTGAATTGTCAAGTACTGTCAAGTATAATATTAGAGGTCTTCCTTCCACTGGTGGCATAAGAATGGGTGGCTCTTGGAGATATTCCTTTATCTTTTCAAAGGCGGCCTGACATTCATCGTTCCAGCGTACTACTTGATCTTTCTTCAGTAATTTGAAGATTGGCTCACAAGTAGCAGTCAGATGCGAGATGAATCGGGCAATGTAATTCAGTCGTCCCAGGAAGCCTCTGACTTCTTTCTCTGTCTTTGGAGTTGGCATCTCTTGTATGGCTTTTACCTTGGCAGGGTCCACCTGAATACCTTTGTCACTTACAATGAAACCTAGCAATTTTCCGGACCTCACCCCAAAGGTGCATTTGTTGGGATTCAATCTCAGCTTGTATAACTTGAGTCGGTCAAACAGCTTCCTCAAATGATCAAGGTGCTCCTCCTCAGTTTGAGACCTTGCAATCATGTCATCAACGTATACTTCAATATCATGATGGATCATATCATGAAATAAAGCAACCATGGCACGTTGATAGGTTGCCCCAGCATTTTTCAACCCGAATGGCATGACCTTGTAGCAGAAGGTGCCCCACTGAGTCACAAAGGTAGTCTTTTCCATATCCTCCGGAGCCATCTTGATATGATTATACCCTGAAAAACCATCCATGAAGGAGAAAACCTTGTGTTGAGCAGTATTGTCAACAAGGACGTCGATGTGAGGTAAGGGAAAGTCATCCTTGGGGCTGGCCATGTTCAAATCTCTGTAGTCGACACACATTCTGACTTTACCGTCCTTCTTCGGCACTGGCACCACATTGGCAACCCACTGAGGGTAAGAAGTTACTGCTAGAAACCCGGCGTCGAATTGCTTCATAACCTCAGCCTTGATCTTTTCAGACATCTCTGGGCGCATTCGTCGGACCTTTTGCTTTACCGGAGGGCAGTCTTCCTTGGTTGGTAGATGATGAACCACAATGTCGGCATCCAGACCAGGCATGTCTTCGTAGGACCAAGAAAATATCTCCATGTAATCGTGTAGCATCTGGATCAATCGTTGCTTCACGCTGAGCTCTAGATTAGCCCCAATCTTGACCTCTTTCCTATCTGTCTCAGTACCCAGGTTAATTGTTTCCACTGGCTCTTCATGTGGTTGAATAGCCCTCTCTTCTTGGAGTAGCAATCTTGCGAGTTCACCAGGCACTTCGCAATCATCTTCACCTTCGTCTTCGGCCAAGTTGATCGGATTCTCGAAGTCATAACTGGCGGTAGCATAGCTGTTACCAGTGAGATCCAGAGTGGATTGAAACCTGTATAAGTGAGTGTGTGTAAATATAGCTGTTTTGCAATATATATAACACAAAGAAAAAGAGCACAAGATTTGAAATGCAACAAACTTCCAATGTTTTGATTGATGATATATGGAAATGTCATACAAAAAGCCCTCACAAATGGAGCTACGATGCCCCGAGTAGGACACCGAGCCAACAAAGTTTTAACATATTGTTTGTTACAAATTTGAAATCAAAAGAAATTAATTACTGCGTGACAAATGTGATAGGTGTAAAATCCTTTGCCGTCCAGTTGCTTAGTCCGTTGCTGGTAGTCGGGTAGATCCAGCTGTCAAACTCTGCTTCCTCTACATCCTCCTCAATAGCATTCACCCTTGGGTTAGAGATAAATACCGGAGCCTTTCTGATCTTTTCCTTGCGCACAGCCCTCTGAGCCTTTGCAGTAAAGCCCAGCCCAAACTTGTCGTTCTTTTGAGTGAAGTCAGGAAGCTGACCCCAGTTTGCACAATTGCGTTTCTCGATTACAGCCCGGGCATCCTTCAAGGACGCCATCTTCAACGGAAAATCTTCTTCAACTACTGCTTCAGCTGATGCCAACACTGGGGGGACTTCTTCAAAATGCTGAAAGGGGGTTTCAATAAACTCCCCGTCCATCTCGATATACCGGAATGAATTCAAGTGACTAACCATGTATTCCTCCTCACCCTGCACAATAACAATCTTCTCTTTGACAGGGTATTTGAGCTTTGGTGTAGAGTGGATGTTACTGCCCCAGCTTTGTGAATCCAGGGTCGACCCAACAAGCAGGAGTAAGATGGACGAATATCCATTACATAGAATGTTGAGTTGAAGACTTGGGAACCCACACGAATGGGGATGTCTACTTCACCGTGCACCATCCTCTTAGAACCGTCGAAGGCTCTAACAATGATGTTACTAGGTTTCAACTCCAGGCCCTCACAATCCAAGCGGTCCAATGCTTTCTTGGGCAAAACATTCAGGGAAGAGCCGGTATCCACTAACACGTGTGCGAGAGTAGTGCCCCTGCATTCTATGGAAACATGCAGGGCATCATTGTGATTTTTCCCTTTGGGGTGAGGTCAGCATCCGAGAACCCCAATCCATTGTCGGCTATCAAATTAGCCACACAGTCAGTGAATTGATCCGCGGAGGTCTCTTGCGGCACATGGGCCGTTTTCAGAAATGAAATCAGGGCTTTTGCATGGGCCTCTGAGCATAGCAGCAATGATAGCATAGAGATTTTGGAGGGAGTATGCCCCAACTGTTCAACGACATTAAAGTCACTCTTTTTGATAATTTTAAGGATTTCCTCCATTTCTTGTTGGGAGGCTTCCACAGCAGTCTTCTTTCTTGGTGCCTCCGTCCTGGCAGGCAAATCGGTAGCAACCTCTTTGCCCCGAATATCAGAGGACTCGGAGGCAGTAGTAGACACAGGAACTTGAACTGGAACATGCACACTTGCGGGTGTGATGGTGAGAGGTTTTCGGATAACTGGCGGTGCAATGTCAGGTGAGAAGAGCCTGCCACTGCGGGTAATCTTGGCGGGACCAGTGATGTTACTGATACTGGTATTGGTATTGAACTCCTGCTTTACTCCAAGCACATACACGTCGGCCCCATAATGCCATGGAACAGCTTTATCAGACTCATACGGGAGAGGCCCTGGGACAGTAATAGTGATGGGTGCAGCAGACATAATTTGGACTGGTTTCTTCACGGGAGCTTTGGCAGGATTGTAAATTGTGACAACAGATATTTCTTCAATGGAAACAGACGGAACAGCAGTTTTCTTGAACAGAATTTCCTTGCTATCCATCAGGCTTTGGATGCCTGATTTCAGCAGTGGACAACCGGTAGGGATAACAGCACACAGGAGGCAGCCCTTGCTACAACCCGGAAATAAACCGGCTAGTAGTAAGTTCCTCTTAACAGTCAAAAGAGGGGTAACAACTTCATTTACCGAAACAGCATACAACTCTTCCTCAATGACATTTACTCTATGCTGGGGCATAGGAGCAGTTACAACATTCGGTCTCTCAGGCGCTTCAAACTGAATTTCCTTTGCGTCGATAAGATCTTGCACTTTGTTTCTCAAGGCCCAGCAATCATCAGTAGTATGCCCGGGACTATCAGAATGATAAGCACACTGGGCATTTGGGTTATACTTAGGAGACGCAGTGTTGACGACCTTAGGAGCTTCTTTGAGGGTCACCAAGTTGGTTGATAATAGTTGGGGTAAAATTTGAGATAAGGTCATACTCAGCTGAGTATACTGCCTCTTGGGCCTTTCACTTCTTTGTTGATTGTACTGCTGAGGAGCAGCAACAGGTTTTGAGATGACCAAAGCATTGACGGCTTGGCAACTTTCGGGCTTGACTTGTCATCGAGGACCATAGACGGCGCTTGCTTCTTTCTTTAAAGGTCTTTTCTCAGTACTTGTGGAGGCAGCTTTTTGTATCTTTCCTGACCTAATGCCAGCTTCAATTCTTTCTCCCGTCAGAATCAAATCCGTAAACCCAGCGGAGGAGTTACCAACCAAATGATTGAAAAATGGACCAGACAAAGTCCCTAGGAACATATCAACCAGCTCACGATCAGTCAATGGAGGCTGCACCCTTCCAGCCAAATCTCTCCATTTTTGTGCGTATTCTTTGAACCCTTCACCCGTTCCTAGAGACATACCCTGAAGTTGGGTACGCGTAGGAGCGAGATCAGAATTGTATTGATATTGTCTGTAGAATGCGGTTGCCAAATCTTCCCAGTGTCGGATGCTAGTTCCATCTAATTGGTAGAACCATTCAAGCTGTGATCCCGAGAGGCTATCTTGGAAGAAGTGAATCCAGAGGTTCTTATCCCCCGTGTAAGGTTGGATCTTCCTTACGTACGACCTCAGATGCAGCTTTGGGCAGGAGACCCCATCATACTTGGCGAAGGCAAGCGCCTTAAACTTGTGTGGAATTACTACCCCAGAAGATAACCCCAGATCTCCAAAATCCAGTCCCGGCATATTCTGAATTTCCATGGCGCTCAAGCGGTCCTCCAATTGCTTGTATCTGTCAACAGCAGGTGGGTATTGTTCGTCATTGTAGTCCATCTCGTTGTTGGAGACTGCGGGACTAGGAGCTCCTCCCCCTTGGGGACTGTTTTTCTCAGCAGAAGAAGTAGTTGGTTCAGCTTCATTATGGAGTGTGTTCCCAAATCTGCGTCCAGCGTTGAACAACGCATTCCTCTTTTTCTTCTTCTTCTTCAGGAGTAGAGTCTTCAACTCTTGCTGACCTTGAGCCAGGCTTAAGACCATCTCTTGAAACTGTGCACTTTGGGCCTGAAGGGCCTTGATTGCTTGCTCACTGGATGAGTCTGGATTCATGATGACTGTTCAAAATAAACAGCGAAGGAGATTAAGCAACCTGTGAAATAGGGTACCTGCTATGCACATGGTGCAATGGAATGCGTATGTTTTATGTTTTCAAAGACAAACAAGATTCAACTTTGTAGACAAAAAGGGAAACACACTTCATTAGATTAAAATTTTCAATTGTTCAACAATTTGCCCTTAGGCATTACAGGAATGAAAAATACTGGAAAGGAAATAAAACTATAAAAGGAAATATCCAAAGCTCATCAATGCTCCCATGGCCTCCTCTTCTCAGTGCTGATGTAGTTTTTCAGGACCCGTTCTTTCTCCAATTGCTTAGTCAGCCTCTGGATCTTCCGTTCCTGCTCGTTGAACTTCTCCCGATAGAAATCCCGTTCTTCCTTTAGCTGCGCCCAAGATCTCTTCATTGTGTCAAAATCAGTAGGTATCTGAGGAGGGAGAACAGTTGGAGGAACCCCATCTTCATTAGGGGATTCAAGAATGAGAGGTCTAACAGCTTCGTACGGCATACCTAACCTCTGAGCACGGATGCGGACCCACTTGCAATAGGGTTCCAATGGTAGAGAAGTCTTTGGTCCTAACTCATGTGGGTCAGCTTTGTGAATTCTGTCCCAAGCTCTAATGAATCCATGGCGTAGTTTGTCACTGTCTGCCTGAAACTCAAAATGGAAGTGAGGAACCAGCATTTCATGAGGCCCATCTCCTATGGCTCTTCCAAACTGACGGAGGGCTAAGCATGGATTGTAAGAGATTCCTCCTCGGATACCAATCAACGGAACATTAGGGTATTCTCTGCAACGGTCAATAACAACTACCTCATCCAAACCTCTGAGAGTCCAGGTGATGTCATTATCAGTGAGAGACATTAACCTTCGAGCCCAACCTTTTCCTTCTTCATTCTTCAGCACGAACTTAGGAAGGTGCGAAATAAACCACCTCACTAGCAAAGGAGCACAACACCACGGAGTTCCCCGTTTTCGAGCAGTACGAGCATAGAGTTGTTGCAAGATATCACCCAAAAGAGTGGGTACAGGATTCCGAGACATGAAGATCCTTATGACATGGATACTGATAAAGGTGTCAGGATTGGGAAACAATACCAGGCCATAGATCAAAAGAGCCAGAATATCCTCGTATGCCTTGAAGTCCAAGTCATTCCAGAAATCATTAGCCTTGCCAACCAGAAATTTGACCAAAAATCCCTTAACTCCGTTTCTAGTTTCCCAGTTAGCTAATACCTCTTCCTTGGTCAAGGGGAGAATTGCATCAATCTCTTCAGGCCTAGGAGTCTTTTCCAAACCAGTGAATGGAGTTTGTTCCAAGACAGGGATCCCAAGCAGATAAGAGAATTCTTCCAGGGTAGGAACCAGCTGGAAGTCTTGAAAGGTGAAACAATGATACAGAGGGTCATAAAACTGGGTCAGAACACTTATCAGTTGTTGGTCCCATTTTGCAGTGATCAAGCCAAGGAGAGAACCATGTCTGTTGATGAAGGAAGAAGTGTTTGGAATCCTACCAACCAAATCCTTGAGTAAAACTGGTGGTTGAACAAAGTTAAGCCGGATGGTATTCCTACGCACGGGCATCATGATGTCCTACAAAACAGAGCAAAGATGAAACTTTTTTGTCTTTGAAATGGGTTAGTCCTTTATATAGGATGCATGCAATGGTATGATGGCATGATGCTATGATGAAACACACCACAAGTCTTCACACAGGCAAGCATGGCAAGGCACACAAATCACACAAGACACCCTTAGGTTTCAGGCCAGCATGAATTTCAGGTATTACCCTCTTTTGGTTTTGTTGGTTAAAACCTGTCCTATCAAAAGTAACCGGGTTCTAGAAGGTCTCAAATCATTGGCTACCCTCAATCGGTCATAACTCCAGCATCGCAATCTTTTCTCGCGGCCAGAACCATCTCGAGAGTTTAGCCTCAATGAGTGTAGCATACTGCTACTGTCCTAATAGCCAAGTTTGGTCAATTTAGGGTTCTAAGGTTGGTTGGTGTTTAATGACTCCTTAGAAGACCTATATTCTCCCCGTTGCAACACAAGGGATATAGGTACAGACCAAGATGCCACACCAACGTAGCCACTGCTTCACCCATGTCGGTCTACGCCGGACAGGTCCCTCACAGATTATGCTACCTAAAAAGGGTATTTCCCAGATCCGGGTTAGGATCTATGAAACTCCGATGCAAAGCCCACAAATATAAAAGCAAACAAAGCAAACAATTGAAAACAAAGGTGATCTAGGCCCTAAGGTTACTCCACTTTATAAGTTCTCCCCAGCAGAGTCGCCAGTTCTGTGATACGGTGGGAGAACTGACTTGAGGTTTTGCGTTTGTTTTCGCAAATGTTTCGGTTGAGCAAGAGTCGCCACCGACTTTTTATTTTATCCTAAGGAAAGGTTAAAAAGCACAGCAAAAACCTTTTGAGATGTTTTCTTGGGTTCGGGGAGTAGATTATAGAAAGGGAAGGTATTAGCACCCTTTCTATCCATGGTTATCCATGGGCTCTTAGTTACTTGCTTAGATCAATTGCCTTTTATTTTCCATTGTTTTAAATGGTGCTTGTGTGTGTGTGTGGGTTTGAAAATGTTTTGAAAAGAAGCCAATGTGGTGGCAACCTTTGTAATGATCCATGTGGGGATGTATACAAAGATGTATGTCTTTCGAAAAGGTTTTCATTTGTTTTTGAAAGTTGTTTTGAAAGTGTAGTGATGTGTGGTTTTTTGAAATAGGCAAGTGTTTTAGTTTGCAAGATTGATTCAAGTAACTAAGAGGTTATCTACTCCTAAATTTCTCAAAGTTTATTGCTATGTTTTAACCCTTTTAATAAGTTTGTTCCACCATTGTATTTGGTGGACAATCTTATGTTTAGGATGTGAAAGGGACAGGCGCGGGTCATCGTTTAGGCCATAATTGCAATGGTGCCAAGTATCTTTGGGCATTTTCTTTAAGGGACTTGATCATTTGTTTTGGCAATATTTTGAAAGTGTTATCGAGGGACTATGATCATTTGATTTGTTTGTTTTGCCCAAAGAGACCTAACATACAACATAGCCCAATTTTGAAAAGCAACAAGTGGAATACCCTAGGGGGTGCAAGTGTGATTTGTGTGTTCATTTTCATGCTTGTTTGTCTTGAGATTAGGTCATAACTATTTTGTCGTTTTTCGCATACAAACCCTAATTCTAACATGGTATAATTAGAAAGCAATAAAGTGCGAAAGTAAATTTACTAAGCTATTACAAAACCATATATGGGAAGGGGGGTACAAATGTTCGAATGGGGATTTTGACAAGGAATTTAAACCTAAAACTATTACATCAATGTTGAATATTTACAAGACAAATAATTTGCATAGATTAAATAAAATAAGACAAATATGCAAGAATGCAAAAAGAATTTTTATATGTATGAAAAAAAAAGAATTATTTATGTAAGAATAAAAAGAAAATAAAAAGGTATTATTTTTTTGGAGTTTTTCATATTTAAGACAAAACCCTAATTCTATTAAATAAAATGTATTATTATTTAATTTAATACAAGTATTTATTTATTATGTACAAAAATAAAATAAAATGAAGTATGTTTATAAAAAGTATTTTTTGTCAAATATTAATAAAAATGAAAAATATAGGTATTTTTGTATTTTAACCTAAATATACTAATATATATATATATATATATATATATATATATATATATATATATATATATATATATATATATATATATATATATATATATATATATATATATATATATATATATATATATATATATATATATATATATATATATATATATATATATATATATATATATATATATATATATATATATATATATATATATATATGTATTAAGTTCTAAATATGTATTATATATAAAAATAATAATATTTAATATTAAATAAAAAAAAGTATTTTTCTATAAAATATTTTCAGAAAGTAAAACAAAAATAAAAGTGTATAAAAATGCATTTGCACTATTTTTTAGTATTTTAAACAAAATATGTGTATTTATCTATTTATGTATAAACTAAAAGAAAACTAAATAAATGCCTAATAAAATCAAAAATGGTGAGAAAAAATATTTTTATATTTTTAATGTCATGAGCAAAAATAAATAAGTCAATCAAAAAAAGAAAAAGTCAAAAAGTCAAAGAAATAAGCAAAATGGGCTCAGGGGGTTCAAAAGCAATTATGTGGTGTAAAAAGAAAAGTCAACACAGGCCCAGCCCATGAAGACCTTTCTTCAACCTCCAGTCTTCTGTTTGAACAAAACGCGCGCCACTTTCTTCCATTGCAAGGCCCTGATTCCTTGAGTTTTAGCAAAAACTTCCAACATCAAAACTGTTAAGCATCTTCCCACGAATTCACACATATAAAAAACATGTTTTAATTCTCAGAAATGAGAGAGAATTTCTTCTCTCCCAATTCTTAACCTAATTTTTGTTCAAAGTTCAGACATCAAATTCTTGCAACACACATAATATAAATAAAATCTAATTATATGGGCATGTTCAGGGCAATGATTATGACATATTCTCTTCACAAACCTAAAGCTAACAATGCCTAATAAGAGAGATACGAATTCAAAAACTTACCTGTTCAGTTGAAGTTCTATCTGGCAATGGAGAAGCTCTCAGTGCAAGATGATGATTGGAAAAGCTTCCTTGAGGTCCAGGGATGCTATTCCAAGTGTTACTTTGCTTTGAAAGCTTTTGAATCGAGCTAGAGCACTTCACCTGCAAGTCAGAAATGTGAAAATGGTGGAACCAGTTAGAGGGATTACAGGTCGTGTTTTTGCTTTTGGTTAGCTTGCATAGGTGTTAGGGAATGTATGTGAACTGGTTTGGGCAAGAATGCTTGAAAGGATTGAGAGTTGGAACTCAATCTGCAAAGGTTGCTCTGTTTGAGCAGTTTCACAGTGATTCTGAGTTTTGGGAGGGATTGGAGGTAAAAGGCTCGTGCAAAAGCTTGGTTGAGATGTCTTGAGTGTGTTTGATCAGTTTGTCTAAGTGTTTGTAAGCTGAGATGGAAGTTGGTACAAGTTATGCTACCTTACTTGAATTTGAAGCAAGCAATGGCCACTTGATCATTCTAGCCTGTACAGGCCCTCACACTATGCTGCACACATTGGCCTTGATCAGTGCAATTTGTTCACAAACTTGTGCCAAGAAGATTTGGACTGTACCACTTGGATTGCAAACTTGACATAAAGTTCTCCTTTTCAAAAATGGAAATAGTGCTTTTTCTAGTTTAGGGTTAATTCTCCATGTAATGTCCAAAGGCTTAGAATAACAACTTGGTTCAATGGTTTTGCATTAAATTTATGAGTGTCAAAGGGTTTTAGGACCTGTAATGTAGCACAAACTATGCTGATTTGAAAATGGCCTAAGTTATGAACATGTTCATGAACCATTCAAAAGTGGATTTTTGCCATATTGTGAAATTCGATTCTCTCAAGTTATGAGGTTGTTTGAGAAGTTCTTGGACATTTTGGAAAGCTTGGAATGTGTACTACAATCCATCTTTGAAATGAAAATTGAAATTCCAAGTGGAAGTGTATGGAAAATGGCCTTGAAGTTAGGTAGAAAACCTTGTCAAAAAGGTCAAATTTTCACTAAGTTATGAATGGTTTAGTGCCCTTATTCAAAAATTTGTAACTTGAGATACAAGCCTCATTTGGGAAAACTTTGTGAATCAAAGTTGTAGATTATGTAACAAGCTACAACTTTCATGTTTTGACTTTTGTTTGAATCCAAATGAATCTTGGTGAGAAAGTGGGGCAAAGTTGGGAAAAAACTAGGGTTTTCCATAACTTAGAAAAATTCTAAGTTATGAAAAATTCCATTTCAAACCCTAATTTGCATTTCTTGGTTTCTTGGTGAACAAGTTTCATGATTTGGCATGTTTTGATGAAAAATGAATCTTGACTCTTGATTTTGACCAAAAAGTCAAAGTTTGACTTTTCAGTATACAGTCAAAATTGATCAATTGACTGGGAAATTCAACTGTCAATCTTGTGTACTTGGGATCTTTTGAGTTTGTTGAACATGTCAAGACAATTCCATTGAGTCCTTGAGTCCATATGTGAGCTTGGTTTGCCATTGGCTAGGTCAAACAGTCAAAAATTACCCTTGTGCAGTCAAAACCCTAAAAATGACCATTTTGCCCTTTTGATGATCTGATCAAATTTCTTGTGGAATTGTGATCCAAACTTGATCAAATGGTCCATATGAGTTCATAATGTTGATGTGGGTCAAAAATCATGAGATTTGACTGTCAATTGGCCACAGTTGACTTTTTCCTCAATACAGCTGATTTCTAGGTCATCTGTCCAATTGACTGGGCAAAACTTGGAATCAAGACTTGAAACTTGGTATGGATAAACTTGGGAGTCCAACATGAAGCATGAAAGTCATCTTAGGCATTTTAGGTCAAAACATCTTTGTTCAACCACAAACCCTAATTTGGGTTAACAGTGCAAGGAGAAGTCTTGAGCAGAGGAAACCCTAACTGGATCTTGATCTTCAAAGGTCTTGTGATGAGAAAAATGTTGAGGAAATGGGAGGGCAAATTTTGGGGTACAACAGCCCTCAACATAAAATATTTCCAATAAAGGCCAACATGGTGAGCATTCGCTCCAACTTAGAACATGCCAATCCAGGCCAACTTTAATGTTATTCTATGCTATGCGATGATATAAACAATCACAACTTGGCAACGCAACAACGACAATAACATACTAAAGATCGACATAACAACAATTCACACCGTTCAACATTGGCCAAGGGCCTACAACATAACATATCAACGAAATCAACAACTTTTCATGGCAACAACATATTCAAATTATCGTTCAGCATAAAATAACACAACATATTTACATTATCGTTCAGCATAAAATAACACAATATTGGTCATAAGACCTATAATTTAACAATGTCCATAATAATACTTCTGCTATTTAATTAATACTCCAAAACAGTTACTGCAACTTTACTAATTATTCCTAGCTCTGTCTTATTACTACAGACTATTAATGTTAAGTTTAATTGCTAAATTAAGATTACTGACTTGTACGTGCTTCTATTAAAGTTGTCTCTGCTATATCACACTACTTATAAGAATAGTTTAATTTTTCCCTAAGTGCTTTTGTATTTATTTTCAGATATTATTTTTCATTTTACATTTTGAAAACATTTTCTAAAAAAATACATTTTTTTGTAAATAATTAATATTTTATTTTTTGTACATATTTAGCTTATTAAATATATATAAATATACTTATACATATTTTATTAAATATTTAGGACAAAAAATATAAAAATAACACATTTTTATTTTTATTAATATGTGACATCAAAAATACCTTTTTAACCATATACTTTTTATTTTGTGCATAAATTAATTTATTTTGTATATACTAAATAAATAAAAATGCTTATTCAAAAAACTAGGGTTTAACCCTAAGACAATAAAAATTACCAAAAATTGACTTTTTTATCTTGTTTATATTTCACATTAAAAGATACTTTTACATACATAAAATACCATTTTTGTGCATAATACATTTTGCATATTTATTGGATTTATTTAATTATTGTACAATTAAATAATTCGTATATTCGATATGGATGTAATAGTTTTAGATTTAATTTCCTGCTAAATATCCCCCCATTCAAACATTTGTACCCCCATCCCCATAATCATGTTGTAATAATTTAGGACTTTAAATTTCCGCATTTAAAAGCTTTCAAATTATGCCATGATAGACCTAGGGTTTGTATGCAAAATCAAATAACAAATAGCTTGACCTAATTCAAGACAAAAAAGCATGAAAATGGACAACACAATGCACACTTGCACCCTTAGGGTTACTCCACTTGTTGCCTTCCAAAATGGGCCATGTTGCATGTTGAGTATCTTTGGCAAAACAAAAACAAATCAAATGATCATAGTCCCTCGATGACGCTTTCGAAGTTGCCTAAAAAATGATCAAGTCCCTTAAAGGAAATTGCCAAAGACACTTGGCACTATTGCATTCATGGTCTAAACGATGACCCGCGCCTGTCCCGTTAACATCCTAACACAAGATTGTCCACCAAATACAATGGTGGAACAATACTGTTAAAAGGGTTAAAACATAGGAAAGATCTTTGAGAAACTTAGAGTAGATAGCTCTTGGTTACTTGACCAACTTGCAAAACAAATCCTTGCCATTTTTCAAAACACACTCCACAACACAAACTTTTCAAAACAACTTTCAAAACCATTGAAAACTTTTCAAAAGACAAATACACCTTTGTATACATTCAAACATGGATCATTACAAAGGTTGCCACAACAAATGGCCTCTTTTCAAAAACCTTTTTCAAAACCACACGCACAAAGCACCATTTCAAACAATTGAAAGCACCATTTCAAACAATTGAAAATGCAAGGCAAGTGATCTAAGCAAGTAACTAAGAGCCCATGGATAACCATGGATAGAAAGGGTGCTAATACCTTCCCTTTCTATAATCTACTCCCCGAACCCAAGAAAACATCTCAAAGGTTTTTGCTGTGCTTTTTTAAACCTTTCCTTAGGATAAAATAAAAAGTCGGTGGCGACTCTTGCTAAACCGAAACATTTGCGAAAACAAACGCAAAACCTCAAGTCAGTTCTCCCACCGTATCACAGAACTGGCGACTCTGCTGGGGATAATTTTAAAAGTGGAGTAACCTTAGGGCTTAGATCACCCTTTTACATGACCAATTGTTTGCTTTGATTACTTTACATTTTGGTTCTCTTGTTTGGGCTTGAAATCCTACACCCAGATTTGGGAAACATTCATAGATAGCAATACGTTGTGGAAACTGTGCGGGGTATACCGACACGGTTGAAGCAATAGCTATATTAGTGCGACATATTTGTGAGTACCGGTAACCCTTGAGTTCAATCAAGGAGAGTACGGGGCCGCTGAGTGATGTCACTAAGCACTAATGACCTAGAATCTTACTTGACCATCTTGGCCTTTTATTAGGGGTAGTGAGATGACCGGCTTTGGTGCAGTCTGAAGTTGGTAGATACTCGATACTACACTCATTGAGGGTTGTTTTCATGGAATATTTTGGTCGCTAGTTAAGTGGCTAAACCAAAACAATGAACATAGAAAACGATTCAATGATATTGAGCTCCTTAGAACCTGGTTACTATTTATAGGACAGGTTTTTAAGCCAACTTCACTCAAGAGGGTACTTACCTATGAAACCTCATGCAAGCCTGAAACTAGGGTTTTTGTGTGACTTGCTTGTACATATGGTTGTGCATACATCATGAACATCATAAAGCATCATATGCATCCACTAACCATTTCAAGGGTTTGGATCTTCATCTTTGTTCTTGTTTTGTAGGTCATGGAAATTCTTCGCAGGAAAACTATCCAAGTCAACCTTGTGAGAATCCCTCCTCAACTCAAGGAGCTCACATCCAGAATTCCAGAAAGCTCTCTCTTCAGTGAAAGACATGGTAGACTGCTCAGCCTAGTCAACACCAGCATTGAAGAAGACATGGTGAAAGTGTTGTTCCAGTTCTTTGACCCCCTTCACCACTGTTTCACATTCCCCGACTATCAATTGGTGCCCACTTTGGAGGAATTTTCTCAACTCTTGAGAATTCCTATTCTTAATCAACTACCCTACAACGGTACGGAAAAAGAACCAAAGCCTGAAGATGTTGCTCAAGCACTACACTTGCAACCATCTGACATCAAGGGGCATTGGGAAACTAGAAGTGGTGTCAAAGGCTTCTTGGCAAAATTCTTGTTTGAGAAGGCACAAGAGTGTTGGAACTCCTTGGATCTACAAGCCTTTGAAGAGATTGTGGCACTCCTCATTTATGGGTTGGTCTTGTTCCCAAATCCTGACCAACTTATAGATGTCAATGCTGTCAAGATTTTCCTATCCAGGAATCCCATACCTACATTGCTTGGGGACATTATCCACTCATTTTACACACGAACAATGAGAAAGAGAGGTGTTCTCATGTGATGTACTCCTCTCCTTGCAAGGTGGTTTATTTCTCACCTTCCACAATCTGTTTTGAAGAATGAACAAGGCTTAAGGTGGTCACAACGATTGATGACCCTCGCACACTCTGATGTACATTGGTGTTCTCGGTCCAGAGAAAATGTCATCATCGTCGATCGTTGTGGTGAGTTCCCTAATGTTCCATTACTTGACATTAGGGGAGGCATTACCTACAACCCTTGTCTAGCTTTGAGGCAATTTGGATATGCACAGAGGGATGGCCCTCATGACATGCTGATTCCTGACCTAGTTTTTGACTTCGACAACGATGCGCAAGGACTTCGCCAAAGATTCATCAGAGCTTGGAGGATGCCTAACAAGGTAGATAGCAAGACACTGGGGCACAAGAACTCCATCCCTCTTGAGCCTTATCTCAAGTGGGTACGAACCTGCGCCCAGAGTCTTATGATGCCTTACCCTCACATTCTACCTTTGATTAAAGAGCCTGTTAAGGAAGGAGAGGTTCCATACACCATCCTACATCCTGACATGCCAACATCATGGGAGGAAATGCAGAAGAGTTGGATCCAACTCAAGGAAGAGCGGAATACTTTTGAAGCCAGCTTCTATGCCAGTGAGAAGAAGGTTTTGGAGCTTACCCGCCGACTTCACGAGGAGGAGACCCTCAACACCTACATCGCACCAAAGAGGATGCGCAACGTCTTTTTACCTTAAGAAGTTTTTGTAATATTTGGCCCATGGGGCATTTATGTACTGACAAATTTTCTTCTTATTAATATGACGTGTGTTCTTTTTGTCTGTAACAATTTTGAATTTCTAAATCCTTGAATGCATTACATGAATAAACATATCATTCATCATATGCATAAACAGGTCTTCACACCAGGTTTCCTTATCTCTCTCTGCTGTTTATTTCAGTAAGATGGATCTCGAACAGACGGTCAAAGATATGCAGGCACAAAACTCGCAGTTTCAACAGCTCCTTATGACCTTGGCAAAGGGTCAGGAGGATCTAAAAGAACTGCTAGGGAATAAAGAACAAGAAAAAGGAAAAAAGAAGAAGAAAAGAGTTGGGGTAGCTACACTGGGAAGAAGATTTGAGAATGAAGCTAGAAGAGTTCTTGAATTTCCCTCCACATCTGATGAGGGAACCGGTAAAGGAGTAGTAGAATGACCGCCGTGTCTGGGGTGTATCTGTACTGTATCTGACTTAAAATTCTGAATGAGTAATAGAATAACCGCCGTGTCTGGGGTGTATCCATACTGTATCTGAATAATTGTTAATGATAGCCTTTTAATCTTATCCTGAAAAGGATGAAATGTTAGCTAAAACACAAAGTTATGTTGCATGATATGTATGATGCAATATATATGTTATACCAATGTTTATGATATATGAATGTAATGAATGTGCATGTAAGCTGATGAGCCGTCTTGCTGAGGATAGATGAATCCTAGATAGCCGGAGATGAGAGAATCTTGACTGTTACCGGGGAAAATGAATCATTGACTGCTGCAGGGGATTGGAACTCCTTGGTGACTTGAATTTCCCTCTTTTGTTTTTCCTGATAACACTACCTTCTCTTTCTCCCTCTATTTTCTAATAAAAATACTATTATTTAATCCTTAGTAAACTTAAATGGGCCTAATCAATACACCCATTACTTTGCGACACGATAATCAAGCCCAACATCAATTCTAAGCTTATTAATAAAATGATACTTCAACTTGACTCTACCAATATAAACCTGATTAATTATTATTCCAACTTAATAAAATAGTTCTGACTTCGACGATAAAAATTCGAATTAAAATAAAATATTCAAAACAACAATTAATTAAATAAATAATTAAATATCGGGGCGTTACAACTCTCCCCCACTCAGAATATTTTCGTCTTCGAAAATAAAAGTCTACCTGGTTCAAATAACTCGGGATAGGAGTCTCGCATCTTGCTCTCCAACTCCCAGGTCATACTCTCTCCAACAGCTCCTAACCAGACAACTTTCACCAATGCAATCTCCTTCCCTCTTAGGATCTTCATCTCGCGATCTGCGACTCACACAGGCATCGTCTCCATCGTGAGATTATCCCATACTTGCACATCGTCCATCTGAATCACATGAGACGAATTGGGAATATACTTCTGAAGTTGCGATACATGAAACACATCATGCAAATTAGCAAGGTTTGGCGGTAACGCCACTTGGTAAGCAACTTTCCCAACTCGATCCGATATTTGATACAGACCAATAAAACAAGGAGTAAACTTCTTAGACTTCAGAGCTCGCCCAACACCAGTCACAGGTGTGACTCTCAAAAACACATGATCACCAGCTTGGAATTCAAATCTTTCCTTCTCTTGTCATGGTAACTTTTCTGTCTACTTTGAGAAACCTTCATCTTCTCTCGAATAAGCTTCACTTTCTCAGTAGTCTCTCGAACAATCTCAGGTACAAGTACCACACTTTCACCAGATTCATGCCAACACAATGGAGTCCTACACCTCCGAACATACAACTCCTCAAAAGGTGCCATCCCAATACTAGAATGGTAATTGTTATTATAAGTGAACTCAATCAAGGGAAGATAAGTACCCCACGAACCTCCCTGTTCAAGAACACATGCTCTCAAAAGATCCTCCAATGACTGAATAGTCCTCTCTGTCCGACCATCCGTCTGAGGATGATACGCCGAACTCAACCTCAACTTAGATCCCAACGCCTCTTGCAAACTTTTCCATAAATCAGAAGTAAACCTCAGATCTCTGTCCAACACAATACACAAAGGAACACCATGCAACTTCATAATTATTTTGGTGTAAATCTCTGCCAACTTCGAAATTAGATATGTGATGTTAATAGGTATAAAATGTGCCGACTTCGTAAGCCTATCAACAATCACCCATATCGAGTCATGTCCTCTCAAGGTACTAGGTAATCCCGTTACAAAGTCCATCGAAATGCTATCCCATTTCCATTATGGAATCTCTAACGGTTGCATCAACCCCACAGGCTTCTGATGCTCAATATTTGACTTCTGACAAGTCAAACAAGCATACACAAACTGTGCCATATCACGCTTCATACCAGGCCACCAAAACAAACCTTTCAAATCTTGATACATTTTAGTATCTCCAGGATGAATACTAAAACTGCTCCTATGACTTTCCTCAAGAATCACTTTCTTAATTCTTCATCATCAGGAATGCAAATACAATCTAAGAATCTCAATACACCTTGCGTATCTATCTTGAAATCATCATTCTCAGATCGATCAATTCCCATTATCATATCCACAAACTTCACATTTAGATTTTGAGCCTTGCTGATACTGTTGAGGAAGTCATTATTAATCTTTAACATTCCCAGCATAACACTCTGTGGTGTCACTTCACAAACTAAACTCAAATCTCGGAATTGCTCAATCAACTCCAACTCTTTAACCATCATTGCCGACATGTGAAAAGTCTTTCAGATTAAAGCATCAGACACAACATTAGCTTTTCCTGGATGATAATTCATACCGATATCATAATCCTTCAGCAATTCTAACCACCTTTGCTGCCTCATATTCAACTCTTTCTGATCAAAAAGATACTTCAAACTCTTATGGTTACTAAACACTTCGAATCTAGAACCATAAATATAATGCCTCCAGATTTTCAACACAAAGACAACTGCAACCAATTTTAAATCATGCGTAGGATAATTCTTTTCATGATTCCTCAATTGCCTCGACGCATAAGCAACCACCTTACTATTCTGCATGAGTACACCACCTAATCCCATCAGACAAGCATCACAATACACAACAAAAGGTTCCCCCAGATTAGGCAAGGGCAAAACTGGAGCCGACGTCAACCTTTTCTTCAATACGGTAAAACTTTATTCACATCGACTATCCCACACAAAGGTTTTACCCTTACAAGTCAACTTGGTCAACGGAAGTTCCAACTTAGAAAAACCTTTGACAAACCGTCTATAGTAACCGGCTAATCCCAAGAAGCTTCTAATCTCAGTAACCGACTTCGGAGCTTCCCATTGCAACACATCATCAACTTTAGAAGGATCCATAACAATTCCACTACCAAAAATGACATGACCAAGGAAACTAACCTCATGCAACCAAAATTCACACTTGGACAACTTCACATACAACTTCTTATCTTTCAAAACTTACAATATAACTCTTAGGTGCTCTTCATGTTCTTCTTCCGATTTAGAGTAAATCAGAATGTCATCAATGAATATCACCACAAACCGATCCAAATAAGTATGAAAGATACGATTCATGTACTCCATGAATACTCCTGGCGCATTGGTTACACCGAAAGGCATCACCGAATACTCGTAGTGTCCATACCGAGTCCTGAACATGGTCTTCTGGATATCATCTTCTCTCACTCTAATCTGGTGATACCCTGACGTCAAATCAATCTTAGAAAACACACTTGCACCCACCAATTGACCCATTAACTCATCAATCCTCGAAAGTGGATACTTGTTCTTAATCGTCACTTTATTCAACTGTCTGTAATCAACACAAGGCCTCATACTTCAATCTTTCTTCTTTACTAACAACACAGGCGCTCCCCACGATGATACACTTGGTCTTACAAACTTTTTCTCAAGCAACTCTTCCAACTGCTTCTTTAATTTAGACAATTCAGATGCAGACATCCTGTACGGTGCCATAGAAACAGGTATGGTACCAGGTACAAGATCAATTGCAAATTCAACTTCTCTCTCTAGCAGTACATCAGGAATTTCATCAGGAAACACTTCAGGAAATTCTCGCACCACCTGTAACTCATCAATCCTAACTTGGTTCTCCATTGATAGCGACGCCATCAACGAGAACATATGCGCTTCATCTTGTATCAGTTGCTTCAACTGTTTACCGGTCAACAAACTAACTTTTTCCTCTTCAGGAGTAGAAAACCTCACAGACTTGTTATAGCAATTGATATGAACATAGTTATACTCTAACCAATTCATACCCAAGATCACATCTAATATGCTTAACGGCAAACAAATCAAATCAATAGCAAAGTCTTTGCCGAAGATCGACAAAGGACAATTCAAACACACACGAGAAGTAGTCACCGATCCATTAGCTAGAATCTCAACGACCATTTCTCCATCCATAGAAGACAACACAAGACCCAATCTTTCAACATAATCAGCAATAATAAAACAATGAGTAACACCAGTATCAATAATAGTAATTAAAGGAGTACTATTAATGAAACATGTACCTCTGATGAGTCTGTTCTCACTAGCTGTCGGAGTCCCAACCAAAGCAAACACCTTGCCACCAGTTTGTGCCTTCTTTAGTTTCGGACAATTACTACCAATATGTCCTTCTTCACCATAGTTGAAACAAATCATCTCCCTATGCTTGCAGTCAGATATCATATGCCCAATCTTACCACAACGGAAACACCTCTTCCCATCAGCAGTAGTGCACACATTACTCTTGTGACCAGGTTGCCCACATTTGAAACATACAACTCTAGCAGGAGCATCTCCCCCACTAGTCCTCTGACTATGAGCAACTCTTTGTTTACCTCTACCATCATCATAAGGCTTGCCACAGTTCTGTTGATTCTTGCCTCTCTTATCACTAACAATCTTGTGATGAGCATTTCTATCCTCTTCAAAGATATTGCAACTATCAACCAAATCAGAAAAGACACGAATCTTCTGATATCCAACAACCTTCTTGATTTCCGAGCGTAACCCATTCTCAAACTTGATGCACTTAGAAAATTCAGCACCTTCACCATCAAAATGTGGATAGAACTTAGCTAGCTCAATGAACTTAGCAGCATACTCAGTGACAGATTTGTTCCCTTGCTTCAACTCAAGGAACTCAATCTCTTTCTTACCCCAAACATCTTCAGGATAATACTTTCTCAGAAAATCCCTACGGAACACAATCCAAGTGATTTCCTCACCTGCAGCTTCCAACCTTGCACGCATTTCTAGCCACCAGTCATCAGCTTCAACTGCTAGCATATGAGCGCCATACCGAGTCTTCTGTTCCAGAGTGAAATCCATCACACAGAAAATCCTCTCAATCTCTTTCAACCAATCTAGTGCTCCATCAG
Source organism: Vicia faba (assembly GCA_948472305.1). Classification (NCBI taxonomy): domain Eukaryota; kingdom Viridiplantae; phylum Streptophyta; class Magnoliopsida; order Fabales; family Fabaceae; genus Vicia; species Vicia faba. The sequence continues at coordinate 1,033,531,973 of OX451741.1, forward strand.
GATCTTGCCTACCCTTGAACACCAACGGATTCTCCCTTTGGAAAGTCTCTAAACTACGAGATCCGACATTCTCGTCAGCATTAGGCTGATTCTGCATAGCCTGAGCCATCGCTTGCAGAGCAGCAGCAATCGCAACAACGTTCCTCCAAGCCATCTTATCTTATCACTGTAACACAAACAACGGTTAAGAAAGACTAACAATACTCGACTATTGAACAACTATGACTCGATAACTTAACCGGACAGACCGATCTGCTCTGATACCACTAATGTAACACCCCAATTCTACCCAAAGAAATTTGCAGAAAACTTGTGTGATACGGTGGGAGAACTGACTTGAGGTTTTGCGTTTGTGTTCGCAAATGTTGCGATTAGCAAGAGTCACCACCGGCTTTTCTTTTATCCAAAATGAAAGGTGAAAAAGCACAGGAAAGACCTTTGAGATTGTTTCTTAAGTTCGGGGGGTAGATTATGAAAAGGGAAGGTATTAACACCCTTTTCATCCATGGTTTTCCATGGGCTCTTAGTTACTTGCTTAGATTACTTTCTTTTGTTTGTTTGAATTTGTGTTTGGTGTGGTTTTGAAAGTATTTTGTAAAAGAGGCCATTTGTTTAGGCAATCTTGTAATGATTCTCGTTCGTAAGAATGTATACAAAGATGTTTGTCTTTTGAAAATGTTTTCAATGATTGTAAGATGTTTTTGAAATGTGTGTGTGTTTGTTTTGAAAATAGCAAGGATTGTTATTTGAAATGGAGCAAGTAACTAGAAGTTATCTACCTACTCAAATGTCTTTCTTATGCATTTTCTATTCCTTTAACATTGTTGTCTTACCATTGATTTGGTAAGCAACCCTATCTTTGGATGTAACCAGGACGGACGTGGGTCATCGTATAACCATGATTAGCAATGTTGCAAAGTATCTTAGCATTTTGAGGGACCAAGGTCATTTTGTAAGGCAACTTTTTGAATAGCGTCATCGAGGGACTATGATCTTTATATTTGTTTGTTTTGCCAAGATACTTCGCATGCGTAACATGGCCATTTTTGTTTTAGGCAACCAAGGGGAGAAACCCTAAGGGTGCTTGTGTGCAAGTGTATCATTTTCATGCTTTGATTTTGTCTTGTATTTAGGGTTTTCTATTTTGCTTTGTTTTGTTCTTGTCGTACAAACCCTAATTACTAATCAAGGCATATAAAGCGATAAATTGCGTAATGTAAATATTTCTAAGCTATTACAATAATCTATGGGAAAGGGGAATACAAATTTGAATAGGGATTTGCAAGAATATAAACCTAAATAAATTATTACAACCAAATCGAATTTGTACGAATTAGAATAAATACAATACAATATTAAAAGAAAATGCAATGCAATGTACATGTAAAAAAGATTTTTGGTGTCTTGTTTTTTATGTAAAAGAAAATTTAATCTAAACCTAAAAATATAAAGAAAAGGAAATATTTTTTAAAAGGGGTTTAACCCTAATTTTTATTTAAAAGGAAATAAAGTTTTTATATGTATTATTTTATATATTTTCTTGTATAAAAATAATAAACGATATTGTATATAAATATAAAAATTAAATATATGCAAAAATAAGTATTTATATGTATGAAATAAAAAATAAATTGAATTAAATATGTTTAAATATATTTACAAGTTTATTAAGAAAATAAAGGATATCCTATTAAAATAAACTATATTTTTATGTGAGAAATAAAAAAATAAAATAAAAGTGTAATATCATTAATTCATATTTTTGGGATTTTTATATTTTAGAGAAAATATTTAATATATGTATATAAAAACAAAAAATGAATAAATAAAAATGTATGGAAGAAATTGGGCCAGGGGGTGATGTAGCAAAACTGTGGTGAGAGTTAGAAAAAAAACAAAAGCCCACACATGAAGCCCAAACCTGCAAAAAGGGTCAAAAACTGAAAAGAAGAAAAATGTAAAAAAAAAAACAAAAGTAGCGCGCAGGTTCGAACCCAGGACATCGGTCTCACCAGCGCGCTACTTTGCCACCGGGGTGACTATACTTCCATTATCTTTAGTGAAACAAAAATAACATATTCTGAAACAACTCCTTTCCCTGTTTCATCTTCTTCCTCAAGCTATGGCCAGACACCCTGTAACTCTCTCATACTTCCATAAAAATGAAAATTCATAACATGAAAATTGTAGTGCTTGAACTCACGATTCCAACCATATAAATTATGTAAACTAACTATCAAAGATCAAGGAGAATTTAAACAGCCCTAAATCTTGACCTAATATTTCCAGAAATTTCAAGTTTCAAATTCTCTTAGCACAAGTAAAATCAATGCAAGATAATGGTATGTACAGCTTTGTTATGATGAGGACTACATTTTTTATTCACAAATCGTGGCATATGGTTGCCTATACAAAGAGATAGAGTTTGAAATTTTACCTCCTTCAGTTGTAATTATGAAAGGAACTGGGGTGAGTTTGAGGGAGGCCTGATGCTTGCTTGAGCTTCCTTGAACTTCCCTGGATGTATCTTAACCCTTGCCTTGCTCTGAAAGTAGCTGTAACTCCTTGGTCAAGTCAAACTGCAAGCTCTGAAGTCAACAATGGCAGATGGTGGAGGAGTGATTACAGAACAGGGATGAAGGCCTGGATTGACTAGGTATCAAGTATGTAAGGTGTTTGAATGATCCAAACTCAAAACGCACGAGCCAAATGGAAGATGGATGTGCTTATGCCAAGTCTGCAGTTTTGGACAGTTTTTTGGTGTTTTGCTTGTAGGTGTTTAGGTATTGGCTTTCATTTTTGGTAAATCCCAAGTGTATGTATGAATGTCATGACTGATGTCATAACATTCTAGTTCAGTTTGTACTAACTCATTAGGTACCTTTGCAGAAAAATATTGTAATTCAAATACTGATGTTTATAAGTGTGTATCTGAGCATTTTGCAAAATGATCACATTTTGCTAAATCAGTAGACAAGTTTTCTCAGATGTCATAACAGATGTTATGACATCCTGTTCTGAACTAACAGGATTGCAGGATTGGATAAGTCTGAGTTTTTTCAGGAAATAACTCAGTCCTTCCTGAACAGAATCCTGCGTTTTCTGAGGGGTAACCTAGCTCAACCCTAACCTGGTTAATAAAGTCCTTGACCTGGTCTTTAGGTCAAACGAAATTAACCCTAGGTTTTTGGAAACCCTAACTGAAGTTGCAGCTGCTATATATTCAACAGAGCTGCTGTTTTTCGACGATTCCTCTTGATTGATCAGAAGATCATTTGTAATCTGTATAGATTTTATTATTGTACTCCAAGCAATTATCATTGTGATAAGTGCCTTGGAATAGGTTTCTAATTGTAAGGGTTGTGTAGCACTCAAAGCTTTGAAGCAAGAGTGTTTGAATGTTCCTTGACTAAAGCTGTGAAGCAGAGTCAAGTTAGTTGTGTGCATCACTCAAAGTTGTGAAGCACGAGTGATTGTGTTGCTTGATTAAAAAGCTGTGAAGCTTAATCAAGTGTTTGTTTTTGAAGAGTGTCTTCATCAATTCTTAAGTCAAATTGGTTTATGTATCACTGCTGTGATTGAGGGGGAGTGAGTAGGAACTCAGGTTTAAGTTGTACTTAGATTGGAATTGCATTGGGTAGGTCTTAAGTGAAGGAGATAAACTGGTTGGTTTATTCCTGAATTAAAATCTCTTATAGTGGATTTCTTCCCTGGCTTGGTATCCCCCGGAGTAGGTGTTGTTGCACACTGAACTGGGTAAACAATTGACTGTGTTCTTTATTGCTTTTGTATTTACTGTCATATAGTAAGTCAGATACGGTGTCATAACATTGAACGTGACATTGAGTATCTGCAGCCAGAATTTCATTGCTGGTTGAGAGTGTTTCAGGTCCTTGCTTTTCGTGTTATGTGTTGCATAATATTTGTATATTAGTATGGAAATGGTCTTAGGTCAGCTCTCCAACAGATCTGCAAGCTCTAGCCTTTTTGCAACTTTCCTTGCATTTGAAGTAAAGTGAAGTGACTATACTTGCCATGCTTGTACTTGCTCCATTAAGGTTGGTATCAGTTTGTACAACTTACTTGAGACTTGTGAGACTTGTATGCGCCAAGGGGACAGGTCCAAAGCTCAAAATTGTAAGTTTGCAAAAGTTGATCTTTTTCAAAATGGCAATGGAACCTTTTTGCCATAAATGGAATTACAAGTTGGATAAAGGTTCAAAAGCATGGATCAAAGCTTTTTCAACTGATAAGAATTTAATTAAGGAGTGTGGAATAAGTTTAGGACCTGTACAACATGAATTAGCCAACATAGGATTGATTTGCAACTTTGTTCTTCATGAAATGGCTTGGACAAAAAGTGAGAAATTGCCAACTTTATCTCTTCGATTCTCCCTACTAAAAAATGATCTTGAGGAGTTCTTAGACATTTTGGAAATCTTGCAATTTTCTCTATAATTCATCTTTGAAATGAATTTTGAGATACCTCTTGGAACTAGGTGAACAATGGCCATGAAGTTGGGTCCAAAACCTGCCTAAATTAAGGCAAAATTTCACTAAGTTAATAAGTTCATGACCATGTATTCACAAATTTATATCTTGATATCCAAGCATCTTTAGAGAAAAGTGTGTGAAGAAAAGTTGTATATTTCATGGAGGTATACAACTTTCATGTTGGGAACTTTCCTTGAATCATTATACATCATGGTGAAAAAGTGGTGTAAAGTTGAGAAAAAATAAGAAAATTTTCTATACTTAGAAAATTTCTAAGTTAGAAAATTTTCAAATTCAAAACCCTAATTTTCAAATTTTGTTTTCTTGATGAACAAGTTTCACATTTGGAAATGTTTTGATGAATTATGACCCTTGGTACTTGATTTTGACCAAAAAGTCAAAGTTTGACTTTTCAGTGTACAATTGACTTTTGATCAGTTGGCTACAAATTTCATCTGTTAATCCAATGAATTTGAGATGTTTTGAGCCATGTAATTAAGTCAAGATGATGCCATTAAATCCTTGAAATCATGCTTGAACTCAATTGGTCATTTTCTAGGTTAAAAATCAGAAATTGCCCTTCCTCGGTCAAAATCTTATTTTTGACCATTTTGCCCTTTTTGTGATTTAATCAAATTTCTTGAGGAGTTGTGATCCAAACTTGACCAAATGATACATATAAGTTTAAAATGTTGATGTGGATAAAAAATTATGAAGTTTGACTGTAAATTGGCTATGGTTGACTTTTTTCCCCAATACAACTGATTTTTTAGGTCAACTGTCCAATTGACTGACCAAAAATGTGGTTCAAGGCCTGAAACTTGTCATGAGTGATCTTAGGGGTCCATAATGATGTTTGAAAGTCATATGAAGCATTGGTAGTCTAAAAATCCTTGTGCAAACTCAAACCCTAATTTTGGGTTATCAGTGCAAGATGAGATGTCTTGAGCTGATCAAACCCTAATCCATTCTTGAGTCAAAGAGATCTTGTGAGAAAAGTTTTGATAAATGAGAGGGCAAATTTTGGGGTACAACAGCTGCCCCTGTTCAATCTTCTTAAACTTGAAGAGTTAGATTGGCAAGCTTTGCCATTCGTGACTTGAAGGTGAAAGATGATTGGACACTAAAGTGCCCATAAATTTGCACTCGACGATGTGTAGCTGAGAGAATGGGCTTAAAGATGCCATTTGGAGAAGTGATAGAGTCTTGTTGGAGATGGGCTTGTAGATGCCATCAAGAATTTTTGTTGAATTGTAAGTTGTAAGCTGAAAGAATGAGTATCAGAATCGTGTCCGCGTTTGGAACGTACTTGAGCTGTATCCGAACCTTGAAATCTGAATAAGTGTTAGAATGGCATCTGTATCTGGAGGGTATCTGAACTGTATCTGAACTTTGAAGTTGAATGAGTAATAGAATGGCATTCGTGTCTGGAGCATATCTGAACTGTATCTGAAAGGTGAAATCTGAATGAGTATCAGAATGGCATCCGTGTCTGGAGCATATCTGAATTGTATCTGAATAGCTGGATCTAAACGAGTAACAGAATAGCAACCGTGTATGAAGCGTATCTGTATTGTATTTGAAAGCTGAATCTGAATGAGTAAGATAATAGCAACCGTGTCTGGAGCGTATCTATACTGTATCATGATTGCATATTGTTAACGGTAGCTGTTAATCTTATCCTGAAAAGGGTAAAATGTTAACTGAAACATAAAACTATGTTGCATGAAATGTATGATGCAATTATGTATTTTATCAATGTTCATGATATGTGAATGTAATGTATGCGCATGGAAGCTGATTTGCTGCATTGCTGTTTTCCTGAGGAAAATAAATCCTTGACTGTTGCTGAGGATAATGTGGATTCTTCATGTTTTGAAGTGGGAGTATTTGACAAAAATTCTGTTGTGAGAGAAATGCCGTACACTTCTTGATGAATCTATCTGGGAAATTCAGAGAATTTTGATGACTTATACTAAGGGTAGATGAATGGGAGTCTTTGTTCCGTTAGGGAGTATCCGAAGTCAACTGTTATTTGGTTGGATTTCAGGTTTCAAAACAAAATGCTGGGGAATTCGGAGGAACTGGATGGTTTCCATCGAGGATTACTAGTTTGAAGTTTTAGTTCCATTGGGGACCTAAATGACGTACTGTGGGGGTTGCTCATGGAATAGCCTAAAGACGTTTCCCTATTCTCTCAACCTGTCAGTAATTTTCTTTTTTCATTTTGTTTATTTGTGAACAGTAATTATGTTCAAATGCATATGTTCATTAACGAATCATTGGACGTTTTTGCAAATAAAACACAAGTGTAAAGAAAAAGGACAAATAGTTTTATGTACTTTAAAGAGATATCTTTGTATTTACTTTGAATAAGTATTTTGTACAAAGCAGACATACATCCTAGTAAGAGGATGGTGCCGTAAAAGTAAGAAAAAAATTTATACAAATAAAGACAGCTATGTGTGATAATCCCACGGGGTTCCCATTCTGCTATAGCCTCTGTATCTCCGAATATCTTATCTATTTGTTGCTTCATCCGAAGATGATTGGATTGATCAGAAACTTTGAGTTTGCCATTGGAAGTCAAGAGGCTGTTCATAAAGTGATCCGACGGGACATAGTCATACACTTTAATTCCTTAACTTTTGCCTGGACCACCCTTTCGGGTTTTCAGTCCACCGGGAAACCCTTTTTTGCCCAAGTCGCCCTTTCGGGTTTTCAACTTGCCGGGTGTACAAATTTTTTATTTATTTTATCCCTAATTTTTGCCCGAACCTTTTGGTTCTCCGGGATGCCCCTTTTTTTTTGCCTAGGTGTGTCAACCTAGCGGGTCTCTTATGCGTAGTATCTTTTGACTATGTCCGCGTTCGCAGGGTGCGGCAGGTCGTCGCCGTCCATGATGGTTAAGATCATTGCCCCACCGGAGAAGATGTTCTTGATTACAAATGGTCCTTCATAGGTAGGAGTCCATTTGCCCCTGGGATCACTTTGTGGCAGGATAATGCGTTTGATCACTAGATCTCCAACTTGATATACTTGGCGTCTGACTTTCTTGTTGAAAGCCTTGATCATCTGTTTTTGATACATCTGACCATGGCAAACAGCGGTAAGTCTCTTTTCATCAATTAAGTTTAGTTGATCAAGTCGAGTCTGGATCCAATCGTCCTCATTCAAACCTGCATCCTTCATAATCATCAAAGAGGGGATTTGAACCTCGATAGGCAAGACAGCCTCCATGCCATTAACCAAAGAATAGGGTGTTGCCCCAGTTGATGTGCGAGCCGTGGTACAGTACCGGTGGAGATAAAATGGTAGCATCTCATGCCAGTCCTTGTAGCTGACTGTCATTTTTTGTATGATCTTTTTAATGTTTTTATTAGCAGCTTCGACAACACCATTCATCTTTGGCCGATAGGGGGATGGATTGTGATGCTGAATCTTGAACTGCTCGCACAAGGCGGTGATCATAGTATTGTTAAGGTTTGCACCATTATCAGTGATGATCCTTTCTGGGATACCATACCGGCAAATGAGATTCTGCTTGATGAAGCGGGCAACAACATTCTTAGTAACGGATGCGAAGGAAGCTGCTTCGACCCATTTCGTGAAATAGTCAATGGCCACTAGAATGAAACGGTGTCCATTGGAGGTTGTAGGCTTGATCTCTCTAATCATGTCGATTCCCCACATAGCGAAGAGCCAAGGAGCCGTCAAGACATTTAGAGGAACCGGAGGTACGTGCACCTTGTCAGCATAAATTTGACACTTATGACAGGTCCGAGAGTGTTGATAGCAGTCTGCTTCCATGGTAGACCAGTAATAGCCTGCCCGTAGGATTTTCTTCGCCATCGTATGCCCACTGGAGTGAGTGCCAAAAGTACCTTCATGCAATTCAACCATGATCTGTTCAGCTTCAATCTTATCCACACACCGGAGCAGAATGGAGTCATGATTGCGTTTGTACAGGATGCCATTACTCAGGAAGAACTTAGCAGAGAATCTACTTAAGAACTTCTTATCATTGATTTAAGCTCCTTCTGAATATTCTTGAGCCTCGAGATACCTCTTGACTTCATGAAACCAAGGCTGGTCCACTACTTCTTCAGTATTAATCTCGTGACAGTGTGCTGGTTCATTCATTCGTTCAATGGTGATTTGGGGAGCCTAGTTATCCCAATTAAGTTTAAACATAGATGACATTGTGGCTAGAGCATCTGCTAGCTGATTTTCTTCTCGCGGGAAATGCTCGAAGGTAATCTGCTCAAAATGTGGTAGCAATGTCAAAACATGTTCTTTGTAAGGGACAAGGTTTGGATGTTTAGTGTCCCACTCTCCTTTGATCTGACTGATGACCAAAGCTGAATCTCCAAACACATCTAAAGATTTGATTCCCAAGTCTATGGCAGCCTTGAGATCAAAGATGCATACTTCGTATTCCGCCATGTTGTTCGTACAGTTGAAGCAAAGTCTAGGAGTAAAAGGAGTATGGCACCCTTCCAAAGATATGAGTACAACGCCGATACCATTGCCAAGTGCATTGAATGCCCCATCAAAGAACATGGTCCATCGGGATCCTTGCTCAGGTCCTTCATATGGTCTGATCTCTTCATAGTTGTCTAATGTCATGATGTCTTCATCCGAGAATTCAAACTTCATGGACTGATAATCTTCTACAGCTTGATGAGCAAGATGATCAGCTAACACACTGCCCTTTATAGCTTTCTGGGTAGTGTATTGTATGTCATATTCTGTTAAGATCATCTGCCATCTAGCTATCCTTCCAGACAGAGGAGGCTTTTCGAAGATGTACTTTATCGGATCCATCTTAGATATCAACAAAGTGGTATGAGTCAACATATACTGTCTTAGCCGGCGAGCAGCCCATGCCAGAGCGCAGCAAGTTTTCTCGAGCAGTGAATATCTGGTTTCACAGTCGATAAACTTTTTGCTCAGGCAGTAAATAGCATGCTCTTTTCGGCCAGACTCGTCATGCTGCCCCAATACACACCCCATTGAGTTCTCTAAAACGGTCAGATACATGATCAGTGGTCTTCCCTCGACTGATGGCATCAAAACAGGAGGCTCTTGTAAATACTCCTTGATCTTGTCAAAAGCAATTTGGCATTCGTCGTTCCATCTGACTACTTGATCTTTCTTCAATAGTTTGAAGATTGGCTCACAAGTAGCTGTCAGGTGAGAAATGAATCTGGCAATATAGTTCAGGCGTCCCAAGAATCCTCTGACTTCCTTCTCAGTGCGAGGAGCAGGCATTTCTTGTATCACTTTAACCTTGGCAGGATCAACCTCGATGCCTTTGTTGCTGACAACGAAACCTAAGAGTTTACTGGACCGGACTCCGTATGTGCACTTGTTTGGATTCAACCTTAGTTTGTACTCCTTCAATCTCACAAACAACTTTTGCAAGTGATCAAGGTGCTCCTCTTCAGTTTGTGATCGGGCTATCATGTCATCTACATAGACCTCTATCTCATGATGTATCATATCATGAAATAAAGCTACCATGGCGCGTTGATAGGTTGCCCCAGTATTCTTTAGTCCGAATGGCATCACTTTGTAGCATAACGTGCCCCACTGGGTGACAAATGTAGTTTTCTCCATGTCCTCAGGTGCCATTTTAATCTGGTTATATCCTGAGAATCCGTCCATGAAGGAAAACACTTTGTGTTGGGCTTTATTGTCAACCAGGATGTCGATGTGGGGAAGTGGAAAATCATCTTTGGGGCTCGCCCTGTTTAAATCTCTATAATCCATGCACATTCTTACTTTTCCGTCCTTTTTAGGCATGGGAACAATGTTGGAAACCCATTGAGGATAGGAAGTGACAGCCAAAAATCTAGCATTGAACTGCTTCATGACTTCCACTTTGATCTTCTCTGACATGTCAGGTCTCATGCGGCGGACTTTTTGCTTCACTGGTGGACAATCCTCTCTTGTAGGTAGACGATGTTCCACGATGTCTATATCAAGTCCCGGCATGTCTTCGTATGACCAGGCAAAGATCTCAACATAATCATGCAACAACTGAATTAGACGCTCCTGAAGTAGCACCCACTTTGATTTCCTTTTTATCTTCCTCGGTACCCAAGTTGATCGTATCTAACGGCTCCTCATGAGGCTGAATAGCTCTTTCCTCTTGTTGTAGTAGTCTGGCCAATTCCCCTGACACTTCACAATCTTCTTCACCTTCGTATTCGGCTTGATAGATTGGATCTTCAGAGTCATTAAAGGCTATAGAAGTATCATTACCCATGGGACCCGGAATGAAGGGGTACCTGCATTTGTGAGTGTGGGTGTGTGTAAGGGTATATCCATCTTTAAACAATAAAAATGTAAAAGAAAGACAATGAGCACAAAAGGTTTGTATGTGGAAAAAAAACGTCCATGATTCATTGAATGTCATATGAAGATGAAATAAAAACCCTTACAAATGGACCATTGTGCCTCGGGTAAGACATAAGGTTTTTAAAGTGAGAATTGTTTGTGAATATTACAAGTCCAACAGAAATGTAAAAGATAAATTACTGAGAGATGAAAGTTATTGGGACAAAGTCTCTGGCTTCCCAGTTGCGAATTCCTCCGTTGACAGTAGGAAATATCCAATCTTCCAAGCTGCCATCTTGTTCAACATCTTCCACTGTGTTGACCTCCCGATTACTAATTTTCAAAGGTGGCCCTCCAGCACGGGCACGACGCACAGCCTTCTGAGCAGTTGAAGTAAACCCCAAGCCAAACTTGTCTGATTTATACGGGATGTCCGGAAGCTGACCCCAGATGGTGCATCCACCCTCTTCTACTACCGCCTTGGCGTCCTTTAGAGATGACATCCGAAGCGGAGGTCTTGTGATCTTGGGAATCGGGGATACTACCTTGGACACTACTACTTCTTGAGAGACCTCCTCGAAATGTTTAAAAGGAGTTTCAATGAACTCGCCATCCAACTCCACATATCGGAAGGAATTTAAATGACTAATCAAGTACTCCTCCTCTCCATGGACAGTTATGATCTTTCCTTGGACTGGGTACTTTAGCATTTGGTGTAGCGTGGAGGTGACATCACCGGCACTATGGATCCAGGGGCGTCCTAACAGACAGGAGTAAGAGGGGCGGATGTCCATCACATAGAAGGTTGAGTTGAAAATCTGAGTTCCCACCTTTATTGGGATGTCCACCTCCCCATGGACCATCCTCTTTGAACCATCAAACGCTCTCACCACTATTTTACTGGGTTTCAAAGTCATCCCTTCGCAATCCAATATGTCAAGAGCTTTCTTTGGTAAGACGTTCAAAGATGAACCCGTGTCCACCAAGACATGGGCCAGAGTCGTTCCTCTACACTCCACAGAGACATGCAATGCCTCGTTGTGCTTTCTCCCTCTGGGTGTCAAATTAGCGTCAGAGAAGCCTAGGCCATTATCAGCTGTTAAACTGGCCACACAGTCTTGGAATTGGTCAGCAGACGTCTCTTGTGGCACATGGGCTGTCTTCAAAAAATTTACCAGAGCTCTCGCATGTGCCTTAGAGCACAGCAATAAGGCTAGCATGGAGATCTTGGAGAGAGTTTGCCCCAACTGTTCAACCACGTCATAATCACTCTTCTTTATTGTCCTCATGATCTCTTCCATTTCTTTCTTGGATGTTTCGGGGATAGCTAGTGATTGAGCCTTCGTCCGAGCAGGCTCTTCTTGAATGCTTTTTCCTCGAATTTCAACAGTAGAAGTATTGGTAGGGATAAAAATAGGGTCGCGTTGTCTTTGTCGGTAGGTGCACTTGCAGGTATGATTATTGGTACAGAGGTAATCTTCGGAACGACCACGGGTCCAAAAATTGCCTTTGGAGGGGCAATCTCTGGAGAGAAGATTCTACCGCTACGGGTAATCTTACTAGTTCCGGAAATATTGCTAATGTTGGAACCTTCTTCTTTGGATCTCACTTCTTCGGTGGTCAACCCATCTTGTTTAATACTATGGTAGTAAATTTCTCTACCGTAATTCCACGGTACTGTTTTATCTGATTCGTATGGGACCGACCCAGGAATTGTAATTATGAGAGGAGTAGTCTTTGGAGTTGATGTAATCCTAACGGGTATTTTGGGGGCCCTGGAAGGATTGGCGGAGATGGTTATGATTGAAACGTATCTAACTGGAACGGGTAAAACAGGAGCATTCTCAAACATAATTTCTTGGTTGTCAATCAGGCGTTGGATACCTGTCTTCAACAGAGGGCAATCAATTGATGAGGATAAGAAAATATGGAAGTCTTTATTACAACCTGGGAATATACCAGCTTTCAACAAATTCATCTTAATGATCGGGAGCGGAGTCAATAGTTCATCCACTGTAGCAACAAACAAATCTTCCTCGATAGCATTGGCGTTGTGACTATGTCTAAGCATAGGAGCGGAAATGACATTTGGTTTCTCTGGCGCCTCAAACTCAATATCTTTTGCATCTATGAGGTCCTGAATTTTGTTCTTTAAAGCCCAATAGTTGTTGGTGTCGTGCCATGGGCTTTCGGAATGGTATGCGTATCTGGAATTCGGGTGATAATGAGGAGACGCCGTGTTGGGATTCTTTGGAGCTTCCTTTAAAGTAGCCAAATTAGATTTCAGCAGATGTGGTAAAACCTGAGCTAGAGTCATATTAATTCTAGTGAATTGCCGGACTGGCCTTTCCACCCTTGGTTGGTTACTTCTTGGTTGATCATATGTAGACTTCGGGATCATAACAGCCCCTACCATTGGTCGGCGTTCAGCTCTCCCTTGGTTCCTTTGTAGATAAACAACAGATACCTCCTTCTTTCCAGTGAAAGGCTTTCTCACAGCTATAGAGGCAGATGAATCTTTTTGGATCTTTCCACTTTTTATGCCGGCTTCCACCCTGTCTTCGGTTAATATTAACTCAGTGAATCCAGCAGATGAACTCCCAATCAAATGGTTGAAGAAAGGACCCGATAGAGTGCCTAAGAACATATCCACCAACTCCCTTTCAGACAGAGAGGGTTGCACTCTCCCAGCTAGATCTCTCAATTTTTGCGCGTAGTCTTTGAAACCCTCATTTGAAGCCATAGCCATACTCTAAAGTTGAGTACGGGTAGGCGCCAAATCTGCATTATACTGGTACTGTTTATAGAAAGTTGCGGCAAGGTCTTCCCAGTTATGGACGTCGGCCCTTTCTAATTGGTAAAACCAATCGAGTTGTGTTCCAGATAAACTATCTTGGAAAAAATGCACCCACAGGTCTTTATCGGTAGAGTGCGGCTGAATCTTTCTCACGTATGATCGGAGGTGCATTTTAGGACATGACACCCCATCATATTTTGAAAACAACGGCACTTTGAACTTTGGTGGGATTAAAATTCCTGACACCATCCCCAATTCTTCAAAGTATAGACCTGGTACCCTTTGTATTTCCATATCTCTTAAATGCTCTTCAAGATGTCTGTACTTATCATCAGCCGGAGGGTATTGTTCCTCAGAGTAGTCTTCCTCTTCTTCCTCCTCTTCAGATTCTGACGGAACCGCTGTTTCTTTTCCTTTTCCTTCTCTTTCCCCGGAAGTGGTTGCAAAATTCAAGGTCCTTTTAGTCTGTCCCTGAAATCTTCTCCCCATATTCAAAATCCCAGTGGCTTTCTTTGGTTTCTTCTTTCTCTCTTCAGCTAACAGAGTCTTCAACTCATCTTGCCCCTTGGCTAGGGTCATGAGAAACTGTTGAAACTGCGTGTTTTGAGCTTGAAGATCTTTAACCGTCTGTTCGAGATCCATCTTACTGAAATAAACAGTAGAGAGATGAGGAAACTGGTTGCAAAAGACATGTTTATGTCATGATGAATGATATGTATACATGCAATGCTTTCAAGGATTTAAAAGTTCAAATTTGTTTTAAACAAAAAGAAACACACGTTATATTAATAAGATAGAATTTGAGTACATCAATGCCCCTTGGGCAAAATAATACAAAATTCTAAGATAAAAAGTATTGCGCATCCTCTTTGGTGCTATGTAGGTATTTAGAGTCTGCTCCTCATGAAGTAGCCTAGTGAGTTCCAAAACCTTCTTCTCGCTTGCGTAGATTTGGGCTTCGAAAGTATCTCGCTCTCCTTTGAGTTGTATCCAATCCCTTTGTAGATCTTCGAGTGATGTGGGCATGTCAGGATGTAGGATAGTGTATGGAACTTCTCCTTCCTTAACAGGCTCAATAATCACTGGGAGAATGAAAAGATAAGGCATCATAAGACTTTGAGCACGGGTTCATACCCACCTGAGGTAAGGCTCAAGAGGGATGGAATTCTTGTGTCCCAAAGTCTTGCTATCCACCTTGTTTAGAATCCTCCAAGCACGGATGAATCTCTGGCGAAGACCTTGATCATCGTTGTCGTAGTCGAATACCAAGCCTTGAATCAATATATTATATGGGCCATCCCTTCGGGCATAACCAAAATGTCTCAGAGCTAAGCATGGGTTGTAGGTGATGCCTCCCCTAATGCCAAGTAGATGGACATTATGGAATTCCCCACAACGGTCAACAATGATAACATTCTCTTTGGATCGAGAGTACCAATGAATATCTAAATGTTTGAGCGTCATTAACCTTTGTGACCACCTTAATTCTTGCTCATTCTTTAAGACTGATTGGGGAAGATGAGAAATAAACCATCTTGCCATGAGGGGAGTGCAACACATAAGGACCCCTCTCTTCCTCATTGTACGAGTGTGAAAAGAGTGTAGGATATCCTCTAGTAAGGTAGGTACTGGATTGCGTGACATGAAGATTTTGACGGCACTCACATCTATGAGCTGGTCAGAATTGGGGAACAAGACCATCCCATAGATAAGAAGAGCCACAATCTCCTCAAAAGCTTGCAAGTCTAGGGAATTCCAACAGCTTTAGGTCTTCTCAAACATAAACTTTGCTAAGAAGCCTTTGAAACCACTTCTAGTTTCCCAATGGGTTGTGACATCAGATGAGTGCAAGTGCAAGGCTTGAGCAATATCTTCTGGCTTTGGATCTCTTTCCGTACCGTTGAAAGGTAGTTGATTGAGAATAGGAATCCTCAAGAGTTGAGAGAATTCTTCCAAAGTAGGCACAAGCTGATAGTCAGGAAATGTGAAGCAATGATGCAAAGGGTCAAAGAAATGGAAGAGAACCTTCATCATATCCTCCTCTGTGTTAGAGGTGACCAAGTTGAGTAGATGACCATGCCTCTCGGTGAATGGAGAGTTCTCATGGATCCTTGAAAATAGCTCCTTGAGTTGTGGAGGAATTCTTACAAGGTTTATTTGGATAGTTTTCATGCGAAGTGAATCCATATCCTATAAAACAAGAACAAAGATGAATCTCCAAAATCCTTGAAATGATTAGTGGATGCATATGATGTTCATGATGTCCATGATGTTATGTACAAGTATGCATATACAAGAAAATAAAACAAGTTCTTAGTTTAGGCTTGCATGGGGTTTTATAGGTAAGTACCCTCTTGAAGTTTAGTTGGCTTAACCTGCCCTAATAATAGTAATCGGGTTCTAAGGAGCTCAATATCACTGGATTGTTTCCTTGGTCATTGTTTCATCTCAAGCCTCTTTAATGGCGACCGAAATATCCCAAGAAACCAACCCTCAATGAGTGTAGTATCGAGTATCTACCAACTTCGGACTGCACCAAAGCCGGTCATCTCACTATATCCTAAAGGCCAAGTTGGTTAAGTAAAGGGTTCTAGAAGTTCATTAGTGCTTCATCACATCACTCAGCGGCCCCGTATTCTCTTTGATTAACTCAAAGGCTACCGGTACCCACAAATATGTCACACTAACATAGCTATTGCTTAGACCATATCGGTATACCCCGTACAGTTTCCACAACGTATTGCTATTTACCTATAATGTTTCCCAAATCCGGGTAGAGGTTTCAAACCCAAATAAAGAACCATAATGTAAAGCAAACAAGTCAAACAATGTAAGCAAGTAAATATGATCTAAACCCTAAGGTAACCCCACTTTTATAATATTCCCCAGCAGAGTCGCCAGTTCTCTGATGCGGTGGGAGAACTGACTTGAGGTTTTGCGTTTGTGTTTGCAAATGTTACGATTAGCAAGAGTCGCCACTGACTTTTCTTTTATCCAAAAGGAAAGGTGAAAAAGCACAAGAAAGACCTTTGAGATTGTTTCTTGAGTTCGGGGGGTAGATTATGAAAAGGGAAAGGTGAAAAAGCACAGGAAAGACCTTTGAGATTGTTTGAATTTGTGTTTGGTGTGGTTTTGAAAGTATTTTGTAAAAGAGGCCATTCGTTTAGGCAATCTTTGTAATGATTCTCGTTCATAAGAATGTATACAAAGATGTTTGTCTTTTGAAAATGTTTTCAATGATTATAACATGTTTTTGAAATGTGTGTGTGTTTGTTTTGAAAATAGAAAGGATTGTTGTTTGAAATGGAGCAAGTATCTAGAAGCTATCTACCTACTCAAATGTCTTTCTTATGAATTTTCTATTCCTTTGACATTGTTGTCTTACCATTGATTTGGTAAGCAACCCTATCTTTGGATGTAAACAGGATGGGCGTGGGTC
The DNA here is from genome assembly GCA_948472305.1 of Vicia faba. NCBI lineage: Eukaryota > Viridiplantae > Streptophyta > Magnoliopsida > Fabales > Fabaceae > Vicia > Vicia faba. The sequence continues at coordinate 1,033,549,048 of OX451741.1, forward strand.
ATCGTATAACCATGATTATCAATGTTGCAAAGTATCTTAGCATTTTGAGGGACCAAGGTCATTTTGTAAGGCAACTTTTTGAATAACGTCATCGAGGGACTATGATCTTTATATTTGTTTGTTTTGCCAAGATACTTCGCATGCGTAACATGGCCATTTTTGTTTTAGGCAACCAAGGGGAGAAACCCTAAGGGTGCTTGTGTGCAAGTGTATCATTTTCATGCTTTGATTTTGTCTTGTATTTAGGGTTTTCTATTTTGCTTTGTTTTGTACTTGTCATACAAACCCTAATTACTAATCATGACATATAAAGCAATAAATTGCGTAATGTAAATATTTCTAAGCTATTACAACAATTTATGGGAGGGGGGAATACAAATTTGAATAGGGATTTGCAAGAATATAAACCTAAATAAATTATTACAACCAAATCGAATATGTACGAATTAGAATAAATACAATACAATTTTAAAAGAAAATGCAATGCAATGTACATGTAAAAAAGATTTTTGGTGTCTTGTTTTTTATGTAAAAGAAAATTTAATCTAAACCTAAAAATATAAAGAAAAGGAAATAATTTTTAAAAGGGGTTTAACCCTAATTTTTATTTAAAAGAAAATAAAGTTTTTATATGTATTATTTTATATATTTTCTTGTATAAAAATAATAAATTATATTGTATATAAATATAAAAATTAAATATATGCAAAAATAAGTATTTATAAGTATGAAATAAAAAATAAATTAAATTAAATATGTTTAAATATATTTACAAGTTTATTAAGAAAATAAAGGATATCCTATTAAAATAAACTATATTTTTATGTGAGAAATAAAAAAAATAAAATAAAAGTGTAATATCATTAATTCATATTTTTGGGCTTTTTATATATTAGAGAAAATATTTAATATATGTATATAAAAACAAATAATGAATAAATAAAAATGTATGGAAGAAATTGGACCAGAGGGTGATGTAGAAAAACTGTGGTGAGAGTTAGAAAAAAAACAAAAGCCCACACATGAAGCCCAAACCTGCAAAAAGGGTCAAAAACTGAAAAGAAGAAAAATGTAAAAAAAAACAAAAGTAGCGCGCATGTTCGAACCCAGGACATGAGTCTCACCAGCGCGCTACTTTGCCACTGGGTGACTATACTTCCATTATCTTTAGTGAAACAAAAATAACATATTCTAAAACAACTCCTTGCCCTGTTTCATCTTCTTCCTCAAGCTTTGGCCAGACACCTTGTAACTCTCTCATACTTCCATAAAAATGAAAATTCATAACATGAAAATTGTAGTGCTTGAACTCACGATTCCAACCATATAAATTATGTAAACTAACTATCAAAGATCAAGGAGAATTTAAACAACCCTAAATCTTGACCTAATATTTCCATAAATTTCAAGTTTCAAATTCTCTTAGCACAAGTAAAATCAATGCAAGATAATGGTATGTACAACTTCGTTATGATGAGGACTACAATTTTTATTCACAAATCGTGGCCTATGGTTGCCTATACAAAGAGATAGAGTTTGAAATTTTACCTCCTTCAGTTGTAATTATGAACGGAACTGGGGTGAGTTTGAGGGAGGCATGATGCTTGCTTGAGCTTCCTTGAACTTCCCTGGATGTATCCCAACCCTTGCCTTGCTCTGAAAGTAGCTGGAACTCCTTGGTCAAGTCAAACTGCAAGCTCTGAAGTCAACAATGGCAGATGGTGGAGGAGTGATTACAGAACAGGGATGAAGGCCTGGATTGACTAGGTATCAAGTATGTAAGGTGTTTGAATGATCCAAACTCAAAACGCACGAGCCAAATGGAAGATGGATGTGCTTATGCCAAGTCTGCAGTTTTGGACAGTTTTTTGGTGTTTTGCTGGTTGAGAGTGTTTTAGGTCCTTGCTTTTCGTGTTATGTGTTGTATAATGTTTGTATATTAGTATAGAAATGGTCTTAGGTCAGCTCTCTAACAGATCTGCAAGCTCTAGCCTTTTTGCAACTTTCCTTGCATTTGAAGTAAAGTGAAGTGACTATACTTGCCATGCTTGTACTTTCTCCCTTAGGGTTCGTATCAGTTTGTACAACTTACTTGAGACCTGTGAGACTTGTATGCGCCAAGGGGACAGGTCCAAAGCTCAAAATTGTAAAGTTTGCAAAAGTTGACCTTTTTCAAAATGGCAATGGAACCTTTTTGCCATAAATGGAATTACAAGTTGGATAAAGGTTCAAAAGCATGGATCAAAGCTTTGTCAACTGAGTAAGAATTTAATTAAGGAGTGTGGAACAAGTTTAGGACCTGTACAACATGAATTAGCCAGCATAGGATTGATTTGCAACTTTGTTCTTCATGAAATGGCTTGGACAAAATGTGAGAAATTGCCAACTTCATCTCTTCGATTCTCCCTACTCAAAAATGATCTTGAGGAGTTCTTGGACATTTTGGAAAGCTTGAAATGTGCTCTATAATTCATATTTGAAATTAATTTTGAGATAAAGCTTGGAACTAGGTGAAAAATGTCCATGAAGTTGGATCTAAAACCTGCCTAAATTAGGGCAAAATTTCACTAAGTTAATAAGTTCATGACCATGTACTCACAAATTTATATCTTGAGATCCAAGCATATTTAGGGAAAAGTGTGTGAAGAAAAGTTGTATATTTATGGAGGTATACAACTTTCATGTTGGGAACTTTCCTTGAATCATTATGCATCATGGTGAAAAAATGGTGTAAAGTTGAGAAAAAATAAGAAAATTTTCTGTACTTTGAAAATTTCTAAGTTAGAAAAATTTCAAATTCAAAACCCTAATTTTCAAATTTGGTTTTCTTGATGAACAAGTTTCACATTTGGAAATGTTTTGATGAATTATGACCCTTGGTACTTGATTTTGACCAAAAAGTCAAAGTTTGACTTTTCAGTGTACAGTTGACTTTTGATCAGTTGACTGCAAATTTCATCTGTTAATCCAATGAATTTGAGATGTTTTGAGCCATGTAATTAATTCGAGATGATGCCATTGAATCCTTGAAATCATGATTGAACTAAATTGGTCATTTGCTAGGTTAAAAATCAGAAATTGCCCTTCCTCAGTCAAAACCCTAATTTTGACCTTTTTGCCCTTTTTGTGATTTGATCAAATTTCTTGAGGAGTTGTGATCCAAACTTGACCAAATGATACATATAAGTTTAAAATGTTGATGTGGATAAAAAAATTATGAAGTTTGACTGTAAATTGGCTATGGTTGACTTTTTCCTTAATACAGCTGATTTTTCAGGTCAACTGTCCAATTGACTGACCAAAAATGTGGTTCAAGGCCTGAAACTTGTCATGAGTGATCTTAGGGGTCCATAATGATGTTTGAAAGTCATATGAAGCATTGGTAGTCCAAAAATCCTTGTGAAAACTCAAACCCTAATTTTGGGTTATCAGTGCAAGATGAGATGTCTTGAGCTGACCAAACCCTAATCCATTCTTAAGGCAAAGAAATCTTGTGAGAAAAGTTTTGATAAATGATAGGGCAAATATTGGGGTACAACAATTAGAGTATAAAAATTTCCAATAGAATCAGGATGCCACACATTCAACAGAGACACATAAACCTGTCATGCTTTTAGAATAGATACATAACACTTAAAGAAGCAGAATGAACACAACTCATGAATATAGTCTTCATAACATAAACCAAACTTTGATTAATCATGCAGCGGATTCATAATAGCTTTCCATATAAGACATAACATCTTTGAATCATGAAACAACATTAATACGGTAACTCCACAAGTAACAACATAAGGTTCAATAAATAAACAACAAAATAAGACAAGCGTTCATTCCCCCCCCCCCCCTCGAGTGCTACGTATCAGAGCAAATGACACCAAAATCAAACTAACAACGCTATCGGCTACTCCTCTTGGTTACCTGCACGTTACCAACAAGGTCAACATTCAAACAAAAGGGATGAGGTGTCGAATACTATAATAGAACGTATGATAATTAATATATCGAAATTAGTTCATGTAAGATCCCCACTTCATACAACATCAACATAAGGCAACACCATTTACCAACACATCAATCCAACTTATAACATTACCGTGCATAAACAACACTTCAAATAAGCAAAAAATAAACGAATCCAAATGCGAATCAACTATGAAAATGCATGTGGTACCTGTGATGTGGTGGGAGAACTGACTTGAGGTTTTGCGTTTGTGTTCACAAATGTTGCGATTTAGCAAGAGTCGCCACCGACTTTTATTTTATCCAAAAGGAAAGGTAAAAAAGCACAGGAAAGACCTTCGAGATTGTTTTTGGGTTCGGGGGGTAGATTATGAAAAGGGAAGGTGCTAGCACCCTTTTCATCCATGGTTTTCCATGGGCTCTTAGTTACTTGTTTTAGACCACTTGCTTTTTCTTTTCAATTGTTTGAAATGGAGCTTTTGTGTATGGTTTTGAAAGTATTTTGAAAAGAGGCCTTTGTCTAGGCAACCTTTGTAATGATTCTTGTTTGAATATATACAAAGGTGTTTGTCTTTTGAAAAATGTTTCAATGTTTGAAAGTTTGTTTGGAAAATGTTTTGAAATTGTTGTGTGATGTTTGAAAATAGCAAGGATGGTTTGCAATTTTGATCAAGTAACTAGGAGTTGTCTACCCTAATCAAAAGTCTTTCCCACACATTTTTATTCCTTTGACATTGTTGATTTACCATTGCATTGGGTAATCAACCCTATCTTTGAATGTTAAATGGGACAGGCGTGGGTCATCGTATGACCATGATAACAATATTGCCAAGTATCTTAGCAAGTTTTTGAGGGACTAGATCATTTGTTTTAGGCAACCAAGATAGCGTCATCGAGGGACTATGATATTTTTGTTTTGATTTTGTTTTGTCAAGATACCTAGCATGCATATCATGGCCATTTTAAGGCAACAAGTGGGTGAAACCCTAGAGATGCTTGTGTGCATTGTATTGTCATTTTTCATGCATTTTTGTCTTGTATTTAGTCATGCTATTTGTTTGATTTTGGTCTTTGCATACAAAACCCTAATCTTACTATCATGGTATATGAAAGCGATAAAATGCGTAAAATAAATCTAGACTATTACAACATTATTATGGGAAGGGGGTACAAGTTTGAATAGGGGGTATTGCTCAAAATAAAACCCTAGTTTACTATTACAACCATATTGAATTTATTTGTATAAATAAATAAATAAGAAAATATTTAAATATGGAATAAATTGTAAATATGCAAGATGTTTTTGTATTTTGTTTTATGCATGAGAGAATAAGTTTATTTATGGCCTAAAAATAAGAAAATAAAAAAATGATTATTTTTTGAAAGGGTAAAAACCCTAATTTTGGTTTAAAAGAAAATATGCTTTATATTATTTATTTATTCATTTTTTGTTTAAGAAAAATAATAATAATATATACAAAAATGTTAAAAAATTAAATATTGTAAGAAAATATTAATTTAAGTGTATAAATAATAAAAATAAAAATATACAATATTTTATATTATTTACAAATTTATTTAAGAAAATAAAAGTATATTAACCTAAATACTTATTTTTATGCTAAAAAATAAATAAATAAAATATGAAAAAATGCAAAAAATAAAGAAAATATTTTTGAGATTTTTATTTGTTTAGAAAAATAAATAAAATTCAGAAATGTGGAATATGCAAGAAAATATGAAAAAATAAAAGAAATGGGCCAAGGGGGTGCAAAAAGTAAGCAGGGGGGTGTCAAAAGTAGGACAAATCAGGCCCAGGCCCACTCCCACTTCGTCCCTGACCTTGAGACAGAAAAACGTGCGTCCTGTACTTCAAACTATATCTCTTGCATACGTGCTTAAAAACAAAATCTTGCAACATGAAACTTGTAGCATTTTTAGTCACGATTCCATTGATATAAAAAACTTGATCTAACTCTCAAAGACCAGAGAGAATTTTATCACCCCTAATTTCTGACTTAAAATTTTCAGCATGTTCATCATCCAAATTCTCCTAGCTCAGTTAATATAAATGAAATCTACGCATATGTACAGCTCAAGCACATTAAAGACTACATTTTTGCTTCACAAACCTAAGCCTATGGATGTCTAAATAAGGAGATAGAAAGTTGGAAATTACCTTGTTCAGTCAAGTTCGAATATGGAAATGTAGCAACTTTGAATGAGGCCTGAAGGACTTTTGAGCTTGCTTGATGTTCCCTTGACCTTTCCCAATGCTTAGCTTGCTTTGAAATGGCTTGAATCTCCTAGTGGAAGTCAAACTGCAAACTCAGAAATTGAAAATGGTGAAGCACGAAATAGGGGTTACAGTTGCTTGAGAAGGGCTTGGACAGCTTAGGTGTGATGTATGAAGTGTGTTTGAAGTGGTTTCAAATAAAACGCACGAGGAAATGTGGAGATGGCTTGAGTTCTGCAGAGCTTGCCCTGTTTTGGGAAGAAATGGAGTTTTTGGTGTATTTGGGTGTTTGAGAGCTTAACAAATCTTGTATTAGGCTTGTTGCAATATGTTGAGGTTGTTTGAAATGAGTCCAAGATTTGGCTTTATCAGATGCACAAGATATGCTGACTTTTGCAAGTTACTTGCTTTTGAAGCAAAAGTTGAGAGGACAAAGGCTAAGGTTGTACAAGCTAGATCAAGGTCTGCATAGGGTTGGTGAGATTTTCCTGAAGTTTGTGGATGTTGTTTGTATCAAGAGATCAGGTCCATGGTTCAAGATAAACAAAATTGCAAAAGGTATGCTTTATGGAAATGGTATTGTCACCTTTATGCCATTTTTGGAATGATTCTTTGTACAATGCTCCATAACTCAGAACAATGCCTTTGTACAATTTATTTGCATTTAATTAAGGAGTGTGGAAAGGATTAAGGCCTGTAAAACAAGTACAAGCATGATCCAAACTGATTTGCAACTTGTGCCAATGTAAAAAATGCCATGGACAAAAGTGAGAAATGACCATTTTCTTTTCTTCGATTCTCCCTAACCATAAATGATCTTGGAGAGTTCTTTGACATTTTGGAAAGTTTGTAACATTCTCTACAATCCATCTTTGAAATTAATTTTGAGATTCCACTTAGAACTAGGTGAAAAGTTGCCATGAAGATAGGTCAAAATCCTGCCTAAACTAGGGCAAAATTTCACTAAGTTAAAAGTTTCATGGACCCTTGTTCACAAAATCATAACTTGATATCCAAGCATCTTTTGGGAAAACTTTGTGTATCAAAGTTGTAAATTTTGTGTAGGACTACAACTTTCATGTTGGAAGTTTTCTTCAAATCCAATTGCATCATGGTGAAAAAATTGGGAAAAGTTGGGGAAAAATAAGAAATTTTCATAACTTAGAAAATTTCTAAGTTATGAAAATTTTCAAACTTAAACCCTAATTTCCAAAATTAGGTTTCTTGGTGAAAAAGTTTAATATTTTGACACATCTTGATGAAAAATGACTATAAACAAAACCTGCAAGAAATTTGGTGAACCTTGTCATGAGTCCTAGTTAAGGACTATAAACAAGACCTGCAAGTAATTTGGTAAACCCCGTCATGAGTCCTAGTTAAGGACTATAAACAAGACCTGCAAGAAACTTAGTACCCTGTTATGAGTCCCAATTAAGGACTATAAACAAGACCTGCAAGAAACAAGTGTCAGGTAACAAGCACGCAGATAGTCAAGTACGAAGGCACACAAGTCACACAAAAAGAGCCCTTAGGGTTTAGGCCAGCATGAGGTCTGGGTAGTACCCTCTTTCAGTTTGTTGGTTAAGACCTGTCCTATCAGAAGTAACCGGGTTCTAGAGGATCCCAATATCACTGACTACCCTCAATCGGTCATAACTCCAGCATCGCAATCTTTTCTTGCGGCCAGAACCATCACGAGAGTTTAGCCTCAATGGGCGTAGCATACTGCTACTGTTTCTATTTGCCAAGTTGGGTCATTTAAGGTTCTAAGGTCTGTTGGTGCTTAATGACTCCTTGGAAGACCCATATTCTCCCCGTTTCAACACGAGGGATATCGGTACAGACCAAGGTGCCACACCAACGTAGCCACTGCTTCACCTGTGTCGGTCTACGCCGGACAGGTCCCTCACAGCTTATGCTACCTAAACAGGGTATCCCCAGATCCGGGTTAGGATCTATGTATCTCCGATGCAACCCACAATAGTAAAGCAAGCAAAACAATACAAGTGAAAACACAGTTATGACCTAGCCCTAAGGTACACCTCACTTTATAAAGGGTCCCCAGCAGAGTCGCCAGTTCTGTGATCGGCGGATCTGGAACTGACTGTTTTAAAGCTGGTTCGCGAAATGTCGCGGAAGCAAGAGTCGCCACCGTCTTTTATTTTCTCCAAATGGAAAGGACAAAAGCACAGAAAAATTCCTTAAAGAGATTGCTCTCGGTTCGGGAGGTAGGTTATAGAAAGGGAAGGTGTTAGCACCCTTTCTATCCATGGTTATCCATGGGCTCTTAGATACTTGCTCAATGTGTTTTCAAAATTGTTTGTTTGCTTTTCAATGTGGGTTTAAAAGTTTCTTTTGAAAAATTTCAGTTCGACTCGTACGTCAGAGTGTTTGAAAAATTTGCTTTGAAAGCTTTTGAAAATGTTGGTGTGAAAAGTCTTTTTGAGTTTGTTTTGAGATTAGAGCAAGTATCCTTGAGAACCTACCTACCCTAAGGAATTCGTCTGTGTAGATGTCCTTTAAAGTAGTGCCATCCCACCATTGAGAGGTAGGTAGCACCACCGTTGGAGGTGTTCGGGTCAATTCGATTTTTAGGGACATGGTGATCACCAGAGCAATGGGAAGACACCTTAGAAGCTACCCTCATGCCAGGTTCCCGGATCATGAGGACTTACTAAGACGTCCTCTACTCGACGATCACCTTTCGAAAGGCAACAGTGAGGCGTACCCTAGGGGTGGTGTGTGCGATTCGTGTGTCATGTTTCAGTTATTTGTCTTGTCATGTTGGAAGTGTTCTACGCTTGATTTTAATTAGGGCCATTCATTCTTGCATGCATATTTAACAGTTGTAAAGTTTGCGAGAAAGTAAATCTACAGCTATTACAAACGGCGCGGGTCCACATCGCCAAAATTAAACCGGACCCGATTTAGCGGAAAATAAATAAAGCGGAAAAAATAAAGTGCGAAACGTAAAGTTACATGGCTTTGGGAGATTTACATAACTATTTAAACGATTGTAAAATAAATGCGCGAAGTAACGGAATTAAAACAAAATTAGGGCGTTGGACCCTTTTACAAACAATTAAAATTAATCAAGGAATTTAAAATTAAAATTAAATGAAAAATGGTATTTTTGTGTTTTTAGATTTAATGAGAAAAAGGAGTTAATTAAATTAAACGGCAAACCCTAATTCTAATATTTTTTATTTATTATGAAAGAATTAAAATATAATCTAAGTTAAACCCTAATTTATTTATGTGCAATTTAATTATAAAAATAAATAATAGTATTATGATAAAAAAGGGAAATAAAAAGAATTAACAATTAAAACCTAAATTCTACATTTTTTATATTTTGTTATGAAAAGAATTAAGATCAAAGAAAACCTAATTATACTAAATTCAATTACACAATTTATTCATGAAAATAAAATAATTAAAATAAAATATTTATTACATTTTTTATCTTTTTCTGGATTTTTATGATGTTTTTTTATATTTTGTAAAAAAGGGATATTTAATTAAATCAGAAAATAAATAAACAAATAAATAATAAAAAATAATAAAGGATAAAAGAAAATTAGAAAAGATAGAACCAGGGGGGGTTTTCTGTCCCATTATGGAGGTATAAATTTGAGAGGCCTGGCCCAATTGAGTTTGCCATATGCTGACTTTTTGGATTGTGTGTGATGCTTTGACTCATGCCTAGGGTGTACCCCAATCTTCTGCCTTGAGTGAGAGGTCCTGGACACGTGGGCTGCCTGATGGTGAAGAAATATAGTGTACCTGAACGTTAGCGTAGCATAGGAACAATTATTGAAAAATAAGATTGAACATTTGCCAGACCTGGGACTTGAACCCAGGTCTTGAAGGTCACATGCATTAGTCCCTGCCAGCTGAGCTACGTGAATCAATTGATATATTATAATAAACAAATGACAAAAAAGCAAAACCAACGCATGATAACTAAAACGCGCGTAAATTTGAAACACCCAACCAGGGCCTGCCAACGCATCATCGTCTCCATCCCCTTTTTTATTTTTTCTGAAACATAAGCATACGGCAACGGTTTTAGAAACGTTGCATTAGGGGGGATTCAAGAAAATAGCGAATAGCTTTCCTTGATCCATAAATCCATCGCGAGGTATGTGTCTTGTTCAGAGGAACACGCTGAGTGCAATGGTCATGATCTTGAGTCCCAATTGTTCCTTGGGTGAGAAACCCCAAATCAAGAACTCTGAAAACCTAAATTTCGATCATGGTGAATTCGTATATGTAGCACAAAAAAGCAATTGAATGTAATGGTTAGCTCAGAAACATCAATATGAACATGAATCAACAAAGAAAAATGCAAAAAGATGATGGAATCATGCTATACGATTTCAAAAGTTTCAAGGTTCAGTCTGAGTTCTTGGTACCAATTCAGGGCCTTTTGATTGATGTTAATGATTGGGAAACGTCCCAGGATGTCTCAGGATGCTAATGGAACAAAAATTGGAGCTTGAATCGACCTAAAAGCTAGATTTCAGATTTGAGTTTTTTATGAAAAATTTCAATATGCAATGCTTGTTTTGGGCGCAGCTTGGAGTCTAAGATCATTAGGGTTGTGATGCTGAGTATGTATAGAGCATGTTAGGTCAAAAAGATTGAATAAAATCCATTGAATTCATTATTTGAAGATTTGATTTGCTTAAGGATCTTTTCTAATCTTTTTTCATGGTTTTTTGTGTCAATTAGTTCCAATCAAGCCAAAACCTTCTATATTAGCATGTGCACGAAATCTCAAGTTCAAATCATGCATAAAAAGATTTGTTTAGGTTAAGGTTATATTTTTCATGTATTAAAATGATTTAAATGAATATAAATTAATATAAATTCAAATAAATAATTTAAAAAATATGAAAATACTTCCCTTTGGGCCTAATGGTCGTGCATAGGCTTGGCATGAAGAAACTTGGAAGAAAAATGGGCCCATTTGCATTTTTAGGCCTTTTGCATCAATGTTGACTTTTCAAAATTCTTAAAAATTTCCCAACTTCCACAAGGCATAACTTGGTCAATTTTTAAGCTTTTCACATGTTCTTGGACATTTTGGAAAGGTCTTTGAGTCCTTTATCCAATGCCTTTGGTCCCATGTCATTTTGATTCACCAATCTCAAGTTATGGCCTTTGACTTAAAGTCACTTTTTGTTGACTTTTGAAAATGACCTATAATGTTGAAATTGATAACTTTTTGTGAGAGCATTTCTTGGACTTGGAATATGAAGATGAGTTGTAGGAAATGTCTTTCTCTTCAAAATGAGCTTTGGATGGAATTTTTCTGATAATCCATGTGAAAGTTATGCCCTGGTCAATTTCAGTTGACTTTTTCAGCTGTCCAAATATAGCAACTTTTGCATCTTTGATGATTTCTGAGCCAAATCTTGAAAATCATGATCAAGCATTGATCAAATGATGTTTGTGGCTTCAAAATGATATGTTGACCAAAAATTTGAACTTTTGACTGCCAAATGACCATTTTGCCCCTACAGTTGACTGTAGTGCAATCTAGGGTTTTGACTGTGCAATTTTGAGCTGAATGCCTTGAAACTTGACATGAGGATGCTTGACCACATTTGTAGGCATATGAGACTTGATTGGGCCTTTGAGCAGTTCATTTGCTTGACCAGAACTCAAACCCTAGTTTTGACTGTATAGGAGACAGTTGAGCTGCACAACCCTTGGGGAATTTTGTGACCTTGACTTTGACAATTCTTGATGAATATGGGAGGGCAAATTTTGGGGTGCAACAGGAAGATTAGGGTTTTTGAGTTAAGGACATATAGACGTTTAAACATGGACTCATTCAAGTTGGTTTAAGGAAACCTATATTCGTTCATTTGAAGATATTCAAGCAAGGGAGTTCATCCAAATTGATAGAATGCGAGACATTGAGATTTCACAAACACAAGGTCAATGAAGGACTTGGGATATCAAAAAGGAAGAAAGATACTTCTTTCTCAAGAAACTCAAAATCAAATGAAAAGAAATTAATTTTCACCCTTGATAATTTGTCATTTGGATTCAAGAGGTCCCAAAGTTACATTTGTATGCAGGGTCATACTGCATTACCTTGGTTTCAATAGAATTTACGAGCGCAAAGCCATTTACAGTTCACACTTTAACATTCGAGTTCCATTCACCATTTCAAAAATTCTTCATTCCATATTCAACAAAAATTCCAACAAGTTCATTCATTACAAATTCACCATAAGTCATTCCAATTTCAAATTCTATACACCATTTTTGTCGATTCAATTAAATACAGAACACCATTACAAAACCATAGAAAAAAACTACATTCAAAAAATAATTACATGAAAAATTATAATCCAATCTCTAAATCCTTCTTCATGCGAATTTTGTATTCCAATCTCCATGCTGAGTGTTGTACCCCAAAATTTGCCCTCCCATATTCTTCAAGATTTGCAAAGAGCATGCCTCAAAATCTCCCCAAGGGTTGCACAGTTCAAAGGCCTCCTAACAGTCAAAAACTAGGGTTTTGGGTCTGGCAAAGAAATTGAAGTTTTCAAGGGTCCAAACAAGTCCCACATGCCTACAAACATTGTCAAGCATCCTTATACCAAGTTTCAAGACTTACAGCACAAAATTGCACAGTCAAAAACCCTAATTGCTCAACAGTCAACTGCAGGGGCAAAATGATCATTTGACAGTCAAAAGTTCAAATTTTTGGTCAACATCTTATTTTGAAGCCACAAACATCATCTGATCAATACTTGATCATGATTCTCAAGGCATGGCTCAAAAAGTCTCAAGATGCAAAAGTTTCCATATTTGGACAGTTGAAAAAGTCAACTATAACTTGACCAAGGCATAACTTCCACATGGTTCATCAGAAAAATTCCATCCAAAGCTCATTTTGAAGAGAAAGACATTTCCTATAACTCCTCTTCACACTTCAAGTCCAAGAAATGCTCTCACAAAAAGTTATCAATCTCAACATTATAGGTCATTTTCAAAAGTCAACAAAAATGGACTTTAAGTCAAAGACCATAACTTGAGATTGGTAAATCAAAATGACATGGGACCAAAGGCATTGGTTAGAGGACTTCAAGACCTTTCCAAAATGTCCAAGAACATGATCAAAGCTTAAAACTTGAGCAAGATATGCCTTGTGGAAGTTGGGAAATTTTTGGGAATTTTGAAAAGTCAACTTTGCTTCAAAAGCCTCAAAATTGCTAATGGGCCACATTTTCTTCCAAGAATTATTATCCAAAGGCTATGCACGACCATTTGACCCAAAGGGGATTTATTTCACCATTTTTTATTATTTATTTGAATTTTTATCACCATTAATTCATTTAATTAAATAAAATATGACAAAAATACTAAACAAATGTTTTTGAATCCTTTTATGCAGCATATGCCCTCATTATTCACTCAAGATCTCGTGCACATCAAAAAAGGAAAGATTTGGTGCAAATTGGCATGTTCTTCATGAGGAAAAGATTGGAAAAGATTCCATGGAAATCAAATATTTGATTCATCAATGCAAAGGGTTATGGACTCAAATTTCTACCCTAATTCGTCCCATACATGTATAGAATGCTAAACCTAATGCTAAAAACCTGGAAGCTGCGCCTCAGATCAAATACACACTTTGCATTTTTTGTCAAAAAGTTCAAAACTGAAAACGCATCTAGAGGGCGTTTCAAGGCAAGAGAACAATTCCATTACCTTCCTGACGTATCAAGGAAGCTTTCTGAATCCAAACCATAGCCTATAACCTCAAGAATCGGTAAAACAGGGTTGCTTCTCTTTCAAAATTATGCATAATCGTGTTTGGATTTCTGGACATTTTTCATACATTTGAACTATTGTTTTATGCTAACATGGACATTCTGAGTCTATTGGTACTATTTAATTGAATTATCATTGCCTATATGCAAAGTTACCATGAGAGTTTTTTAGGGTTTCAGAGACTTTGAAAGGGGGCTTTGTTCCTCTGGAAAAATTAGGCTATAAGACCGGTACCATTGAATTCATGACCTTCATACGAATACAACAACCATATCGCACCCTTTTTATATGCTTGTATGGCCTAATCGCTATTTTCCAGTTTCAGGATTAGTGGGGGTTTAAAACCCCCGCTATTTGATTCTAGTTGCAGGTATAACATGGAGAAGAAGCATGCGTGGCTAGAGGTTATTGGGCTATTCAAAGTTGGCGCGCGATTTTATTGATTCAGACCATTAACTTTTATTTTTCCTTATAATAATTGCATTCCATTATGCTTATGAATGAACGCGCTGGCACAGTTGGTGGAGAGGAACGTTTGCAAGCATTGGGACCTGGGTTCGATTCCCAGGTCCCCTCCCTTCTCAATATTATTTTGCTTTCTATATTTCCATGCAGCGTTCCCTTCAGAAGTCCACCATGCACCCTACGCTCAAGCTGGCCACGCGTCCCACAACATCAATCCAATGGCCATGATCTGGAGTCCACCATACGCATCAGTCAACACATCCATATGCAAGCCAGAAAAGTCAAAAGGGCCTCCTTCAAATGGGCCAAATTACTGCGCATACACCTCCTACTGGGCCAGAAAACCCCCTATGGTTTGCATTTTTCTTCTTTTTTTAATTCCTTTTTTTTCTTTTGATTAATTATTTTATTCAATTCCATAAAAATAATTTTATAACACAAAAAATAACAAAAAAATCATAAAGTCAAAATAAAAATATGTTTTAATATTTGATTCATGAATAGTTTTTTCTTTGTAAATAAATGTAATAATTAATTTAGTTCTAATTTTAGGTTTAATTTTAATATTTTTTGGATAAACTAAAAAATGTAGAAATTAGGGTTTTAATGCTTTTATTCTTTTTTCTTTTCTTTTATCATATTTAATTATTAATTATTTTGTAAATAAATTTATCATTAAATAATTAGGTTAAAACTAGGTCAAACTTAAATATTTTTTAATAAATTAAAAATAGTTTAGAATTAGGGTTTTATGTAACTTTTTAATTCCATTAATTTTCTTAACTTCATAAAGTACAAAAAATATCAAAAAATAAGTCTTTTTCCTTTATTTAAATTTAATTAATTTCATAATTTCAATTCAATTTCTTTAAAAGGGTCCAACGCCCTCGCTTTCGATTATAATTTCGTTTCGCGCGCTTATTTTATTTCTTTTTTATAAATTTCATGTAATTACCCCAAAGCCTTGTAATAGATTAATTAGGATATTTATTTTTCCGCATTTTTATTTTATTCAAATCGGGTCTTGGATTAATTTGGCGATGTAGACCCGCGCCTTTGTAATAGCGTAGGACTTTTATCTTCTCGCATCTTTTAACTGTTAATAACTTGCATGAAAGAATGAATGCCAAAAATAAAAACAAAGCGTAGATCACCAATGCATGACAAGATAAACATAATTGAAAATGACACACAAATCACACACCACCCCTAGGGTACGCCTCACTGTTGCCTTGCCCCTCAAAAAGTGGTCGTCGAGTAGAGGATGTTTTAGTAAGTCCTCATGTCCATGAACATGGCATGAGGGTAGCTTCTAAGGTGTCTTCCTATTGCTCTGGTGACCACACTGTCCCGAACCCTCGAATTGACCCGAACACCTCCAACGGTGGTGCTACCTACCTCTCAATGGTGGGATGGCACTACTTTAAGGACATTTACACAGACGAATTCCTTAGGGTAGGTAGACGACTCGTAGATACTTGCTCTAACTTCAAAACAAATCAAAAACTTCTTTTCACACCGACACCTTTCAAAAAGCTTTCAAAAAGCAATTTTTTTCAAACACTCTTGAGGACTGATACAAGAGTCGAACTGAAATTTTCAAAGAAACTTTTTTCAAACCCACAGTTGAAAAGCAAACAAACAATTTTGAAAACACAAATGAGAAAGTATCTAAGAGCCCATGGATAACCATGGATAGAAAGGGTGCTAACACCTTCCCTTTCTATAAATCTACCTCCCGAACCGAGAGCAATCTCTATAAGGAATTTTTCTGTGCTTTTGTCCTTTCCATTTTGGAGAAAATAAAAGACGGTGGCGACTCTTGCTTCCGCGACATTTCGCGAACCAGCGTTAAACAGTCAGTTCCAGATCCACCGAACACAAAACTGGCGACTCTGCTGGGGAAAATTTTATAAAGTGAGGTGTACCTTAGGATAGTTCATAACTGTGTTTTCAATTGTATTGACTTGTTTGCTTTAAAATTGTGGGTTGCATGGGAGTTACATAGATCCTAACCCGAATCTGGGGATACCCTGTTTAGGTAGCATAAGCTGTGAGGGACCTGTTCGGCGTAGACCGACATGGGTGAAGCAGTGGCTACGTTGGTGTGGCACCTTGGTCTGTACCGATATCCCTTGTGTCGCAACGAGGAGAATATGGGTCTTCCAAGGAGTCATTAAGCACCAACAGACCTTAGAACCTTAAATGACACAACTTGGCCATTAGAACAGTAGCAGTATGCTACGCCCATTGAGGCTAAACTCTCGTGATGGTTCTGGCCGCAAGAAAAGATTGCGATGTTGGAGTTATGACCGATTGAGGGTAGTCGATGATATTGGGATCCTCTAAGAACCCGGTTACTTTTGATAGGACAGGTATGAACCAACAAACTGAAAGAGGGTAATACCTAGACCTCATGCTGGCCTAAACTTTAAGGGCTTGTCTTGTGTGACTTGTGTGCCTTACCATGTTTGCCTTTGTGAATATTTATGGTGTGCTTTATCATAACATCATAACATCATGAGCATTGCATGCATTCTGCATAAGGACTGACCATTTCAAAGACAAGAGGGTTTCACCTTTGCTCTATTTTGTAGGATATCATGATGCCTATGCGAAGGAATACTATCCGGTTCAACTTTGTTCACCCACCTGAGTTGCTTGAAGAGTTGGTTAGCAGAATTCCAAATACCACTTCCTTCATCCAGAGGCATGGTTCTCTTCTCATTTTAGTCACTGCAAAGCGGGATCAACAGTTGATGAGTGTCCTGACCCAGTTCTATGACCCTCTGTACCAGTGCTTCACCTTTCAAGACTTCCAGCTGGTCCCTACCCTGGAAGAGTTCTCTGATTTTCTTGGCATCCCTATCCTGGATCAGACTCCCTTTACTGGTTGGGAAAAGACCCTCAGGCTTGAGGAGATTGCTGCAGCTCTTCCTTTGACCCATCAAGAAGTAATGGACAACTGGGTGACTAGAAGCAGAGTTAAGGGTTTCTTGGCCAAGTTTCTGATTGGTAAAGCTAACAGTTTCTGGAATGACTTGGACTTTAGGGAATATGAAGATATCCTAGCTCTCTTAATCTATGGGCTAGTCTTGTTTCCTAATCCTGACAGCTTCATTAATGTCACCGCCATAAGGATCTTCATGTCTCAGAACCCTGTGCCCACTCTCTTGGGTGACATCCTGCAACAACTTTATGCTCGTACTGCCCGAAGACGAGGAACTCTGTGGTGTTGTATCCCTTTGTTGGTGAGGTGGTTTATTTCGCACCTCCCTAAGTTCGTGCTGAAGAACCAAGAAGGAAGAGGTTGGGCTCACAGGTTAATGTCTCTCACTGACAAGGACATCATTTGGACTTTCAGAGGTTTGGATGAGATAGCTGTTATTGATCGTTGTGGGGAATACCCTAATGTTCCTTTGATTGGTACTCAAGGAGGGATCTCTTACAATCCATGTCTAGCGCTCAGTCAGTTTGGAAGAGCCAGAAGAGCAGGGCCTCATGAGATGTTGGTGCCTCACATCAGTTTTGAGTTTCAGGTGGATAGTGACGAGCTGCGTCGTAGGTTCATCAAGGCCTGGGACAGAGTTCATAAAGCTGACCCACAAGAGTTGGGGCCAAAGACTTCTCTACCTATGGAAGCCTACTACAAATGGGTTCGCATCCGTGCTCAGAAGTTAGGTATGCCATACGAAGCTGTCAGACCCGTCATTCTTGAGTATCCTGACAAAGATGGGGCTCCTCCAACTATCCTCCCTCCTCAGATACCTACTGATTATGAGACATTAAAGAGGTCTTGGTCGCAACTGCGAGAAGAACGGGATTCTTATCGGGAAAAGTTCAACGAGCAGGAGTTGAAGATCCAGAAGCTGACAAAGCAGTTGGAGAATGAGCGAGCTCTGAATGATTACATCTGTACTGAGAAGAGGAGACCATGGGATCAATAAGGAGCTCTGGATGTTCTTTTACAGTTTTATTTCCGTTTTCAGTATTTCCTTTTTATGTAACGCCTAAGGGCAATCTGTTGAACAATTTAAGTTTCAAAGTTGAATCTAACGAAGTGTGTTTCTTTTTGTTTACAAAGTTGATTCCTGATTGTCTTTGAAAACATAAATCATACGCATTCCATTAATCATGTGCATAGCAGGTTTTCTTCTTTTCAGGTTGCTTACTGTTCTTCGCTGTTTATTTCAGCATCATGAACCCTGACTCATCATCAACCGAGATGTCTATCAAGGCTCTTCAGGCGCAGAACGCGCAATTTCAGGAGCTGATCATGGGTTTGGCTCAAGGCCAAGAAGAGCTGAAGGCTTTACTCCTGAAGAAGGAGAAGGAGAAGAAGAAGAAGAGAACTGTTCTTTTCAACTCGGGCCGAAGGTTTGGCAACACTCTGCAGAATGAAGAGGCTGGTTCTTCTATAGGCAAGAGCAGTCCTCAAGGGGGAAAAGGTCCTAGTCCGGTAGTCTCTGACAACGAGACTGACTTTAATGACGAACAGTATCCTCCTGCTGAAGACCGGTATAAGCAGTTGGAAGACAGACTGAATGCAATGGAAATCTAACAAGTGCCTGGGCTGGATTTCGGAGACTTGGGCTTATCTACTGGTGTGATTATTCCTCACAAGTTTAAGGCACCATCTTTCACCAAGTATGACGGGGCGTCTTGTCCCAAGCTACACCTCAGATCTTATGTACGGAAGATTCAACCGTACTCAGTGGACAAGAACTTGTGGATCCACTTCTTCCAGGAGAGTCTTTCAGGGACTCATCTCGAATGGTTCTATCAGCTCGATGGGACCAAAGTTCGTAACTGGGAGGAGTTGGCTACTGCTTTTTATAGGCAGTATCAATATAATGCCGACCTTGCTCCTACACGTACCCAACTCCAGGGTATGTCGCTAGGATCAAGCGAAGGTTTCAAAGAGTATGCACAGAAGTGGAGGGATCTGGCTGGCAGGGTGCAGCCTCCGTTAACAGACCGTGAGCTGGTGGATATGTTCTTGGGGACCCTATCTGGGCCATTTTTCAATCATCTTATCGGTAACTCATCTGCAGGGTTTACTGATCTTATTCTGACTGGAGAGAGAATAGAGGCTGGAATGAAGTCCGGCAAAATTCAGAAGGGTGCATCTGCAAGCTCTGAGAAGAAACCCTTTAAAAAGGAGGCCAGTGTTGTGTATGGGCCTAAAAGACATGATAAACCTGAGCGTCGCCAATCTGTCAACGCGGTGATGATTGCTAAGCCTGCTGCCGCTCCTCGGCAAACCAATCCACAAAGAGGTGAAAGACCCAGAAGAGAGTTTACCCATCTAAGTATGACCTTATCGCAAATCTTGCCGCAGTTGCTATCCACCAATTTGGTGACTGTTAGAGAGGCCTCGAAGGTTGTGAACACTGCCTCTCCCAAGTACAATCCAAATGCCCACTATGCTTATCACTCTGATAGCCCGGGGCATTCCACTGATGACTGTTGGGCCTTAAGGAATAAGGTGCAAGACCTTATTGACGCAAAGGAGATACAATTCGAAGCGCCTGAGAGGCAAAATGTGGTGACTGCTCCTATGCCCCAGCATGGAGTGAATGCCGTTGATGAAGATATATATGCCGTTTCTGTGAATGATGTAGCTACTCCCTTGATGACTGTCAAGAGGAACCTACTTCTGGCCGGTTTATTTCCGGGTTGTAGTGAAGGTTGCCTTTTCAGTGTTGTTTCCCTTTCTGGTTGTCCTTTGCTGAAGTTGGGCATCCAAAGCCTGATGGACAACAAAGAGGTTCTGTTCAAGAAGACTGCTGTTCAGTTTGTTCCGGTGGAAGAAGTTTCTGTTGTTACAATCTTTAATAATCCGATCAAGGCTCTCCCGAGGAAGCCGGTTAAAATCATGACTGTCGCACCCATTGTGATTACTGTTCCGGGGCCTCTCCCCTATGAATCTGATAAGGCTGTCCCATGGCACTATGGGGAAGATGTGTATGTACACGAAATAAAACAAGAGTTCAACACTGGTACCAGCGTCAGCAATATCACTGGTCCGGCCAAAGTAACCCGCAGTGGCAGGCTCTTCTCGCCTGACATTGCGCCACCAGTTATTCGAAGACCCCTCACTATAACACTTGCAAGTACACGTGTTCCCATTTCTGATCAAGTTGTTTCCTCTGCCGCCGAGTCGTCTAATGCTCGGGGCAAAGGGATTGAAGACGAGCCTGCCCGGATGGAGGCGCCAAAATCTGTGAATGCTGAGGCCTCCCAACAAGAGATGGAGGAAATTCTTAAAATAATCAAGAAGAGTGACTTTAATGTTGTCGAGCAGCTGGGGCATACACCCTCCAAAATCTCTATGCTCTCCTTACTACTATGCTCAGAGGCCCATGCTAAGGCCCTGATTTCATTTCTCAAGACGGCCCATGTGCCACAGGAGACATCTGCAGTCCAGTTTACTGATTGCGTAGCCAATCTGACAGCGGACAATGGTTTGGGTTTCTCGGACGTGGACCTTACTGCTAAGGGAAAAGACCACAATGATGCCATGCATGTCTCTATTGAATGCAGGGGCACTACTCTTGCGCACGTGTTGGTGGACACTGGTTCTTCCCTGAATGTGCTACCCAAGAAGGCCTTAGACCGGTTGGATTGTGAGGGCCTGGAGCTGAAACCTAGCAACATCATTGTCAGAGCCTTTGACGGTTCTAAGAGGATGGTTCATGGAGAGGTAGACATTCCTATTCGTGTGGGTTCTCAAGTATTCGACTCAACTTTCTATGTGATGGACATCCGTCCATCGTATTCTTGTCTACTGGGTCGACCTTGGATCCACAAAGCTGGGGCAATGACCTCTACCCTACACCAGAAGCTCAAGTACCCCGTCAGAGGGAAGATTGTCACTGTGCAGGGAGAGGAGGAGTATATGGTGAGCCATTTGAATTCCTTCAGGTATATTGATATGGACGGGGAGTTTATTGAAACCCCCTTTCAGCATTTTGAAGAGGTACCTCCAACTTTGGCAGCGGCAGAAATAGTGGTTGAAGAGGACTTTCCATTGAAGATGGCTTCCTTGAAGGATTCCCGGGCTGTAATCAAGAAAGGTGAATGTGCTAACTGGGGCAGGCTCCCTGATTTTACACCTAAAACTGACAAGTTTGGACTGGGTTTTACTGCAGAGGGTCAGAAGGCTGTGCGCAAGGCAAAGACTAGAAGACCTCCTGTGCTCATTACCAATCCAGGAGTGAATGCCATTGGGGATGAAGATGAGGTGGAAGAATCAGAGTTTAATAGCTGGATCTACCTGAGGACTGGTGGTGGATTGACCAATTGGATTGCTAAAGATCATACTCCTGTTACTTTTGTTACGCAGTAATAAACTCCTTTGTTTTGTTATTTGTAATAAACAATGATTTGAAACTCTATGGCCCGGTGTCTTACCCGGGGCATCGTGGCTTCATTTGTGAGGGTATATTAATTGTCATTTCATATATCATGAATAAAGATCTTGGAAGTTTTCTCACATTTCAAATCTTATGCTCCTTTTCTTTCTTTCCTTTCTTTATATATTGCAAAACAGCTGTATTTACACACACTCACTCATACAGGTTTCAATCCACTCTGGATCTCACTGGTAACGACTCTGCTACTGCCAGTTATGACTTCGAAAATCCGATCAACTTAGCCGAAGACGAAGGTGAAGATGATTGCGAAGTGCCGGGCGAGCTTGCAAGGCTGTTACTCCAGGAAGAGAGGGCAATTCAACCACACGAAGAGCCGGTGGAAACGATAAATCTGGGTACTGAGACGGACAGGAAAGAAGTCAAGATTGGTGCCAACCTAGAGTTCAGCGTGAAGCAACGGTTGACTCAGATGTTACATGATTATGTGGAGATCTTTGCCTGGTCCTACGAAGACATGCCCGGTTTGGATACCGACATTGTTGTCCATCACTTGCCTACCAAGGAAGACTGCCCTCCGGTTAAGCAAAAGGTCCACCGTATGCGTCCAGAGATGTCCGAGAAGATCAAAGCCGAGGTTATGAAGCAGTTTGACGTCGGGTTTCTTGCAGTGACTTCTTATCCTCAGTGGGTTGCTAATGTGGTGCCAGTACCAAAGAAGGATGGTAAGGTCAGAATGTGTGTCGACTACAGGGATCTGAATAGGGCCAGCCCCAAAGATGACTTCCCTCTACCTCACATTGATGTCCTTGTTGACAATACTGCTCAGCACAAGGTGTTCTCCTTCATGGATGGTTTTTCAGGCTACAATCAGATCAAGATGGCGCCTGAAGACATGGAAAAGACTACCTTTGTTACTCAGTGGGGCACCTTCTGCTACAAGGTCATGCCTTTTGGACTGAAGAACGCTGAGGCAACCTACCAACGTGCCATGGTTGCTTTATTTTATGACATGATCCATCATGAGATAGAAGTGTATGTTGACGACATGATCGCAAGGTCCCAAACTGAGGAAGAACACCTTGATCATCTGCAGAAATTGTTTGATCGTCTGAAGTTGTACAAGCTGAGGTTGAACCCGAACAAGTGCACCTTCGGGGTAAGGTCTGGAAAGTTGCTAGGCTTCGTTGTAAGTGATAAGGGTATTCAAGTGGACCCTGCCAAGGTTAAAGCCATTCAAGAGATGCCAGTTC
The DNA here is from genome assembly GCA_948472305.1 of Vicia faba. Classification (NCBI taxonomy): domain Eukaryota; kingdom Viridiplantae; phylum Streptophyta; class Magnoliopsida; order Fabales; family Fabaceae; genus Vicia; species Vicia faba. Next base: position 1,033,572,141 of record OX451741.1, read on the forward strand.
CTAAGACAGAGAAAGAGGTCAGAGGCTTTTTAGGACGTCTGAATTACATTGCTCGATTCATCTCGCACCTAACTGCTACCTGTGAGCCAATCTTCAAGCTGCTGAAGAAAGATCAGGTAGTACGTTGGAATGATGAATGTCAGGCTGCTTTTGACAGAATCAAAGAGTATCTCCAAGAACCACCCATTCTTATGCCACCGGTTGAGGGGAGACCTCTGATACTATACCTGACAGTACTTGACAACTCAATGGGGTGTGTGCTGGGGCAGCCTGACGAGTCTGGCCGAAAAGAGCACGCCATTTATTACCTTAGCAAAAAGTTTACCGACTGTGAGACCCGATACTCACTGCTTGAGAAAACTTGCTGCGCTTTGGTATGGGCTGCTCGCCGGCTGAGACAATATATGCTGACTCACACTACCTTGTTGATCTCAAAGATGGATCCTATAAAGTACATATTTGAAAAGCCTGCTCTGTCTGGGAGAATAGCAAGATGGCAAATGATCTTGACAGAATACGACATCCAGTACACGACCCAGAAAGCCATCAAAGGAAGTGTATTGGCAGACCACTTGGCACATCAGGCAGTAGACGACTATCAGTCAATGAACTTCGAGTTTCCAGACGAGAGCATTATGATAGTGACTGATTGTGAAGTACCTGGACCGGATGAAGGACCTGAGGAAGGATCCCGATGGTCTATGCACTTTGACGGAGCCTCCAATGCTTTGGGTAACGGTATCGGCGTTGTGATAATATCCCCTCAAGGCACTCATACTCCACTTACTGCCCGGCTATGTTTCAACTGCACCAACAACATGGCGGAGTATGAGGCATGCATCATGGGTCTTCAAGCTGCGATCGACCTAAGGATCAAGTATCTGAGTGTCTTCGGAGATTCCGCTCTCGTGATCAATCAGATCAAAGGAGAGTGGGATACGAAACATCCGAATCTTATTCCTTACAGAGAATGTGTGTTGACATTGATCCCCCACTTCACAGAGATAACCTTTGAACACTTTCCGAGAGAGGAGAATCAGTTAGCGGACGCGTTAGCTACGATGTCTTCTATGTTCAAGGTCAAATGGGACAATGAGGCTCCCCGGATCATCATCTGGAAACTGGACGAACCGGCATACTGTTGTGATCTTGAGACTGAATTGGTGACTGAGAAGCCTTGGTACCATGAGGTGAAGAGATATTTGGAAGCTCAGGAATACCCTGAAGGTGCATCTGTCAACGATAAGAAGTTTCTGAGAAGGTTCGCAGCGAAGTTCTTCCTTAGCAACGGCATCCTGTATAAGCGAAACCATGATTCGACCTTACTGCGTTGTGTGGATAAGACTGAAGCAGAAAGGATCATGGAAGAGCTACATGAAGGGACATTTGGAACACATTCCAGTGGACACACTATGGCAAAGAAAATCCTTCGGGCAGGGTATTTCTGGTCCACAATGGAAGCCGACTGTTACCAACACTCTCGGACATGCCATAAATGCCAGATATATGCAGACAAGGTGCATGTTCCTCCAGTTCCTCTGAACGTCCTGACTGCACCTTGGCCGTTTGCAATATGGGGCATAGATATGATCGGCGAGATTAAACCTACAGCATCCAATGGGCATCGCTTCACCCTGGTAGCGATTGATTATTTCACGAAGTGGGTTGAAGCGGCTTCCTACGCTACAGTAACCAAGACTGTTGTGGCACGGTTCATTCGGCACAACCTAATCTGTCGATACGGCGTCCCAGAAAGGATCATTACAGACAACGGTACCAATCTCAATAACAAGATGATCACTGAGCTCTGCGAGCAGTTTAAGATACAGCACCACAACTCTTCTCCTTACAGACCGAAGATGAATAGGGCTGTAGAAGCAGCGAATAAGAACATTAAGAAAATCGTGCAGAAGATGACAGTGACTTATAAAGATTGGCACGAGATGTTACCGTTCGCTCTACATGGGTACCGTACCTCAGCCAGGACGTCAACCGGGGCAACTCCTTTCTCCTTGGTCTACGGTATGGAGGCAGTCTTACCAATCGAAGTGCAAATACCCTCTCTCCGGATAATGAAGGATGCAGACCTGAGTGAAGATGACTGGATCCAGACACGACTTGATCAGCTAAACCTTATTGATGAAAAAAGACTCGCTGCTATCTGTCATGGTCAGACGTATCAGAAACGGATGATCAGGGCATTTAACAAAAAGGTCAGACCACAAGAATATCAAGTTGGGGATCTGGTAATCAAACGTATCATCCTTCCTCAGAGTGATCCAAGGGGCAAATCGACCCCTACGTACGAAGGGCCATTTGTGGTTAAACATGTGTTCTCAGGAGGAGCCATGATTCTAACCAACATGGATGGTGACGACCTTCCTTACCCTGCCAATGCAGACATAGTAAAAAGATACTACACATGAAAAAAAGACCCGCTAAGTTGACATACCTAGGCAAAAATTAGGGCTTCCCGACGAACCAAAAGGGTTCGGGAAAAATGAAGGGATGAAATGAAAAAATCTGTACACCCGGCAAGTCGAAAACCTGAAAAGGCGGCTTGGGCAAAAATGGGTATCCCGGTGGACTGAAAACCCGAAAGGGCAGTCTAGGAAAAAATTAGGGATAAAGCGTAATACTATGTCTCATTGGATCACTCTGCATCCAGAATCCGGTATCAACATCAAGTTCAGACGGCATCAATCAATCAGCTTCATCTTCAACTAGGTCATCAAGTGATGAGACGCTCGAAGATATAAGGGCGATAGCAGAGTTGGAACCCAGTGGGATCATTCATTTCACACAGCTGTTTTATTTTTCTTTGTACAAATTTGTATAAACTCTTTTGTTCGGCGGCGTTCTCTTACTAGGACGTCAGCCTCTTGTACATAAAACGCCTATTTACAGGCAAATTCAAAAATTAATATAAATACACTTTTCAGACAAATTGCCTTTTGATTTTTCTTTTTTCTGTTTTGTTTTGCGAAGAACGTCCAAGGTTCAATTTGTGATATATGCATTGACAATAATTTGCTAACTCATGAATATTTGCATACGAAACAAAGGATTAATTACAGGTAACATTAGAAACAGGGGCAATAATGAGTTGTCTAAACGATCTAATTGCTCTATCCACCAAGGTACCAAGGTAAGTTCGGCTGAAGAACATAACCAGATATCTTAATTCCCCAGAGAGTGAGCCAGCAAGTCAATGCACTCTCTCCAAGCAAAGTTACATTTAACCTTAAGGAAGTTGGGTATCCTCCAGCAGATCTCAACATTCCCCAGCAATATACAGTCATTCTTAACAAGCATCCCCGGCAGTCTTGGTCTAAAGATTGTTCCCCGGCGGTATATCAAACATTCAATGGAGTCACTTCCCCAATATAGTTCAAATTTTCCCCAGGAGAGTCCAATCCAGTTTCCCCAGGAAAGTTGGGATCCATCTCCCCAAGCAGTAAGCTTATCCCCAGTAGATTCTGGAAGCTTATCCCCGTAGAGCACGAACGCGTCTCCCGGCTTTATTCAAAGGTTATTTCCCTACCGGGATATAACTGGGTTATCCTCATCCAAAAGCCACGGAAAGATCGTCCTCGGCAAAGTCTTCTTATCCCCAGCAAAGTCTATTAACACTTCCAACACAACAATGGTATCCCCAGCGAAGTTACCATCAACATTCCAGCAAAGTACCTCTCTCCCCACAGAGTGTTGTTTCCCAGCAAGATCGCTAGATTAATTTTCTCCCCGCAGAGTAATCCATTCGCCATGTTTATTCCCCAATGGAGTTATCTTCTCCTACCGGTATTCTTGCAACTATCATCCCCAGCGGAAACAACAAAGCATTGTTCTCCAACATCAGCCCAGGATATGACTTCCCAGCACCCGACAAGGATTTATTTTCCTAAGATGAAAACATACGTTCATAAACATCACATTTCCATACATTATAGCATGCATATATGCATCATATCTTACAAATCTCATTTATGTTGAGAACATCATTGCTTGATCCATATCATGCATTGCATGTGACTGGCCTTTACCTTTCAGGAAAAGATCCAGTTAAGTTCTCAGCTATGTCCAAGACCTTGTCTGGTTCAGTTAAATCGACCCTAAGATTTTCCTGATTCTTATCCAGTCAAAGGCCTTCTCTGGTTCAGTCAGATCGACCCTAAGATCTCCCTGATTCTTATCCAGTTGAAGATATTCCAAGACCTTGTCCGGTTCAGTTAAATCGACCTTAAGATTTTCCTGATTCTTATCCAGTCAAAGGCCTTCTCTGGTTCAGTCAGATCGACCCTAAGATCTCCCTGATTCTTATCCAGTTGAAGATTCCCAGACCTAGCCTGGTTCAGTTAAATCGACCCTAAGATTTTCCTGATTCTTATCTAGTCAAAGGCCTTCTCTGGTTCAGTCAGATCGACCCTAAGATCTCCCTGATTCTTATCCAGTTGAAGATTTCAAGACCTTGTCCGGTTCAGTTAAATCGACCCTAAGATTTTCCTAATTCTTATCCAGTCAAAGGCCTTCTCTGGTTCAGTCAGATCGACCCTAAGATCTCCCTGATTCTTATCCAGTTGAAGATTCCCAGACCTAGCCTAGTTCAGTTAAATCGACCCTAAGATTTTCCTGATCCTTATCCAGTCAAAGGCCTTCTCTGGTTCAGTCAGATCGACCCTAAGACCTCCCTGATTCTTATCCAGTTGAAGATTCCAAGACCTTGTCCGGTTCAGTTAAATCGACCCTAAGATTTTCCTGATTCTTATCCAGTCAAAGGCCTTCTCTGGTTCAGTCAGATCGACCCTAAGATCTCCCTGATTCTTATCCAGTTGAAGATATTCCAAGGCCTTCTCCGGTTCAGTCAAATCGACCCTAAGATCTCCCTGATTCTTATCCCAGAAGAAGACATCCAAGATTCTCCCAGCGTTCCTGTTGAGGTAGTAATCGCCCAAGGTTCTCTCATCGTTACTGTTGAGGTAGTAATCGCCCAAGATTCTCTCAGCGTTCCTGGTGAGGTAGTAATCGCCCAAGGTTCTCTCATCGTTACTGTTGAGGTAGTAATCGCCCAAGATTCTCTCAGCGTTCCTGTTGAGGTAGTAATCGCCCCAAGGTTCTCTCATCGTTACTGTTGAGGTAGTAATCGCCCCCAGATTCTCTCAGCGTTCCTGTTGAGGTAGTAATCGTCCAAGGTTCTCTCACCGTCCCGTTGAGGTAGTAACCATCCCTGGTTCATTCATAACCTTTTGAAGCTCCAGACCCAGTCCCTGTAACCAGTCAGGGCACATCTATACAAAGAGTTTGAAGACCAGCTCCTGCAACAGGCCAGGTACTCATTTTTCTTTTTCAGGTACGCAAGTTCTCGCTAAGGAATCTCTTATGCGATCGACATCCAGATGGCATCTATAAGCCCATCCACCTATCCATCACCTCTCAACATGGAATCTATAAGCCCATCTTCCTATCCATCAATCTCCAAATGGCATCTATAAGCCCATTCCCACCATCACACTACTATGTGAGCGCAAATTTCTGGGCACTCTAGTGTTCAATCATCTTCCACCTTCGGATTACGAAAGGCACGTCAGCCAATCTGCATCCTCGGGTCTAAGAAGATTGAACAGGGGCAACTGTTGTACCCCAAAATTTTCCCTCCCATATTCTTCAAGATTTGCAAAGAGCATGCCTCAAAATCTCCCCAAGGGTTGCACAGTTCAAAGGCCTCCTAACAGTCAAAAACTAGGGTTTTGGGTCTGGCAAAGAAATTGAAGTTTTCAAGGGTCCAAACAAGTCCCACATGCCTACAAACATTGTCAAGCATCCTTATACCAAGTTTCAAGACTTACAGCACAAAATTGCACAGTCAAAAACCCTAATTGCTCAGCAGTCAACTACAGGGGCAAAATGGTCATTTGACAGTCAAAAGTTCAAATTTTTTGTCAACATCTTATTTTGAAGCCACAAACATCATCTGATCAATACTTGATCATGATTCTCAAGGCATGGCTCAAAAAGTCTCAAGATGCAAAAGTTTCCATATTTGGACAGTTGAAAAAGTCAATTGTAACTTGACCAAGGCATAACTTCCACATGGTTCATAAGAAAAATTCCATCCAAAGATCATTTTGAAGATAAAGACATTTCCTACAACTCCTCTTCACACTTCAAGTCCAAGAAATGCTCTCACAAAAAGTTATTAATCTCAACATTATAGGTCATTTTCAAAAGTCAACAAAAAGGGACTTTAAGTCAAAGACCATAACTTGAGATTGGTAAATCAAAATGACATGGGACCAAAGGCATTGGTTATAGGACTTCAAGACCTTTCCAAAATGTCCAAGAACATGATCAAAGCTTAAAACTTGAGCAAGATATGCCTTGTGGAAGTTGGGAAATTTTTGGGAATTTTGAAAAGTCAACTTTGCTTCAAAAGCCTCAAAATTGCTAATGGGCCACATTTTCTTCCAAGAATCATTATCCAAAGGCTATGCACGACCATTTGACCCAAAGGGGATTTATTTCATCATTTTTATTATTTATTTGAATTTTTATCACCATTAATTCATTTAATTAAATAAAATATGACAAAAATACTAAACAAATGTTTTTGAATCCTTTTATGCAGCATATGCCCTCATTATTCACTCAAGATCTCGTGCACATCAAAAAAGGAAAGATTTGGTGCAAATTGGCATGTTCTTCATGAGGAAAAGATTGGAAAAGATTCCATGGAAATCAAATATTTGATTCATCAATGCAAAGGGTTATGGACTCAAATTTCTACCCTAATTCGTCCCATACATGTATAGAATGCTAAACCTAATGCTAAAAACCTGGAAGCTGCGCCTCAGATCAAATACACACTTTGCATTTTTTGTCAAAAAGTTCAAAACTGAAAATGCATCTAGAGGGCGTTTCAAGGCAAGAGAACAATTCCATTACCTTCCTGACGTATCAAGGAAGCTTTCTGAATCAAAACCATAGCCTCTAACCTCAAGAATCGGTAAAACAGGGTTGCTTCTCTTTCAAAATTATGCATAATCGTGTTTGGATTTCTGGACATTTTTCATACATTTGAACTATTGTTTTATGCTAACATGGACATTCTGAGTCTATTGGTACTATGTAATTGAATTATCATTGCCTATATGTAAAGTTACCATGAGAGTTTTTTAGGGTTTCAGAGACTTTGAAATGGGGCTTTGTTCCTCTGGAAAAATTAGGCTATAAGACCGGTACCATTGAATTCATGACCTTCATACGAATACAACAACCATATCGCGCCCTTTTTATATGCTTGTATGGCCTAATCGCTATTTTCCAGTTTCAGGATTAGTGGGGGTTTAAAACCACCGTTATTTGATTCTAGTTGCAGGTATAACATGGAGAAGAAGCATGCGTGGCTAGAGGTTATTGGGCTATTCAAAGTTGGCGCGCGATTTTATTGATTTAGACCATTAACTTTTATTTTTCCTTATAATAATTGCATTCCATTATGCTTATGAATGAACGCGCTGGCACAGTTGGTGGAGAGGAACGTTTGCAAGCATTGGGACCTGGGTTCGATTCCCAGGTCCCCTCCCTTCTCAATATTATTTTGCTTTCTATATTTCCATGCAGCGTTCCCTTCAGAAGTCCACCATGCACCCTACGCTCAAGCTGGCCACGCGTCCCACAACATCAATCCAATGGCCATGATCTGGAGTCCACCATACGCATCAGTCAACACATCCATATGCAAGCCAGAAAAGTCAAAAGGGCCTCCTTCAAATGGGCCAAATTACTGCGCATACACCTCCTACTGGGCCAGAAAACCCCCTATGGTTTGCATTTTTCTTCTTTTTTTAATTCCTTTTTTTTCTTTTGATTAATTATTTTATTCAATTCCATAAAAATAATTTTATAACACAAAAAATAACAAAAAAATCATAAAGTCAAAATAAAAATATGTTTTAATATTTGATTCATGAATAGTTTTTTCTTTGTAAATAAATGTAATAATTAATTTAGTTCTAATTTTAGGTTTAATTTTAATATTTTTTGAATAAACTAAAAAATGTAGAAATTAGGGTTTTAATGCTTTTATTCTTTTTTCTTTTCTTTTATCATATTTAATTATTAATTATTTTGTAAATAAATTTATCATTAAATAATTAGGTTAAAACTAGGTCAAACTTAAATATTTTTTAATAAATTAAAAATAGTTTAGAATTAGGGTTTTATGTAACTTTTTAATTCCATTAATTTTCTTAACTTCATAAAGTACAAAAAATATCAAAAAATAAGTCTTTTTCCTTTATTTAAATTTAATTAATTTCATAATTTCAATTCAATTTCTTTAAAAGGGTCCAACGTCCTCGCTTTCGATTATAATTTCGTTTCGCGCGCTTATTTTATTTCTTTTTTTATAAATTTCATGTAATTACCCCAAAGCCTTGTAATAGATTAATTAGGATATTTATTTTTCCGCATTTTTATTTTATTCAAATCGGGTCTTGGATTAATTTGGCGATGTAGACCCGTGCCTTTGTAATAGCGTAGGACTTTTATCTTCTCGCATCTTTTAACTGTTAATAACTTGCATGAAAGAATGAATGCCAAAAATAAAAACAAAGCGTAGATCACCAATGCATGACAAGATAAACATAATTGAAAATGACACACAAATCACACACCACCCCTAGGGTACGCCTCACTGTTGCCTTGCCCCTCAAAAAGTGGTCGTCGACTAGAGGATGTTTTAGTAAGTCCTCATGTCCATGAACATGGCATGAGGGTAGCTTCTAAGGTGTCTTCATATTGCTCTGGTGACCACACTGTCCCGAACCCTCGAATTGACCCGAACACCTCCAACGGTTGTGCTACCTACCTCTCAATGGTGGGATGGCACTACTTTAAGGACATTTACACAGACGAATTCCTTAGGGTAGGTAGACGACTCGTAGATACTTGCTCTAACTTCAAAACAAATCAAAAACTTCTTTTCACACCGACACCTTTCAAAAAGCTTTCAAAAAGCAATTTTTTCAAACACTCTTGAGGACTGATACAAGAGTCGAACTGAAATTTTCAAAGAAACTTTTTTCAAAACCACATTTGAAAAGCAAACAAACAATTTTGAAAACACAAATGAGCAAGTATCTAAGAGCCCATGGATAACCATGGATAGAAAGGGTGCTAACACCTTCCCTTTCTATAAATCTACCTCCCGAACCGAGAGCAATCTCTATAAGGAATTTTTCTGTGCTTTTGTCCTTTCCATTTTGGAGAAAATAAAAGACGGTGGCGACTCTTGCTTCCGCGACATTTCGCGAACCAGCGTTAAACAGTCAGTTCCAGATCCACCGATCACACTGAGCTCTTGATTATCCTTCACCACCGTGCTATGCTTATCCCTAACATTAGTTCTCCATCTACATGTATTCTTCAAGCTTCACGCTCCGAGTTTCAACCTGTACTAATGAACCCAATTCAGCCAACCAACTCAGAAAAAGCCAAAAGTAAATATCAGCTCCAGAATTTGTGCATGAGTATTAGCAGCCCTGCATATTAAAAACCAAAAAGTCAACTCTTTGCTTAAATCATGACAGAAATATAACTCAGTTGCTTTCTCAAATCACGTTGCAAGTTATACTCACGTACGCGATTACATCATCTAGCAAAAGCCTAAATCAATCTCATTCAACCGTCGAGGGTCTCATGGCGAGTTAATCGGGGTTCGATCCTTCACTCGCAATTTCTCATAAGTCCCCTGATAGTACCTGCTCTTATACCAAAATAGGTGCAACATTTTATGCATTAGGCATAAGGGTATGTGCTTCAGATGCTGTTGATAAAAAAGAGCTTGAACATGCTTACTATGAAAACAGTCAGAAGGCTATCAAAGTCTTGCCTACATTTGATATTTTGCTTACATTGGAATCATTACCCAATGGTTTTTATCTCCCGGGCCTTGCAGTATGATCCACGCCTTCTGGTGCACGGACAACAATACATGGAGCTGTATGAACTCTTTCTTTCAAGTTGTCATGCATAAAATAAAGTTAGTCTCGTAGGATTGTGTGATAAAGGCAAGGAAACAATTTTAGAGATTGAAACGAAAGGTTATGAGAAAGAATCTGGAAATTTATTATGCATGAGCAGAACAACAATCCTCATACCCCCAGTTTGCTAAGGTTATTGGATTCCCAAAGCCAATATTGCAGGGTTTGTGCATATTAGGACCTGTTGTTAGGACAATCATCAAGAGTTTATGCAAAGAGAATCAAAAACAGAATTTTATAACCATCGAAAACAACTAACAGCTTAGTAACTAACTTCTAACTAATTTTCTAAACCGTCAAAACATAATTTCAAAAAAAAGGCTGTAACTAATCTGAACTGATCGACAGAATTCCAACTTCCAGCATCAAAATTACTCAACAGAATACTGACTTCTAACTTCATAAACCTAAACCTCTAACTGAAGCTGTAAGTAATTCTAAAAACTCTTAACTGTCACAACATAATTAACAACCAACCTTCCTAACAACTTCTAACTAACTATCCCTAACCAAAACAGGAAAAACTAACAGCAATCTCAAACAGAATTTCTAACTTCCCAAACTAAAACCTAACATAATTCTTAACCATATTTCTAACCGCTTGACATCTTAAAACCCATAAAAAACTAACCTAAATAACTTTGCTTAGCCTATAACTGAATCCTAACCGAAAATAACTAACAGGTACAACTCATCATAACAGAATTTGGAAGCTGATAACTAACTCAACATCCAATGGACAAGATGGTTTTCAATCTGTAATCGACTTCTCTCTATTCAGAAGTAGCTATATAACAGAAAAAGAGAGGATCATTATTCAAAAAGGGGGGGGGGGATTCATTCCTAAAAACCAGAGAAAATAATCAGAACTCACCTTGAAATTCTCTCTCCATAACCTATTATGCACTTATATTATCAACAAAGCCTCAACACTCTCTCTTCCATCTCCAACCTTCACACTTCGACATCATCTTCATCTTCAACCTTCTTCAAACTTCCATCAACAACTTCAACACTCTCTGAGTTTTTTCTACAACATCCGGTCGATCTTCATCTGAAGATTTCTCTGAAATTTATCTCCCTTCATCATCGTGGCATCTTCAACCTTCTTCTCTCTTGGAAATCGCCTTCAATTATCTCTTCAATTCTTCCTCATCTTCTCTTGTTCATTCTCCTTTCCGCTGAACCTTCAACATCTTTTCACGCTATATGAGCTTCGTCAATGTCAACCTTTAATCTGTAACTCACTGCTTCACATCTTCATCACTCATCGATAACCTACAACATTACAACAATTGCTTCAGTTCTTGTTGCTGTAACTTCTCTACATCAACGCAAATCCTCGCAACCAAATCAACAATAATCGTCGATAATTTCACTAACAATATCACATAAAACATAAAAAAGCGCAAGTAATCAGAGAAGAGAAGAAGTTTTGATGCCGCTTCTACCGTCGATTGAAGAGGCATGGTTTTGAATTGACAGCGATCATGGGTGGATTTAGAACTAGGGCATGGAAGTGAAGCTAGAGATGTGGTTTTGTTTGTGCTTGATCACCAGGCGCTGCGATCGTTGTTGCTCCGGCCATGAGTTTTTCTTGAGTTCGGAGAGAAGAGAACTCTGATTTCTCGTATGAGGCCCAACCGTCCCAATTTCTAACCCTATCTCCTTTACAAAATAACATCGTTTCAATTTTATTAATTTCTTGAATTTATTTTTTTTATATGAGCAAGTAATGCTAATAATAGAGAACGAGAGATCTGGTGGTGTTAGAATGAAATTCATAGGGCCTTGGACCGAGCCCTGCTCCATAGGTCCATTGCAGTTTTTTTTTATATGGAAATGATTAAGGATTGTGAACAAAAAATTCCATTGGACCCATTCATGTTAGGCTTAGCATCTGTTTTTACTACAGTACCTCCTGATTTGTGCTTAACACCCCCTTGAGTTTAATTTTCTTTTTTTAGATTTTTCATGACATTTTCCTTATTTTTGTTATAGATTGTTGATAAAAAATTAAAAAAATCGATAAGACTTGTTAGTTTTTCTTTATGATTAGGAACTAATTCTCTAGTTTTTGTCCATAATAAAAACAATAAAGTATAGTGGAATATAATAGATTTTTTTTAAAATTTCTTTTGTAGAAGTTTGTTTAGAATTTTCTATTATCATTTTGTTACTCGAGACTTATGATTCACCTTTGCTTATTGAGATTTGAGTCGTATGCAGGTTTATTGTGCGATATGCGGTTATGCTTGAACTTCCGATTGTGATTTATTTTCACATCAATGATGCTTCGACGCTTATTCTGAGTATTTGATTTCTCGCTCTTCTTTATTTCTTGGTGAAGATTACTCAAAGTTTTATGGGTTTCTCTGCTTTGCTTGCATGACTTTGAAGAGGCAAAGGACCTACTCCGTTAGCTCGCGAGGTCGTCGGGTTTCTTTGCATTTTACTTTTCTCTACGGGCTGGTATTTGTCTGGTACATTTTCTTTCTACTTTCTCTTCGCATTCAACACTTCCTAGAGATCGTGTGAAGTATGATAACTTTAGGTTTAGAAATAGGCTAGTCTCCCTGTGACTTTTCTTCCCTATTTGCATGCGCACTAAAACTAAAACTTCTTTTTCTTTCAAAATTCAAAACACTTTAAAACTACTAATGAGAATCATGCCTTTGCTTAGTACGGGAAATGATAAGCGGGTCTCTTCTTGATCTTATTGTTCTTCATCTCAAGCCTAGGTGTGGTTCAAGTCTCAAAGACTTATTTCCTGAATAAGTAGATAAATGGATAAAATCTCTCCCTTGAGGTCAACTAACTGTTATCTACAAGCAAAAACACCAACAAATACAAACTCTTTTACCTACGGGCCTCCCTTTCAAAAACCTTTTCAAAGAACATATTAATTCACTTCTGTGCTGACGCATAAGTCTCCAAAGGTCGAGTTGCGGCAGAAGGCGAAATTAATATCGTTCACTACAAACACAAACCAAATTCAAAACTTTTTTGTGCGTCCAAGCACCTTTTCTCCAAAACTTTTTTTTGAAAGAACATGTTAATTCACTTCTGTGCTGACGCGTAAGTCTCCAAAGGTCAAGTTGCGGCAGAAGGAGAAATTAATACTGTTCACTAAAAAATACAAACCAACAAAAATATATGAGTCGAACTACGGCTGCTCTGATTCCTTAAAAGGGATACGTAGGCATCGTGGTAGGGCCCGAACAAGCACAACATTTATTTTCCCTACATTCTTTTCTCATTTCTTTTACATGCATTCTCCCTTCAGTAGTATAGACAGTAAGCATATATTGAACACACCCATAAGACAGATAACAAGAGTGGATACCGTAGAGTACTACGGGCGTGTGGGGTGCTAATACCTTCCCCTCGCGTAACAGACTCCCTTACCCTTATCTCTCGGTCGCAAGACCGTGACTTCTCCTTTCTCAGTTTTACCCGATGTTTACCTTTCCCTTCCCGTGGGATAAAAGACGTTCGATGGCGACTTCATTGTTTGATGATTTTCAGCTGGTTGTTTCAACCGTCATCTTATGTACAATTTTCTTGATGTTCTTGTTTGCCGCTTCAACAACGTCATTCATCTTCGGCCGGTAGGGAGAACAGTTATGATGCTGTATCTTGAACTATTTACAGAGCTCGATGATCATTGTGTTGTTGATATTTGTACCATTGTCAGTAATAATTCTCTCTGGCACACCATACCGACAGATTAGATTATGTCTGATAAACCGCGCTACAACGTTCTTGGTCACAGTAGCAAAAGAGGCCGCCTCAACCCACTTCGTGAAGTAATCAATGGCTACTAGAATGAAGCGATGTCCATTGGAAGCAGTGGGCCTGATTTCTCCGATCATGTCGATGCCCCACATTGCAAAGGGCCACGGAGCTGTCAAGACGTTCAAGGGAACCAGAGGCACATTCACCTTATCAACATAGATTTGGCACTTATGACAAGTTTGGGAGTGTTGATAACAATCTGCTTCCATAGTGGACCAGTAATATCCTGCCCGTAGGATCTTCTTAGCCATGGTATGTCCATTAGAATGGGTTCTGAAGGTACCTTCATGTAGATCTGTCATAATCCTCTCTGCTTCGCTCTTGTCTACACACCATAGTAAGGTAGAGTCATGATTACGCTTGTAGAGGATTCCATTACTGAGGAATAATTTCATAGCGAACCTTCTCAGAAACTTCTTATTGTTGACAGATGCCCCTTCAGGATACTCTTGAGCCTCGAGATACCTTTTGACTTCGTGAAACCAGGGTTTATCTGCTACCTCTTAAGTATCAATTTCACAGCAGTGTGATGGTTCATCCAACCTCTCAATGGTGATTTGGGTAGCTTCGTTGTCCCACCTAACTTTGAACCTAGAAGACATGGTAGCTAGTGTGTCCTCTAACTGATTCTTCTCTCGCGGGAAATGTTCAAAAATTACCTCCTCAAAGTGTGGGAGAAATGTCAGCACGTACTCTTTGTATGGGATGAGATTTGGATGCTTCGTATCCCATTCACCTTTGATCTGACTTATTACCAATGCTGAATCCCCAAAAACATCCAAGAACTTGATCCTGAGGTCAATAGCAGCCTTGAGACCCATGATACAAGCTTCATACTCTGCCATGTAATTAGTGCAGTTGAAACATAGTCGAGCGGTGAAAGTAGTATGACAGCCCTCTAGAGATATGATTACAGCGCTGATGCCATTACCAAGTGCGTTCGAAGCTCCATCAAAAACCATAGTCCATCGGGATCCCTCTTTAGGTCCTTCATCCGGTCCAGGTTCTTCGTAGTCAGTCACCAGCATAATATTCTCATCTGGGAACTCAAAATTCATGGACTGGTAGTCATCCACGGCCTAATGAGCCAAATGACCAGCCAATACACTCCCCTTGATTGCTTTTTGGGTTATATATTGTATGTCGTACTCAGTTAAGACCATATGCCATCTTGCTATTCTTCCGGAGAGAGCGGGTTTCTCGAAGATGTATTTGATTGGATCCATCTTAGATATCAACAAAGTAGTGTGGGTTAACATATATTGTCTTAGTCAGCGAGCAGCCCATGCCAAAGCGCAGCAAGTTTTCTCGAGCAGTGAGTATCGTGTCTCATAGTAGGTAAACTTTTTGCTAAGGTAGTATATTGCATGCTCTTTTTGACCAGACCCGTCATGCTGCCCCATCACACACCCTATTGAATTGTCTAGCACTGTTAAGTACAATATCAAAGGTCTTCCTTCAACCAGAGGCATCAGAATTGGCGGTTCTTGAAGGTATTCTTTGATTCTTTCGAAATCCGTCTGGAATTCGTCATTCCACTTTACCGCTTGATCTTTCTTCAGAAGCTTGAAGATGGGCTCACAAGTAAAAGTTAGATGTGAAATGAACCTGGCGATATAATTCAAGCGTCCCAAGAAACCTATAACTTCCTTCTCTGTACGGGGAGCTGGCATTTCTTGTATGGCCTTTACCTTCACAGGATCTACTTGGATGCCCTTGTCACTGACAATGAAACCCAGGATCTTACCAGACCTTACCCCGAAGGTTCACTTGTTCGGATTCAACCTCAGCTTGTATGTCTTTAACCTGTCAAACAACTTTTGTAAATGATCAAGGTTCTCTTCCTCAGTTTGATACCTGGCTATCATGTCATCAACATAAACCTCGATCTCATGGTGGATCATATCATGGAACAAGGCGACCATGGCTCGCTGATAGGTTGCTCCAGCATTCTTCAACCCAAAAGGCATCACCTTGTAACAAAAGGTGCCCCACTGCGTGACGAAGGTTGTCTTCTCCGTGTCTTCAGGAGCCATCTTGATCTGGTTGTAGCTAGAGAAACCATCCATGAAGGAGAAGATTTTGTGATGCGCGGTGTTGTTAACCAGAACGTCAATGTGAGGAAGTGGGAAGTAATCCTTGGGGCTTGCCCTGTTCAGATCTCTATAATCCACAAACATCCATACCTTACTGTCCTTCTTAGGTACCGGAACGACGTTAGCAACCCACTGTGGATAGGAGGTGACAGCTAAGAACCATGTGTCAAACTACTTCATGACCTCTTCCTTGATCTTCTCTGACATTTCAGGGTGCATACGTTAGACCTTCTGTTTAACCGGAGAATAGTCTTCCCTAGTCGGCAAACGATGTACCACAATATCAGTGTCTAAACCTGGCATGTCTTCATATGACCAAGCGAAGATCTCAACGTAGTCATGTAACATTTGTATCAACTGCTGTTTAATCTTAACTTCCAGATTCACTCCGATCTTGACTTCTTTTCTGTCTATCTCCGTGCCCAGGTTTATCATCTCAACTGGCTCTCCATAAGGTTGTATAGCCATTTCTTCTTGCTGTAACAGTCTAGCAAGTTCTCCAGGAACCTCACAATCATCCTCACCTTCGTCTTCGCCATGGTTGATCGGATTTTTGAAGTCACAATTGGCAATAGCACAGCTGTTATCAATAGGATCCAGAGTGGATATGGATCTGCAGTATGATACGTGAGTGTGTGTAAGAGCATAGCTATTTTGATAAAGTGAAAACAGAAAAGAAAAACAGAGAGCGCATAATTTTTATGCAAGGAACGTCCAATGTTTTATTGATAATATATGAAATGACAAATAATAGCCCTCACAAACAAATCCAATGTGCCTCGGGCAAGACACAAGGCTATAGAGTTTAAAATTGTTTATTACAAATCTCAAAACAAGTAAGACAATTATTGCAAAATAAAAGAAACTGGTATAAAGTCCCTAGCGGTTCAGTGACTCGGTCCACCGTTGGTAGTTGGGTAGATCCAGTTGTCAATGTCAGAGTCTCCCTTACCGTCTTCAATGGTATTAATTCCCCGATTGCTGATGCATAGGGGAGGTCCTCGAGCTCGAGTGCGTCGAATAACCCTTTGAGCTCCTGAAGTAAAGCCCAAACCAAACTTGTCAGTTTTGTGAGTAAAATCAGGGAGTTGTACCCAATTGGTATATCCACCTTCTTCAACCACTGCTCTGGCGTCTTTGAGGGAAGCCATCTTCAGAGGAGGTTTGTTGGTAGTAGTTTTAGCCGATGCCAAGATCTGGGGAACCTCTTCAAAATTCTGGAAAGGAGTCTCTATGAATTCCCCGTCCATCTCTACGTACCGGAAGGAGTTGAGGTGGATTACCACATACTTTTCTTCTCCATGCACCGTGACAATCTTCCCTTTTACTGGATACTTTAGCATTTGGTGTAGTGTAGAAGTAACTACCCCAACTTCATGGATTCAAGGACGACCCAATAAACAAGAGTATGACGGTCGGATGTCCATCACAAAGAAGGTGGACTCAAAAGTTTGGGAACCTATTTTGACGGGGATGTCCACTTCCCCATGCACCATTCCTTTCGACCCATCAAAAGCCCTTACCACGATGTTACTAGGCTTTAAGGTCAAGCCCTCACAGTCCAACCGATCCAACGCCTTCTTAGGCAGAACATTCAGCAAAGACCCAGTATCTACCAGCACATGGTGCATAGTGGTGCCCCTGCATTCAATCGAGACATGCAGAGCATCATTATGCTTCCTCCCTTTCGGTGTCAAGTCTGCATCTGAAAAACCCAGCCCATTGTCAGCAGTCAGGCTGGCCACACAATCTTTAAATTGATCGGCAGAGGTTTCTGGCGGCACATGTGCAGTCTTGAGGAATGCACTCAAAGCCTTATCATGGGCCTCAGAGCGCAACAATAGGGACAACATGGATATCTTTGAGGGGGTCTGCCCCAACTGCTCAACCACATTGTAGTCGCTCTTTTTGATTATTTTCAGTATTTCCTTTATCTCTTGCTTAAAGGCCTCCACTTCAATTTTTCTAGGTGCCTCTGTCTGGGCAGGCTCACCTATAAATTCTTTGCCTCGGGTCCCAAATGACTCGACGGCGGGAGTGATAATTGGAGTAAGCACAAGAGTAGTAGTTTATGTACCAGCAGGAGTAGCAGATGGAATAACAATAGGCCTATTGACAGTCTTTGGCGAAATCTCAGGAGAGAAAACCCTTCCACTTCTGGTAACCTTGCTGGTCCCGACAATGTTACTAATATCAGGATCAACCTCTTTATTCTTCAGATCTTGCTTGATGCCATGATAGTACACATCGGCACCATAATGCCAGGGGATAGCTTTGTCCGAGGCATACGCGACAGGACCAGGAAAGATGATTATTAGCGGAGCGACTATTGGAGCAGATGTAATCCTAACAGGTCTTCTCGAGGAGACCTTGGAAGGATTGGTGGAAATGGTTATAATAGCAACATATTCAAATGGAATAACAGGAATCAAAGTTTTCTCGAACAATATTTCTTTGGTGTCCATCAGGCGTTGAACACATGACTTCCGCAAATGGCAACCAGAAGATAGAGATGAACATATGTGGCAACCTTCACCACATCCCGGAAATAAAACGACCAACAAAAAGTTCTTCTTAACCGTCATAAGAGGAGTAGAAACTTCATCAACTAAGGTCACAAACATATCGGTATCAATAGCATTAACTCCACGACTGTGCTTAGGCATGGGAGCAGTTATGACATTGGGCTTTTCTAGAGCATCGAACTCAATCTCCTTAGCCTCGACCAGATCCTATACTTTATTTCTCAGAGCCCAGCAGTCATTGGTATCGTGGCCAGGACTCTCAGAATGATAGGCACACCGAGCATTTGGATTATACCGAGGAGACGTGGTACTCGGATTTTTTGGAGCCTCTTTCAAGGTTGCCAAGTTGGATCTCAGTAGATGGTGTAGAACTTCAGCCAACGTCACGTTAATTGGGGTAAACTGCCATTGTGGTCTTTCCTCCCTTTGTTGATTATTGCATTGTGGAGAAACTGTAGGCCTAGGTATCATTACAACACTTCCTGTCTGATGGTGTTCAGCTCTGCTTTGGCCTCTCGGGCTATAGATGGCACTGGCTTCCTTCTTACCAGTAAAAGACTTCTTTACCGAACTCAAAGAGGCGTCCTTCTGTATCTTACCGCTCCAAATCCCAACTTCTACTCTCTCTCTCCAGTTAGAATCAGCTTGGTGAAACCATCTGACAAGCTGCCGATCAAATGATTAAAGAATGGACCAGATAGCATCCCCAGAAACATATCGACCAACTCCCTATCAGACAACGGGGGTTGGACTCTTCCAGCCAAGTCTCTCCACTTTTGTGCATAGTCCTTAAAGCCTTCACTTGCACCCATGGACATACTCTGGAGTTGAGTACGAGTAGGAGCAAGGTCGGCGTTGTATTGATACTGCTTATAAAAAGCAGCATCTAGATCTTCCCAATTTTGGACATTGGCTCTCTCTAGTTGGTAGAACCATTCAAGCTGAGTCCCTGACAGACTGTCTTGAAAAAAGTGAACCCACAAATTTCTATCAATGGTGTGGGGCTGGATCTTTCTGACGTAGGAACAGAGATGGAGTTTTGGGCAAGACACCCTCATCGTACTTTGCAAAAATTAGATCCTTGAACTTCTGCGGGATGACCACTCCCGACACCAATCCCAATTCTTCGAAATCCAACCCAGGTATCCTCTGGACTTCCATAGCACTCAGACGATCTTCCAACTATTTGTATATATCCTCAATAGGAGGATACTTCTCATCATTGTAATCTGTATCATTGTCAGAAACTTTAGGACTGGGGTCCTTTTCCCTTGTTTCACCCTCTTGGTTCTCCCATTCTTTGGATGAAGAGGTCAGACCGACTTATTGCTTTAACGCCCCCCTGAACCTTCTGCCCATATTCAGAATACCATCGACCTTCTTCTTTTTCTTTTTCTCCTTCGGGATGAGGGCCATCAGATCCTCCTGCCATTTCGTCCGATTTATGAACATCTGTTGAAATTGGGCATTTTGTGCCTGAAGATCCTTGATGCTTTGTTCGGAAGATATTTCTGCTGAAATAAACAACAAAGAAGATGAGAAACCTGTAATGGTACCTGTTTATGCGATGCTATGAATGGGATGCGTATGCAATGATTTCAAGGATTCTTAAAGGCTCAGATTTGTTTAACCAAAAGAAACACACGTTAATTGCATTAATAAGTTCGAATTGTTACGAAGAATGCCTTTTGGGATTACAATTAAACAAAAAAAAAACTTAAAGAAAAAAATAAACTAGGTCTCCCAAGAGCGCATCCTTTTTGGTGTAATGTAGGCGTTTATGTTCCATACTTCTTGAAGTAGCCTAGTGAGTTCCAGGACCTTATTCTCGCTGGCATAGAACTGAGCTTCAAACGTGTCCCGCTCCTCTTTGAGTTGAACCCAGGATTTCTGTAATTCTTCATGATCAGTTGCATGTCAGGATGATGACTAAGGGAAGTAGTATCTCCTTCAATAGCTGGCTCCACAGTTATTGGTAGGACAGCTGGGTAAGGCATCATAAGGCTTTGGGCGCGAGCTCGTACCCACCAGAGATAAGGCTCAAGAGGAATGGAATTCTATTGCCCTAGCGTCTTGCTATCAATTTTATGCAGCATGCCCCAAGCTTTTATGAACCTTCTACGGTATCCCTGAGCATCATTCTCATAATTGAAGGTAATTCCTTGGATAAGCGTATCATAAGGACCATCTCTTCTCGCATAACCAAACTGATGCAAGGACAAACAAGGGTTGTAAGTGATTCCTCCCCTAATGCCTAAGAGAGGGACATTAGGGAATTCACCACAGCGATCGATGATGGTAACATCTTCCGAGAACCGTGAACACCAATGAATGTCTGAATGCTTAAGGGACATCATCCTACGAGACCATTTCAAACCCTGTTCATTCTTCAAAATAGACCTGGGTAGGTGCGAAATAAACCACCTAGCCAATAGAGGAGTGCAACACAGGAGGGTCCCCCTTCTCTTTAAAGTGCGAGCATGCAGAGAGTGTAGAATATCCCCGAGTAATGTAGGCACTGGATTATGAGACAGAAAAATCTTAATAGTGTTCACATCTACGAGTTGATCTGTATTAGGGAAAAGTACCGTCCCGTAAACGAGAAGTGCCAGCACCTCTTCGAAAGCTTGTAAATCTAGGGTATCCTAAAAATGGTAAGCCTTCTCAAATAGAAACTTAACCAGAATTCCTTGGACACTCCCTCTAGTCTCCCAATTTGTCACTATGTCAGACCGTTGTAAGGACAGAGCTCTAGCAATCTCTTCAGGCTTTGGATGTTCTTCTGTACCGTTGAAAGGTATCTGATCAAGAATAGGTACCCCTAACAACTGAGAAAAGTCCTCCATAGTAGGTACTAGCTGGTAATCCGGGAAGGTGAAACAATGGTGCACAGGATCAAAGAACTAGAACAACACTTATAACATTTCTTCATCAGATTTTGCAGGCAAATTGAGCAACTGACCATGCTTTTAAGTGAAATGAGAACTTTCAAGAACCCTTAATGCCAAGTCCTTTAGTTGGAGAGACACTTTCACAAGGTTAATCTGTATAGTATTCCTACGGGCAGATGCCATATCCTACAAAACAAAGCAAAAATGATCCCTAGGAAATCCTTGAAATGGTTAGTTATGATATGGCATGCTTATGATGTCATGATTATGCTAGAAAATCACAGGTATAGAAAACAACAAGCAAATCACACCAAGTCCTTAGGTTTAAGGCCTGCATGAGTTTTAAGGTCATACCCTCTTGAAGTTGGATTGGTTCAACCTGTCCTATAAATAGTAACTGGGTTCTAAGGGATCTCAATATCACCGATCTTTCCCCCAGCTTCGTTCAATAGGCGATTGACTCGCAACCAAACAAAACTCAAGGGTCAAACCTCAATGAGTGTAGCATCGAGTATCTGTCGACCTTGGGAATACACCAAATCCGGCCATCTCGCTACGTCCTACTGGCCAAGTTGTGCAATTAAAGGTTCTAAGATCAGTTGATGCTTCACGACACCACGCGGCGGCCCCGTACTCTTCCTTATTGACTCAAGGGTTACCGGTACCAACCAAAGTGTCACATCAATGTATCTACTGCTTCAACTGTGTCGGTATACCCCACACAGTTCCCACACAGTTTATTGCTGCTACCACTAATGTAACACCCCAATTTTATCCAAAGCAATTTGCAGAAAATCAGAGTATAAAAATTTCCAATATAATCAGGATGCCACACATTCAACAGAGACAAATAAACCTGTCATGCTTTTAGAATAGATACATAACACTTAAAGAAGCATAATGAACACAACTCATGGATATAGTCTTCATAACATAAACCAAACTTTGATTAATCACGCAGCGGATTCATAATAGTTCTTCATATAAGACATAACATCTTTGAATCATGAAACAACATCAATACGGTAACTCCTCAAGTAACAACATAAGGTTCAATAAATAAACAACAAAATAATACAAGCGTTCATCCCTTCCCCCCCGAGTGCTACGTATCAGAGAAAATGACACCAAACTCGAACTAATAACGCTATCGGCTACTCCTCTTGGTTACCTGCACATTACCAACAAGGGCAACATTCAAACAGAAGGGGTGAGGTATCGAATACTATAATAGAACATATGATAATTAATATATCGAAATTAGTTCATGTAAGATCCCCACTTCATACAACATCAACATAAGGCAACACCATTTACCAACACATCAATCCAACTTATAACATTACCGTGCATAAGCAACACTTCAAATAAGCAACAAATCAACGACTCCAAATGTGACTCAACTATGCAAATTCATGTGGTACCATTGGAGTAGAACTCCCAACTTAGAAAGTGCCAGTTTACCGAGGCATAAGCCCTCAACATAAAATCTTGCCAATAAAGGCCAACGTGGTGAGCATTCGCTCCAACTTAGAACATGCCAATCCAGGCCAACTTTAATGCTATGTTATGTGTAATACGGTGGCAGAACCGAATGTTATACTCGTTTGAATTTTGTATTCGCAAATGTCGCAGTAAGCAAGAGTTGCCACCGACTTTTATTTCATCCAACTAAGGGAAAGGAAAAAGAACAGAAAAAACCTTTTTCGAGAGTGTTTCTCAGTACGGGGGAAGATTATAGAAAGGTAAGGTGTTAGCACCCTTTCTATCCATGGTTTTCCATGGGATCTTAGGTACTTTGCTCATTTTTTAAAATTGCTTGTGTGTGCTTGTTTTGAAAAAAATTTACTTCGTGATAACCCTTGTATCAGTCCTCAAGAGTGTGACGAAGTTGTTTTGAAAATTGTTTTGAAAAGTGTTTGTGTGAAAAGTTTTGTTTGAGCAAGTACCTAGGAAGTAATCTACCTACTCGAAAAAAGTCTGTTCGTTTTCCTTTAGACAACGCTATCCTATTATTAAGGAATAGGTAGCACCATCGTTGGAGTATGAAGGGACATTTGAAGGGACAAATACGATCACAAAAGCAATGTTAGAAAATTTTAGTAATCATCCTAAAGCCTTAAAGATCTTTTTCCGAGGCAACATCCGATTGGGTCATTTTAGATCTTTTGGGACTAGAGGACAACCATTAACATTCCCTATACTTCATGATTGTTTACCGAAGGCAACCAGAGTGGAGTAAACCCTAGGTGTGAGCATGTGCAAGTGTATTTTTTCAGTTAATTATCTTTGCACAATTAGGGTTTTCTACTATTTTAATTTCAATTTATCTTTCCATACAATCCTATATATACATCTAAGCAGTTTATAGTTTGCGGAAATAAAAATGCGAGAAGTTAGAGTCCTAATTATTACAAGGCTTTAGGCAGATACATAATTATTTTTGACTGAAAATAAAATGCGGAATTAAAACCCTACTTAAATCTATTACAAACTCGGAGCAGTTACAGTAATACTAAAAAGGAAAATTAAAAGCGTGCGCGACAAATTAAATGCAAGAAATAATTGGAAAACCTAAAAAATCTAATTTGAGAAAAATATTTATGTTATTTTTGAGGAAAAAACTAGGTTATGTACAAAATTAAACCCTAATTCTAATTATTTTGAATTATGATAAAAAAAGCATTAAATTACCCTAATTTAATTAACTAATTAATTAATAAAATATTTTTTATAAAAAAATGAATTTTGATGTTTTTATGATTTTTTGATTAAGTAAAAAAACATGATTTTTTTGGTGTTATGTGAAAAAAGAAATAATTAATAAGTAATAAAAAAGGGAATTAAAAAAGATAATAGAACTGGGCCTGCATAAGCAATCCAGGGGGTGTGTTTCTTACTTTGTCCAAGCCCAATATGGCTAATCCCATTCCCTCACGCTTGATTCAGTGTTGCTACGCCTGGAGAGTGAACCATGGTCCTCCCTTGGTTTGAACGTTGGATATGTGCTGGCAACGATCCAGTGGCTGGATCAGTGGGGCGCATGATGGACATCTGGCCTTGGACCGCATGGAATCTGCAATCATATGTTAAGAAAATAAAGAAAATATGCTGGGACCTGGGATCGAACCCAGGTCCTCCCACTCATACAACGCTTGCCTTGGCCATCTGTCCTACATTGTCTAGTTATTATAATAATAAGATTAAATTACAATATGCAAAACAAGGTGAGTAACTGAAAATAACGTGCGTAATTCAAATGGCCTAGTGGGATGGTGACAAGTCATCGTCTTCTTCCCTGTATGTCGTCTTAGGTACCAAACTTATACCTACGGACAAAACTCCATAGCTATAAACCTGCAAGCTTCAAAAATTCATATGACGCATGATAAATTAATTATAACTATACCAATCAACTCGTCTTAATCTCATGAGTATCTTGGCATTATTTTCTTGGTCCAATTTCACCTTTACAGAGAAGACCCAAAATGACTTCTTAAACCCTAACCATGACAATCATCAATATATGCATCAAAACGTCAATTAAATCATTCAAACATGTTGCAAATATGTTAACAATCACAAATACATCATTAGAACATGCTTAGGATGCAAGAATTGTTGTAATCGATTTTGAAAAAAGAGGCAAACCGTGTGAAGACCATGGGACGATTCTGGGCTGGGGAATACTTGTAATGGGTCGTGTTAGCTTCAGGAGATGTCCAGGAAGCGATTGGAAGCTTTGGAATGTCTTGAATCACCCTCTATGTGAGAAAACTATCCACCACTTTTTGTCCAATTTTTGAGTTTTCTTTCTCAGCTCTTAGGACTACAACCCTTATTATTTTGCATTGTTTTTGTTCATTATATGTAGTGTGATTAATTAGGGCAACAAAAACAATCTGAATCTTTTAGAATTATGGAGATTGAATGTGATTGGTTTGCCATATGATATCTTTCCAAAACCATCCAAATCATGCTATTTTTGCCTCAATTTTCCTTGATTCAATTTGATATGATTAGGCCAGCTCAATTAGATTTGATTCTCACAAAAATCAGATCAAAAAACCAATCTTTGATATTTTTTGTCATTTATTTGATTTAATGTGACTTTTAATAAATAAAAATCAAAATAAAATCAATAAATAGAGCAAATAATATTTGGCTACTGATTTGGGTCGTGAACCATGTCCCTAACAAGATAAAATCCTGAAATGCTAGGCCCTTTTGACAAAAAATGCATTTTTGAGCATATTTGACTTTTGGCAATTTTCCAAAAATGGCCAACTTTGACAATGCATATCTCTTCCAATTTTTAACCTAGGAAGGTGTTCTGTGACTTTATAGAATTCTTAGGATGTCCCCTAAACAACCATTTTGGTTTCATCTCAATTGGGTCTTCCATGTTCATGTAAGAAGCTTTGACCCAAAAGGTGTTTTTATTGACTTTTCAAAAGGACCTATAATATAGAAATTCATATCTTTCTATGAGTTAATTTTTTGAACTTGAGGGATGAAGATGAGTTGTAGGAAATTGAATTCCCTTCAAAATGAGCCTTGGATGAGAAATTTCTAATAAAGTATGAGAAAGTTATACTTGGTCAAAGTTTGGTTGACTTTTCATAAGAAATCCTAATTTAGCAACTTTTGAGCTTTGATGAATTAGGAGCATTCCTTGAGGAATCATGATCAACCCTTGATCAAATAATGAGTATCACTTCAAAATGTTGATGTTGACCAAAAATATTGAAGTTTGATTGTATGTGGGTCACAGTTGATTTTGACCTAGTACAGTCGATTCTCAAGCATCTGAGCAGTTGACTGAGTAAAATTCTTGTGCAGGGCATGAGACTTGACATGGATGTTCTTGAGAACATATTAATACCATGGGAAATATTTGAGGCCTTTGGAGTTCACCCATCTTGATAAAAATGGAAACCCTAGTTGTAGGTTCCTTACTTTAGGAAAGAGTTTGTCTGGTCAACTCTTGGGCATCCTTGAGCAAGTTAAGGGTCTTAATGAGAATATGTTGAGTAAAATGGGAGGGAAAATTTTGGGGTACAACACTATGCTATTCGATGATATAAACAACCACAACTTGGCAACACAACAAAGACAATAACATAATAAAGGTCGACATAACAACAATTCACACCATTCAACATTGGCCAAGGGCCTACAACACAACATATCAACGGAATCAACAACTTTCCATGGCAACAACATATTCACATTATCGTTCAGCATAAAATAACACAACATATTCACATTATCGTTCAGCACAAAATAACACAACATTGGTCATAAGACCTATAATTTAACAATGTCCATAATACTACTTCTGCTATTTAATTAATACTCCAAAACAGTTACTGCAACTTTACTAATTATTCCTAGCTATGTCTTATTACTACATATTGTTATATTAATTTGAATTGCTTAATTAAGATTACTGACATGTAGGTGCTTCTATTAAGGTTGTCACTGCTATATCACACTACTGATAAGAATAGTTTAATTTTCCCTAAGTGCTTTTTTATTTAATAAACTCCATACTGATATCATACAAAATTATATAGCATAGCAATAGAAACAGAAGCAAGCTCCCCTGCCTAACACTTAGTGCCAAATGGCACTTTCCTTCTGCAAGAGCCCTAGTGTCGAACGACACCCTCCCTTTCTCCTCAAGGCTTCCGAACGGCAGCCCCCCACACACAACAAGTGCCGAACGACACTTCCACCCCCAGGCCAATTTTATTTCTTGTTCTCATCTTCGATAATGTTTCATTGAATTTCCTGCTATACTGTCTAGCGATACCAAATCCATTCCATAGACAAGTTATAACACATCAACACACCTATTCTTTGATAATTCTATAATCAAATCAATTATTATCACAACAACACAAGCCAACACAAGTCAACAAAATAGTATAATCCCACATACCAATTCCCACATACAAAATATCATATGCCCCATTATAGGATAAGAAACCCCACCCTTACCTGGTTTGATTTGAAGGCACACTAAGGAGCTTCAATGGAATTTCTGGGATTGGCCCTAGCAACAACTTTCTCGTTCTTTTTCTCTTCTCACAAAACCCTATTCCCCTTTTGTTTTTCCTGATAACACTACCTTCTCTTTCTCCCTCTATTTTCTAATAAAAATACTATTATTTAATCCTTAGTAAACTTAAATGGGCCTAATCAATACACCCTCATTACTTTGCGACACTATAATCAAGCCCAACATCAATTCTAAGCTTATTAATAAAATGATACTTCAACTTGACTCTACCAATATAAACCTGATTAATTATTATTCCAACTTAATAAAATAGTTCTGAGTTTGATGATAAAAATATGAATTAAAATAAAATATTCAAAACAATAATTAATTAAATAAATGATTAAATATCGGGGCGTCACAATGACCCTCAATGTTGCTTTCGGTAAACGATCTAGTCCCTAAATGACATTGCTAAAACGTCCCATAGGTTGCCTTCTATGACTATACAAACGCCCCGCGCCCGTCCCTTCACATCCAACGATGAGGCTTCTTACCAAATCAATGGTAAGATAGAAAAACCTAAAGGAGGAGGAAAAGAACATTAAAGACCATTTGAGTAGGTAGATTTGCTCCTAGTTGCTCGCTTTCTCACAACAAAAACACTTTATACACCAACACTCTCATATTGAAACATTTTCAAAAGACAAACACTTTGTACGCGTTCTTATAGAAACGAGAACCATTACAAAGAAGACATCTTTTTCAAAATCACTTTAAAAAAAAACATTCCACAAACACCTTTTTAACTATTTTCGAAATAAAACTTTGTACGCGTTCTTATAGAAATGAGAACCATTACAAAGACATTTTCAAAATACTTTCAAAATCCACACCACAAGCACATTCAAACAAAAGCAAGTGATCTAGCAAGAAACTAAGAGCCTGTAGATAACTACGGATGAAAAGGGTGCTAATACCTTCCCTTTTCATAATCTACCCCCCGAACTCAGAAAACATCTCTAAAGGTCTTTCTTGTTCTTTTCAGCCTTTCCTTTTGGATAAAAAAAAGTCGGTGGCGACTCTTGCTAACCGCACAATTGCGATCAAGCTCAAAACACCAAGTCAGTTCACCCACCGCGTTACAGAACTAGCGACTCTGTTGGGGAATTTACTTAAAAGTGGGGTTACCCCAGGGCTAGATCACCTTTACTTGCTTTCTTTGATTAATCTGTTTGCTTTACATTTTTGGGTATTTGCTTGGGCTTTTGTTAAAGATCCTATACCCGGATCTGGGGCACCTTTTAGGTAAGTAGCAATAAATCATAGAAGTTGTACGGGGTATACCGATATGGACGAAGTGATAGCTATGTTAGCGTGATACTTTGGTTTGTACTTATGTTCCTTGACTCAGTCAAGGATAACATTAGGCTTCCTTAGTGTCATTAAGCGCTAACTCACCTTTAGAAACTTTTAATTGACTTATCCTTGGCCATTAGGAATTAGTGAGATAGCCGGCTTTGGTTTTGACCGAAGATTGGTTGATACTCGATACTACGCTCATTGAGATTGGACTTTCGGGATGTTTCGGTCGCCATTAAAGAGGCTTGCGCTGAAACAATGCCTGATGAAGAAAGATCAGTGATATTGAGATCCCCTAGAACCCGATTACTATTACTAGGACATGTTGCTCCAACTAAACTTCAAGAGGGTACTTACTTACAAACTCCATGCAAGCCTAAACCTAAGGACTTGTCTGCTTTGTGTGTATATGACTATTTGTACATAACAACTTGCTTACTTTGCATACTTGTACATAACATCATGACATCATACCATAGCATTTTTAATAACCATTTCAAGGATCTCTAGGGTCTTTGATGCAGGGTCACGTTGAACCAGACGTCCATCAAGGGGCAAAGGGATTTATTTTCCTCTAACCAAACACCGTCAAAGATCAAGTACAACAACTTGAGTCAAGGGATACAACCCACTTGACATGGTGAGCTTAATTCTCGTGGAAGGACATCCACCGATACAAGGTTCTCCAAACAAAGTTGTTGATCAAATTTCAACTTCTAACATTTTCTTGTGTTTACCCCGCAAGATCCTTGAAAACATGCATCCACATATCATGCATCATATCATGACAGGTTTCTCCCATACAGGTCTCCTTATCTTCCTACTGTTTATTTCAGTAGAGATGGACCTAGAGCAGACCATCAAGAGCATCCAGATTCAAAACGCTCAACTTCAAGAGATGTTCTTGAACTTATCTAAGGGACAAGAAGAAGTCAAGGCGCTCCTCACCAAGGGCATGATCATGGGAAATCCAGAGGACAACAAGGATAACCAGTTGGAGCAGCTACAAACCGAGATAGCCATAATGAAGGTCCAAATGATGGGACAACTGGTGGGCCAGATGGCTCTTATCCAAAATCTGGCTCAAGGACAAGAAGAGCTGAAAGTTCTTGTCAATCAACTTCATCAAGACGGTTGCAACCGTATGGGGAAAACAGCTAGAATTGGGGATCAAGTCATCATTCAGCCTCCCATGAGACAAGAAGCCGGTTTGAGGGAGAGAAGACCTTCCCAAATTGTTGCCACGTCACGGGCCCAACAACGACCTCGTCAACATCAACGGGAAAATCATCAAAGGCAAAACAAACTCGAGAGACAGTTTACTAACATCAACATGCCACTGTCTCAAGTTTTGCAACACATGTTGAGGATGAATCTGATTACGCCCATAGGAACTCATCCAAACCCCAAAACTTCTTCTCCTAACTACAATCCTGATGCCAGGTGTGCCTATCATTCCAATAGTCCTGGACATGATACAAACGATTGTTGGGTGCTGAAGTACAAGATTCAAAACTTGATCAACAAAGGAGCATTGGAGTTCACACAAGATGTCCAGATAGAGTTCTTCTGCCGTCCCTCAAGGGCTCACCACCTAAAGTGACAAGTTCAAACAAAGAGGCTTCTGTTCATTTGAATTTTCAATTGTAATCTCTTTTGTTGTTCAAACACTTATCTATTAATGTCAAACTTTGTTTCATTAATGCATTGCATATGTTTGTATTGAATTCATCCATTCATTTTCACTATATTTAAACTATTCTTTTTACTCTCTTTATGACATTCAACTCTTGCTAAAAGTTACAATCCTTTAGAGGGAGGATGACGAAAACAATGCCATAATCTCATACAGTATGCTTTTGAACAGACCTTGATGATGATGTACATGCGTTCTTTCAAACCCTAAACACTGGAGTTATAAGGAAGATAATCTATAGTCAACCCCTTCGAGCCAAAGAAGTAGAATTTTTCTTTTTACACAAATTGAAACCTTTAATCAAAACCTGGGGCAGGGTAGTCTCTCAGTTAATTCAAACGCGCGTTTAGCCGCAAACTCTCATCTCGTAATACAATGAATGACATAAAAAACATTCCTCTGGAATCAAAAGACAGTGATTATTCCCTATCACATAGGCAGTCATTATCTCTCAGAAAATAAAAATCCCACTAAGTCAAAACCTACGAAGGAGACTTAAGAAAAACTGGGGCATCATGCTGACTGTAATCTCAAAACAAGAACAGTCAGAAAAAAACCAGGGATAATAAATCAAAAGAAAGAGGTCACTACAAATCCTCAACAACATGAAAAATGTTGCAAAAATGACTACCTTCCTACAGGATTAACTTGTCTGAACCATCACTAAGACGTCATTCCAGACTCAATTGGAGTTCGAATGTACAATTAAATGAGTTTAGGACTGAAGAACATCACGAAGAGCGGGTGGATATAAATAAACTTTGAGACTTTATCCTTTGTTTCTTAAACCATGAACCAAGCCACGCTACAACCCTTCAAAAGTCCTAATTGAAGCATGGGTTAGTTCGAAAGCATATTGGTACAAAAGGTATCCTGACTTCTGTAAGGCTTTACTCTAAATCCTGAGTTTGAATTTTCTTACAAAACTTCTTTACTTGCTAAAACGCATTTTCAAAATTACAAGGCAGACATAAACTTTGAATTATTTGAATATCGCTGTTTGCATATGGCTATTTGTTTGACAGCAGAGAAATTCACACAACGAATATCCAGTGAAAGAAAACTCTCTCAGTGAACAAAATCACTTCAAGTGGGATGACACTTCCAATGACAAATCTCCTATCAACAAAGGGACATGACATGTCACTATCCAGCACACCTGGGGCAGTCCAGTCAAGATCCTAAGAAATCTCTCAAAAAGTGCAGAATAACTAGGGGCAGGTCTCCATCTAAATCACTTGGGGCATTGAACGCAAATCCCAACAAAGGGTTACATACAATCAATTAGTTCCTGACAGTGCCACCAACACTTGCTACTAGGGGCAATGACAAATCTCCCCAAAATCCTTCTCATAGGATGACTCCCAGCCAGAGTTTAATCTCTTAAAACTTTTTCTAGCTGAGTCGGCCTCAAGAATCCTCGAGGATTTTCCCCAGTGAAGTCGCCGCCTCTCCAACAGACTAGCAACAGGGTTTATTTCCCCAACAAACAGCAGGATTCCCCAACTTGAGTTTACCTCTCCGACTACTACAAATCAAAGGACCACAACTCCTCTTCCCCAGTAGACTACTCTACAATCCTCAACAAGTTACTGTGAAGCCCGGACCCAACCAGACATTAGTTCAACTCCGACTCCCCAGTAGAGCAACGGACAACCGAGACTTCTGAACTCTTTTCCCCAAACAGGAATCAACACTCTCCACGGAGTTTTCAACATTCTCCAACAGGATATCACGAAGTCCATAAGCAATGCACGGAGTTTCCCTTCCCTAACAAAGTTTATTTCTCTAATTATGGAAACCCATCCATCAACACTTCAATTTCAGCAAAAATATGAAGACTTACACTCCACATCCCCAGCAGCAGTCAGGGATTTATTTTCCCTAATCCAACAACACTGCAGCAGAACAGCTTACATGCGAATACATCACATCCATACATCATAGACATCGATGACACAAATGCATATATCGCCATCTCATTGCACTATGCATTTCATGCATCATGGCATTACATACAACTAACTCTTTACCTTTTCAGGAAAAATCAGTCAATAGAAAATTACCATCAAATTTTTAACAAGACAAGGCAACTATTTATGAACAAATCAATCATTGATCAATTCCGGAATAGGACGGGGTGACTATCTACATGACAATTACTTCCTTTGGATTCCTGCCTCTCAACAGTTTATCCTGATTCTTTCCTGCAGACATCTTCTCTAGTTCAGATAAGTCACTCCAAGATTTATTCTGATTCTTTTCCAGACCCCTGCTGGTTCAGTTTAAACCTCTGAATGGTTTATCCTGATTCTTTCCTACAGACATCTTCTCTGGTTCAGATAAGTCGCTCCAAGATTTATTCTGATTCTTTTCCAGACCCCTGTCGGTTCAGTTTAAATCTCTCAACGATTTATCCTGATTCTTTCCCGCATACATTTTTTCTGGTTTAGATAAGTCGCTCCAAGATTTATTCTGATTCTTTTCCAGACCTCTACTGGTTCAGTTTAAATATCACAACAGTTTATCCTAATTCTTTCCTGTAGACATCTTTCTCTGGTTCAGATAAGTCGCTCCAAGATTTATTCTGATTCTTTTCCAGACCCCTGCTGGTTTAGTTTAAATCTCTCAACGGTTTATCCTGATTCTTTCCCGTAGATATTTTCTCTGGTTCAGATAAGTCGCTCCAAGATTTATTCTGATTCTTTTCCAGACCCCTGCTGGTTCAGTTTAAACCTATCAACAGTTTATCCTGATTCTTTCCCGCAGACATCTTCTCTGGTTCAGATAAGTCACTCCAAGATTTATTCTAATTCTTTTCCAGACCCTTGTTGGTTCAGTTTAAATCTCTCAATGGTTTATCCTGATTCTTTCCTGCAGATATCTTTCTCTGGTTCAGAAAAGTCGCTCCAAGATTTATTCTGATTCTTTTCCTGACCCCTGTTGGTTCAGTATAAATATGTCAACAGTTTATCCTGATTCTTTCCCGCAGACATCTTCCCTGGTTCGGATAAATCGCTCCAAGATTTATTCTGATTCTTTTCCAGACCCCTGTTGGTTCAATATAAATCTCTCAATAGTTTATCCTGATTCTTGCCCGCAGACATCTTCTCTGGTTCAAATAAATCGCTCCAATATTTATTCTGATTCTTTTCCAGACCCTTGCTGGTTCAGTTTAAATCTCTCAACAGTTCATCCTGATTCTTTCCCCAGTTAGACATCTTCTCCGGTTCAGATAAATCGATCCAAAGGTTTACTTTGATTCTTGTCCCAGTTGAAGTCAAACTTAGACTTAGTCTAATTTTCTATCAACAGTCAACTTTGGATGGCATCTGTAAGCCCATCTCCGTCAACTCTCCATCATTTCTCCAAATGGCATCTTTAAGCCCATTCCTTACACCTCGACCTCAAAATCACTAGAGTGCAAATTTCTGGGCACTCTAGTGTTCAATCATCTTCCACATTCAAGTCACGAATGGGAGATTTGCCAATCTAACCCTTCAGGTTTAAGAAGATTGAACAGGGACAACTGTTGTACCCCAAAATTTTCCCTCTCATTTCTCAAAAGATTTTCCTGGACCCTTAGGTCTTCTTCTGTCAAGTTTCAAGTTTTGGATTACAATTTTCTAAGAAAATCATTCACAAGGGCAAAATGGTCAAAAGCACACTGAAAAGTCAAACTTTGACTTTTAGATCAAAAATCAAGTTTCAACAATTATATTTCATCAAGACATGAAATTGGTTCATCAAAAACCAGAAATTACTTTGAAAAAAAAATCAAATTTCTAAACATTTAGAAAATTTTCTAAATGTTAAGAGAATATGATGCTTCAGAACTTCTGGGCCAGCCTTCACGCAAGTGCAATCAGAGTTTGCAAACATGGTTCAGAATATGACTCATCAATCAGAACGTATAGAAACTATGTCCTTCAATCAGAACGCGACTCTTCAACATATGGAGGCTATGTTCTATGCTTCGATCAGAGCCTCACCCTTCAAATCTCACTCTGGTTTTCTGCGATCAGAAGATTACCAAATCCCAAAACCTCGTTTGAGCAACCTGCTGCGCTGCTTTAGTACAGTCCTGCCACCAGCTACCACAACACTCCAAGGTGCTGTTGATCCAGTCCACGGCTGCGTTTTTCTCAAACCCCATAATTGCACCAAATTAGCATGCAAAAACTGTGTTTAAAAAGCAAGGGAACAGTATGCCAAAAAGGTTAGAAATCCAATTTGTTTTTCCCCTCAAAACCACAGCAAACCCATCTATAAATAAGTTGCTCTATCACACGTTCAGGGGGCTGGCTTTTGGAAAGAGAGAATTATCAAAGAGAGAAAATAAAACAGTAAAACATTCGTGAACCCTGAATTCCTAAACAAAACCAAAACCTTTGTTCTTCTCTTTGAGTCAAAGAATATAACAGTTTCTGTTCCGTTGCTCTTGCTGACTCCAGAACATCTGAAGGCAGCAGCTCAACCCCCAAGCACACGCTCTAGATTCAAGGTAAGTCTTTCTGACTTTTCATCTTTTCATTCAGAACATCATTAAGTATGTAAATATCATAGTATTGATGCTCTCCACATCATTGCATAAGTAGAAAAAAAATCATGGACCAGAACTTATCGAATCAAGTTAGACTCAGAATTAGAATTAGAACTTCTATAAACTGCTGTGCTTTTATCCTCTTGATTTGCTGTTAAGAACTGAATAAATTGTTGATATGCTGATTAATATGAGGAATGAGTTGACATGTAATATAGAACTTCTGAGTTTCTCTTCACTGTTTTAACACGAAAACTTCTAGGATTTCTTATTGTCTCAACACAGAATTTCTGATTTTCGTTCATTGTTTAACACAACACAGAACTTTAGATTTTCACTCATTATTTAGCGCAACACATAACTTTTGAGTTCTTCTCACTGTTTTAACACACCTGAATTTCTAGGTTTTTTTGCACTGTTATGATACGGTAACAGAACTTCTGACTCTTTACTCACTACTAACACGACACAAAACTTATGACTCTTCACCCACTGTTTAATATGACCCAGAACTTCTGACATTTTGCTCACTGTCTAAACACCAACTAGAACCTTTGTTTTCTTTTCCCTCTAACGTTTCTTGCAGGACCTCAGAGTGTATTAATCCATAACTTCTGATTCTGACTAACATTTCTTTATGAGCCACAGTGCGCCTGACATCAGAACTTCTGATCTCTTTTGTTCTGCTTGCAGCAGCACGCTAATTCTATCTCTCATTACTTTCCCTTTTCATCATTTTCAATATAAATACTCTTTTCATTAATATAAAAAAGACATAAAAATATTTCCTTTTTATTAATTTATTTTTTTCAATTCATTAAGACAAAAAAAAACACTTTCAAAACAAGTCTTTATTCTTCTTATATTGTGCATTTCAAAATGGTTGATATAGTTAAATATGATTTAAATTCCTGCAACCCCCCATTTGTAGATTTGTCCCCCCATCCCTAAATGATGTAATAGCGTAGGGCCTTTACATTTCCATAATTTATTATTTTCAAGTATAAATGCTAGTAATTAGGGTGTGTATGGAAAAACATGAACTCAACAAATAGATAATTTTAATCAAGACTAAATGCATGTAAATCAAACACACTTGCACACTAGAACCCTTAGGGTATTCCCACTTTGTTGCATTTCAGAAAATAGTCATGTCCCTCGAATATGGGCGTTTTAGAAAAGATCCTCGATAAAAGACCGTAGTCCCTCGATGACCCTCAATGCTGCCTTCGGTAAACGATCTAGTCCCTAAATGACATTGCTAAAACGTCTCATAGGTTGCCTTCTATGACTATACAAACGTCTCGCACTCTCCCCTTCACATCCAACGATGAGGCTTCTTACCAAATCAATGGTAAGAAAGCAACACCAAAAGTAGGAGGAAAAGAACATTAAAGACCCTTTGAGTAGGTAGATTTTCTCCTAGCTGCTCGCTTGCTCACAGAAAAAACACTTTATACACCAACACTCTCATATTGAAACATTTTCAAAAGAGAAACACTTTGTACGCGTTCTTATAGAAACGAGAACCATTACAAAGAAGACATCTTTTTCAAAATCATTTTCAAAAAACACATTCCACAAACACCTTTTGAACTATTTTCGAAACAAAACTTTGTACGCGTTCTTATAGAAACGAGAACCATTACGAAGACATTTTCAAAATACTTTCAAAATCCACACCACAAGCACATTAAAACAAAAGCAAGTGATCTAGCAAGCAACTAAGAGCTCGTAGATAACTACGGATGAAAAAGGTGCTAATACTTTCCCTTTTCATAATCTATCCCCCGAACTCAGAAAACATCTCTAAAGGTCTTTCCTGTTCTTTTCGTCCTTTCCTTTTGGATAAAAGAAAAGTCGATGGTGGCTCTTGCTAACCGCACAATTGCGATCAAACGCAAAACACCAAGTCAGTTCTCCCACCGCGTTACATATGGCCAAAATGTTATAATGTATGCATGCTGCAATATGTAGTATGTGATTACTACTTTAGGCCAAACATTTGATTGCTCATGCATGTGTATGGATATAAGGGTCTTTTAATAAAACAATCTTTGTTAGCATTTTTTGAGTTAAGCTTGTGTGCTCATGATAGCTCACCATACACCCTCATACAGACAATAATAACAACACCATGAAAAAAACTCAGGAACTGTCTCTTTCTTCACTCAACAAAAACTCAACAAAACTTGACTGACATTGAGCCACACGCGCCAATAGCTTCAATATAAAGCACCACAATCATTCAGTTACAAAAGGAGGTGAGATTCACTACAAAAATCAATTGCATAATTGATAATAAACTCTCACCCTCTCTTCTCTTTCACCTTCAACAACCATAAGAGAAAACACTCTCTCTTTCAGCTTCAACTGTAACCACCCCTCACTCTTATCTTTAATCAACTTTTTCTCACTCTCGTATTCAATATCACAAAATCTCTCTCCCTCTCAATAACTTCTCTCACTCTCTCTTCTTCAAAGGTGCGATTCTCTCGAATTTCTCAAGGATTCTTGAAGATTCCTTCTTCTTCCTGGAATCAAGGAGAAGCAATTATTTTGCATTGCCTCACATCTAGAGCATATTTGTTCACTAGATACATCACCATTTCCTTCTTCTTCAAGTGAAGTTGGTCCCTGAGATCTCATTAAAGGTTAAAGCAAGTTGAGCATCATTTCCTCATTATCAAGGTCTTAGCTAAGAGCGGTAGAGTTTTTTTGTATCACGTGCAATCAAGAATGTAACAAATCATTTCTTTAGTTCGGTAAGTTTCGATGAACGCATGCATCTCTTTATGCTAAGTTCTATAATTATTAGAAGCATGAAAATATGTCTGGAAGTTCTCTAATGGAGGTGTGATTGCTGGCATAGTGTAAGAATTGGCGTGTTCCTTTGTGTTGTTCAAAATTGGAAGTCACTGAATGTGTCTTCGTTTCACATGTTTGAGCGAGATTTAGAGGATTTTGAGTGAAGATTCGGACTCATGAGCGAAAATCGAGTGGAGCAGACCTTTCATTTTCCATATTTGATAAAGCTTTGTTGTATCAGCCACTGCGAACAAAGAAGTGTCGCCAAAAGGGATGACCGGTGACCACCGTGGCATTGAAAAACTGTAGGTCAGGCGGCATCCAATTGGCCATGGTATCTCTTTTTAAGCCACGCCAGCATCTTGTTATATTAGGTTAATAATAATAATTAGTGGTGATAATAAATGATTAACGTACAATTTTTTTTGTTTGTTTGATCAAACTCCATGAATGGATCAAAGAATGAATGGGCTCAGCATAATGCTTTTCACACCCCCACGCATATTAGGCTTTAGTGCAAGTTTAACTAATTTTAGTTCATTGGAACAAATCAGTGATACACCCCCTGTTTATACTTTTTAGAATTCTTGATACATGCTCACTTTTGGCTTAAAAATATGATCATGTAGACTTAAAAAAATCTGGAAAAATACTTTCTTGCCTCTTTAATGTCCTAAGAATTTTATGATAATTTTTTATGAATTTTATAATTAATTTTTTATTCTCTTTTAAGTGTTTTTTGTCAATATGTTTAGAAGTGATGTCCCTATGATACTTTGCATGTTTTGGTGCAATTTTTTATCACTTCTTGACAATAAAAATCCGAAAAATATGACTCTAATTCTTTCATGCCTTAGGGATTTTTATATGATTTTTCCATATTTTTCTAGTTGTATTTTTGTTTTCATTTAAATCCCTTTTGTGAAAGTATGCTATTTTACATAGTTTTTGATCAAGGCTAGTGTTTGATGATTGTTGACCATTATTTTGAACCAATCTTTTTGTCATGGTCAAAGTTTATTTGGACATGGTTTACATGATAACTTGGTATGTTTTAATGGAGAATTGAATCAATTCTTTTATTAGCTTTAAAAGCCTTGATGCACGCCTAATCAAAAACACATGTTTATACAATTGTTTGATCTTGAAGCTTGCATTTATGCAATAGCTTGGAATTTTTTTGTGACAAGATAATGTACATAATAACATGCCTTGTGATATAATGCCATGATTTTTTAGGTCTCTTTAGATCTTTGTGTCAATTTTTTCTTTGTGTTACACAAAGATGAATAATTGTCTACTTGTTTACATAGTTAGGAGTTGGTCCTTTTTGCATGATCTCTAATGCTTGGTTCAATGTTCAATTAACCTATTTATTAACTTGTTAAAAAATTTAGGTAGCTTTTACATTAATGATAAGTCTATAATTTATCCATATGCTTAGTGTATCATGATGCTTGACCTTAAGTTGTCAATTGGATTTTTTGATCTAATTTTTTTATTAAAGTTTGTTTTAATCATGATATTTATTGTAAGTGTTTTTTGAGATCAATGATTATAGTTTAGCTACTTCCTTGTGATTTTCTCTACCATATTTAACATGAAACTTATTTAATTCCCATGTTATGATTACTTTGTGAAGTTTGAAAACATGTTTCTCCTTCATCACTTGAATTGGCTAATTGTTTAAATTTTGTTGGCATATGATACCATGTGATTCTTTGCAACTCTAAAGCATGTCTTCTAACTTAGTTATTGATTGAATATAACTTTATCTTGTTTCCATAAGTGATCCTTAAGGGTATAACCTTTAGTGGTATTATTTCTAGGAACTGATTTGATCTTTGTATAGTTTCTTTAGCCTTTACTTGCATGATTATTTTGAAATTATTTCCCCCCTTTGGGATATGTTTAGGTGAGCTTTAGAATTTTCAATTTCTGCCTAGGTTAGGTTTCCACCTTGCCTAAGGTTAAGCATTGGTTTTATCTTTACACTTTAAGCCTTAGTCCTAGTGAAATTGTTGATCGCTTTTGACTTGGTTTGTAATGCCTTAGGGTAGAACCACTTATGCATGAACCTTATGGGAATATTAGTGTTTTTGTGTGACACATTCATGTTATTTGATTGATGACTTAAAGTATGCATTAAGGCTTAGGCTTGTTTGATCATTGCTTTCTCATTAAGTGGTACACTTAGGCGCTTGGTAGGCTTGTAAGCCATCTTATTTATTGTTTGCATTCTTGTTCTTACCTTGGTATGATCACTTAGGATCACTTGGTTCATTCTTGAATCAAGGTAGACATTAGGTTTTAAACCATGCATGCTAACATTATGTAGCTTCCCCTTTCAATTATAACATTATGACCACCATTGAATGATAAAATTAGGAATAAAATTTTCCTGAGATTTTTCATTCCCCTTTGAATTTGTTAATTCTCTGAATTATGTGATTGACATTATGTTTGGTAAAACTAATATAGCAGCAATATGTTAAATAAGGTTTTCTAACTTGTAGAGAAAACATGTTGAAGTTCTATTTTATGAAGAAACATGTTGAGATGAGATGTCTTATCATATGGAGCAACATGTTGGATAAGATGTCCTATGCAGGGTCATACGACATCGTGCACATGCTGAGATAGAGTGTTGGATTCAATTATGATTTAACAGATGCAGAACATTCTCGGAATATTATACAATCATATGTGGCATCATTTTATTATGTCTAGAAGATTCAATCAGAATTCAAGAAGAAAATATACTTTCTAAATATGGAGACATTTAAGGAAAGATTTGATTGAAGATTTATTTTGTTGCAGAATCTTTAGCATACTTGTAATAGCTGATATACTGTGATTTG
Source organism: Vicia faba (assembly GCA_948472305.1). Taxonomy (NCBI): domain Eukaryota; kingdom Viridiplantae; phylum Streptophyta; class Magnoliopsida; order Fabales; family Fabaceae; genus Vicia; species Vicia faba. The sequence goes on from OX451741.1 coordinate 1,033,612,768, forward strand.
AAGCCCAAATCCAGTTGGGAGATAGGTTATAAATAGAAGCATTGTAACCTAGAAAATGTACCAGCCGAAAATATAAAGATGTAGTTATTACATTTGAGTCGTTGTGCCACTCTCTTGAGACTTGGTTTGTGTTCTCACTCAGAATCCTTTAGGTAATGAGTCGAGTATTATTCTTGGAGGAAGCTTGTAAGCAACTCCAAGTTGTTGTTCTTAGTCAAGATTCTTGGCTGGGTATTATTTTAGAAGTGAGTCTTATAATATTGTCATGGAAGTGTGTCTTCTCGTCATGGAAGTGTGTCTTCTAGTTTTATCATGGAAGTGTGTCTTCCTGTTTTGTCCAATCGTTGTCTGTTATTGAAAGGGAGTCGAGGTGGGCCTCATATCTAGGTGATTATTAGATAGAAAGTATAACACAGATAATGATTAAGTGAGCAGTTGTAAACGAGGGAGTTTAGCTTCGATTGATACTATTATAGTGGACTTTAACCCTGGCTTGGTATGCCCCCAGAGTAAGAGAGTTGCTCCAAACTGGGTTAACAATTCTTGTGCGTTGTTTATGCTTTTCAGTATTGTTTTATATGTTTATACCTTTCCTATGTTATTTTAGTCAGACCAGATGTCTCAATATCCTATAGGACGTTTGAAGTCTAATATACCATAATTTCAATTGGGATCAGAGCAGGTATCCTGTTCTGTTTCTGGGTGAGATCATGGGAAGATACTTTCTGGTCATATGCAAGGAAGGAGGTTGTTACTGAAAAGTTGTTTGAACTTGGATAATTCATATTATTGTCTGAATGGTCCCTTGAAGTGGAGGATGGACTATTCGTGACAGGGTGTGCATTGGACTTGTATGTGTTGTTATCAGGCTTGTAGCTTTGGTGGTGCGTTTGTGCAAGGGTTTGTATGTTGTTCCTGAAGGTTGTTTAGGGGTTTCCTGGTTTGTGTTTTGCTGCATTTATATTCGATGGAAAACTTCTGGTGGTTTGTGTGTCTCTGATGTTGAGAACATAAAAAGGCTTGTTCCTTTTTGAAGATGCATCTTATGATGTTGTAGTACGCAGAAGACAGTTTGGATCTAGTTATTGAAGTTGCCAAAGATACTTGAGATCTATCTCAATTCCACTCATAAAGGCACTTATCAATAAGTTTGGTGAGAATATATAGAGAAATTGGTCAAGATTAGAGAGAATTTGTGATCATTCACATCTGCGTGGTTATTCCTAATTAATGGCTAAATTAGGAAGGTGGTGTTGATCCTGTTGTTTACAGATGATGGTATGGAAGATATAATCTTGTTGAAGAACTTGAAGGTGATCAAGGTATATTCTGTCTGAGAAAAGTAAGGACTTCAAAACCAATCTCAACAATGTGTTGATTGGGTATGGGAAATATGTTCTACCAGATGTTGGAACATATCATAAGCAATTTGTGCAGAATCCTGCTGGACAAGGGTTTGGTTTAGCACATGCTTTGGGTGCTAAACAAATGTATATTGATCACATATGTTTGGAACCTACTCTTGGTCTGGAAGAGGAGGCATCTGGGATGTTATTTGAGTTGGTTAAGAGATTACCAACATGTTGTCACTCATTGGATTGGTTTATTTCTGATCCAAGTGAGTTGGAGTGTGAAGGTTGTGCTTTGTTTTCCCGTGGAAGCGTGTTAAAGACATCCCTGCCAAACTCTTTATGGAGGATGAGCTAAAATGTCGAGAACATTCTCTCTATCATCGGAAGTCCTTCTGATCAAAGGATCTATATTTACGGAATCTTGTGTATGGCCATGAAACAGATTCTATGTGAGAGGTGTTATAGGAGTGTAACAACCGCAGGTTGTGCTGTTATTGAGAGGGAGAATGTATGATTCTGTAATATGTTCTCAACGATGGTTGTGGTGGATTCCCTGGTCTGGAGTTGGAGGACTTTGAAGATGTGTCAGACATAATGTCTTGACATCTTTGGTTTGAGAATTTATTTTTCTCAAATAATTTTTGGCAGATGTTTCTTTAAAACACGATGGAGGTTGTTTACTCAAACTTTATATTCTTATGAAGTCTATGAGAGCATGGAACTCTTGTTCTACAGTGGAAGATACATCCAAGGGATTGTCTGCATTAGAGTTGTGTCAACCTGAGTTAAGTGGTTGATTGGTGTCTGCACAGTTGAAGTGTCATCTGAATTACCTAGGATGAGCATTTCAGTTTTTGCTTGTTTTTATGGGATCAAAGGGTCATGGTCCTTATTATAAGGAAGTGTGATTATCCTTTCCTTGTTTTCTGTTTGTGATGCTTCTCCTTAAGTTTGAGTTCTGGTATGTGATGTCTTCACATAATGGAACATTTGTTTCTGCAAGGATTGAAGGGTATCCTTGTATCTTGAAGAATTAGGAGAAGCAAATTTATTTTGAACAATTTGTGTGTGGTATGATGCCATGTTTATTGAAGTCTGCTCCATATACTTGTTAGAGGGAATCTCCTTTATAGGTGCGGAAGGTTGTCATCCAACATCTCAAAGTTAGATAGGATGTCTGAACATTAGAAGAAGATCCTTCAGATGTATAATATGCAGGTTCTTGCATGTCCCAATGTGGTTATGATATGGGCATGAAGATTGATCAGCTAATGATGGTTGATCCTCTTGTTTCCCTTGTAAGAGTGGTGTATGGAATTCTACGAATATTGTCTCCAAAGCCATGGTAAATGGTTAAGTCCATGTGTTCTAGGTTGATGTCTGAACTGGTTTTATAACATCTTTTCAGTTCCTCGCTTCTTCAGCCAAGAAAGGTTGTTTTTCTCAGGATGAAGTGTAAGGACAACCCTCTGATATAATTTGGAATTGTGTGAATGGCCGTCATAACTGATTATCATGAAGAAGAATCAGCTGGTTCCAGATGTGTGCAAAAGAAAGAGGTCAGACCAAATGTCCTACCTTGTGTGAGAAGGTAGCCTTATCTGACTAATGGTAAATACTTTGATGAGAGCTAAGTATTTTTCTGTCCTCTGATGAGGTTATGCATCTAACTGATGACAAATACTTTGACGGGTGCTGAGTATGTATCTGGTGTGATTATGCAAGTCAGCGATATGAACTCTTTGCTTCAGAGAGGGTGTGAACATTTATTTCTCTCCATGGTGTTTAGGTGTTTGTGGTAACCTGAATAAGTTGCACTGGTTGTGTCTTATTGGGAGCTTCTAGAAGGATTTCTCTACACAATGAGTCCTTTGAATGGTGTTTTAAAAACCAAGGTGATTGGGTTCTGTGATGAGAAGTTGATGTCCCAAATGATGTTTGAACATCATGTTGGGCCGTGTTTGGAAGATGCTTGGGATTATGTATATGAAATTGGATGCTCAAGCATGATTGTCAGAAGTGGCAGTTCTGACTATGTGGATTAGAATGCACATATTATGATCCTATCTACATTAGTATGCCAATTAATTTCATGACTACTTTGTTGAAGACTTCACTAGTATCAGCAACTACTAGTGGATGTAAGGCAAGAGGAATGTTATCACATACTGAGGTCTGATTTGATTAGAATATTTTGAAGGTGTTTTGTCTTCTACTGCAAGTAACTCCAAGAAGATATTGGGTCTGTCTGGGACTCAGTCGAGCTTTTAAGCAGACTGAGAATTTATGGAGAAGTAGTTTCTTGTGAAGCAAGGAAACTATGTGTTTTGACATGTTAGTGATGTCAAACCAAGTATGCATGACGACCTGAAGGTCATGATACTGTATGGATTTGAGAGGACATTTTTCTGTCATGTCCTTATGAGGGCTTATATATGCTCTCAAGGATCTAGAGGATCTGGTGTGCTTTCACAAGGGTGTGAATATGTTTCAGCAGTAGGAGCATTGGTTTTCCATGATAGGAGGGGTGAAGTACCTGTTTATGGAGTATTGATTCATTGGTGCAAATAGTTTTGAAGCTTGCATGTTGATCAAGCTTGTGGAGAAGGTAAACCTCTTGTGAGGTAATAATTTCAGACAAGATGTTATGACATTATATTGCTAGATGTCATTATGATGTGTTGTTACCAGGACTTGTATGGTTCTAGCTAGGTGAAGCTAGTTGGTTGAAACATGTGCTCACATGTTTCTTAGGATGATTCTGAAGGGCAGTGTTGCTTGTGTCTGGGAGAATTTATTTTTTCTCTGCAGATTTTGGAAGGACTTTTTTGAAGGTCTGGGTTGATGGGTGATGTCACACTTGTCTTGGTGTATTACTGTTTCTAAGTGACACACTTATAATCCATAGGAAGACTTTGTGTTTATGCTTTAGAACATAATTGGATAATCTTGTGAAGCATTTTTAGACTGTTGGTTGAAGATGTTGGTTGAGTGTTTAGACAATGTCTGACTGAATGTCAGGCATTTACTCATGACATGTTTCCTGTAAAGACCAACATGGGAATATTATGGACAATTTGATCAAACACATGTCAGAAGGGAGAATGTGTGTTTGACTATGCATGTGCATATACTGGGATCTGTTATGTTCAGAAGAAACATTCCATAGATAATAAAGGAATTCAAATCTGTTTTGGACGGTGCACATTGATTTTGGTGGCAGTTTTGCAAAGTTGTCGAATAGGAAGTTCTATTCTGTGTCTTGGTGTTTTTGTTGGTTTTGTGACTTGTGATCTGAGTTATGAACACAGTTGCGACCTGTGTTCTAAGTTACCCAGGGTGTTAGTTGATTTATTCTTAAGTTTCCTCTTATGCCACCATTGGTGTTTTAAGTTCCTGGGTTGAGGGGGAGAGTTGTCTATCTTCTTCCTCATGTACACTGTGACTTCAAGACTTTCTCTTTTATCCTGAGGTTGTTGTTATGCAGTGTTAAATTTGTTTGAGCTGATGTGAAAAGATGTTGGGTGTGATGTCTTGACATCAATCCATTAGAGGATGCTGACTTTGTCATATTCTGGCTAAAAAGGGAGAGAGTATATGTGCTAGAATATGTGCTATGTGGGCAGTTTTTAAGGGGGAGAAGATATGTGTTAATTGTTGATTCCCTTGAGAGAGAGAGAGAGAGAGAGAGAGAGAGAGAGAGAGAGAGAGAGAGAGAGAGAGAGAGAGAGAGAGAACATTTGTGTTGGACTGTGTTGGACTGTCATGAAGAATTCCTATTATTGATGTTGTGACATCATGAGTGAAGACAATAAAGACGGAAGACTGTCAAAGATGTAAATACTAAAGAATGACTGCTTATGATGTTTTTAGTTTATGGCTGCTGCTGAATGTTTTGTATTGTTTAACCTTTGATTTATTATGTTATTTCTTTTGTATGCAAATGTTATGTGAATTAGTTTTAGCCAAAATAATCTAAAGGGGGAGATTGTTAATTCTCTGAATTATGTGATTGACATTATGTTTGGTAAAACTAATATAACAACAATATATTAAATATGATATTCTAACTTGTAGAGAAAACATGTGTCATACCACAAAATTTTCCTACTACTATCAATGGTTGATTCATTGATCATACTTTATGTATACTCATTTTTTTACTTCTAAATTTTTCTTTTAAAAAAAGGGTGTATATTCATTTATTCCTTTATTAGGGGGTGTAATAGTTGAGAGGTACATGATTCAAGATGGGGGTACATTGTCATCTGGCTTGAAAATGTGTATGCTTATTGGGTCTAGTTAATAATATTGTGATGTGTTTATTTAAAGGGGGCTTATTACTTCTTTTTTTCCGGATCGGCCCATTTAGGGTCTTTAGAGGTCCATAGCTAATTCGTTTCATATGGCCTGATTGAACAGAGTCAACATTAGTATCCAAAATTTCTTTGTTTATTATGTTAATTATTGCATTACTAGTATTATTAATATTATATCGTTACTATTTTTATGTCAATTTTTATTATTTTATTATTTTTATGATGACCAAGTCAAAATGAAGACTAAGTTTTCACCCTCATTCACCCAACAACGCAACATCCATACTCATATTCTTTGTTAAGCAAAGCCCAAAATCAAATCTCAAATAAATCAAAATCGTATCAAATTAGCTTCATGAATCAAACATTTACAAAATAAAAAATACTGTACAAATCAAAGATTACAGTTTAAAACAACATAGAATCCAAATCAATCAATTTACAATCTAAATATTCAATTACAAATCAATTGAAATCCTTAATCTTCTCTAATATAATAACTAACTTCTAAGTCTAAATCAAATTGTAACAAAAAATCACATAATTTCCTAATCAGACTAATTCTAAAAACTATAAACAAAAACCCTAAAACTATTTGAGGGTGGGGGGAGGGGGAGAATCTGTAATCACAAGAAATTGGAGGAAAAGAATCGTAACAAAGAAGAAGTAATTTGCGAGTCAGCTGTCTTCCTGAGGTCTGGGTTTCAACTTTTGAAACCCTAGATCTGTGCTTCAAGCCACACCTCCATCATCTTCGCTGCCGCCATCATTCTTCATACCTGTAAATAGAGAGAATAATAAGGAGATTAGGAAAGCAAACCAGAAAGTCAGAAGAGGAATTTATACGACAAGATTCACCGCATCGGACAGTAAGCCTAAGAACTCTTAGCTTAGGTTTGTATTTGTTTGAATCCATGATTCTATGGTTGTTTTAAATCTCTGGGTTTATAAGGGGTTAGGGTTCATTAGGGTTCATGATTAGGGTTCTTAGGTTTTGGGGTTAGGGTTCTTATGGTTCGTGCTAATCTGGGTTAGGGTTCATCATTGTTGAAGGTTTTTGGGTTTTGGGGTTAGGGTTCATCACAAAATCTTAGGGTTCTTAGGGTTCATATGAACCCAGACGACATTCTTGTTTGAAGGTGGTGGTGCCTTGGAGCAGCCTCCAGTGGAAGCGATTTCCGGCCGGTGGCGCCCAAGGCGGAGGCGATTTTCGGTCGTCAGGTTTCTAGAGAGAGGGCATAGCCTCTCTCTCTAAAAAAGAACAAAGGGTTTAGTTTATTATAGAGAGAGGGAGAGAAGAGAAAAAATGGGCTTTCAGCTCAGAGATTTGCTTTTATAATGCCCTCTGATTCCCTATGTCCCTCTTACCGTCCACCTCGCTCCTTGTCCCTTGGATCATCATCAGACTCCCCTGACGCGCACATCCACCATAGCTCCATGATCCCTCCCTCATCCTATCCAGTGGACCAAACATTTGTTTTGGGCCCAACCCATTACTGAACACACCCTCAAATTACTTCGCCAACAAAAAATCGTACCCCTTGTGCTATTGGGCCCAGTTCAATATCTGAACTTGGGCCCTTGCTGAACCAACCCCCCAAATTTTGCTACCATGTTCAAAATGACACCCTCTGCGTTTTTGGGCCCAAATTCAATATATGAATTTAGGGCCTTACTCTTCACACCCCATCCTTTTACTAGCAAACTAAAAATACACCCCCTGCATTTAATAATTAAAATTAATTTATTTATCTTTTTTAATTTTATTTATTTATTCATTTATTTATTTTCTTTCTATTTTATTAATATTTATAATAAATTCTAAACTTATTTATTTTATTAATTCAAATATTTTTTTATATACCAACCCATTCAAATATTTTTAATTGCATTAAAATTATTTTTCCTTATGCATGAAAATATTTTTTTGATATATTTGAAAACACCTTACCAACAATCACTAACAATTTTCACTAACCTAATTCAAACCTTATACATTTTCAAAAAATAATTATGGAGATACTTCTCATTAACTGTGAACTTTGTCTAACAACTCTGCAACGTACAAACCCATACTTAGTTAAATGATAATACACGGTATTTCTGTAATCCATAAAAAACACCAACTCACAACTGCAAACTACGAATTGAGACTCTTATTCCTCATAAGAGGATACGTAGGCATACAACTTAAAACTGTGGTGAGTTCCCCTAATAAAAATTAAAACCCTATTTCCTGAATTGTAAATATAAATCCTAGTATCTTTGTGAACAAGGTAGATGAGGGGTGCCTAACACCTTCTTTTCGTCTATAAACGAGTCAACAACTTAGAATCTCTGACCAAATGAGGATTATCCATTATATTCTCTTCCTTAGGATAAAAATAAAAGGTGGCAACTCTTATTTTGAAACCAGTTACAACAGCTGGTGAATCTGCTGGGGACTCAACCCTAGGGTTAGAAGCCTTTATTTTGGGGAATTAGGGTTTTTAGGGTTTTCTTTATTTATTTTTATTTCTTCACACTTTATTTATTATTTTTAGTTTATTTATTTTTTACATATTTTTATCATGCTATATTTATTTGTGATGGGATTTTTATTTTTAAAATTTATTTTCAAAAACCTTAGAAAGAAGGTTCGTCTATTGGCCAATGAGTTACATCATCCCTATGCGTTTTTGTAACGACTTCGCCTAGAGTCGATGGAATTCCAAAAAAGAAATATGTCTCAAGATACATCCTCTTAGGGGTAGGACTTTAGGATAAAACCTATGACTTTTTGTATAAACCCTAAACTAAAATTTCATGGTGAGACCTTTCATGACCTTAGAGACGAAAGTTTCGGTGTGCAAAGAGGCTCTGCTTAAGGGAGGCCCTTGTGCCTTTCTTCTAGTGTTATCCATGATACCCTTAAGGAAACCACCTAATGGAGAGGGTAGAATATTCGTAGGCCAAAACTAGGAGCCTACCGACTAAGGATACCTTTCATGAAATCCCGTTACCATGCCACACGATCATGCATTCATACATCTTGCATTTCACATATTCATCATCCTCCATTATTTTTGTCAGTCTTATTCACAATATTAAAAAAAATAATCAAAGGTTTTGGTGAAGTGTCTTAAAAATGAATGCCAGAGGGAAACAACTTGTCTGTGTTAATGTTGTCAAGCCAGATATGACGAAGATCAAAACTATTAAAGGGAAACTGTCCGAAAGAGCTTTGAAGATGTTTACTCACCGTTAAGGGGATACCCTTGAGTTGACAAAAGTGGATGTACAATTATATGCTATTTCTTCCTTGGTTCAGTTCTACGACCCTCCATTGAGGTGCTTTACCTTCCAAGACTTTCAGCTAGCACCAACTTTGGAAGAATTTCATAAACTCTTGAATTTCTCCAAGGGAAGAGCTTATGTGGGAATCGGGCAGACTATTGACATTAACGACTTAGAAAATGGTTTAGAGATCCCTTATCTTGAATTTTTCACTTAATTACAAAAAAGAAGGTGATGTAAAAGGGATTAAGAGATAATATTTGGAAGCTAAAGCCCTTTATTTTTCCGATAACAAAGAATGGGAGTCCTGTGTTGATTATTTAGGACTATTTGTATTTGGTGTAATCTTGTTTCTGCGGACTTTAGACTATATTGACTCTGCAACAATTAGTGTATTTTGTGGCGTGAAAGCTTTGAATACAGACCCAACTCCTGCTTCACTTGCTGATATTTATTATGCACTTCACACTCGTTACAAAAAGGGGAGGGGTACCATAAACTGTTGTATCCCGCTCTTATATTCTTGGCTTATGACTCACCTCTATAAAGAAGACTACATGGTCCCAAACCTGAAAAGATACGAGTGACCTTAAAAATTAAGGTCTCTTACTGCTAATTTTGTATTATGGTATGCGAGGAACCTAGGCATTGAAGATATCATTTACAGTTACGGAGATTTTCTGAATGTTCCGTTGATTGGATCACGTGGTTGCATCAACTACAACCCTACCCTGGCTTTGCGACAACTAGGGTACCCTTTGGAGGATAAACCCTTTTACGAACAACTTCTAAAATTAATCATTCAAGACATGGGAAAAAATGGCCGAGAATTACTCAATAAGATCACCCGAGCTTGGAATAAAGTTAACAAGAGAAAAGTTGAAAGGAAGAATGTTGTGGCGAGAGAACCTTACACTTGATGGGTTTTGGATAGGGTTCATGTTGTTAAGTTACCATTTGACATTGATCCTAAGTACAAGTCAGATGTCCCAGATCCTCTGCCTATATCCTTAGAAGAAATAGATAACTTGAAGAAAGCTTTGAATCAAGCTTAAAAGGAGAAAGAAGAATTGGAGCTTAGCCTTCATACTTTGGCTAAGGAGAAAAGACAAATGAAACAAAAGCTGGAGTCCAAAGACCAACAGATTGAGAAAGACCATGAAGCATTTGAAAATGAGAGTCTTAAGTGAAAACGTTTGAATGAAGGGTTATTGATTGCTACCTTTAACTTGGATTCCCACAACCATCACTTGGAGGATGGTGCTAGTGAAACTGGGAAACTAAGTAGGTGGTACGAAAAGGCAATGCAAGACAAAAAGGAGATGAAAGAAGATTTGAGGGCTCAAATTCAAAGTTTAGCACAAGCTTCTTTAGATAAAGAAGAGAAAATGAAGTATCTTACTATGAGGCTACGAGATAGCCAAGAATTGGAAGTAGGGGAACGTCTCAAGAGGATGATGGCAGAAAGATTTCTCGCCCAAAAAACCGATGAATACGAGCAAGTATGCCTTGAGTTAGAAGACCTCCAAAAGAATTTCCTCATACAAAGGAAGCTCTATACGAAGATGAGGGATAAAAAATTATATTGGGAAGAGCAGTATGCAAAGATCGCCAAAGCAGGAAAGGATAATCATAAGATGATTCCGTACCTCTACCAAGAGTATCGATTCTACAAAGACAAACATGCAAAAATAACCTTCTTAGCCAACAATCTCATTGGTGACATCCCTAGAAGTTTGTGAGACACGGAAAATGTAATGGTACCGCTCCTAAAAGACATTGAAGACTTCCTCAAGCTTTATAGGACTATGGTTGATGGCTTCAGAGCAGAAGTCCGCAGGCGCGCTTAGAAGATTTTGTTTCCCTTTATTATTTCTTTCATCAAGTTTTGATGTTTTAGTTTGAATATTTTTCAATATCTGAATTGTATTCTCTTTTTTAAGACAATTGTTATTTTATTAAAAATATTTTGTTTCCATATTTCGCTCGTGTATTTATTTTTAGATTCTCACCAATAAAAAGCAAAACCTGGAAAAATATAAAAAGAAAAAGTATATATGGAAAATTCAAGTGAATAAGACATTCAAAAACAAAAACACTTAGCATATTCATACGCATCCATGCATTCGCAAACATCACATCATTTCACATTTCATATCATTAAAACTCATTAATTTTCAAAATCATCTCCAGTTAAACCATTGGTAGAAAAGCCCCACCTCTCCGACTGCCATATCAAACAAGGGCCCATCAAAGGAAAGTGATGGAACCGATCGAAGAGAACCAAACCACATTCAGGGAATATTTGGATCAGGTAAAAGGCAACATCGACTCAATGAAAGGAGATATGATTCATGTTATTCTAGACTTGAAGAGTATCACCGAGAGGCAAGAACAAATTTCTAGGGCAACCTTTGAAGAAGTAGCCCATACTATTGCTGCATCGAGTGGTAACCAACCAAGAAGAGAACTAGAGTGAGGACCCCAAAAGTCGACTATGGCTCAACAAGAGGTCGGACAAGATGATACCGAAGGGTTTGTACCACCTCCACTGAAGGTAGGAGTATCTCATACCTTGTAAATTCTAGTCAACAATTCAGACAACTACATAGACTTGCAGTACGAAGACCACAAATTAAAGGACGTCAATCAAGAACCTCAAAGGACAACCCATACTCATGTCACTAAAAATCCTGTGGCGCTCAACCAGTACAAAGCTTTTGAAGAAAGGTTTAAGGCTATTGAGGGTTACGATGTGTTCGACATTGGCGCTCTCGAAACGGGTCTAGTTTTGGTTGTGGTGATCCCTTCAAAATTCAAAGTATCTGACTTTGGAAAATACAAGGGACTCACATGTCCGAGGAAACATCTACACATCTATTACAGAAAGATGCATGCCTGCGCTCAAGATCAGAAGCTGATGATCCATTGTTTATAAGACAATTTGAGTGGGGAATCCTTAGATTAGTACATGAAATTGGAACAAATTCATATCCAGACGTGGGAAGATCTTGCCAATGCTTTCTTAAGACAGTACAAGTACAACTTAGACATGACACCTAACCACATACAACTCCAAAACTTGTCTGAGAAGAAGGAGGAATCCTTCAAGGAATATGCACAAAGGTGGAGAGGAATGGCAGCCCATGTAAAACAACCACTCTTAGAGAAAGAACTAGTCGACATGTTCATGGGCACTTTACAAGGGTTGTACTATGACAAAATGGTAGGAAACGTCTCTTACGGATTTTATGATTTAGTGACTATTGGTGAATGGATTGAAGCTAGTATAAAGAGCGGGAAGATACAAGGGGCATCGTCCAATACCCCTTATGATTTAAAGAGACGTGTTCTTAACTTCTTAAAAATGAAGGAAGGATAAATTAATGGTGTCGCATCACACCCAAGGGAACAACAGCCATTGTTAATTCCACGAGAACAACAACAAAACATGTTTAAAAGACCTCCGAGAATATTTGGTCCTCTCCCCATGTCACATAGCCAATTATTGCAACACTTAATCAAAGCATCTTTGGTAGAGCTGAAGCCACTTGCTCCTCCAGTTGGGGCACTCTCACCAAAGTACAATATGAATGCGATGTGCAGGTATCATGCCAATTCTCCAGGGCATAAGATAGAAAAATATTGGGCCTTTAGACACAAGGTTCAAGATTTGTTGGATTCTTAAGATATCACCTTTGACAAGCCAAACATCAAGACAAATCCCATGCCTCCACATGGTGAGCCAACTGTAAATTCAATTGAGGTGGTTATTGACTTTGGGGCAATCAGACAAGTAAAGTCCCGGGTAAAACTTTTGAAAGAATATTTGTTGGAGTATGGGTTCCTCTTCGAACATAATGATTCTTTTGAGAAAATGTTACAAAAATTGGTGGATAAGGTATAGTCTAATTCGGGAAATAACCTAAAGAAGAATACATAGCTACGATCGAGGAAAGTACGCATAAGTCATTGGTAATTCTATTCCAAGGACCAAACCTTAAAAAGACTCTGGTGATTCAATGGGGAGGGTCAACAGAAGCACCAATAATGATACTGCAACAAACTATGAAGATACCAGTGGTCCCTAAGACTACGATGGTGATTAGGGTGTCGTCCCTTACCCATTATGAAAGTGTCAAATCGGTACCGTGGAGTTATGATTCAACTGTCTATGTCAATGGTTTAAAGCAAGAATGTGAATCATCGACAAGTCAAGGACCGCGATCATAAATATACCCGGAACATGGGGCATGACTCGTAGTGGTCGAATCTATGGTCCCAAACCACAAAAGAAGAATGATGTTATGGTTAAGGATAGGGGGAAAGTTGTGGTGGAAGCAAGACAAGAACAAGAATCTCCAAGCAATAATTTTACCGACCAAGAGGCGGAGGAATTCTTGAAAATAATAAAGAAGAGTGATTATAGGATGGTGGATCAACTGCACTAAACCCAAACCAAGATTTAAATACTCTCGTTTCTCCTCAATTCAGAAGTGCATCGAGACTCTCTGATGAGAATTCTGAGTTCTGCTCATGTTGTAAAGGAGATTACAGTAAACCAATTTGACAATGTCGTGGAAAACTTAACATCCGGATCCTATTTAGGTTTTAATGAGAACGAGCTGCCTCCACAAGGTAGAGCTCACAATAAGGTGTTGCACATTTCCATTCAGATAGGTACAACTAACATATCCAGGGTACTCACTGATACCAATTCTCCCCTCAATGTGTTACCAAAATTCATCTTGATGAAGTTAACACTAGATGGTGTTAGTATAAGGCCAAGTTCTACAATAGTTAAAGCTTTTGATGGTTCTCAAAGTTCAGTGTTTAGAATAGTGTATCTTCCTGTCAAGATCGGTCCGCACATGTTTTATATCACCTTTCAAGTAATGGACATAGAACCGGCATATACATGTTTCCTCAGACGACCTTGGATTCATGCAGCAGGTGCTGTCACTTCAACTCTACACCAGAAATTGAAGTTCTTCATTAAGGGGTGTTGTACCCCAAAATTTTCCCTCTCATTTCACTCAAGACATGCCTCTAGAGGTCCTCAATTGCTCAAGGATGACTAAGGATTGACCAGACAAATCCTCCTCCTAAGGCAACAAGCTTCAAACTAGGGTTTCCATTTTCATCAAGATGGTTGAAGTCAAAGGGTACCAAATGCTTTCCATGGTCCCAATATGTTATCAATATCACCCATGTCAAGTTTCATGCCTTGCACAAGAAGTTTGCTCAGTCAATTGCCCAGATGCCTAAAAATCAACTATACTAGGTCAAAAGTCAATTGTGGCCCACATACAGTCAAACTTGAATATTTTTGGTCAACATAAACATTTTGAAGAGATATCCATAATTTGATCAAGTTTTGATCATGATTCCTCAAGGAATGCCCCCAAATTCATCAAAACCCAAAAGTTGCTAAATTAGGGTTTCTTAGGAAAAGTCAACCAAACTTTGACCAAGCATAACTTCTTCATATTTTATCATAAAGTTTCCATCCAAGGCTCATTTTGAAGAGTATGCAATTCCATACAACTCATCTTCATCCCTCAAGTTCAAAATATGCACTCATCAAAAGATATGAATTTCTACATTATAGGTCCTTTTGAAAAGTCAACAAAAACACCTTTTGGGTCAAAGCATCTTACATGAACATGGAAGACCCAATTGAGATGAAACCAAGCGGGTTGTTTAGGGGACATGATAAGCTTTCTAAAAAGTCCAAGAACACCTATATAGAGTTAAAATTGGAGGAGATATACCTTGTCAAAGTTGACCATTTTTGCAAAATTGCCAAAATTCAAATGTGCTCAAAAGTGCATTTTTTGTCAAATGGGCCTAGCTTTTCATGATTGCATCTTGTTAGAAACATGGCCCACGACCCAAATAAGCATCCACACATTTTTTATTTATTTATTTATTTATTTTGATTTTTTATTATTTAAAAGTTAAATTAAATCAAATAAATTGCAAAAAATATAAAAAGATTGATTTTGATCTGATTTTTTGTAGGAATCAAATCTAATTAGGTTGGCATAGCATATCAAATCGTGCAAGGGATAATTAGAACAAAGATGGCATGATTAGGCCTATTTTAGAAACATATCATACAAGAGAAAAATCAAATCAAATCTCCATGATTATCAAAGATACAAAGTGTTTTTGTTGCCCTAATTTGTTCCACTACATATACAGAACACAACCAAGCCAAAAAAACAAGGGTTGAGGTCGTGCAAGGCATCAAACAAAACTCAAATTTTTGAAGAAAAGGTGTGGATTGGTTTCCAACCTAGAAGGCAATTCAAAGCATTTCAACACTCTCAATCGTTTCCTGGAGCCTCTCTGAAGCTAACACGATCAGTTTCACGCATCCTCACGCCCATAATCGCCCCTTAGACCTCACACAGTTTGCTTTCTTTTTCCAATTCGATTACTATGATTCTTGCATCATGAACATGTTTTAATGGTATATTTGTGTTTGTTTTCATGTTTGCAACATGTCTGGACGATTTAATTGAAGTTTTGATGCCTGTATGCATATTTTCCATGGCTAGGGTTTACCTTGTCGTTTTGGGGCTTTCAAATGCAGGAACAATTGGCCCTAATGAAGGACACCATTATGATCATAGGGTCAAACCCAATTGATCCATGGTCTTGAATCTTATTTATATTGCTTGGACGTGATTTTTGAAGTGCACATGTTATGGCTACAAACGCTTGTCTGTAGGTAAAAGTCTTTTCCTAAGACGACGGTCTCAGCGAAGAAGACAGTTGCATGGCGAGGCGTGAGTGGGCAATTCAAATTTAGCGCATTTTGTTATCATACTAACTCATATTTTATTATATTATTCTTGTTTCAATATTATAACAAATAGAACATGTAGCCCAGTGGTGAAGTGCGCGTTGGAAAGTGGAGAGGACCTGGGTTCGACCGCAGGTCCCAATATTTTCTCTATTTTCTTAACATTTACGTGCAGGTTCTATGCTCCACGCTTCCAAACGCTCACCATACACTCTAGTCGTCCAGCCATTGGATCATCACCATCACCAATCCAGCGCCTCAGGATGCGTCTCCATGGTACACCTTCCAGCAAAACCCCCACTGGATCCAGCGCAAGGCAGGTGGGCCAAGGAATTTGGGCCTTTGAATTTTCAACATTGCACCCCCTGAATTGCTCAACAATACAGACCCATCTCTTTTTCTTTTTTATTTTAATTCTTATTTTAATTATTTACTAATTATTTCCTTTTACAAAAATAACACAAAAATTATTTCTTTTTTATCACTAAATCAAAATCACAAAAAACATAAAAATCATTTTTTTTATAAAATATTTGTATTTCCTTAAATTATTTAGGGAAATTTAATCCTTTTTTTTCATAATATAAATCAATTAGAAATTAGGATTTAATTTGTACATAATTCAATTTTTTTCTCAAAAAACTAACCTAAATCTTTTTCAATTAGATGTTTTAGGATTCTTAATTCATCCTCGCATTTAATTCGCCACGCGCATTTTTAATTCCTTTTTTCTATTATTGTAATTGCTCCGAGTTTGTAATAGTAATTAGGGTTTCAATTCCACATCTTTATTTTCAGTCAAAATAATTATGTATCTGCGAAAGCCTTGTAATAGCTAGGACTTTAACTCTCTCGCTTTAATTTCCCAAACTATAAACTGCCTAGATATTAATAGGATTGTATGGAAAGACAAACTAAAAATTAGTACGGTAGAAAACCCTAAATATGCAAAGATAAATTAAATGAAAATTACACTCGCACATGCTCACTCCTAGGGTTTACTCCACTCTGATTGCCTTCGGTAAACGGTCATGAAGTATAGGGTTTGTTAGTGGTTGTCCTCTAGCTCCGGAAGATCTAAAATGACCCATTCAGATGTTGCCTCGGAAAAAGATCTTTAAGGCTTTAGGATAATTACTAACATTTCCTAACACTGATTTTGTGATCGTATTTGTCCCTTCAAATGTCCCTAAAAAACTCCAACGACGATTCTACCTATTTCTCAATAATGGGATAGCATTATCTAAAAGGAAAACGAACAGACCTTTTTTTGAGTAGGTAGATTAGTTCCTAGGTACTTGATCAAACAAATAAACTTTTTCACACCAACACTTTCCCAAACAAAGTTTTCAAAAAAATAACTTCATAACACTCTTGAGGACAGAAACAAGGGTTAATACGAAGTAAAACAACAATTTTCAAAACAAGCACACACAAGCAGTTTTCAAAATGAGCAAGTACCTAAGAGCCCATGGAAAACCACTGATAGAAAGGGTGCTAACACCTTCCCTTTCTATAATCTACCCCCATACTCAGAAACATCTTGAAAAAGGGTTTTTATGTTATTTTTCCTTTTCCTGATTGGATAAAATAAAAGTCGATGGCGACTCTTGCTTACCGCGACATTTGCAAACAAAAAACACAAACCAGTATTAACAGTCGGTTCTGCCACCGTATCACAAGGGGAGATTGGTTATAATTGACGGTGAATAGAACATCTTTGTAAATCACATCGAGTCCTACAGATATATCAGTGTCGATAAATACTGTATAGCAACACCATTTCAAGTCTTATAGGTTGCCTTAATGATAAACCTACCAAGAAATCTACTGTGACTTCGTGGATATATTTACAAACAGCAGTGGAAGATGGTACCTGAAAAGTTCGGGTTAACTTATGGAGATACCCGAGAAGAAGAATCATTTTGGTTTGGGCTACAAATCATCAAAGGTTACCATGAAAGGCAAGGTGCAGTTTCCTCCTATCTAGGAAACCTTCATCAATAAAGGAACAGAGCATGGCAGACAAGTGGCGATGATATCTAACAAGAGCAACACCAAGAGAGCATCGTACTTCATCCGTGAATGTGCTCCAGGCGAAGAGCTTACGAATTGGACAGCCGTGGAGATTCTAGAGATCGTTTTCTTTCTAAAGTATTTTTTTCTTGTTTATGAAAGAACCTATGTCAAGCCTGAGGCATAGGGGTAACTTGTAAGGGTCCCAGATTTGCTTCAGACAGTATTCACAATTAAATAAAAGTTATATTCACATTCAATTAAGATCCCTATCTTTCTCTTGCATTTATCTCTTATGTTTTTAAAATGGCAATACCTTTTCTTCATATTCATTTTCCAAATTCACATACTAAAACTGCACTAAAACATGATAAATATGTAGACTCATGCCTAAAATCACCAATAATGTTATTGCTGCTATCCGATATAATTTTAATGCACCCATCAACTAAGCGAAAGAGGAGGATGACAAAGATCTTGAACTCTCTGAAGAATTAGCGAGGGAATTGGAGCAAAAGGCTGACAATATACAACCATACCAAGAGGCCATTGAGACCATTAACCTTATCACAAAGGAGGATCCCAAAGAGATCAAGTTACGGGCAACATTGGAGGAAAACATCAAAGGAAGTCTGATCAAGTTATTACGTGAATATGTGGATATATTTTCCTGGTCTTACAGAGATATGCCAGGATTGGATACATATATTATGGTTCATAAGCTACCTCTCAAGGAAGGTTGCTCTCCGGTTAGACAGAAGTTTAGAAGAACTCGTCCATACATATCTAGCAAAATTTGAGAAGAATTCCGTAAATAATTTGATGCAAAGTTCTTATCGGTGGTAGATTATCCATCTTGGATAGCTAACATCGTGCCAGTACCCAAGAAAGACGGTAAAGTACGCATGTGTGTAGACTATCGGGATATGAATAAAGCAAGTCCCAAAGATGATTTCCCGTTACCTCACATAGATGTTTTGGTGGATAATACAACTCAAGCTTCAATATTCTCATTCATGGACGGTTTATCATTGTGATACGGTGGGAGAACTGACTATGGGTTTTGCGTTTGTTTTCGCAAATGTTTCGGTTGAGCAAGAGTCGCCATCGACTTTTTATTTTATCCTAAGGAAAGGTTAAAAAGCACAACAAAAACCTTTGAGATGTTTTCTTGGGTTCGGGGAGTAGATTATAGAAAGGGAAGGTATTAGCACCCCTTCTATCCATGGTTATCCATGGGCTCTTAGTTACTTGCTTAGATCAACTTGCCTTATTTTTCAATTGTTTGAAATGGTGCTTTGTGTGTGTGGGTTTGAAAAATGTTTTGAAAAGAGGCCAATGTGGTGGCAACCTTTGTAATGATCCATGTTGGGATGTATACAAAGGTGTATGTCTTTTGAAAAGGTTTTCATTTGTTTTTGAAAGTTTGTTTTTGAAAGTTTGTTTTTGAAAGTGTTGTGAGGTGTGGTTTTAGAAAATAGGCAAGTGTTTTGTTTTGCAAGTTAGATTCAAGTAACTAAGAGGTTATCTACTCCTAAATTTCTCAAAGATTATTGCTATGTTTTAACTCTTTTAACAATTTTGTTCCACCATTGCATTTGGTGGACAATCTTGTGTTAGGATGTGAAAGGGACGGGCGTGGGTCATCATTTAGACCATAATTGCAATGGTGCCAAGTATCTTTGGACAATTTTCT
The DNA here is from genome assembly GCA_948472305.1 of Vicia faba. Lineage (NCBI taxonomy): Eukaryota > Viridiplantae > Streptophyta > Magnoliopsida > Fabales > Fabaceae > Vicia > Vicia faba. Next base: position 1,033,632,241 of record OX451741.1, read on the forward strand.
TTAAGGGACTTGATCATTTTTAGGCAACTTTCGAAAGCGTCATCGAGGGACTATGATCATTTGAATTGTTTTGTTTTGCCCAAAGAGACCTAACATGCAATATGGCCCATTTATTGAAGGCAACAAGTGGAATACCCTAGGGGTGCAAGTGTGATTAGTGTTGTCCATTTTCATGCTTGTTTATCTTGAAATTAGGTCAAACTATTTTTGTTGTTTTTGATTCGCATACAAACCCTAATTCTAACATGGTATATTTAGAAAGCAATAAAGTGCGAAAAATAAAGTTACTAAGCTATTACAACACAATATATGGGAAGGGGGGTACAAATGTTCAAATGGGGGTATTTTGACAAGGAATTTAAACCTAGACTATTACATCAATATTGAATTATTTACAAGATATTTAATTGCACAAATTAAATAAAATAAGAATAAATATGCAAGATGCAAAAAAAGTTTTTTATATGTATGAAAAAAAGTATTTTTATATGTCAAATAAACAAAATAAAAAGTATTATTTTTTGGAGTTTTTATGTTTTTAGGGCAAAACCCTAATTCATTAAATAAAAGTATTAATTATTTAATATGTACAAAATTTATCAATTATGTACAAAAATAAAATAAAAATGAAGTATATTGGTCAAAAGGTATTTTTTTTAATGTTAAATATTAATAAAAAATAAAATGTATATATTTTGTATTTTTAACCTAAATATACTAATATATATATAAATATTTGTATTATTTACTAAATATATATCATATATACAAAAATAATAATATTTAATATTTATAAAAAAAAGTATATTTTATATAAAATATTTTCAGAAGATAAAATAAAATAAAAATGGAAAATAAAATGTGTTTGCATTATTTTAGTATTTTTCAAACAAAAGCAAGTTTATATATTTATTTATGTACAAATATTAATCTAAACAAATAAATACCTAATAAATATGAAAATGGTGTAAAAACTATTTTTTATATTTTTAATATTATAAGAAAAAATAAATAAGTCAGAACAAAAAAGAAAAAAACAAAAAGTCATAAAAATAAGCAAAATGGGTCTAGGGGGTGTAAAAGTGAAAACATGGTGCAAAAAGAAAAGGGAAACAGGCCCAACCCAGAATCCTGTCATCTTCAACCTCAGAACATTTTTGTTCAAGAAAACACGCGTTTTCTATCTTCCAATTCCTTGATCTTTTGCCAAATCTTCCAACATGAAACCTGTAGAGCTTGAAGCCACGATTCCAGACATATAAAGAAATCAATCTAACTCTCAGAAATGAGAGAGAATTTCTTCTCCCCCAATTCCTGACCTAGTTTTTGTTCAATGTTCAGACTTAAAATTCTCTAAGCATACATAATATAAATGAAATCTAATTACATGGGCATGTTCAGGGCTATGAATGTGACATATTTTCTTCACAAACCTAAAGCTAACAATGCCTATATTGAGAGATAGAACTTCATGAATATACCTGTTCAGTTAGAATCGTGTCTTGCAATGGAGGAGCTTTCAGGGCAAGATGAAGATTTGTACAGCTTGCCTGAAGTGTAGTGATGCTATTCCAATGCTTGGTGTGTTTTGAATCGTGCCAAATCAAGCTGCAGAAGTCCACCTGCAAGATAGAAAACTGGAAATGGCAAATGGTGCTATGGCTGTTACAGTCTCAGTTCAAGGTTTGTAATAGTTTATATGGATATTATGGAATGTGTTTGAAGTGTTTTTAGCAAGAATGCATGGAAGGTTTGAGCTATGAAACTCAAACTGCAGGGATGCCCTGTTTTGGGCAGTTCAATGGTGATTCTGTGAATGAGAGGGTGTTGGGGATGGTTGGCTCGTGTTCTAGCTCAGAATGGATGTTTAGAATATGTTTGACAAGTTTGCTTAAGGTTGTGTTAGCTGAGATGAGAGTTGGTATGTGTTATGGCAAGTTTCTTACACTTTAAGCAAGAGATGGCAAGTTGGTGTTCTAGACAGGTAGAGGCCCCCAATCTATGTTGCACAACTTAGTCTTTATCAGTGCAATTAGTCCATAAACTTGTGCCAAAGAGATCTTAACTGTACTTGCTTGGATTTGCTTTAGACATAAAGTGCAGCTTTTCCAAAATGGATATAATGCTTTATCTAAAAATGGATTAAACTTGCATACAATGTCCAAACTCATAGAACAACACCTTGGCACAAAGGATTGGCATTAAATTAAGGAGTGTAATTGAGATAAAAGACCTGTAATCAAGGAAAGCATGCTGAATTCAAAATGGCACAAATGTATGAACATGTAACTTGGCCAAATCAAAAGTGAGTTTTTCCCATATTCCCAAATTTGATTCTCTCTAACCATGAGGTTGTTTGATGAGTTATTGGACATTTTGGAAAGCTTGGAATGTGTACTACAATCCATCTTTGAAATGCAAATTGAAATTCCAAGTGGAAGCATGTGAAAAATTGTCTTGAAGTTAGGTAAAAACCTTGCCTAAAATAGGTCAAATTTTCTCTAAGTTAAGGATGGTTTGGTACCCTTGTTCCAAAAATTGTAACTTGAGCTACAAGCTTCTTTTGGGAAAACTTTGTGAATCAAAGTTGTAGATTTTGCAATAGGCTACAACTTTCATGTTTTGACTTTTGCTTGAATCCAAATGAATCTTGGTGAGAAAGTGGGGCAAAGTTAGGAAAAAATTAGGGTTTTTCATAACTTAGAAAAATTCTAAGTTATGAAAAATCTTCATTTCAAACCCTAATTTGCAACTCTTGATTTCTTGATGAACAAGTTTCATGATTTGGCATGTTTTGATGAAAAATGAATCTTGACACTTGATTTTGACCAAAAAGTCAAAGTTTGACTTTTCAGTATACAGTCAAAATTGATCAATTGACTGGGAAATTCAACTGTCAATCTTGTGTATTTGGGATCTTTTGAACTTGTTGAGCATGTAAAGACAATTCCATGGGGTCCTTGAGTCCATATGTGAGCTTGGTTTGCCATTGGCTAGGTCAAACAGTCAAAAATTGCCTTTGTGCAGTCAAAACCCTAAAAATGACCATTTTGCCCTTTTGGTGATCTGATCAAATTTCTTGTGGAATTGTGATCCAAACTTGATCAAATGGTCCATGTGAGTTCATAATGTTGATGTGGGTCAATTTTCATGAGATTTAACTGTCAATTGGGCACAGTTGACTTTTTCCCCAATACAACTGATTTCTAGGTCAACTGTCCAATTGACTGGGCAAAATTTGGAATCAAGACTTGAAACTTGGTATGGATAAACTTGGGAGTCCAAAATGAAGTATAAAAGTCATCTTAGGCATTTTAGGTCAAAATATCTTTGTTCAAACACAAACCCTAATTTGGGTCGACAGTGCAAGGAGAAGTCTTGAGCAGAGGAAACCCTAATTGGATCTTGAGCTCCAAGGGTTTTGTGATGAGAAAATGTTGAGGAAATGGGAGGGAAAATTTTGGGGTATAACAGTTGCCCCTGTTCAACCTTCTTGAACCTGAAGAGTTAGATTGGCAAGTTTGCCTTTCGTGACTCGAGGGTAAAAGGAGATTGGACACTAGAGTGCCCGGAAATTTGCACTCGCATGTTGGAGTATCAACAATGTGATGTCGGGAATGGGATTATAGATGCCATTTGGAGAGATGGTGGATAGGGAGATGGGCTTATAGATGCCATCTGGAGATGTGACAGAACCTTGTCGGGAATGGGCTTATAGATGCCATTTGGAAGTGTTGATCGCATAAGAGATTCCTTAGCGAGAATTTGTGTATTTGAGAAAGACAGATGTTTTCCTGGCTTGTTACAGGTGTTTGATCTTCAATCTCCTCATGCAGATATGCCCTGGCTAGATACAGGTGTCAAATCTACAATCGGTTGCTCACAGATATGCCCTGGCTGGATACAGGAATCGAATCCGGAAATAGTCGTCAACAGATATGCCCTGGCTGGATACAGGAATCGAATCTTCGAACTCTTCAAACGTGCCTTGGCTAGATACAGGAATCGAGTCTGGAAATGTTGTGGTTGATAGATGTGCCCTGGCTGGATACAGGAATCGAATCTTCAAATTCTTCAGACGTGCCCTGGCTAGATACAGGAATCGAGTCTGGAAATGCGATAGTTGATAGATATGCCCTGGATGGATACAGGAATCGAATCTTCGAACTCTTCAGACGTGCCCCGACTAGATACAGGAATCGAGTCTGGAAATTGATCACTCACAGATGTGCCCTGGCTAGATACAGGTATCGAATCTGGAATTGTGACAGTTGAAGGTAGTTGTCTTTGGGATTGTCTTTTTCCTGAAAAGGCAAAAACATCAGTTGTATGCAATGTCATGATGTATGAAGTGCATGATGTCATGATGTTCAACATGAGATAGTGTTGTATGCACTTTATCATGTATGTAAGCAAGATGTATGAAATGTGAAATTTTATGAATGTATTTTCATCTAGGAAAATAAATCCTTGACGACCGGCCGGGGAATTAAATCCTGGGCTGACGTTGAAGAGTAGAGTTCTTCCCTTCCGCTGGGGATGACAGTTGTAAGAATACACCGGTAGGAGAAGATGACTCCGTTGAGGAATACACTTGTTGGAGAGATTACTCTGCGGGGAATTGCTCTGCGGAAGAGATACTTTGCTGAAGTTTTGATGAGAGGCCCGCTGAGGATTTCAATGATGGATTCCGCTGGGGATAATGATGATAAACTCCGCTGGGGATACCAAAGATAAACTCCGCTAGGGATTGTGTTGATAAGTTATGTTGGGGAACTTTGATGAACTCCGCTGGGGATAGGAAGAACTTTGTCGAGGGCGATCTTCCGTGGCAATTAGATGAGGATAACCCAGTTATAAACCCTTATGAGGAATAACTTTGAACAAAGCTCGGGAGAGACGTCCGTACTCTGCAGGGGATAAGCTTCCAGAATCTACTGGGGATAAGCTTCAAAACCTGCTGGGGATAAGAATTCCTACTTTCCTGGGGAAACTTTTGGAATTGCACTGGGGTGTTGATATTCCGCCGGGGAACCATCTTAGGTCAAGACTGCCGGGGATGCTTGCTAATGAATGCCTATACTCCACTGGGGAATGTTGCTATCTTGTCTTACTCTGTGGGAGTTGAGAGAACTTGATCACATCCTTCAGTTAGATCTACCTTGGTACCTTGGCGGACAAAGCAACCAGACTACATCAGACAACTTTACATTGCCCCTGTTTCTGATGTCACCTGTAATTAGTCTTTTGTTTCATATGCAAATATTTATGAATCAGCAATTTAATGTCAAACGCATATATCAAAAATGAACATTGGACGTTCTTCGCAAGACAAAACAGAAAAAGGAAAAATAATGGGCAATTTGTTTGGAAAAGTGAACTTGTATTGATTTTGAAATTTGCCTGTGAATAGGCGTTTTTGTACAAGAGGCTGACATCCTAGTAAGAGAATGCCGCCGAATAACATAGAGTTTATACAATTTTGAAAAGGAAACAAAACAGCTATGTGCACAATATTCCCACTGGGTTCCAACTCTGCTATCGCCTTTATGTCTTCAAGCGTCTCATCACTTTGCTGCTTAGTTGAAGATGAAGCTGATTGGTCGATGCCGAAGTCTGAGCCAGATAGTTGATGCCGAATTCTGGATACAGAGTGATCCAACGAGACATAGTGTTACGCTTTATCCCTAACTTTTGCCTGGACCGCCCTTTCGGGTTTTCAGTCCACCGGGATACCCCTTTTTGCCCAAGCTGCCTTTTCAGGTTTTCGACTTGCCGGGTGTACAGATTTTTTTCATTTCATCCCTTATTTTTGCCCGAACCCTTTTGGTTCGCCGGGAAGCCCTTATTTTTGCCTAGGTATGTCAACCTAGCGGGTCTTTTATTCATGCGTAGTATCTTTTTACTATGTCTGCATTGGCGGGGTGAGGAAGGTCGTCACCATCCATGGTGGTCAGAATCATGGCTCCTCTTGAGAACACATGTTTAACCACAAATGGCCCTTCGTACGTAGGGGTCCATTTGCCCCGGGGATCACTTTGAGGAAGGATGATGCGTTTGATTACCAGGTGCCCAACTTGATACTCTTGTGGTCTGACTTTCTTGTTAAATGCCCTGATCATCCGTTTTTGGTACGTCTGACCATGACAGATAGCGGTGAGTCTCTTTTCATCAATCAGGTTTAATTGATCAAGTCGAGTCTGGATCCAGTCATCTTCACTCAGATCTGCATCCTTCATTATCCGGAGAGAGGGTATCTGGAATTCAATTGGCAAGACTGCCTCCATGCCATAGACCAAGGAAAAAGGTGTTGCCCCGGTTGACGTCCTTGCTGAGGTACGGTACCCATGAAGAGCAAACGGTAACATCTCGCGCCAATCTTTATAGGTCACTGTCATCTTCTGCATAATCTTTTTGATATTCTTATTAGCTGCCTCTACAGCCCCATTCATCTTCGACCGGTAAGGAGAAGAGTTATGATGCTGTATCTTGAATTGCTCGCAGAGCTCAGTGATCATCTTGTTATTGAGATTGGTACCATTGTTCGTAATGATTCTTTCCGGGACGCCGTACCGACAGATCAGATTATGCCGGATGAAACGTGCCACAACGCTCTTGGTTACCGTGGCGTAGGAAGCTGCCTCAACCCACGTCGTGAAGTAATCGATCGCTACCAAGATGAAGCGATGCCCGTTGGATACCGCCGGTCGGATCTCACCGATCATATCAATGCCCCACATTGCAAAAGGCCAAGGTGCCGTCAGGATGTTCAGAGGAACCGGAGGGATGTGCACCTTATCAGCATAGATCTGGCATTTATAACAAGTTCGAGAATGTTGGTAACAATCGGCTTCCATCGTGGACCAGAAATATCCTGCCCTAAGGATTTTCTTGGCCATGGTGTGTCCACTGGAATGTGTTCCGAATGTACCTTCATGCAGTTCTATCATGATCTTCTCTGCTTCAGCCTTATCCACACAACGCAGTAGAGTTGAATCATGATTCCGTTTGTAGAGAATGTCGTTGCTGAGGAAGAATTTTGCCGCAAACCTTCTCATGAACTTCTTGTCATTGACAGATGCACCTTCAGGGTATTCTTGAGCTTCCAAGTATCTCTTCACCTCATGATACCAGGGTTTTCAGTCACTTTTTCGGCCTCAAGATCGCAGCAGTATGCCGGTTCGTCCAATTTCCAGATAATGATCCGGGGAGCCTCATTGTCCCATTTGACTTTGAACATTGAAGACATCGTAGCTAGTGCGTCCTCTAGCTGATTCTCCTCTCTTGGGAAGTGTTCAAAAGTTATCTCTTCAAAGTGGGGAAGCAAAGTCAGCACATACTCCTTGTAAGGAATAAGATTTGGGTGTTTCGTATCCCACTCGCCTTTGATCTGATTGATCACGAGAGCGGAATCTCCGAAGACACTCAGAAACTTGATCCTTAAGTCGATTGCAGCTTGTAGACCCATGATACACGCCTCATATTCTGCCATGTTGTTGGTGCAATTGAAACACAATCGGGCGGTGAGTGGAGTATGAGTTCCTTTGGGGGATATGATTACAGCGCCGATGCTGTTACCTAAAGCGTTGGAGGCTCCGTCAAAATGCATAGACCATCGGGATCCTTCCTCAGGTCCTTCATTCGGTCCAGGCACTTCACAATCAGTTACCACCATGATATCTTCGTCCGGAAATTCAAAGTTCAATGACTGGTAATCATCCACAGGTTGGTGTGCCAAATGATCTGCCAATACACTTCCCTTGATTGCTTTTTGAGTTGTGTACTGGATATCATATTCTGTCAAGATCATTTGCCATCTTGCTATTCTCCCAGACAGAGCAGGCTTTTCGAATATGTACTTGATGGGATCCATCTTTGAAATCAACAAAGTGGTGTGAGTCAGCATATACTGTCTCAGCCGGCGAGCAGCCCATACCAGAGCGCAGCAAGTTTTCTCGAGCAGTGAGTACCGAGACTCACAGTCGGTAAACTTTTTGCTCAGGTAATAAATAGCGTGCTCTTTTCGGCCAGACTCGTCATGCTGCCCCAGCACACACCCCATTGAGTTGTCAAGTACTGTCAAGTATAGTATTAGAGGTCTCCCTTCCACTGGTGGCATAAGAATGGGTGGCTCTTGGAGATACTCTTTTATCTTTTCAAAAGCAGCCTGACATTCATCGTTCCAACGTACTACTTGATCTTTCTTCAGTAATTTGAAGATTGGCTCACAGGTAGCAGTTAGATGTGAGATGAATCGGGCAATGTAATTCAGTCGTCCCAGAAAGCCTCTGACTTCTTTCTCTGTCTTGGGAATTGGCATCTCTTGTATGGCTTTTACCTTGGCAGGGTCCACCTGAATACATTTATCGCTTACAATGAAACCTAGCAATTTTCTGGACCTCACCCCAAAGGTGCATTTGTTTGGGTTCAACCTCAGCTTATATAACTTCAGTCGGTCAAACAGCTTCCGCAGATGGTCAAGGTGTTCCTCCTTAGTTTGGGACCTTGCAATCATGTCATCAACATATACCTCAATCTCATGATGGATCATATCATGAAATAAAGCAACCATGGCGCGTTGGTAGGTTGCCCCAGCATTTTTCAACCCGAACGGCATGACCTTGTAGCAGAAGGTGCCCCACTGAGTCACAAAGGTAGTCTTTTCCATATCTTCCGGAGCCATCTTGATCTGATTATACCCTGAAAAACCATCCATGAAGGAGAACACCTTGTGTTGAGCAGTATTGTCAAAAAGAACGTCGATGTGAGGTAGAGGAAAATCATCTTTGGGGCTTGCCCTGTTCAAATCCCTGTAGTCGACACACATTCTGACCTTACCGTCCTTCTTCGGCACTGGCACCACGTTGGCAACCCATTGAGGGTAAGAAGTTACTGCTAGAAACCCGGCATCGAATTGCTTCATAACCTCAGCCTTGATCTTTTCGGACATCTCTGGACGCATGCGGCGGACCTTTTGCTTTACCGGAGGGCAGTCTTCCTTGGTAGGCAGGTGATGAACCACAATGTCGGCATCCAAACCAGGCATGTCTTCGTAGGACCAAGCAAAGATCTCCATGTAATCATGTAGCATCTGGATCAATCGTTGCTTCACGCTGAGCTCTAGATTGGCACCAATCTTGACTTCTTTTCTATCTGTCTCAGTACCCAGGTTCACTGTTTCCACCGGCTCTTCATGCGGCTGAATGGCCCTCTCTTCCTGGAGTAGCAGTCTTGCGAGTTCACCAGGCACTTCGCAATCATCTTCACCTTCGTCTTCGGCCAAGTTGATCGGATTCTCGAAGTCATAGCTGGTGGTAGCAGAGCTGTTACCAGTGAGATCCAGAGTGGATTGAAACCTGTATAAGTGAGTGTGTGTAAATATAGCTGTTTTGCAATATATAACACAGAAAGAAAAATAGCACAAGATTTGAAATGCAACAAACGTCCAATGTTTTGATTGATGATATATGGAAATGTCATACAAAAAGCCCTCACAAATGGAGCTACGATGCCCCGGGTAGGAAACCGAGCCAATAAAAGTTTCAACATATTGTTTGTTACAAATTGAAAATCAAAAGAGTTAATTACTGCGTGACAAATGTAATAGGTGTAAAATCCTTTGCCGTCCAGTTGCTTGGTCAGTTGCTGGTTGTTGGATAGATCCAACTGTCAAACTCTGCTTCCTCCACATCTTCCTCGATAGCATTCACCCTTGGGTTGGAGATGAACACCGGAGCCTTTCTGATCCTTTCCTTGCGAACAGCCCTCTGAGCCTCTGCAGTGAAGCCCAACCCAAACTTGTCGTTCTTTTGAGTGAAGTCAGGAAGCTGACCCCAGTTTGCACATTTGCCTTTCTCGATTACAGCCCGGGCATCCTTCAAGGACGCCATCTTCAACGGAAAGTCTTCTTCAACCACTGTTTCAGCCGATGCCAACGTTGGAGGTACTTCCTCAAAATGCTGAAAGGGGGTTTCAATAAACTCCCCGTCCATCTCGATATACCGGAATGAATTCAAGTGACTAACCATGTATTCCTCCTCACCCTGCACATTAACAATTTTCCCTTTGACCGGGTATTTGAGGTTTTGGTGTAGAGTGGATGTTACTGCCCCAGCCTTGTGAATCCAGGGTCGACCCAACAAGCAGGAATAAGATGGATGAATATCCATTACATAGAACATTGAGTCGAAGACTTGGGAACCCACACGAATAGGAATGTCTACCTCACCGTGCACCATCCTCTTAGAACCGTCGAAGGCTCTATCAATGATGTTACTAGGTTTCAATTCCAGGCCCTCACAATCCAAGCGATCCAATGCCTTCTTGGGCAAAACATTCAGGGAAGAACCGGTATCCACCAACACGTGTGCGAGAGTAGTGCCCCTGCATTCTATGGAAACATGCAGGGCATCATTGTGATTTTTCCCTTTGGCGATAAGGTCAGCATCTGAGAACCCCAAGCCATTGTCAGCTGTCAAATTAGCCACACAGTCAGTGAATTGATCTGCAGAGGTCTCTTGCGGCACATGGGCCGTTTTCAGAAATGAAATCAGGGCCTTTGCGTGGGCCTCTGAGCATAGCAGCAATGATAGCATAGAGATTTTGGAGGGGGTATGCCCCAACTGTTCAACAACATTGAAGTCACTCTTTTTAATGATTTTAAGGATTTCCTCCATCTCTTGTTGGGAGGCTTCAACAACAGTCTTTTTTGGTGCCTCCGTCCTGGCAGGCAAATCGGTAGCAACTTCTTTGCCCCGAGCATCAGCGGACTCGGCGGCAGTAGTAGACACAGGAACTTGAATTGGAACATGCACACTTGCGGGTGTGATGATAAGGGGTTTTCGGATAACTGGCGGTGCAATGTCAGGCGAGAAGAGCCTGCCACTACGAGTAATCTTGGCGGGATCAGTGATGTTACTGATACTGGTACCGGTGTTAAACTCCTGCTTCACTCCAAGCACATACACGTCTGCCCCATAGTGCCATGGGACAGCCTTGTTAGACTCATAGGGGAGAGGCCCCGGAACAGTAATAGTAATGGGTGCAACAGACATAATTTTGACTGGCTTCCTCGGGGGAGCTTTGGTAGGATTGTAAATTGTGACGACAGATACTTCTTCAGTGGAAACAAACAGAACAGCAGTTTTCTTGAACATAATTTCTTTGCTATCCATCAGGCTTTGGATGCTTGATTTCAGCAGTGGACAACCGGTAGGGATAACAGCACACAGGAGGCAACCCTTGCTACAGCCCGGAAATAAACCGGCTAGTAGTAAGTTCCTCTTAACAGTCAAAAGAGGGGTAGCAACATCATTCACCGAAACAGCATATAAATCTTCCTCAATGGCATTTACTCTATGCTGGGGCATAGGAGCAGTTACAACATTTGGCCTCTCAGGCGCTTCAAACTGAATTTCCTTCGCGTCGATAAGGTCTTGCACTTTATTTCTCAAGGCCCAGCAATCATCAGTAGTATGCCCGGGGCTATCGGAATGATAAGAACAACGGGCATTTGGGTTATACTTAGGAGATGTAGTATTCACGACCTTTGGAGCCTCTTTGATGGTCACCAAGTTGGTTGATAACAGTTGCGGTAAAATTTGTGACAAGGTCATACTCAGCCGAGTATACTGCCTCTTGGGCCTTTCACCTCTTTGTTGATTGTACTGCTGAGGAGCAGCAACGGGTTTTGAAATGACCAAGGCATTGATGGCTTGGCGACTTTCTGGCTTGACTTGTCTTCTAGGACCATAGACGGCACTTGCTTCTTTCTTGAAAGGCCTCTTCTCAGTACTTGTGGAGGCAGCTTTTTGTATCTTTCCTAACCTGATGCCAGCTTCTATCCTTTCACCCGTCAGAATCAAATACGTAAACCCACCGGAGGAGTTACCAACCAAATGATTGAAAAATGGACCAGACAAGGTCCCTAGAAACATATCAACCAGCTCACGATCAGTCAAAGGAGGCTGCACCCTGCCAGCCAAATCTCTCCATTTTTGTGCATATTCTTTGAACCCTTCGCCCGTTCCTAGAGACATACCCTGAAGTTGGGTACGCGTAGGAGCGAGATCAGAATTGTATTGATATTGTCTATAAAATGCGGTTGCCAAATCTTCCCAATGTCGGATACTAGTTCCATCTAGTTGGTAGAACCACTCAAGTTGTGACCCCGAAAGGCTATCTTGGAAGAAGTGAATCCAAAGGTTCTTATCTGCCGTGTAAGGTTGGATCTTCCTTACGTACGACCTTAGATGCAGCTTTGGACAGGAAGCCCCGTCATATTTGGCAAAGGCAGGCGCCTTAAACTTGTGTGGGATTACTACCCCAGAAGATAAGCCCAAATCTCCGAAATCCAGCCCCGGCACATTCCGAATCTCCATGGCGCTCAAGCGGTCCTCTAATTGCTTGTATCTGTCAGCAGCGGGTGGGTATTGTTCGTCATTGTAGTCCGTCTCGTTGTCAGGGACTGCAGGACTAGGAGCTCCTCCCCCTTGGGGACTGTCTTTCTCTGCAGAGGAAGTAGTTGGATCAGCTTCATTATGGAGTGTGTTCCCAAACCTGCGTCCAGTATTGAACAACGCAGTCCTCTTTTTCTTCTTCTTCTTCAGGAGTAGAGCCTTCAACTCTTGCTGACCTTGGGCCAGGCTTAGGACCATCTCTTGAAACTAGGCACTTTGGGCCTGAAGGGCCTTGATTGCTTGCTCACTGGATGAATCTGGATTCATGATGACTGTTCACATGAACAGCGAAGAAGATTAAGCAACCTGTGGAAAAAGGGTACCTGCTATGCATATGGTGCAATGAGATGCGTATGTTTTATGTTTTCAAAGACAAACAAGATTCAACTTTGTAGACAAAAGGGAAACACACTTCATTAGATTCAAATTTTAAATTGTTCAACAACTTGCCCTTAGGCATTACAGGAATGAAAAATACTGAAAAGGAAATAAAAGCTGTAAAAGGAAATATCTAAAGCCCATCAGTGCTCCCATGGCCTCCTCTTCTCAGTGTGGATGTAGTTATTCAGGACCCGCTCCTCCTCCAATTGCTTAGTCAGCCTCTGGATCTTCCGTTCCTGTTCGTTGAACTTTTCCCGATAAAAATCTCGTTCTTCTTTTAGCTGCGCCCAAGATATCTTCAGTGTGTCAATATCAGTGGGTATCTGAGGAGGGAGGACAGTTGGAGGAACCCCATCTTCATCAGGAGATTCAAGAATGATAGGTCTGACAGCTTCGTACGACATACCTAACTTCTGAGCACGGATGCGAACCCATCTGCAATAGGGTTCCATTGGTAGAGAAGTCTTTGGTCCCAACTCATGTGGGTCAGCTTTGTGAATTTTGTCCCAAGCCTTAATGAATCCATGGCGTAGTTTGTCACTGTCTACCTGAAATTCAAAATGGAAGTGAGGAACCAACATTTCATGAGGCCCTACTCTTCTGGCTCTTCCGAACTGGTGGAGAGCTAAACATGGATTATAAGAGATTCCTCCTTGGATACCAATCAACGGAACATTAGGGTATTCTCCGTAACGATCAATAACAGCTACCTCATCCAAACCTCTGAGAGTCCAAGTGATGTCATTATCAGTGAGATACATTAACCTATGAGCCCAACCCTTTCCTTCTTCATTCTTCAGCACGAACTTAGGAAGGTGCGAAATAAACCACCTCACTAGCAAAGGAGCACAACACCACGGAGTTCCCCGTTTTCGGGCAGTACGAGCATAGAGTTGTTGCAGGATATCACCCAAAAGAGTGGGTACAGGATTCCGAGACATGAAGATCCTTATGGCATAGATACTGATAAAGGTGTCGGGATTTGGGAACAATACCAGACCATAGATTAAAAGAGCCAGAATGTCTTCGTACGCCTTGAAGTCTAAGTCATTCCAGAAATCATTAGCTTTGCCAACCAGAAATTTGACCAAAAAGCCCTTAACTCCACTTCTAGTTTCCCAGTTAGCCAATACCTCTTCTTTGGTCAAGGGGAGAACTGCAGCAACCTCTTCAGGCCTAGGAGTCTTTTCCCAACCAGTGAATGGAGTTTGCTCCAAAACAGGGATACCGAGCAAATCAGAGAATTCTTCCAGGGTAGGGACCAGCTGGAAGTCTTGAAAGGTAAAGCAATGATACAGGGGGTCATAAAACTGGGTCAGGACACTTATCAGTTGTTGGTCCCACTTTGCAGTGATCAAGCCAAGGAGAGAACCATGCCTTTTGATGAAGGAAGTAGTGTTTGGAACCCTACCAACCAAATCTTTGAGCAGAGCTGGTGGTTGAACAAAGTTGAGCCGGATAGTATTCCTACGCACGGGCATCATGATGTCCTACAAAACAGAGCAAAGATGAAACTTTTTTTGTCTTTGAAATGGGTTAGTCCTTATACAGGATGCATGCAATGGTATAATGTCATGATGCTATGATGAAGCACACCACAAGTATTCACACAGGCAAGCATGATAAGGCACACAAGTCACACAAGATAACCCTTAGGTTTCAGGCCAGCATGAAGTTTAGGTATTACCCTCTTTTGGTTTCGTTGGTTAAAACCTGTTCTATCAAAAGTAACCGGGTTCTAGAGGATCTCAAATCATTGACTACCCTCAATCGGTCATAACTCCAGCATCGCAATCTTTTCTTGCGGCCAGAACCATCGCGAGAGTTTAGCCTCAATGAGTGTAGCATACTGCTACTGTTCTATGGCCAAGTTTGGTCAATTTAGGGTTCTAAGGTTGGTTGGTGTTTAATGACTCCTTAGAAGACCCATATTCTCCTCGTTGCAACACAAGGGATATAGGTGCAGACCAAGGTGCCACACCAACGTAGCCACTGTTTCACCCATGTCGGTCTACGCCGGACAGGTCCCTCACAGATTATGCTACCTAAAAAGGGTATTCCCCAGATCCGGGTTAGGATCTATGAAACTCCGATGCAAAGCCCACAAATATAAAAGCAAACAAGACAAACAATTGAAAACAAAGATGATCTAAGCCCTAAGGTTACTCCACTTTAAAAATTCCCCAGCAGAGTCGCCAGTTCTGTGATACGGTGGGAGAACTAACTATGGGTTTTGCGTTTGTTTTCGCAAATGTTTCTATTGAGCAAGAGTCGCCATCGACTTTTTATTTTATCCTAAAGAAAGGTTAAAAAGCACAGCAAAAACCTTTGAGATGTTTTCTTGGGTTCGGGGAGTAGATTATAGAAAGGGAAGGTATTAGCACCCCTTCTATCCATGGTTATCCATGGGCTCTTAGTTACTTGCTTAGATCAACTTGCCTTATTTTTCAATTGTTTGAAATGGTGCTTTGTGTGTGTGGGTTTGAAAAATGTTTTGAAAAGAGGCCAATGTGGTGGCAACCTTTGTAATGATCCATGTTGGGATGTATACAAAGGTGTATGTCTTTTGAAAAGGTTTTCATTTGTTTTTGAAAGTTTGTTTTTGAAAGTGTTGTGAGGTGTGGTTTTAGAAAATAGGCAAGTGTTTTGTTTTGCAAGTTTGATTCAAGTAACTAAGAGGTTATCTACTCCTAAATTTCTCAAATATTATTGCTATGTTTTAACTCTTTTAACAATTTTGTTCCACCATTGCATTTGGTGGACAATCTTGTGTTAGGATGTGAAAGGGACGGGCGCGGGTCATCGTTTAGACCATAATTGCAATGGTGCCAAGTATCTTTGGGCAATTTTCTTTAAGGGACTTGATCATTTTTAGGCAACTTTCGAAAGCGTCATCGAGGGACTATGATCATTTGAATTGTTTTGTTTTGCCCAAAGAGACCTAACATGCAATATGGCCCATTTATTGAAGGCAACAAGTGGAATACCCTAGGGGTGCAAGTGTGATTAGTGTTGTCCATTTTCATGCTTGTTTATCTTGAAATTAGGTCAAACTATTTTTGTTGTTTTTGATTCGCATACAAACCCTAATTCTAACATGGTATATTTAGAAAGCAATAAAGTGCGAAAAATAAAGTTACTAAGCTATTACAACACAATATATGGGAAGGGGGGTACAAATGTTCAAATGGGGGTATTTTGACAAGGAATTTAAACCTAGACTATTACATCAATATTGAATTATTTACAAGATATTTAATTGCACAAATTAAATAAAATAAGAATAAATATGCAAGATGCAAAAAAAGTTTTTTATATGTATGAAAAAAAGTATTTTTATATGTCAAATAAACAAAATAAAAAGTATTATTTTTTGGAGTTTTTATGTTTTTAGGGCAAAACCCTAATTCATTAAATAAAAGTATTAATTATTTAATATGTACAAAATTTATCAATTATGTACAAAAATAAAATAAAAATGAAGTATATTGGTCAAAAGGTATTTTTTTAATGTTAAATATTAATAAAAAATAAAATGTATATATTTTGTATTTTTAACCTAAATATACTAATATATATAAATATTTGTATTATTTACTAAATATATATCATATATACAAAAATAATAATATTTAATATTTATAAAAAAAAGTATATTTTATATAAAATATTTTCAGAAGATAAAATAAAATAAAAATGGAAAATAAAATGTGTTTGCATTATTTTAGTATTTTTCAAACAAAAGCAAGTTTATATATTTATTTATGTACAAATATTAATCTAAACAAATAAATACCTAATAAATATGAAAATGGTGTAAAAACTATTTTTTATATTTTTAATATTATAAGAAAAAATAAATAAGTCAGAACAAAAAAGAAAAAAACAAAAAGTCATAAAAATAAGCAAAATGGGCCTAGGGGGTGTAAAAGTGAAAACATGGTGCAAAAAGAAAAGGGAAACAGGCCCAGCCCAGAATTCTGTCATCTTCAACCTCAGAACATTTTTGTTCAAGAAAACACGCGTTTTCTATCTTCCAATTCCTTGATCTTTTGCCAAATCTTCCAACATGAAACCTGTAGAGCTTGAAGCCACGATTCCAGACATATAAAGAAATCAATCTAACTCTCAGAAATGAGAGAGAATTTCTTCTCCCCCAATTCCTGACCTAGTTTTTGTTCAATGTTCAGACTTAAAATTCTCTAAGCATACATAATATAAATGAAATCTAATTACATGGGCATGTTCAGGGTTATGAATGTGACATGTTTTCTTCACAAACCTAAAGCTAACAATGCCTATATTGAGAGATAGAACTTCATGAATATACCTGTTCAGTTGGAATCGTGTCTTGCAATGGAGGAGCTTTCAGGGCAAGATGAAGATTTGTACAGCTTTCCTGAAGTGTAGTGATGCTATTCCAATGCTTGGTGTGTTTTGAATCGTGCCAAATCAAGCTGCAGAAGTCCACCTGCAAGATAGAAAAATGGAAATGGAAAATGGTGCTATGGCTGTTACAGTCTCAGTTCAAGGTTTGGAATAGTTTATATGGATATTATGGAATGTGTTTGAAGTGTTTTTAGCAAGAATGCATGGAAGGTTTGAGCTATGGAACTCAAACTGCAGGGATGCCCTGTTTTGGGCAGTTCAATGGTGATTCTGTGAATGAGAGGGTGTTGGGGATGGTTGGCTCGTGTTCTAGCTCAGAATGGATGTTTAGAATATGTTTGACAAGTTTGCTTAAGGTTGTGTTAGCTGAGATGAGAGTTGGTATGTGTTATGGCAAGTTTCTTACACTTTAAGCAAGAGATGGCAAGTTGGTGTTCTAGACAGGTTGAGGCCCCCAATCTATGCTGCACAACTTAGTCTTGATCAGTGCAATTAGTCCATAAACTTGTGCCAAAGATATCTTAACTGTACTTGCTTGGATTTGCTTTAAACATAAAGTGTAACTTTTCCAAAATGGATATAATGCTTTATCTAAAAATGGATTAAACTTGCATACAATGTCCAAACTCATAGAACAACACCTTGGCACAAAGGATTGGCATTAAATTAAGGAGTGTAATTGAGATAAAAGACCTGTAATCAAGGAAAGCATGCTGAATTCAAAATGGCACAAATGTATGAACATGTAACTTGGCCAAATCAAAAGTGAGTTTTTCCCATATTGCCAAATTCGATTCTCTCTAACCATGAAGTTGTTTGATGAGTTCTTGGACATTTTGGAAAGCTTGGAATGTGTACTACAATCCATCTTTGAAATGAAAATTGAAATTCCAAGTGGAAGCATGTGAAAAATGGTCTTGAAGTTAGGTAAAAACCTTGCCTAAAATAGGTCAAATTTTCTCTAAGTTAAGGATGGTTTGGTACCATTGTTCCAAAAATTGTAACTTGAGCTACAAGCTTCTTTTGGGAAAACTTTGTGAATCAAAGTTATAGATTTTGCAATAGGCTACAACTTTCATGTTTTGACTTTTGCTTGAATCCAAATGAATCTTGGTGAGAAAGTGGGGCAAAGTTAGGAAAAAATTAGGGTTTTTCATAACTTAGAAAAATTCTAAGTTATGAAAAATCTTCATTTCAAACCCTAATTTGCAATTCTTGATTTCTTGATGAACAAGTTTCATGATTTGGCATGTTTTGATGAAAAATGAATCTTGACACTTGATTTTGACCAAAAAGTCAAAGTTTGACTTTTCAGTATACAGTCAAAATATCAATTGACTGAGAAATTCAACTGTCAATCTTGTGTATTTGGGATCTTTTGAACTTGTTGAGCATGTCAAGACAATTACATGGGGTCCTTGAGTCCATATGTGAGCTTGGTTTGCCATTGGCTAGGTCAAACAGTCAAAAATTGCCTTTGTGCAGTCAAAACCCTAAAAATGACCATTTTGCCCTTTTGGTGATCTGATCAAATTTCTTGTGGAATTGTGATCCAAACTTGATAAAATGGTCCATGTGAGTTCATAATGTTGATGTGGGTCAATTTTCATGAGATTTGACTGTCAATTGGCCACAATTGACTTTTTCCCCAATACAGCTGATTTCTAGGTCAACTGTCCAATTGACTGGGCAAAATTTGGAATCAAGACTTGAAACTTGGTATGGATAAACATGGGAGTCCAAAATGAAGTATGAAAGTCATCTTAGGCATTTTAGGTCAAAATATCTTTGTTCAAACACAAACCCTAATTTGGGTCGACAGTGCAAGGAGAAGTCTTGAGCAGAGGAAACCCTAATTGGATCTTGAGCTCCAAGGGTTTTGTGATGAGAAAATGTTGAGGAAATGGGAGGGCAAATTTTGGGGTACAACAATCATGTTATAATAAGATCAAATTGGCATCCAAAGATATGGAAAAGACTACCTTCATGACTCCTTGAGGAACTTTCTGTTACAAGGTAATGCCTTTCGGTCTAAAGAATGCATGGGAAACTTATCAACGAGTTATGGTCACACTATTTTCACGATATGATTTATAAATAAATCGAGGTATACATAGATGATATGATTGCCAAATATCATACAGGGGAGGATCATATTATACATTTACAAAAGTTATTCGAACATCTGCAAAAGTTTAAACTAAGGTTGAATTCGAATAAGTGTACATTTGGTGTCAGGCCAGGCAAGCTATTGGGTTTTATTGTAAGTCAACGCAGTATTGAGGTAGATCCCAAAAAAATGCATGTGCCACTAACTCCTCTGAATATAATGAGTTCTCCTTGGCTATTTTCGATGTGGCGAATTTATATGATAGGAATGATCAAACCGAAAGCCTCCAACAGACACCGATTCATACTAGTTGCCATTGATTACTTCACCAAGTGGATGGAAGCTGCGTCCTATGCAAATGTGACAAGACAAGTGGTCACTCAGTTCATAAAGAAAAACCTTATATGCAGATATGGGGTTCTTAGCTGAATCATTATAGATAACAGGTCCAATTTGAACAACAAAATGATGAAAGATCTATGCGATGATTTCAATATCGAGCATCATAATTCCTCACCGTATCGACCCAAGATGAACGGGACCGTTGAAGCTTCCGATAAGAACATTAAGAAAATCATTCGGAAAATGGTGAAGACATATAAAGCATGGAATGAAATGCTCCCTTTTGCTCTACATGGCCATCGTACTTCCGTATGTACGTCAACATGTGCAACCCCTTTCTCTCTCGTATATGGCATGGAGGCAGTACTTCCGGTTGAGGTAAGATTCCATTACTTCGAGTTCTAATGGAAACAAAGCTTGAAGAAGCAGAGTAGGTTCAAATGTGGCTTGATCAGCTCAACCTCATTGAAGAAAAATGATTAACAGCTTTGTGCCACAGTCAATTGCACCAAAAGCGGATAAAGAAAACATTTGATAAGAAGGTTCACCCTCGAGTGTTCAAAGAAGGAGATTTGGTGCTCAAGAAGATTCTACTATCTTGCCTTGATTCATGTGGTAAATGGAAACCCAACTACGAATGTCTGTACGTGGTAAAAACAACATTCTCGGGTGGTTGTCTTATCCTCACAACCACGAAAGAGAAGGATTAATCCAAATCATTTGACTCATAAGCAAAGGTGATTGGAGCTATCAAAGGACATTGGAGAAACAACAATAGCAATTATCGTTTTCATTGCCATTTTCAGTTTTTTAAACTTTCTATAATTACCTCTTTCAAGGAATTGCATCTTGTACTCTCGCCTATTCGGAGGCATATTTATCAATAAAACATTTACTTTTTCATTCATTCAATTGCGCTTTTCCATTTTCGGACTTGTGTGCAAATACTACGATTATTTCTTATGAATACTACGTAGAAACCATCTTGGGAATTTGACAAATAAAAGTATTTGATATGACATAAAAAATCATTTTGGTTAGAAAAACATTGAAAGAAAATCCACGCCTACATCCACAACTACATCCTCGCCTGCAATCATAGCCATATCCACGCCTACATCTGCAACTATTGAAGGGTTGAAAAACACAAGAAGGGGGGGTTGAATTGTAAAACTGGAATCTTAAAGCAAATGACAAGATATTTTTATCCTGGTTCGTTTGATCTCAAACTACTCCAGTCCACCCGTCAAGGTGATTTCGCCTCTCTCCAACGAGGTCTTAATTCACTATATTCAACTGAATACAAATCTGCTTTAACAACTGCTAAAGCCTTCTTGATTCAAACCACAATCCGGTTTGTCAAGGCAACACTTTCTTACAAAGGTATAAAATGATGTGTGAATGTTTTCTACAAAACTATATCACAACTGTGATGTATACACAAATTAAGCTTAGAATACTAGGATGCTAAACACTAATGGAGTATCAGAGTTTGTTGGTTTAGCAAAACTGGTAGATGAAGATTATGGATTCAGCTTTGTGCGTGTAGAGAGTTGGAGAGCATTAGCCATGATAATCTTCGAAGCTTTGTTTATATAGCACTTGAGAAGATGAACGTTGAAGCAAATATTCTTGATTCAATGCTAATAACAAGCTTTCCTTTTTGAGCAGATCTTGTCTAGAATGATGCCGTTGGAATTAATTAGCGTTCAATGCACAGTACCGTTGCTTCTTCAATGCACGTTCTGGCTTGGCTCATTCTGATTCTGCTTCGCTGCTGATGAACGATTGTTTCTGTATCAGAGTGTTTTACGCGCAGTTCTGTTCATCAAGCTACAGCATGTACGTGAGTTGATCATCTGATCTTCACGTTCTGATTCAGCAACTTCTGATGCTGGTGTATCAATCAAGTTCTGATGCTGAAGAAGTGATCTTGCTTATTTTAATCAGCATATCTGCAAGTCAGAGCATAGTAATTTTAGGCAGCATATAATTCAAACATGAAGCATATAAATACTATATCTTTTCACTTTGTTATCATCAAAACTTAATTATAGGGTACTAGATTCAAACATTGTTCTAACAATCTCCCCCTTTTTGATGATGACAAAAACTAGATATTTTAAATGAAAAAATAACGTGAAAAGTTATCTAGGAAATGTTTCAGAGTTAAGAAGTAAAGAGAAATCAGAGTTTAAGAGATACTCCCCCTGAGTTTGTTACTTCCCTTTGATATGCGTGTTCTTCAGGATCAGATCTTTTTCTATCTTTGAGCATCAGATTAAGAGTCTTTGACTTATCAGAAAGCAGAGCTTCAGAGCTTTTTCCTGTCAGAGCTTTGCTTCGGATCAGAGTGTTAGGTCGATCAGAACTTCATATTTGATCAGAGCAACACGAGCTTCTACATTTTGATCAGAGCTTCTAGCTTCTAGTCTTCATAGTGTTCAAGAGCTTCCTTGTGCCTGTAGACTTAAGAACAAAACAGAAAAACATTTCAAGTAATAGAGTTAGAATGTTTGAGAGTTTCTGTCTAGTTAGCCGTTATTGATTTTAAATATCATTCTTGTTCTCCCCCTTTTTGTCAGCAATCAAAAAGTGTTAGTGATGTGCTAAAACAATTTAGATCAGAAAAACAAGTTATATTAAAATAGTTCAAAGCAAAAGAACATTACAAAGCATAGTCAAAACATAGTCAAAGGTACATCAGAAAATGAAGAAAACATAGAGAATGTCATGCATGAAAAAATTTTAAGGTTGTGGGGGCATGCGTGAGAACAGGCTTTCCAGCATTGCTTGAATCTTTTCAGAAGTTTCATTCTGCTTCTGAACCATGGTGACAACAGTGTCAATCTTGCTGTCCTGTACATTCATTCTTGCTTCCATCTTCTGATCATTCTCTTCCATCCGCTGCTGTAGACGCAAGTCATTCAGCCTTAATTCTTCCAGAGCCTGCCTGTCCAAGGCAGCTTGAGAACTTTCAGCAGGAGGAAGCTTCTCAGAACTTTCAGCTACATCTTCTGCTAGATTTTCTTCAGCCTGAATGGTCTTGTCTTCTTCTGATGGTTGAACAGGAAGTGTGCCAGATTGATCTTCACCCTCTGATCAATAAAGTAGATCAGAAATTGCTGATCCACGTTTATATAATCAGGAGAGCTTGTTGGCTTCCTGTGATTGAAACAGCCCAGAACAATCTTGGCCCATACTCTGCAGTGATCCTTCAGATCCTTAATTTTGCTGCTGGGAAAACCAAGAGTGAAAATGCAGTTGGCTACCACACCTATATCAGGGCATCTATCAACCATGTCCACACAACGGACTCCACCACCACTTTGACCGATTAACCTAGCAATGAGGTCTTCAGAAATTACTATCTTCTTTCCCATGACAGAAGAGATGACTAGATGTTTATGAATCTTGGCGTGAATCCAAAATTCCTTGACAAGCTCTAGGAAAGTTGGTCCAACCAACCTATCGAAATACCTCTCCCACTTTTGAGCCCTAATTTCATCAGTTAGGTCAAATCCATTATCCTTCAAACTTTCGAAGTCGATGATTAACTCAGAGAGAACCTCAAGATTCTTTACCGGTGTGAGAAGAGTTCTGGTAGGCACCTGATATTGCTCAGAAGTTTCTTTCTTCTGATTCCCTGCAGAAATGCTGGAGGATGCCATTGTTCTCACACAACAAAGCTTTGAGAATGATTTGAGAAAAAGGTTTGAAGGAGATAAACTCAGAAATATGCAGAAAATATTTGAATGATTATGAGAAAGCGTAAAGACTAAGAGTGAAGAATAATGTGCTTAAACAAGGTTTTCAAAAATTATTTTGAAAAATTAAACGTTTTTAAGAGAGAGAAAAAAAATAATGATTGCCATTAACAAGCGTGATTACTTTGCATTAAATGCTTGCTGATTTTGGGGGATTTGAGAAAGATACTTAAAAACGGTTACCAGACATGTGTCTCAATGCACCCAATCAGCGCTTTGCCTTCTCAGTAACGTGCACGCGTTCTGCTTCAGGGATTTGCTGATGATTGGATGACACTTGTTTGATGTAGTGATCAGCACGTCTGTCTTTGAGATTAGACTCTCAGATCTTTAGACTTGCATCTGATACAATCTGCATGTTCTATCTTTCTGAAAGAAGATTGATCAGAAGTTCACAGTAATATAATTACATTCTGAAGATAAATACATGGAATTAAAACATTTTCATTCTGGGCATACTTTCATGCTGAGATGTTTCAGAATGAAATTAAACCTATCTTCTGAAAGGGGTTTAGTAAAGATATCAGCCCATTGATGGTCTGTATCTATGAATTTCAAGTTTAAAATGCCTTTCTGAATATAGTCCCTAATGAAATGATGTTTTATTTCTATATGCTTAGCTCTAGAATGTAAAATAGGATTCTTACTTAAGCAAATAGCAGAAGTATTATCACAAAGAATAGGAATGTTACTCTCAAAAATCTGGAAGTCTTCAAGCTGACTTTTCATCCAGAGCATTTGTGTGCTACATCCAGCTGCTGCTATGTACTCAGCTTCTGCTGTTGACAGAGCAATTGTTGATTGCCTTTTGCTGGACCACGAGATCAGATTTTCTCCCAGAAACTGGCAGCTTCCAGAAGTACTTTTTCGTTCCACTCTGTCTCCAGCAAAATCAGCATCGCAGTAGCCTACTAAGCTGTAATCACTAGATTTTCTATAAAACAAACCCAGATTAGTAGTACCTTTCAGATACTTGAAAATTCGCTTAACAGCTGTTAAGTGAGATTCTCTAGGATCTGATTGGAATCTAGCACAAATACATACGCTGAATAAAATATCAGGTCTTGAAGCTGTCAGATAAAGGAGAGAACCAATCATACCTCTGTAGACTTTCTGTTCTACGCTTTTGCTTACCTCTTCTCTTTCCAGAATGCACGTGGGATGCATTGGAATCTTTGATGGCTTACATTCTGAGAGGTCAAATTTCTTCAGAAGATCTCTGATGTATTTGCTCTGATGAATGTAAGTTCCCTCTGGAGTTTGATTGATCTGAATTCCTAGAAAGAATTTCAGTTCCCCCATGAGGCTCATCTCAAATTCTGCCTGCATACACTTAGCAAATTTTCTTCCAAGAGAAGGATTAGTAGAACCAAAAATAATATCATCAACATAAATTTGACAGACTAAAATGTCACTCTTAACTGTTTTACAGAATAGAGTAGTGTCCACTTTCCCTCTGGTGAATTCATTTTCAAGCAGAAAGTTACTTAGCCTTTCATACCAAGCTCTGGGAGCTTGTTTCAGACCATACAGTGACTTTTTCAGTTTGAAAACATGTTCTGGATGTTTTGTATTTTCAAAACCTGGGGGTTGGTGAACATAAACTTCTTCTTCTATATAACCATTTAAGAATGCACTTTTGACATCCATCTGATACAGAGTGATGCCTCTATTAACAGCAAATGAGATTAAAAGTCTGATAGATTCTAACCTGGCGACTGGGGCAAAGGTTTCTGTATAGTCTATCCCCTCTTGCTGACTATAACCTTGTGCAACCAGTCGTGCCTTGTTTCTGACGACTTCACCTTGTTCATTAAGCTTGTTTCTGAACACCCATCTTGTTCCAATGACGTTGAATCCTTTTGGTCTTGGAACGAGATCCCATACGTCGTTTCTGGTGAATTGATTCAGCTCTTCTTGCATTGCCAGAATCCAGTCATTGTCCAGAAGTGCTTCATCAATAGAAGAAGGTTCAATCAGAGACACAAGTCCCATAAGAGTTTCTTCAGAGTTTCTGAAGCTTGCTCTTGTTCTGATTGGATCTTCCTTTCTTCCTAGGATAGTCTCTTCTGGGTGATCCAAACTGCTTCTGGGTAATCTCTTCTGAGGTTGATCAGCAGCAGTTGTAGGATTTCTAGCATTGCTTCTTTCAGACGTTGAAGGAATGTCTGTGTTGAGAGCTTCTGATGGCTTGCCTTCAGAACCTGCAAATTCAATTTCTATACCTGCAAGATTTTCATTCTGCTTTGACTTTTCAGAGTCAAGCTTATCATCAAAACGAACACTGATTGATTCTTCCACAATCTGTGTTTCTGTATTGTATACTATGTACCCTCTTGAGCGTTCAGAGTATCCTAACATAATACACTTCTGTGCCTTAGAATCAAACTTGTTCAAATAATTCTTTGTATTTAACATATAGCAAGTACATCCAAATGGATGAAAATACGAAATGTTGGGCTTTCTGTTCTTCCACAATTCATATGGAGTCTTTTCCAGAATAGGTCTTATTGAGATTCTATTCTGAATGTAGCACGCTGTGTTTATTGCCTCTGCCCAGAAAGTCTTAGCAACGTTTGTCTCATTGATCATGGTTCTGGCCATTTCTTGCAATGTTCTGTTCTTTCGTTCTACAACTCCATTTTGTTGGGGAGTTCTAGGACAAGAGAAATCATGCAGAATGCCTTTGTCATTGAAGAATGACTCAAAATCTTTATTTTCAAATTCTCCACCATGATCACTTCTGACTTTAACGATTCTAAGATCTTTTTCATTCTGAACTTGGTTACAGAAGGTAACAAACACAGAGTGTGACTCGTCCTTGTGTCTTAAGAACTTTACCCATGTCCATCTGCTATAGTCATCTACGATTACTAACCCATACTTCTTGCCACTGACTGAAGCAGTTTTAACTGGTCCAAATAAGTCAATGTGCAGAAGTTCTAATGGCTTAGAGGTAGAAACAACATTTTTGGATTTAAAAGAAGGTTTTGCAAATTTGCCTTTCTGACATGCTTCACACAGAGCATCTGAATTGAACTTCAAATTTGGAAGTCCTCTGACCAGATTGAGTTTGTTAATCTGAGATATTCTTCTCATACTAACATGCCCCAATCTTCTGTGCCAGATCCACTGCTCGTTGTTAACAGACAGAAGACATTTTACGTTCTGACTCTTTAGTTCAGAAAGTTTGATTTTGTAAATGTTGTTTTTCCTCTTACCATTAAACAGGATAGTCCCATCTTTCTGACTAACAGCTTTACATGATTTTTGATTAAAGATTATATCATAACCGTTATCACTTAATTGACTTATGGATAACAGGTTATGCATCAATCCATCAACTAGCAGAACATTATTAATAGAGGGAAGATTTCCGTTACCTACAGTTCCAGAGCCAATTATCTTTCCCCTCTGATTGCCTCCAAAGCCAACGTGGCCTCCAGGCTTAAGTTCCAGGCTTTGGAACATATGCCTTCTTCCGGTCATGTGTCGTGAGCAGCCAGAGTCCAGGTACCATGACTGGTGTTTCTGACTTGCTGCTAAAGATATCTGCAACATGTATTATTTTATCCTTAGGTACCCAGATCTTCTTGGGTCCTGATTTGTTAGTTTTACCAAAACTCTGGTTGAATTTTGGTTTCACAGAGTGATTACTACTAGTATATTTGATGTCATGTGTGTGACCATACACAAAGTGTGAATTTAGAGGAGTGTGTTTAATGGTTAAATCCATGACATTTTTAGGTGTAGGAACCTTACCTAGGTATCCTATTCCTTTCCTGCCGTTTCTGCTAACTCCATAGATCATTGAAGCCATTCTGCTTCTATCTATGCTTTTAGCAAGGAACTTCTGGAAACTATGATCATACTCCTTGATGATCTCATCAGCGTTGCTGGGAGTTTCAGGAATTGGTTCCTTCTGAGAGTTTTGTAAAGAGTTTTCTAATTTTAAAATTTTATCTCTCAGCTCAGAGTTTTCCAATTTGAGACTCTCAGACTTATTAGAGTCAGATTCAAGAGTCCTTTTCAGGTCTCTGAATTTAGCTCTAATCTGCTGATAACGTTCCATAATTTCATTGAGGCTTTCAGCAAGTTCAGCCTTTGTAAAATTAACAGCGAAGTTAGGGAATACCTCTTCTGTGTCTGATTCTGAGTCTGAGTCAGAAGCTTCACTGTCATCTGGAATGTTAGCCATGAGCGCTATGTTCGCCCTTTCATCATCTGATTCTGAGTCAGCTTCAGACGAGTCAGAGTCATCCCATGTGGCCATGAGACTTTTCTTCTTTTCTCTTCCAAACTTCTTTTTGGGCTTTTCCCTCTGAAGCTTTGGGCAGTCACTCTTGTAGTGTCCTTGCTCATTGCACTCGTAGCAGATGATGTCTTTTGTATTTGGCTTCTTGCTACCGGAGGAGCCTTCAGATCTTCTGTATCCAGAGGAAGAATCTGTCCTTCTGTATCTGGAGGAAGACTCGTTCTGATCAGATCTTCTGGGATTCCTGAACTTCCTTTGTCTTTGCTTCCACAGTTGATTTACTCTTCTGGAGAGAAGGGAAAGTTCGTCTTCTTCTGATGAGGATCCATCAGATGTTTCTTCAACTGCCTGCAAAACTTTAGATTCAGATTTTCTGTTAGATTTTAAAGCTATAGGCTTACCTTGCTTCTGAGGCTCGTCAGCTTCTAGCTCTATCTCATGACTTCTGAGGGAGCTTATAAGTTCCTCCAGAGTGATTTTGTTGAGATCTTTCGCCAGCTTCAGAGCAGTAACCATAGGCCCCCACTGCTTGGGTAAACTTCTGATTATCTTCTTGACATGGTCAGCAGTAGAGTATCCTTTGTCCAGAACTTTGAGACCAGCTACCAGAATCTGGAATCTAGAGAACATAGTTTCAATGGATTCAGATTCTTCCATTTTAAACGCCTCATACTTCTGAATGAGCGCCAGAGCTTTTGTTTCTTTGACTTGAACGTTTCCCTCATGCGTCATTCTGAGAGAATCAAAGATGTTCTTAGCTGTGTCTCTGTTGGAGATCTTCTCATACTCAGTATAGGAGATGGCACTGAGGAGGATGGTTCTGGCCTTATGGTGATTCTTGAAATCACGCTTTTGTTGATCAGTCATTGATTTTCTTTCAATCTTCTGACCAGTTGCATTCACAGGGTGCGTGTATCCATCTGTCACCATATCCCACAGATCAGCATCATGTGCTAGAAAGAAGCTTTCAATTCTGTCTTTCCAGTAATCAAAGTTTTCTCCATCAAAGACTGGAGGTTTGCCGCTGAATCTGTCTCTGTCCTCATTGGTGTCATTGCTGAAATGAGAGTTGTTTCCTGCCATTGTGTTTTTCTGACGCTGGATCTTGTACTGACACGGTTAGGTGTTTTAGCTCAGAACCAGGCGCTCTGATGCCAATTGAAGGGGTGAAAAACACAAGAAGGGGGGGTTGAATTGTAAAACTGGAATCTTAAAGCAAATGACAAGATATTTTTATCCTGGTTCGTTTGATCTCAAACTACTCCAGTCCACCCGTCAAGGTGATTTCGCCTCTCTCCAACGAGGTCTTAATTCACTATATTCAACTGAATACAAATCTGCTTTAACAACTGCTAAAGCCTTCTTGATTCAAACCACAATCTGGTTTGTCAAGGCAACACTTTCTTACAAAGGTATAAAATGATGTGTGAATGTTTTCTACAAAACTATATCACAACTGTGATGTATACACAAATTAAGCTTAGAATACTAGGATGCTAAACACTAATGGAGTATCAGAGTTTGTTGGTTTAGCAAAACTGGTAGATGAAGATTATGGATTCAGCTTTGTGCGTGTAGAGAGTTGGAGAGCATTAGCCATGATAATCTTCGAAGCTTTGTTTATATAGCACTTGAGAAGATGAACGTTGAAGCAAATATTCTTGATTCAATGCTAATAACAAGCTTTCCTTTTTGAGCAGATCTTGTCTAGAATGATGCCGTTGGAATTAATTAGCGTTCAATGCACAGTACCGTTGCTTCTTCAATGCACGTTCTGGCTTGGCTCATTCTGATTCTGCTTCGCTGCTGATGAACGATTGTTTCTGTATCAGAGTGTTTTACGCGCAGTTCTGTTCATCAAGCTACAGCATGTACGTGAGTTGATCATCTGATCTTCACGTTCTGATTCAGCAACTTCTGATGTTGGTGTATCAATCAAGTTCTGATGCTGAAGAAGTGATCTTGCTTATTTTAATCAGCATATCTGCAAGTCAGAGCATAGTAATTTTAGGCAGCATATAATTCAAACATGAAGCATATAAATACTATATCTTTTCACTTTGTTATCATCAAAACTTAATTATAGGGTACTAGATTCAAACATTGTTCTAACAACTATGTCCACGCCTATGCCTGTGATACAAATATCAAAATATTGATAACACTATTCATATCATTCAAATTAACTCAAAGACACCACGACAACGCAACATACGACGTTGGGGAGTCGGTGACACAAAACTAATGTTTTAAAAGGAGAGAATATTAAAAATATTTACAATAAATATTTGATGCATCTACAAACATTTGGGGGCATATACAAAATACCTAGTGCATATACATTTTGGGTTCCATATCAGCTTAGGGCATTATGCATGGCATTTCCAGAATACATCTTTGGTTAAAACTACAAACTTTCTTGGGGCTCATCATTGGATAATTTGGTCCATAAAAAAAACAAATACCTTGGTTGAGAACATACAAAACCGGTGAAACTTCGATCTTATCTTTGGTGTAGCTACCTAAGATTTGATTACCAAAACACTCTTCAAATATTTATCCTCTAGGTTGTGATAGATATCCAAATTATCTGGATTACGTTATTTATCCTCTAGGTCGTGATAAATACGTAAGACTACCCTCATGTCGTTTATCCTCATGGTTGTGATAAAACACACAAACTTTTCAATCATCTATCCTCTAGGTTATGGTAGGTGTGCGAATTATCAGATTTTATGTTATTCATTCTCTAGGTCGTAATGAATACGTAAGTCTATCTCCGTGTTGTTTATCCTCTAATTCGTGACAAACACACAAACTTTTCAATTATCTATCCTCTAGGTTGTGGTAGGTGTTATACCCCAAAATTTTCCCTCTCACTTATCTAATATTTTCCCACAAGATCTCTCTTGGCTCAAGACTGCACAAGGATTGATCAGCTCAAGACACCTCTTTAAGCACTGATGACTAAAATTAGGGTTTAAGATTGCACAAGGATAATTGAACTTTCAATGCCTAATATGACTTTCATGTATCATTATGGACCCTCAATATTACTCATGTCATGTTTCAAGCCTTGAATCACATTTTTGCTTAGTCAATTGAGCAGTTGACCTAAAAATCATCTTTATTGGGGAAAAAGTCAATTGTGGCCAATTTACAGTCAAAATTCATAATTTTTGATCCACATCAATATTATAAACTCATATGTATCATTTGATCAAGTTTGGACCATAATTCCTCAAGAAATTTGATCAAATCATCAAAAGGGCAAAATGGTC
Organism: Vicia faba; assembly: GCA_948472305.1. NCBI lineage: Eukaryota > Viridiplantae > Streptophyta > Magnoliopsida > Fabales > Fabaceae > Vicia > Vicia faba. The sequence goes on from OX451741.1 coordinate 1,033,663,224, forward strand.
AAAATTAGGGTTTTGACTAAGAAGGGGCAATTTCTGATTTTTGACCTAGAAAATGGTCAATTGGTTTGAAACATGATCTCAAGAGTTCAATTGCACCATTTTGACCTAATGGCATGACTCAAAACATTGCTCAAGATCAATTGGATTAATAGTTGATTTTTAGTCAACTGATCAAAAGTCAACTGTATACTGAAAAGTCAAACTTTGACTTTTTGGTCAAAATCAAGTGTCAAAATTCATAATTCATTAAAACATGTCAAAATATGAAACTTATTCATCAAGAAATCAAAAATTCAAGATTTCATTTTGAAAAGTCAAAGTTTTCAAACTTAGAAAATTTTCTAAGTGTTGAAAACTTCATGTTTTTTCACAACTTTGAGCCAATTTTTCACCATGATGCAAGATGATTCAAAATAAACTTTCAACATGAAAGTTTTAGATATCCATGATATCTACAACATTTCTTTACACAACTTCTCCTTAAAATGCTTGGATCTCAATTTATTAATTCATGAAGTCATGGTTGTATAGAACATTACAAGATTTCTAAAATGTCCAAGAAATCCTTGAGATCATTCTTGAGCAAGGAGAATCGAAGAGAGGAAGTTAGGGTTTCAAACTAAAATTATAGGTCATTTTCATGATGAACAAAAATGCAATTTCAATATTAGGCTGTATAATATTGCTTTGCAGGCCTTATAACTTGTGTATATATCCATCATTAATGGATTACACAAACTTTTGAACTTTAATCCAAGTGGTTTAGTCTTTATCCAATCCACATTTCCATTAATGGCACAAAGTGAACACTTCCATTTTAAGAAAATCAAGCTTTATGTGCAAAGTCAATTCTTGAGCCTCTAACTTGTTCCCTTTGATCACACTCCATCTACAAAGTCAGAAGCAAGTGTGTTTAAAGCATAACGACTCTATCGTAGCCAGTACACAGCATTGAAACTTGATTTCTCAAAAAATCACATGTTGAGCTTAAACATGTGATTTTGAATTCTGATCAGATACAAGCCTCCATACTTGTTACTTATAAATAGAGGCACGATTTGTGAGCTAAAGAAAGAGTTTAAGCACCCTAAAATACACCAAAACTCTCTCAAATCAGAAATTTCCCAAAAACTCCATTGTTGCACAGTTTCTGACCTTGAACACCAAACTCATATTTCCATCGTGCGTTTCTTGGCCTTTTAGTTTCTAAAGCTTCCTTACATCAAGTGTAACTTATCCATGTCCCTGTTTCATCACTGTAACATCATTTACCATATCCTCCATAACCAAAAACAGAGCATTGCACATTGATTTCTCCAAGCCATTTCAGCCATCCTCAACTCAAGTTAAGCATTGCATTAGCTCCCTAGAGACTCGAGGAAGCTAACCTGATCATTGCAGCACCTTGAATCAAGCTCATTTGCATTTCACGATTTCCAGTTTTGAGGTATTTTTCTTGAACTTCTATCTCATTACTTAGGCATTGTTAGGCTTGCATTTGTGAAGATAAAATATAAACATCATTGCCCTGAAGTTGTACATGTCCATAGATTTCATTTATATTGATTGAGCTAGGAGAATTTTAGGATTGAATCTCTGAAAATAATTAGGTCAGAATTTGGTACTTTAAAAAATTCTCATTCATCTTTGATTTATAGTTCATGATATTTATATGGTTGGATTCGTATGAAAAAATGGAGCAACTTTAATGTTTGCATTTTCCATTTTTGTTGAGAAATGGTGAAGTTACAGGTGGTCTGGCTGGAGGTTGAAGATGAAGTGTTCAAGACTTATTTTATCTTACATATTTATATTTCAGTTATATTAATGGATGTATCACCACCCCAGTGGTTAAAGCGCGCGCCTATCACCATGATGTCCTGGATTCAAGCCCAGCGAGACCTTTTTGCATTTTTTGACATTTTTTTGGCTTTTTGCAGCGCTGGGCCTTCCCCCCTTTGGGCCTTATTTTTTACTACTTCTGACCCCCCCTGCCTTGTTATTCATACCCCTGGCCCACTATTTTATTTTTCCATTTTTATTTATTTCTCCTTCATTTTATTTTTATTTCATATTTTTCTTTTATTATTTTTATTACTACTATTATCATCATTATCAGTTTTATTAATAAAAAAAATCCAAAAATATTTTATTTATTTATTTGCATATTTAAAAAATACTTATACATTTTATTTTTCTTTATAAAAACTAAAAGAACAAAAACATTTTCTTTAATAATTAAATTCACCTCTTTTATGTGTATTATTTTGTAAATTAAAATCAATTTAGAACTTAGGGTCTTTTATTTAATCATTTTTATTTATTAGTTTAATTAAGTTCACAAAAAACCCTAAAAAATACTTTTCTTTAAATTAATTAATTTTACTAACTTAACCTTAATTTTATTTTTTTTAATTAATTATTTTATTTAGTTAATTAGGTTAAAAAAACCCTTTTCATGAAAAACCAAACAAAAATCATATTCCTCTTCACATTTACATTCTTGTATTTTATTTGTACATTTATTCAAAAATTCAATATGGTTGTAATAGTTATTTAGATTTAATTTCTTGCAATATTCCCCATTTGTAATTTGTACACCCCTCCCGTAAATGATGTAATAGTGTAGTAATTTTAATTTCCGCAATTTATCGCTATATATACAAATGCTAGTAATTAGGGTTTTGTATGGAAAGACTAAAACTGACAAATAGCAAACCCTAATCAAGACAAATCAAGCATGAAAATCAATACACTTGCACACAAGCAGGTAAATCCACTTGGTTGCCTTACAAAAATGACCATGTTATGCATGTGAGGTATCTTAGCAAAAACAAACCAAATACAAGATCATAGTCCCTCGATGATGCTATCTATGTTGCCTTTCAAAATGATCTTAGTCCCTAAAGAAAAATTCTAAGATGTTTTACAACATTGCTAATCATGGTTATACAATGACCCACGTCTGTCCCTTTTACATCCAAAGATAGGGTTACTTACCAAATCAATGGTAAGATAACAATGTCAAAGGAAAGAGGAAATAAACATAAAAGACTTTTGAGTAGGTAGAATGTTCTTAGTTACTTGCTCAATTTCAAAACCAAAACATCCTTGCTATTTTCAAAACAAACACCAACACTTTCAAAACACCTTTCAAACTTGAAAACATTTTCAAAAGATCAACACTTTGTATACATTCTTATGAACAAGAACCATTACAAAGTTTGCCTAAACAATGGCCTCTTTTCAAAAATACTTTCAAAAAACCACACAAAGCATATTTTCAAACAAAAGCAAGTGATCTAGCAAGTAACTAAGAGCCCATGGAAAACCATGGATGAAAAGGGTGCTAATACCTTCCCTTTTCATAATCTACCCCCCGAACTTAAGAAAACATCTTAAAGGTCTTTCCTGTGCTTTTTCACCTTTCCTTTTGGATAAAAGAAAAGTCGGTGGCGACTCTTGCTAACCGCAACATTTGTGATCAAACGCAAAATAACCAAGTCAGTTCTCCCATCGTATCACAGTAGGTAAGAAAATTCTCAGGGTTATAGTATTCATCCTCTAGGTTGTGATGGATACATGAACCCATCCCTGTGTCATTTATCCCATAGGTCGTGATAAATGCACAGGTTCATCCTCGTATTGTTTACTCTCTAGGTTGTAGTAAACATAACAAAATCTGTGATATAATTCACTATGTCAGTCTCTATGCGTCAATGTGTTATCAAACTCTGTTTTATTCATACCCTACATTGTGATGAATAGACAAAGTCTACGTCTTAAGCTTACTATATTAGTCTCGAACCATTAGTAACTCAATTTCCAAACTTGTACCATTTACCTCCTAGGTTATGGTAAATATGCGAAAAATCTATGATCTCTTTTAGATATAGACGAGTTATCCGTGTCGTCATATCTAAGCCAAATCAAAGCTATTAGTTCAAACTTTAGTAAGATGATACATCATCGTTTGTGCCTATTTTCTATACACTCATAGGAATGCTGTACAACATATCTTTATAATCTTGTGGTCAAATTCTAGGGTCTTCCATTATTTAATAACTCTCCGATTTGAATGTGCGAGACCTGCGTGTTCTCGCACCCTTTAATCGAAGAGTAATTAAATAATGGCAGCTGCCATACTCCAAATTTTCCCTACTACTATCACTGGTTGATTCATTGGTCATACTTTATGTATCCTCATTTTTTTACTTCTAAATTTTTCTTTAAAAAAAAGGGTGTATATTCATTTATTCCTTTATTAGGGGGTGTAATAGTTGAGAGGTACGTGATTCAAGATGAGGGCACATTGTCATCTGGCTTGAAAATGTGTATGCTTATTGGGCCTGGTTAATAATATTGTGATGTATTTTTTAAAGGGGGGCTTATTACTTCTTTTTTCGGATCGGCCTATTTAGGGTCTTTAGAGGTCCATAGCTAATTCGTTTCATATGGTCTGATTGACCAGAGTCAACATTAGTATCCAAAATTGCTTTGTTTATTATATTAATTATTGCATTACTAATATTATTAATACTATATCATTACTATTTTTGTGTCAATTTTTATCATTTTATTATTTTTATGTTGACCAAGTCAAAATGAAGACTAGGTTTTCACCCTCCTTCACCCAACAACGCAACATCCGTACTCATCTTCTTTGTTAAGCAAAGCCCATAATCAAATCTCAAACAAATCAAAACTGTATCAAATCAGGCATTATGAATCAAACATTTACAAAAGAAAATAAATACTGTACAAATAAAAGATTACAATTTAAAACATTATAGAACCGAATCAATCAATTTACAATCTAAATTGTCAATTACAAATCAATTGCAATCCCTAATCTTCTCTAATCTAATCAATAACTTCTAAGACTAAAACAAATTGTAACGACAAATCACATAATTTCCTAATCAGTCTAATTCTAAAAACTATAAATAAAAACCCTAAAACTATTTAAGAGGAGAGGAAAATCTGTAACGACAAGAAATTGGAGGAAAAGAATCATAACAGAGAAGAAGCAATACGCAAGTCAACTTTCTTCCTGAGGTCAGGGTTTCAACTTCTGAAACCCTAGATATGTGCTTCAAGCTGCTCCTCCACCATCTTCGCCGCTGCCATCATTCTTCATACCTGCAAACAAAGAGAAGAAGAAGGAGATTAGAAAAGTAAACCAGAAAGTTAGAAGAGGAATTGATACGACAAGATTCACTGCATCAGATGGTAAGCCTAAGAACTCTTAGCTTAGGTTTGTATCTGTTTGAATCCTTGATACTGTGGTTAGTTTGGATCATCGGGTTTCTAAGGGGTTAGGTTTCATTAGGTTTCATTTTTAGGGTTAGGGTTCTTAGGGTTCATGCTAATCTGGGTTAGGTTTCATCATCGTTGAAGGTTTTTGGGTTATGGGGTTAGGGTTCATCACAAACCCTTAGGGTTCATATGAACCCATATGGCATTGTTGTTTGAAGGTGGTGGTGCCTTGGAGCAGCCGTCGACGGAAGCAATTTCCGACTGGTGGTGCCCAAGACGGAGGCGATTTTCGGTCTCCGGATTTCTAGAGAGAGGGCAGAGCCTCTCTCTCTCTAAAAAACAACAAAGGTTTCATTGATTTTAGAGAGAGAGAGAGATAGAAGATAAAAATGGGCTTTCATCCCAGGGATTTTCTTTTATAATGCCCTCTGATTCCCTATGTCCCTCTTACTGTGCACCTCACTCCTTGTCCCTTTCATCATCATCAAACGCCCCTGACGCGCGCATCTACCATAACTCCCTGATCCCTCCCATATCCTATCTAGTGGATCAGACACTTGTTTTGGGCCCAACCCATTACTGAATGCACCCTCAAATTACTTCGCCAACAAAAAACCGTACCCCCGATGCTATTGGGCCAGTTCAATATCTGAACTTGGGCCCTTGCTGAACCAACCACCTAAATTTTGCTACCATGTTCAAAACGACACCCCCTGTGTTTTTGGGCCCAAATTCAATATATGAATTTAGGGCATTTCTCTTCACACCCCCAACCTTTTACTAGCAAACTAAAAATATACCCCTTGCGTTTAATAATTAAAATTAATTTATTTATCTTTTTTAATTTTATTTATTTATTCATTTATTTATTTTATTTCTATTTTATTAATATTTAGAATAAGTTCTAAACTTATTTATTTTATTAATTCAAATCTTTTTTTATATACCAACCCATTCAAATCTTTTTAATTGCATTAAAATTATTTTTCCTCATGCATGAAAATATTTTTTTGATATGTTTGAAAACACCTAACCAACAAATCAGTAACAATTTTCACTAACCTAATTCAAACCTTATACATTTTCAAAAAATGATTATGGAGATACTTCCCATTAACTGCGAACTTCGTCTAACACCTCCACGACTTACAAACCTAGACTTGGTTTAAGGAGAATACGAGGTATTTCCGTAATCCATAAAAAACACCAACCAACAATTGCAAACTACGAATTGGGACTCTGATTCCTCATAAGAGGATATGTAGGCATATGACTTAAAATCGTGGCGAGTTCCCCTAATAAAAATTGAAACCTTATTTCCTAAATTGTAAATCTAAACCCTAGTATCCTTGTGAACAAGGTAGATGAGGAGTACCTAACACCTTCCCTTTGTCTAAAAACGAGTCAACAACCTAAAATCTCTGACCAAATTAGGGTTATCTGTTATATTCCCTTCCTTAGAATAAAAATTAATGGTGGAGACTCTTATTTTAAAACCGGTTACAACAACAAGTTGCAGTTCTATTTTATGAAGAAACATGTTGAGATGAGATGTCTCATCATATGGAGCAACATGTTGGATAAGATGTCATATGCAGGGTCATTCGACATTATGCCCGTGTTGAGTTTTAGTGTTGGATTCGGTTATGATTTAACAAATGCAGAATATTCTAGGAATATTATACAATCATATGTGGCATTGTTTTATTAGGTCTGGAAGATTCAATCAGAATTCAAGAAGAATATATACTTTCTAAATATGGAGTCTATGATACGGTGGGAGAACTGACTCTGGTGTTTTGCATTTTATCGCAATTATTGCAAATAACAAGAGTCGCCACCAACTTTTCTTTTATCCAATAAAGGAAAGGGTAAAAAGAACAGGAAATACCTTTTGAGAATTTTCTTGAGTTCGGGGGGTAGGTTATGAAAAGGGAAGGTGTTAGCACCCTTTTCATCCGTAGTTATCTACGGGCTCTTAGTTGCTTGATCACTTTGAAATGCTTTGTTTAAAATGTGTTTGTGATTGTTTTTGAAAGTATTTTTGAAAAGTGCCTTCGTTTAGGAGAACTTTGTAATGATTCTCGTCTTTATAAGAATGTATACAAAGTGTTGACTTTTGAAAATATTTCATGGAAAAGTGTTGGTCTGTTTGAAAGATATTTTGAAGATGGTTGTGAGCAATCAACTATGAATGTTCTACCTACTCAAAAAGTCTTAGTTCTTTTCCTCCTCCTTTATATATTTCTATCTTACCATTTATTGATAAGAAGCACTATCTTTGGATGTGAAGGGACGGACCTTTGTCATCGTATAGTCATAGAAGGCAACATTGTAGGATACCTTAGCAATTTGTCGTAAGGGTCTAAGATCGTTTACCGAAGGAAACATTGAACGGTCATCGAGGGACTACGATCTTGTATTCGAGGGTCATTGCTAATATATCCCATGTTCGAGGGACATGACTATTTTATGCGTAAGGCAACAAGTGGAGTTAACCCTAGAGGTGCAAGTGTGCGAAGTGTTTTGATTTTATGCTTGGCTTATCTTGAATTAGGGTTTTCTAAGTTGATTTTATCTTTCCATACAAACCCTAATTACTAACATTTATATTTGAAATAGATAAATTGCGGAAAGTAAGTATCCTACACTATTACATCATTTAGGGGATGGGGATACAAATTATAAATGGGGATGAAAGCAATTAAAACCTAATTACTATTACAACCAAATTGAATAAATAGAAGAAAAAAAGTCTCAAAAATCAAGGTTTTTGGTGTTTAGGATGAAACGGGTCGTGTCCTGTGACACGGGCACCCATGTCAAAACCCTGTAATTATCCCTGCATGATTTTTCTGTCCCAGGCGAGCTGACACAGGCCATGTCCTGTGACACAGACACCCGCGTCAGGACCCTGTCTTGCCATTTAGTTCAATTTCAAGCCCAGTAAGAGGGACACGGACCGTGTCCTATGACACGGGCACCCGTGTCAGAACCCTGTATTGCCATTTTTCCTGTTTTCTTCCTGACACGGTCCGTGTCAGGTGACATGGCCGACCGTGTCAGACTTCCAGGAGCATTTTTCTGTAGTTTTGAGTGTTTTCAACTCTTCTACTTTGATTTGTCCTGTTTTATTCTTTTTAAAACGAAAGTAAAATGATGTATGAACACGGATATTACAGTTTTAGAAAACTTACCTCTTGAAGTGAAAACTCGAAATGTGTATGGATGTTTCTAGGTGCAATGTGATGATTGATTGAGCTTCCTTAGACCTCCCTGAAGTTGTTCCAATCTTTACTTCATGCTGAAAGTGTTTGAATCTCTCCAACCAAGTCAACTTGCAAGACAATGTTTTTGAGTTTGGAAAGTGGAGATAATGATATTACAGAAGTTGTTCTTGTGTTTAAACAACTTCCATATGATGTATATGAAGTGTGTGGATGGTTTATTTTGACATAAATGCATAGTTTGAGAGATTTGAAGATTTTGGTTTCTAAGCTCAAGAGTGGAGGTTTTGTGGACAGTTGTGGTTTTTTTTAGAGTATGAGGGGTTTTAAGAATTTGTCTACACAAAAGAGCTTCTTGGCCTTAGCTTGAAAATGAATTCTCTATTTATAGAGAAGGTTTGAGAGGATGAGAGAGTTTGTTTTACAAGCTGTCAAAAATCTGGTTTAGTTGAGATGAAACAACCAAGTTATTATGAAAATTGGTGTTCCAATGCATGGTACAAGCACGGCCTGAAGTTGCTAGAGGCTTTTAGGCATGTTGCTTCTTACTTTGACATTATGTATGTGCAGAGAAAACAATTGAGAGGCTCAAGGAGTTGACAATTGCATAAAGCATGCTTTATGTGAATGACAATGGTGCCTTTGTGCCATAAATGGAATGATGCAATGGACAATACTTGAATCACTTGGATAATGGTTCAATCAATTGTATAAACATATTATTATGGATATATTTGCAAGTCACAAGGCCTGCAAAGTAATATTTTGCAGCACATCATGCAAATTGGATTATTTGTTCTTCAAATGTCTTGCAATTCAAGAATGGATGTCCAACTTCATGCCCTTGAATCTCCTAGCTCAAGTATGATAAATTCATGCTCTTGGATGTTTTGGAAAGCTTGAAACATCCTCTACAACTTTCATGTTGGCCATTTTGACAAAATCATCTTGGAACTATGTGAAAAAATTCCAAGAAGTTGGGATAAAATCCTGACCAAAATCTGTTGAAAATTTCTCTAAGTGTTAGATGAAAATGTCATGACTTCATGGGCTTATATCTTCAAATCTAAGCTTTTTTGGACATCGACCCTCTAATACAAATTTGTAGAATTCATCAAGATCTACAACTTTCATGTTGAAAGTTTCCTTTGAATCATCATGCATCTTGGTGAAAAATTAGCATGAAGTAGTGAAATTATCATGTACAAAACACTTAGAAAAATTTCTAAGTTTTGAGAAGTTTGACTTTTCAAATTGACTTTTGACTTTCTTTACTTCTTGATGATCGAACTTGATATTCTTGAATGTCTTGATGAATTTTGATCTTTGAAACTTAATGTTGACCAAAAAGTCAAAGTTTGACTTTTCGGTGTACAGTTGACTTTTTTATCAGTTGACCAAATTTCATCTATCAATCCACTGATCTTGAGAAATGTTTTGATATATGAAATTAGGTCAAAATTATGCATTTGAATCCTTGAGGCCATGTTTAAAACCAATAGATTGCATATTAGGTCAAAAGCCAGTGATCCGTTGTCTTAAGTTAAAACCCTAATTTATGGTCTTAGTGTTTCGGAGGTGATTTTGTTTGATCAATTCCTTGAGAATCCTTGAGCATTGGAGATCCTTTGTGAAATGTCTTGATAAAAGAGAGGGAAATTTTTGGGGTACAACAGCTGCCCCTGTTCAATCTTCTTAAACCTGAAGGGTTAGATTGGCGGGTCTGCCATTCGTGACTTGAAGGTGAAAGATGATTGAACACTAGAGTGCCTAGAAATTTGCACTCGCTTGTGCACGAGGTGAAATGTTTGTTGATTACCGGGAATGGGATTAGAGACACCATTTGGATAAGTGATGAAGAGTTTGTCAGAGATGGGCTTACAGATGCCATCCAGAGTGACTGTTGAGGGAGAAGTATCAGAATAAATCTTTGGTCGATTTATACTGAAACTGTAGATGTCTTTTGTATGTCTTTAACTGGGAGAAATAAATCTAACCAGAAGAGGTATTGTGATGGTGACTTCACTAGGGAAACAAATCTAACCAGAAGAGGCCTTTTGATTGCCTATCATTAACTGGTAGAAGTAAATCCATCCAGAAGAGGACTATTGATTTGTTGGCTTTTCCTGCAAGGAATAGGGTTAGTTGCATGAAGATGTATGCATGGCATAATGATGTTCTCAAAATAAATGAGATTTTGTTTTATGCATTTGTCATCTATGTAATATGATATATGAATGTGAAATATTTTTGAAGTGTATCTTTGTCTTGGAAAATAAATTCTTGACAAATGCTGGGGAGTTTTGGGAAGTTAAATCCCGGGCTGCTGTTGGGGATGAAGAGTATGAAGAGTATGCACATCTTCAAACCTTTCTTAGAATGCTTCCGCTGGGAATTCTTGCTTTGTTGTTTGAGGAGAAATCCGCTGGGGAACATTGACTTTGGCTCTTTGCTTGAGGAAACTCTGCGGGAAATGTTGGTTTCTATTTGGGGAATAGAGTTCAGGAGTTTTAGTTATCCATTGCTCTACTGGGGAGTTACTTCTTGACTAGGGAGAATAAAAGTTAGATGTTATCTAGTTGGATTCCAAGATTCACAACAACTTACTGGGGATAAAGAAGTTAATTATTATCTGGCCGGATTCTAGGCTTTGCAACAAATCATTGGTGATAGTGGCAATCTCTATTGGGGAAGAGGAGTTTTTTAGTGATTTGAAGAAGTTTAAACTATTATCTGGTCGGGTCTAGGTTTCGTAGTAACTCGAACGGTTATCTGGTTGGGTCCAGGTTTCAGCAATTCAAACTGTTATCTGGTCGGGTCTAGGTTTCAGCAATTTGATCTTGAGGTTAATTGGTATCTGGTCAGGTCCAGGTTTCAGCAACTTGAACTATTATCTGGTCGAGTCCAGGTTTCAGCAATTTGATCTTGAGGTTAATTGTTATCTGGTCGGGTCCAGGTTTCAGCAACTCAAGTTGTTTTATGGTCGGGTCCAGATTTCAGCAATTTTGATCTTGAGGTTAACTGGTATCTGGTCGGGTCCATGTTTCAGCAACTTAAATTATTATCTGGTCGGGTCCAGGTTTCAGCAATTTGATCTTGAGGTTAACTGTTATTTGGTCGGCTCCAGGTTTCAGCAACTCAAGCTATTTTCTGGTCGGGTCCAGGCTTTGTAGTAACTGAAGAAGTTAAACTATTATTCGGTCGGGTCCAGGCTTTAGTAACTTAAAATTGATAGTTACTGTTATCTGGTCGTGTCCAGGTTTTATCAACTTGAACTGTTATTTGGTCGGGTCCAAGCTTTATAATAAATTAAATCAACTGTTATCTGGTCGGGTCAAGGCTTCGTAGTAACTTGCTTGAAAGGATGAAGTTGAACTGTTATCTGGTCGGATTCCAGGCTTTGCAGGAACTTGCGATGATAGTAACGACTCCGTTGAGGATTGTAATGATTTTGCCGGGCATTAGGGGTTTTGGTCCCTTGATATTAGTCTGAGAGGTAAACTCGATCCGGAGAATTTGCAATTTGTTAGGGAAATAAACCCAATTAAAGAGAGCATTTTGACGACCTTCTAGGGAAGTGACTTCTTTTAGGTAGAACTCCATAAGACTTCTTTCTGAGACCAACTCAGCTGAGGAGAGGGTTTTTTGAGAGACTGGAATTCTAGCTGGGGATTGCATGAATCCGTTTCTGTAGGGATAATCTTATCTTTGTTGGGATGTCCAAAATCCTTAAGAAGATGCTTGTTACTATTTTTATGTATACATTTGTTAACAATTTAATCATGTTCATATGCATATGTTCATTCAATTTTAGTCATTGGACGCTTTTGCACTCAAAATAGAAGGAAAAAAAATACAAAAGAGTTTGCACCTCAAAGTATATTTGTATTGATGTTTTTGCCCATGAATAGGCATTTTTGTACAAAGAGACAAAGATCCTAGTAAGAGGAAATCGTCGAAAGAGTGAAAGGAATACAAAGTGAAAACACAAATAATAGCCATGTGGAAGTGATCTCATTGGGTTCCAAATCTGCTATTGCCCCTATGTCTTTGAACGTCATCCCTTTCCATTGAAATAAGTTGATTGGATTGATCTTGGATCATTTGAACTCGGACGTTGGTAATAAAGCTGGATGTAGAGATTCCACGGGACATAGTTATACGCTTTAATCCTTAACTTTTGCCTAGACTTCCCTTTCCGGTTTTCAACCTACCAGGATACCCTTTTTTGCCCAAGCCTCCCTTTCGGGTTTTCAACTTACCAGGTGTACAATCTTTTGCATATATACCTAACTTTTTCCAGAACCTTTTTGGTTTACCGAGATGCCCTTATTTTTTCCTAGGTGTATCAACCTAGCGGGTCATTTTATGTGTAGTATTTTTTAACTATGTCCGCGTTCACAGGATGTGGGAAGTCTTCGCCATCCATAGTAGTTAGCATCATGGCTCCACCAAAGAAAACTTTCTTTACAATAAATGGTCCTTCATAAGCGGGAGTATATTTACCCATGGGGTCGCCTTATCGGAGAATGATGAACTTTATTACCAAGTCACCAGTATGATACACTAGAGGCTTGATCTTTTTGTTGAACGTCTTGATCATACGCTTTTGATACATCTGACCATGACAAACAGCAGCCAGTCGCTTCTCATTGATCAAGTTTAACTGATCCATCATAGCCTGCACCCACTCGTCTTCGCATAGATTTTCCTCTTTCATAATCCTTAGGGAAGGAATTTGAACTTCTATAGGCAAGACATCTTCCATTCCATAGACCAAAGAGAAAGGAGTTGCCCCAGTTGACGTTCGAACTGAAGTACGGTAGCCGTGGAGAGCAAATGGTAACATCTCATGCTAGTCTTTATATGTTACCACCATATTTTGTACAATCTTCTTGATATTTTATTGGCAGCTTCCACTACGCCATTCATCTTGGGTCTGTACAGAGAATAATTGTGATGCTTGATTTTGAACTGAGTACAAAGTTCCTTAATCATAGCATTGTTGAGATTGCTTCCATTGTCAGTGATGATCCTTTACGGGACACCATAACGGAATATGAGGTTATGCTTGATGAAACGGGCTACCACGTTCTTTGTGACTGAGGCAAATGAGGCAGCTTCAACCCATTTGGTAAAGTAATCAATGGAAACAAGGATGAAACGGTTTCCATTGGAAGCAGTAGGGTTGATCTCTCCAATCATGTCAATGGCCCACATTGCAAACGGCCACGGAGCGGTCATGACATTTAGAGGAATTGGGGGTACATGGACCTTGTCAGCATAGATTTGACACTTGTGACAAGTCCTTGAGTGATGATGACAACCAGTTTCCATTATGGACCAATAATAACCAGCCCTCAGGATTTTCTTGGCCATAGTATGCCCACTAGAGTGAGTCCCAAAAGTTCCATCATGCATGTCTTCCATAATTTTCTCCGCCTCCTTCTTATCCACACACCAGAGTAGAGTAGAATCATGATTTGACTTATACAGGACTCCATTGCGCATGAAGAATTTGGCTGAGAATCTTCGCAAGAATTTCTTATCATTGATGGATGCTCCTTCAGGATACTCTTGTGCTTCAAGATATCTCCTTACTTCATGGTACCATGGTTTCTCTTCGTCAGTGTTAAGCTCATAGCAGTGGGCAAGTTCGTCAAATCTTTCGACTGTAATCATAGGAGCTTCATTGTCCCATTTGACCTTGAACATGGAAGACATTGTTTCCAAGGCGTTAGCCAACCAATTTTCTTCTCTAGGGAAATGTTCAAAGGTGATCTCCTCGAAGTATGGTATCAGGGTTAACACAAGCTCCTTGTAAGGAATGAGGTTAGGATGCTTAGTGTCCCATTCTCCTTTGACTTGACTGATCACTAGAGAAGAATCTCCGAATATGTTCAAGAACTTGATCTTTAAGTCAATGGTAGCCTTTAGACCCAAGATGCACGCTTCGTACTCATCCATATTGTTCGTACAATTGAAGCACAATCTAGCAGTGAAAGGAGTATGGAAACCCCAAGAGAAATAATCACAACACCAATTCCATTGCCCAAAGCGTTGGAAGCCCCATCGAAAACCATAGTACATCAGGATCCTTGTTCAGGTCCTTCATATGGTCCAGGTTCTTCACAGTCAGTTACTAGCATAATATTCTCATCCGAGAAGTCAAAGTTCATAGACTGGTAATCATTAACAGCTTAATGGGCCAAATGATCTGCCAATACACTTCCTTTGATGGCCTTTTGTATGGTATATTGGATGTCATATTTGGTCAAAATCATTTTCCATCTAGCTATTCGTCCAGAGAGAGCTGGCTTCTCAAAGATGTACTTGATAGGGTCCATATTAGAAATCAATAAAATGGTATGAGTCAACATATACTATCTTAGACGGCAAGCAACCCATGCCAGAGCGTAACAAGTTTTCTCAAGCATTGAATATTTGGCTTCACAGTTGGTAAACTTTTTGCTCAGGTAGTATATTGCATGCTCTTTTCGACCAGACTCATCATGTTGGCCCAACACACACCCCATAGAATTCTCTAGCATAATCAAATACATGATAAAGGGTCTTCCTTCAATTGGAGGCATAAGGATAAGAGGCTCTTGCAAATATTCCTTGATTTTGTCAAAGGAAGCTTGGCAGTCGTTGTTCCATTTGACTACTTGATCTTTCTTCAAGAGTTTAAAGATTGGCTCACAAGTAGCAGTTATGTGAGATATGAAGCGGGCAATGTAGTTAAGACGACCCAAGAATCCTCTAACTTCTTTCTCAGAACGAGGAACATGAATTTCTTGAATGGCTTTAACCTTTATAGGATCAACTTCAATGCCTTTACCACTGACCATAAAACTAGAAGTTTTCCAGACCATACTCCGAAAGTGCACTTGTTAGGATTCAGCCTTAACTTGTACTTCTTCAACCTCTCAAACAACTTGTGTAGGTGATCGAGGTGCTCTTCTTGAGTTTGCGACCTTGTAATCATATCATCCATATAGACCTCTATTTCATGATGGATTATATCATGAAATAAAGCTACCATAGCTCTTTGATATGTTGCTCCTGCATTCTTTAATCTGAACGACATGACTTTGTAACAAAAGGTGCCCCGTTGCGTAACAAAGGTGGTCTTATCCATGTCTTTGGGAGCCATCTTGATTTGGTTGTAGCCTAAAAATCCATCCATGAAGGAGAAGACCTTATGTTGAGTAGTGTTGTCAACCAAGACGTCGATATGAGGTAGAGGGAAATCATCTTTAGGGCTTGCCCTATTTAAATCCCTATAGTGTACACACATACAAACTTTTCCATCCTTCTTCGGCACATGGACCACATTTGCAACCCATTGAGGATAAGATGTCATAACTAGGAATCCTACATCGAATTGCTTCATCACTTCCGCTTTTATCTTTTCAGACATGTCGGGCCGCATCCGACGAACCTTTTGTTTGACAGGAGGGAAATCTTCCTTTGTCGGTAGACGATGAACCATAATGTCAGTATCCAACCCTGGCATGTCTTCATACGACCAAGCAAACACTTCAACGTAGTCATGTAGCATCTAAACCAACCTTCTCTTGATACCATTTTCTAAGTTGTAGTTGATCTTGACCTCTTTCTTGTCTATCTCAGTACCTAGGTTGATATCTTCGACTGGCTCATCACGAGGTTGAATAACTTTCTCCTCTTGCATTAGAAGTCTGGTTAGTTCCCCTGGTATTTCACAATCTTCCCCGCCTTCGTCTTCGGCTTGGTTAATTGTATGTTCAAAGTCATAATTGGAAATAGTAGAGTCGTTGGCAATGAGATCCGGAGTGGATGAGGATCTGCAAGTGTGTGCGTATGTAAGATACATGGCTATTTGAAAAATGCAATAAATAAAAAGAAAGACAAGGAGCACAAAATTTGAATGCAAAGGTTCAATGTTTTTCATTAAATGATCATATGATAAATGAACATGAACAAAACCATTAATAAACGGACCATGGTGCCCCAGGCAAGGCACATGGCTTAAAAGTCATTGTTTGGAATTAAAATTATAGACAAAAGTTCTTGAATTGACAGAAAATTGTAAACAATAATTACTCCTCATTGAAGGAGATGAGAGTTAAGTCTTTTGCATGCCAGTTGTTGAGCTTTCCTCTGACATTAGGGTAGATCTATTCTTCAAAAGCACATTCATCGTCAGAGTCTTCCACGATGTTTACTTCATGATTTCCGATGCGAAGAGGTGGCTTTCCCACACGAGCGTGCCTGACCTCTTTCTAAGCTTTGATGGTGAAACCCAACCCAAATTTGTCTACTTTAAACAGAATGTCAGGGAGATGTCCCCAGATAGTAAAACTTCCATTTTCAACCATGGCACATGCATCTTTAAGTGAAACCATTCTTGGTACAACTTCATCAACTTTTGATATGTCAGAGGAGATTTTGGTTGTGGCAACCATAGGAGGAACAACTTCAAAAGCCTGGCACGAAGTTTTTATAAATCCACCATCCATTTCCACATACTTGAAGGAATTGAGGTGGCTCACCATAAATTCCTCTTCACCGCAAACAATGACAATCTTTCCCTTGACTGGATATTTCAACTTTTGGTGAAGGGTGGACGTCACTGCTCCTGCCCCGTGAATCTACAGGCGCCCAAGTAAACAAGAGTAAGCGGGACAGATGTCCATCATATAGAAAGTAGAATTGGAAGTTTGTGAACCAACTTTAATGGGGAGATCAACTTCTCTAAGTACCATCCTCTTGGATCCATCGAAAACCCTCACAACTATGTCACTTGGTTTTAACACAAGACCTTTGCAATCTAACCGGTCCAAGGCACCTTTGGGTAACACATTTAGAGATGAGCCAGTTTCAACTAAGACATGAGCTATGGTAGTTCCCTTGCATTCAATAGAGACATGAAAATCCTTGTTATGATTCCTTCCAACAGGAATCAAGTCAGCATCAAAGAAACCTAATCCGTTGTCAGTCGTTAAACTCGCCACACAATTCTCGAACTGGTCAGTTGTAGTCTCTTGGGGCACACGAGCTTTCTTCAAAAACTTGATTAAAGCCTGGGCATGAGCATCAGATCAGAGTAGTAATAATAACATGGAGATTTTGGAGGGGGTTTTCCCCAGCTGTTTGACTATTTTGAAATCACTTCTTTATAATTTTCAGGATTTCCTCCATCTCTCGAGTGGAGGGCTCTTCGGCATCAACATCTTTGGCAGATGCCTCTATCCCAACAGGATCACTTACTTTTTCTTTGCCTCTAGTTTTGGCATTAGGCTTATCCATGGTAATGCGAACATGTGTCGTTGTAGTAGTTGGAGGTGAAATGTTATGAGAGAAAATCCTCCCTGTTCTCGTCACCTTTCTAGAATTGGAAATATTGGTAACGTCATCAACTTTGTCTTCATTGATCCAAGAGTCTTTCTTAATTCTATGATAGTAAACTTCAGCACCGTAATTCCAAGGGACTGCTTTGCTGGAGGAGTAAGGAATCGACCCAGGGGCAGTGATTATTAAAGGAGAAACTATTGGTTCATTTGAAATCCTAATAGGACCCTTTGAGGAGATCCTAAGAGGCTTGTTGGAGATTGTTATTATGGAAAGGTCTTCAGCTTTATTGGTCAAACTTTTGATGGTAGGAATTCTTTCAAATAAGATCTCGTGACTATCTATCAGGCGTTGAACACCTTCTTTCATCCACTTGCATCCATTTATTTGCTCAGCACAACAACCACAGTCTTTTAAACAGCCAGGGTACACCCCAACTCTCAGCAAATTTCCTTTCACAGTAGTCAATAGAGTAGTCAAATCCTCAATAGAGGAAACAAAAGTAGTGTCATCAATCGCATTGACACCTTTGCCATGGTTCGACATTGGTGCAATTATCATATTTGGAGTTGCAAGTGGATCTAATTTAATAGTTTTGTTGTCTATCAGATCTTGAATCTTATTATTCAGAGCCCAACATTAATCAGTTTCATGCCCAGGACTGTTGGAATGATACACACACTTGGCATTTGTATTGTACTTCGCTGATGTAATATTTAGATTTGATGGCAGATCATGCAATGTCACTAAGTTGGGCTTCAACAGATGTTGTAAGACTTGGGACAATGACATGCTAATCCTTATGAACTGTCTTCGAATAATTTCAGATCGTTGATGGTTGGATGATTGTCTTTGAGCAGATGGAGGATTGGAGATTAACACAGCATTAACAGAAGGTCAGTGATCCTTCTTGGCACGGGCCCTTGCCCCATACACAACATTGGTTATTTCTTCCCAGTAAAGGGCTTCTTTACAGAGTTGGATGCAGAAGCAGATGCCATGGGAATTTTTCCACTCTTAATGCCACTTCCGACCCTTTCACCATTTAGGATTAACTCAGTGAAACCAGACAAAAAAATCCCAATTAACAAGTTGAAAAATGGGCCAATTAATGTACCCATGAACATATCAACTAGTTCTTTGTCAGTTAGTGGTGGTTGGACCCTACCAGCAAGATTTATCCATTTTTACACGTACTCTTTAAACCCTTTATTAGTACCCATTATCATTCCTTAAAGTTGAACTCTGGTCGGCGCCAAATCAGTGTTGTACTGATATTGATGATAAAAAGCAATGGCCATATCTTCCCATGTGTGGATGCAAGAACCCTCCAATTGGTAAAACCATTCTAGTTGAGTCCCAGCCGGACTCTCTTGGAATAAATGGGCCCAGAGCTTCTTGTCAGTAGTATGTGGTTGTATTTTGCGGACGTAGCACCTCAAATGAAGTTTTTGGCATGAAACTCCCTCATATTTAGCAAAGAATGGTATTTTGAACTTATGGGGAATGACGACCCTAGGTACTAAGCCCAAATCACCAAAATCTAAACCAGGTATGGCATGAATTTCAACAGCTCTCAGTCTATCTTCTAACTGCTTGTATTTATCCTCAGTCGATGGATATTGTTCATCAAAGTAGTCTTCGTCCTCGGATGCTTGATCATTTTCACCCCCAACACAGGCGGTCCTTGCTTCTTCATCCTGGTTCTCGTCTTCCCCGGATGACTCTTCAACTATCTGCACCTAACGGACCGGGCTTTTAAACCTTTTCCCCATGTTGATGAGGGCCTTGTTTTTAGTCTTCTTTTTGGCCGCCAATAATGTCATCAGCTCTTGTTGTCCCTTGGCCAGGATCAGCAAGGTCTCTTGGAACTAGGAATTTTGTGCTTGCAAATCTTTCACGGTCTGCATGATATCCATCTTACTGAAATAAATAGTAGAAAGATGAGGATACCTGTGTCGGAAAACCTGCTTATGTCATGATGCATGGAATGCGTATGAAAATGATTTCGAGGATTTTTAAGATTTAAATTTGTTTAGACAAAGAGGGAACAAACATTAATTGCATTAATAATTTTATATGGTTACAAGATGCCTCTTGGGCTTGCAAATGAAAGAAATAAAGATAATGCAAAATAAACTCCTAAAACACAAAAAAAAGACTCAAGCTTCCCATGAGCGCATCCTCTTCGGTGCAATGTAGGCATTCAAACTCCGCTCTTAATGAAGTTGTCTCGTGAGCTCCAAAACCTTCTTCTCGCTTGCGTAGAATTGGGTTTCAAAGGTTTTCTCTATCCTTTGAGTTAAATCCATGATCTTTGCAATTCCTCGAGAGTAGTTGGCATGTTAGGATGAAGAAGAGTGTAAGGGGGTGTCTCCCTCAGCAACAGGCTCCATAATCACGGGTAGGATGGTGGGGGTAAGGCATCATGAGACTTTGAGCACGAGTTTGTACCCACTTAAGGTAAGGCTCAAGGGGGATGGAATTTTTATGCCCCAATGTCTTGCTATCAACTTTGTTCACCATGCCCCAAGCTCGTATGAATCATGGAAGATAACCTTGGACATTATTTTCATAGTCAAATGCAATTCCTTGGACAAGCTCAACATGAGGACCATCCCTCCTAGCATACCCAAACTGTCGTAAAGCCAAACAAGGATTATAGGTGATACCTCCCCTAATGCCAAGGAGAGGGACATTATGGAATTCCCCGCAATGATCAATAATGATAACGTCATCCAAAGATCGAGAACACTAATGAATATCCGAATGCGAGAGTGACATCAACCTATTAGACCATCTCATGCCTTGCTCATCCTTCAAAACAGTCTGAGGTAGGTGCAAAATAAACCACCTAGCCAATAAAGGAGTGTAACACATAAGAATTCCCTTTCTCTTCATGGTACGAGTGTGAAGAGAATGCAAGATATCTCCAAGTAAGGTAGGCACCAGGTTACGAGATAGAAAAACCTTGACCGTATTCACATCTATGAGTTGGTCCGGGTTAGGAAATAGTACCATCTCATAGATGAGAAGAGCTAACACTTCTTCAAAGGCTTGTAAGTCCAAAGCATCCCAAAATTGTTGAGCCTTCTCAAACAGAAACTTGGCTAGAAAACCCTTAACACCACTTCTTATTTCCCAATTTGCCACAATGTCGGACCGTTGCAAATCTAAAGCTCGAGCAATCTCGTCAGGTCTCGGGTCTTTCTCAATACCGGTGAAAGGTATTTGATCAAGAATTGGCACTCCCAAGAGTTGAGAGAACTCCTCCATGATGGGCACTAATTGGTAATCAAGAAATGTAAAACAATGGTGTAAAGGGTCAAAGAATTGAAAGAGCACTTTCATCATATCTTCATTGTGATCGATGGGAATGAGAACTGACTGTTTTTGGAATGCTGGTTCGCGTTTGCATTTGTTTTTGCAAAGTGTCGCGGTAAGCAAGAGTCGCCACCGTCTTTTATTTTATCCAACAAGGAAAGGACAAAAGCACCAAAAAATTCCTTTTGAGATTTTTCTCAGGTTCGGGAGGTAGATTATAGAAAGGGAAGGTGTTAGCACCCTTTCTATCCGTGGTTATCCACGGGCTCTTAGGTACTTGCTCACTATGTTTTCAAAAGATTGCTTTTCTTTGTGATTGTGGGTTTTGAAAAGAGTTTTGTTTTTTTTTTGAAGAAAGTGTAAGTGCGAAAAGTTTGTTTTGTTTTTTTTAAAAGGAGCAAGTACTTAAGAACCTCTACCTACTCAAAAAGGAATTAAATTGTGCTAAAGTCCTTTAGACAATGCTATCCCACTATTGAGGAGTAGGTAGCATCGTCGTTAGAGTTTTCGGGTCAATTCGATTTATGGGACGTGTGGTCACTAAAGCAATGTTAGGACACTTTAGTGGTAATCCTAATGTCTTAGATCATTTTTATCGAGGCAACCATTTCGAGGCAACTTATGATCTTGGGACAAAAGGACGACCTCTAAAACATCCTATACTTAATGACCATATTTGAGGCAACCAAATGAGGTATACCCTAGGAGTGGCATGTGCAAGTGTGTCAATTTTCAATTAATATCATCTTTGTATTTTAGGTGTTCTACCATTTGTTTTTAGATCTTGTCATACAATCCTAGTTAGCATACATCTAAGCAGTTAATATATATACAGGAATTTAAAGTGCGGAAATTGTAAATCCTACGCTATTACAAGGCTTCGGGGAGAGGGATTATTTATATGTCCAAAATTGGGGGAATAATAAGCAGTTATAATAAAATAAACGCGCATGAATATTAAAAATCCTAAGCATATGATCTTTTTGTTGTTTTATTTTATTTTTTGGGAAAATGCTAAATGTTCAATTAAGTCAATTTTAATTAATTAAAAATACTGATTAAAATTAACTCTAAAACAAAACTAATATTTTTTTGCATTTTTTGTTTATGAAAAGGATTGAATTTAAATAAATCCTAAGTCTACTGATTTTAAAATTGAAGAAAATAAGTTAAAATAATTAACTAAATTAAATCCTAATTCTAAGTTATTCATTTTTATGATTTTTATGTTGATTAAAAAAAACAAGCTAAAAGAAATAAACAAAACAAAGTAAACAAAGTACAAATGGACCAGGCAGCAAAACAAGAAAAAAATATAAATCTGGAGGCCCGGGTCGAAAGAGGTGCAGGCTGTCTTTCGACCCAGTGAAGAAGCTGGATCGAAAGTGTATGAGGGGCTGCACTCTGAGGGTTTCGATCTGGACATGTCATCCTTCGAACTGGAAGTCCTGGGTCCAGTTCGAAGCTAAACTGCTGAGCTTCGAAACTCTGAACAGGAATCTAATGATGTAGTTCCTGCAAAACGAAATACATGTTAAAGGTCCAGGGGGGATTTTATCCCCCTGGTTCGAATCTCCCCCTTATTCGCACCTGCTGAATTTGGGTCTGGGTTTGTTTTATCCTGGGATTCGAAGGAGAAACTCAGATTATACCCAAGCAATGGCACAATCTCATCTCTGCGCTGTAGCTTATATGTAGCACATTAAATCATTCACAAACAACAGTAATAATATGAATATGCAATCAAAATGAATTTAAAAATGAGTTTGAGATTAAATCCTTTTTTACCAACAGAGGTGCTTCGATCTGTAGTTCTGAGGGTGGAGGTGTTCGCTGGGTGGCAGCTTTGGCTTGTGCAAGGATTGGGTATGGCTTCCTGGAAGTGCTGATGACTTTTGGCAGCGTATCTCCAAGTTCTCTATTTTTCTGTGTATTTTTTCGTGTGTGTCCTTTTGCAACATTTGTGATTTCTTTATATAGAGGGGGTGGAGGGGACAGGAAGACAAAGGTTTAAATGACCTTGATTATGTGTTTGACAGCTATAAATGAGAATTTGTAACGTTAATTCTGTGTTTGAAAGCCATGAATGAGAGTTTGTAACGTTGGCTAAACACATGGGATCCTGTCCCTTTTTGAATTTTGAATGACATATGAGTGGCCTTCGAATGCTCCCTTTCGAATGGGCTGATGGCCTCCTTCGAATGCTCCCCTTCGAATGGGCTCTTTGAATGCTTCTTCGAATGGACCTTTTTGGAATTCCAATCAAAGGACACTATTATAATGCCAATCGAAGTACCTGTCCATAATGCCAATCGAAAGGCTTGTCCAGAATGCCAATCGAAAGGCTCCTTCAGAACACCAATCGAAGGGTCTTTCAGAATGCAAATCGAAGCGCTTGTTCAGAATGCCAATCGAAAGAGCTTGACAAAATGCCAATCGAAAGGCTTGACAGAATGCCAATCGAAAGGCTCCTTCAGAACACCGATCGAAGGGTCCTTCAGAATGCCAATCGAAATGTACTTAAAGCAACACTCAAAAATTTTCCTTTTCCTTAGGCAAGAGTTTGTGATCAACCATGCAGGAGGAAAACTTTGGGAAACATGAGAGGGCAAATTTTGGGGTACAATAGTTGCCCCTGTTCAATCTTTTTAAACCTGATGATGTAGATTGGCTTGCGTGCCTTTCGTGATCCGAAGGTAGAAGATGATTGAACACTAGAGTACCCAGAAATTTGCACTCGCATGGTGTAGTATCAGCATTGTGATGTCAGGAATTGGCTTACAGATGCCATTTGGATATTGTTGGTAGGAGGATGGGCTTATAGATGCCATCTGCAGGAGTGTCGATCGCATAAGAGATTCCTTAGCGAGAACTTGCATACCTGTTGTAGAAAATCCCACTGGGGAAGTCTAACTTCGTTGAGATTTAGGAATCTGCCTGTACTTCAACTGAGAGAATGCTTCAGCTGAGTTTTAGGAATCTGTCCATAATTCAATTGGGGGGAAGCATCTTCATCAAGATCTAGGAAATGTCTCGTGCTCAATGGAGTATACCGTTGAGGTTATAGTACTCGCCCACACTATGACAGAGGAAAACATCAAGATCTAGGAACTGACTCGTGCTCAATGGAGTATACCGTTGAGGTTATAGTACTCGTCCACACTATGACATAGGGAAACATCTTCATCAAGATCTAGAAACTGTCTCGTGCTCAATGGAGTAAACCGCTAAGGTTATAGTACTCGTCCATACTATGACAGAGGAAAACATCAAGATCTAGGAACTGGCTCGTGCTCAATGAAGTATGCCGTTGAGGTTATAGTACTCGTCCATACTATGACGGAGGAAAACATCAAGATCTAGGAACTGACTCGTGCTCAATGGAGTATGCCGTTGAGGTTATAGTACTTGTCCATACTATGACGTAGGGAAACATCTTCATCAAGATCTAGGAACTGTCTCGTGCTCAATGGAGTAAACCCCTGAGGTTATAGAACTTGTCCACACTATGACAAAGGAGAACATCAAGATCTAGGAACTGACTCGTGCTCAATGGAGTATACCGTTGAGGTTATAGTACTCGTCCACACTATGATGTAGGGAAACATCTTCATCAAGATCTAGGAACTGTCTTGTGCTCAATGGAGTATACCGTTGAGGTTATAGTACTCGTCCATACTATGACGTAGGGAAACATCTTCATCAAGATCTAGGAACTGTCTCGTGCTCAATGGAGTACGCTGAGGTTATAGAACTTGTCCACACTATGACAGAGGAAAACATCAAGATCTAGGAACTGACTCGTGCTCAATGGAGTATACCGTTGAGGTTATAGTACTCGTCCACACTATGACGTAGGGAAACATCTTCATCAAGATCTAGGAATTGTCTCGTGCTCAATAGAGTAAACCGCTGAGGTTATAGAACTTGTCCATACTATGACAGAGGAAACTGTCGAGATTGAGAACCTTATCTGAAATTCAACCGATGATAATTCAATTGAGATTTAAGAACTGGTCAGATCTTCGACTAAGCTGAGAACTTAACTGCATTTTTCCTAAAAGGTAAAGGTCAGTCATATGCAATGCATGATATGAATCAAGCAATGATGTTCTCAACATAAATGAGATTGTATGGTATGATGCGTATATGCATGTATCATGATGTATGGAAATGTGATGTTTTAGCTGGGGAACATAAATCCCGGAGCTGCTGGCGAGTAGAGTTGAGTTCTTCGTTTCCGCTGGGGATGATGAACGAAGATGATTGTGAGAATAAACCTGCAGGAGAAAAGAACTCCGTTGGGGAATAAACTTGATGAAGAGATTACTCTGAAGGGAAATACTCTGTGGGGGAGAGATATTCTGCTGATGATTTTAATGATAACTCTGCTGGGGATTCCATTGATAAGCTCTGTTGGGGATTTCAATGATAAACTCCGCTGGGGATAGATTACCGTTGCTGGTGATATTGAACCTGTTGAGGATAGAAGTCCTGCTGGGGGGAAAGAAAGAACTTTGCTGGGGAAGATCTTTCAGTTGCAACTTGCTGAGTATAACCTAGTTAGACTCTTGTGAGGATAACTTTCTGAATTTGGCTGGGGAGATACATTTGTATTCTGCGGGGGACAAGCTTCCAGAATCTACTGGGTGAGATGATTCAACTCCGCTGGGGAAGCTTTTTTAGACTGTGCTGGGAAATGGCTCCACTGGGGGTATCTTGTTGTTGTACCCCAAAATTTGCCCTCCCATATTCTTCAAAGTTTTGACAAGCATCATCTCAATTTGCTCAAGTCTTCTCAAGGGCTACACAGTCAACCACTCTCCTAAGCCAGTCAAACTAGGGTTTTGGTTCTTGCAAAGAAAGTTGAGGTTTTCAAGGGCTCAATCAAGTCACATATGCTCATACACATTGTCAAGCATCTACATGTCAAGTTTCAAGGCTCACAAGGTCAAGTTGCACAGTCAAAAACCCTAATTGCTCAACAGTCAACTATAGGGGCAAAATGGTCATTTGGCAGTCAAAAGTCAAAATTTTTGGTCAACATCTTATTTTGAAGCCACAATCATCATTTGATCAAGTATTGATCATGATTTCACAAGAATGGCTAAAAAATCATCAAGGTGTCAAAAGTTTCTATTTTTGGACAGTTGAAAAGTCAACTGTAACTTGACTAAGGCATAACTTTTTCATGGTTCATCAGAAAAATCCCATCCAATGCTCATCTTGAAGGGGAAGACATTTCCTACAACTCATCTTCACATTCCAAGTCCAAGAAATGCTCTCACAAAAAGTTATCAATTTCAACATTATAGGTCATTTTCAAAAGTCAACAAAAAGGCACTTTAAGTCAAAGACCATAACTTGATATTGGTAAATCAAAATGACATGGGACCAAAGACATTGGTTAGAGGACTTCAAGACCTTTCCAAAATGTCCAAGAACATGTTCATAGCTTCAAAATTGAGCAAGATATGCATTGGAGAAGTTGGGAAATTTTTGTGAAATGGCCAAAGTCAATTATCCTTGAAATTTCATTTTTGACAAAAGGGGCCCACTTTTTCCACTTGTTTCAGCTTGGCCATGCCTCCCACGTGTCCCACAATTTATTTCAAGATTAAAAATTAATTTTCCCATTTTTATTTAATTTTATTTGATTTAATGCATTTTAAATCTTTAAAATTCAAATAAAAATCAAAGAAATTAATGGAGGGATATTTTGTGGTTTGAATAGCTTTGATACACCATAAAACATATACCAAATTCGTTCATGGCATAATCTCAAACTTCACAAGAATGACAAGTTGTTTAAATAGTGTTCATGGCATAATCTCAAACTTCATTGCAAGGGTTAATGGCTCACATTATTGCTTGATTCTCATTCAAAGACATATATGCAAGCCTCTCATACCATTTACAAGGGCTAAGCATATCTAAAACGAAAAAAACCATATTCAAAAAAATCAAGCAAAAAGTCAAAGCTGAAATCCACCTTCCAAGGCAATTCAAAGCCTTTTCTCGTTTCTAACACTTTGAAGGAACTCTCAGGAGTCTTTTGGAATCAAAACCAAGCGCTCAGGCCTAAGGAATCGCCCCACACGAACTCACGGTTTGCACAATTTTCTTGGAATCGAATTTCATTTGTTCATGCATCATTAACATAATTTGTTGCTTGTTTTGTGTTGTATGAGTCCACAGGAAACTAATGGTATGGTTCAATTGCTTTGAGATGCCCCAAAACTCAATATTATTTTTTCTAAGGTATTCCTATGCAGGCTTCCAAACAGCGTCCATCATGCATCTTAAGTGATCATCCTGCCAAGTGGCCATTAACGCCAATCTGATGGCTATGAGGCGTGGACCATGGTGTTCCCAGTCAATGCTTGCACACTTGATTCCAGTTTCAACAACACACCCCCATTCCTGGCCCAATACCCCCTCCATTTGGGTTCATTTTTCTTTCTTTTCATTTTATTTCTTTAATTTAATTTCTAACCCCTTTTATTTTATTGGTTATTAGTAATTAATTTAATTAATCATTTTCATAAAAAACAAAAAATATAATTAACACTTTTATTATTATTTTTATTTTGTAAATAAATCATAATTGAACTAGTTTTTAATTAGGCCATTTGAACATTTTAATAATTAAAATAGATTTAGATTTAGGTTAATCTTTAACTTTGTTTCTTTTTATTTCTATTTTATTTCATAAAAAATATAAAAAAATCAAAAAAATATTTTCTTGTAATTAAAATAATTAATTAGTTTTCAATTTCATTTAATTACCAAAAAAAAGACAAAAAAAAAGAAGTTAATTCCCTTTTCTTTATTCATGCGTATTTAATTTGTCCGATTATTATGTAATTGCTCCGGATATGTAATAGTAAATAGGACCTTTTACTGTTTTTTTATTTTCCGCACTTATTTACTTAAAACGGGTCTTTGTAAAAATTTGGCGATGTATAGACCCGCGCATTGCAATAGCGTAGGATTTACGTTTCCGCAATTTATTTTCCGCACCCCCTTTAACTGTTAACTTGTATGAAAGAATGCATGACAATTAAAAACAAAGCGTAGCTCACCAAATGCATGACAAGATATAACATAAACTGAAAATAACACAAGAATTCACACACCACTTCTAGGGTACGCCTCACTGTTTCCTTGCCCCTCGAAACGTGGTCGTCGAGTACAGGACGTTTTAGTAAGTCCTTATGTCCATGAACATGGCATAAGGGTAGCTTCTAAGGTGTCCTACTGTTGCTCTGGTGACCACACTATCCCTACAAGCTCGAATTTTGGTCGTCAAGTATAGGACGTCTTAGCGGTCCTTATGTCTATGATCCAGATGCCTCGAAACAGTTGCCTCGAAACAGTTGCCTCGAAACAGTTGCCTCGAAACGGTTGCCTCGGATTAAAAAAGGATCAAGGACATAAGGGTAGCTTCTAAGGTGTCCTAACTGTTGCTTCGGTGACCACACTGTCCCTAAAATCGAATTGACCCGAACACCTCCAACGGTGGTGCTACCTACCCCTCAATGGTGGGATGGCACTACCTAAAGGACACTTACACAGCTTAATTCCTTAGGGTAGGTAGATGACTCATGGATACTTGCTCTTTTCAAAAACAAACAAAATACTTTTCACACCTTACACTTTCAAAAGGCTTTCAAAACAATTTTTCAAACACTCTTGAGGACTGATACAAGAGTCGATCTGAAATCTTTAAACTAAACTTTTTCAAACTCACTCACAGTTGAAAAACAAGCAATTTTGAAAACACAAATGAGCAAGTATCTAAGAGCCCATGGATAACCATGGATAGAAAGGGTGCTAACACCTTCCCTTTCTATAAATCTACCTCCCGAACCGAGAGCTAATCTCAATAAGGAATTTTTCTGTGCTTTTGTCCTTTCCTTGTTGGAGAAAATAAAAGACGATGGCGATTCTTGCTTCCGTGACATTTCGCGAAACCAGCTTTAAACAGTCAGTTCCAGATCCACCGATCACAGAACTGGCGACTCTGTTGGGGATTACTTAAAGTGAGGTGTACCTTAGGATAGCTCATACTTGTGTTTTCAATTGTCTGAATTGTTTGCTTTATTATTGTGGGTACTTTCTTGGGAGTTCTATAGATCCTAACCCAGATCTGGGGGATACCTTCTTAGAAAGTAGCAACAAGACTGTGAGGGAACTATGCGGGGTATACCGACATGGTTGAAGCAGTCTGCTACATTGATGTGGCACTTTGGTGAGTACCGGTAACCCTTGAGTCAAGTCAAGGAGAGTACGGGGCCGCCGCGTGGTGTCGTGAAGCATCAACTGACCTTAGGAACCTTAATTGAACCATCTTGGCCTCTTTAGGGTAGTGAGATAACTGACTTTGGTGCAGTCCGAGGTTGGTTGATACTCGATACTACGCTCAATTGGGGGTTGTTTTCTTGGAATATTTCGGTCGCCAGTTCAGTGGCTAAATCGAAACGATGAACACAGAAAACAATCCAATGATATTGAGACCCTTAGAACCCTGTTACTTTTGATAGGACAGGTTTGAGCCCACCAACTTCAAGAGGGTAGTACCCCAAACTTCATGCTGGCCTAAACTCTAAGGGATCTTTGTGTGACTTGTGTGCCTTCAAAACTTGACTACTTGCATACTTGTTATCTGACACTTGAGTTTCTTGCAGGTTTTGTTTACAGTCCTTAATCTGGACTCATAACAGGGTTTACCTACATTACTCCACAGCATAACATCATACCATACTAATCCATTTCAAGGATCTCAAGGGCTTGTGATGCAGGTCATGATGAATCAAATGTCTAGCAAGGGGCAAAGGGGATTTATTTTCCTCTAGCCAAGGTTAACAGCTTGAGTCAGGGGCTATGACCCACTCGATATGGTGAGCCTTGACTCTTGAAGAAGGACTCTCAGCAACATGAAGTTCCTTCAATCAAGCTACCGAATTCAAATTCTGACAAGTTTCTCTGTTTACCCCGCGAGATCCTTGAAAACATTACATACATATCTCATATCATTGCATAACAGGTACCCTTTCTTTACAGGTCACTTACCTTCTTCGCTGTTTATTTCAGCAACCATCATGTCTTCTGAACCTACCACTGAACAAGCTATCAAGGCCCTCCAGGCCCAGAACGCCCAGTTCCAGGAGCTGGTCATGAGCTTAGCCCAGGGGCAACAGGAGAAACTTGTCTTGAAGAAGAAGAAGAAGAAGAAGAGGATTGTCCTGTTCAGCAATGGACGGAGGCTTGGGAATACCCTACAGAATGAAGCTGAGAGGACTACTCCATCTGTTGGGGAAGGCAGTCACCAAGGGAGAGAGGTTCCTAGTCCTGTGGTCTCTGACATCGAGACAGACTTCAATGATGAACAGTACCCTCCTGCTGAGGACCGGTACAAACAGCTGGAGGACCGGTTAAATGCCATGGAGATTCAACAGGTGCCCGGGTTGGACTTTGGAGACCTAGGCTTATCTTCTGGGGTGGTGATCCCACACAAGTTCAAGGCGCCAGCCTTTGTGAAGTACGACGGGACTTCCTGTCCTAAAATGCACCTCCGTTCATACGCAAGGAAGATCCAGCCCTACACGGAAGACAAGAATCTATGGATCCATTTCTTCCAGGAGAGTCTTTCAGGGACCCAGCTCGATTGGTTCTATCAGTTGGATGGAACCAGTATTCGTAACTGGGAGGACTTGGCAACTGCTTTTTATAAGTAGTATCAGTATAACGCCGACCTCGCTCCCACACGTACCCAACTCCAGGGTATGTCACTTGGGACGAGTGAAGGTTTTAAGGAGTATGCGCAAAGGTGGAAAGATCTGGCTGGAAGGGTGCAGCGGCCCTTGACTGACCGTGAGCTCGTTGACATGTTCTTGGGGACCCTGTCTGGTCCCTTCTTCAACCATCTGATTGGAAATTCTTCTGCTGGGTTTACATATTTGATCTTGACCAGGGAGAGGATCGAAGCTGGCATCAAGGCTGGAAAGATTCAAGAAGCTGCACCTTTTGATACTCACAAAAAGCCTTACACTGGGAAGAAAGAGGCCAATGCTGCATACAGCCAAAAGGGTCGCCATGATCAACATGTAGGGGCAGTCCAGATCTCTAATCCTAGGCCTGCTCAACAAGGATAGGGGCATCAACGTAGGAGGTCGCACCCAAGAGACAATTCACTAAAATCAACATGTCACTGGATTAAGCGCTACAACAAATGTTGAAGGCAGGGCTGATTACCTTGAGGGCTCCTCTCCGGAATCCAAACACCTCTGCTCCCAACTACCATCCTAATGAGAGGTGCGCATACCACTCCAATAGCCCGGGTCATACTACGGACAACTGCTGGCCTTTGAAGAACAAGATTCAAGACATGATCGACGCTGGAGAGATTCAGTTTGAAGCGTCAGAGACTCCAAACATAATCAATGCTCCTTTGCCCAATCATTGAAGGCTTTTATTTATTTGAATTTCCGAGTTGTAATTTTTTTTTTTGCTTATACAAACAATTAATGTAATAGCAAACTCTTTTATTTCACTAATGCACTGCATATGTCTGTTTTTGAATTAATCCAATTATTTTCATTATATTCAAATTGCTTTCATTTTTTGATGATCAACTCTCAATTAATAATTCTAAGCCTCTTGAGGAAGGATGACGAAAATGATACCACGATCCTTACAATATGCTTTTGGACAAACCCCGCTGATGAGGTACAGGCATTGTTTCAATTCCTAAACACTGGAGTTATAAGGAAGATAATCCCTCGTCAACCCCTTTGAGCCAAAAAAGTAGGAGTTTTCTTTTCGAAAATTAAAACCCTTAATCATAACCTGGGGCAGGGTAGTTCTCTCAGTTGACCCAAGTGCACGACGAATGACACCAAAGAAGTCCTTACAAAACAAAAGACAGTGATGGTTCTGAATAATCATAAAGACGGGCATACATTATCTCTCAGAAATAAAAGCCCATTAAGTCAAAACCTATGAAGGAGACTTACAAAACTGGGGCATCCCGCTGACTGTAATCACAAAAGAGACAGTTCAGGCAAAAATAGGGATAACAAAATCAAAAAGAAAGAGGTCCTACAAACCCTCAACCAAAAGAAATGACTGCCTATCTGTGATACGGTGGGAGAACTGACTAGTGTTTTGCGTTCGTATTCGCACTTGTGCGGTTGAGCAAGAGTCGCCACCGACTTTTTATTTTATCCTAAAGGAAAGGTTAAAAAAGCACAGCAAAAACCTTTTGAGATATTTCGTGGGTCCGGGGGGTAGTTTATGAAAAGGGAAGGTATTAGCACCCTTTTCATCCATGGTTATCCATGGGCTCTTAGTTACTTGGTTTTTTTAGATCACTTGCCTTGATTTTCGATTGCTTTGAAAATGGTATGTGTGTGGGTGCTTTTGAAAATGTTTTGGAAAAAGATGCCTTGTCTTAGGCAACTAATGTATTTGACTCGTGATTGAGTGTTTTACAAAAGTGTGGATCTTTTCGAGAAGATGTTTCAAATGTTTTTGAGAGTTTGTTTTGAAAGTGTTGTGGATTGTGGTTTTTGAAAAGAAGGCAAGTGTTTTTGCAAATTGATCTCAAGTAACTAAGAGTTTTGTCTACCCTATTGTACTCAAAGGTTTTTGTTATGTTTTAACCCTTTTTAACAATTTCGTTCCACCATTGAAATTGGTGGACGATCTTGCGTTTAGGAAGTTTATTCGGGACGGGTGCGGGTCATCGTATGGACCATGAATGCAATGATGCCAAGTGTCTTTGGCAATTTGCTTTGAAGGGACTATGATCATTCCGTTTTAGGCAACACTTTAAGACTTATGATCATTTGATTTTGTTTTGCCAAAGATACTCGACGTGCAAGCACAGCCCATTTTGGAAGGCAACATGTGGGATTACCCTAGAGGGTGCAAGTGTGATTGTGTACTGATTACATGTATTTGTCTTGTATTAGGTTATCTAGCGTTTGATTTTATGTACATGCAAACCCTAGGTCTAACCATGGTATAATTGGAAAACTGTAAATTGCGGAAATGTAAAATCTACGCTATTACAAAATAGTATCCGGGAGTGGGGGTATAAATGTACAAAAGGGGATGAGACTTATAGTATCCAATAAGTTACAACCAAATCGAATTCGCAATCAAATGTAAATATCGAATATGCAAATATAAGATAAACAAATGTGTATAGGGCAATGTGAATGGATTTGCATTGTGTAAGTGTAAGTGTGAGATGTATATGTAAGTGCACAAGTATATGTATTGTGTGTAATTATTTACAGGTGCGAAATGTGAAATTGATGTGTATTAGGGTATTTGACCTAAATATGTGTTTTAATGAATCTTTGATTTGTGTACTTTTAATATGTACAAAAGAAAAATGTTTTAAATTAAATGCTCAAGTTTTAATTAAATTGTGAAAATGATATTTTGAGAAAAAAGAGTATATTTCCATGTGTTATGTACAAAATGTTTTAAGATTAAAAGAATGGAAAAGTTTTCAATTTTAATTACATGGTGTAAAAATGTATTTTTATTATTATATACAAAAAGTATTAAATGTCCAAAATTAAATTATGTATGTTTTTAAAAAAAAGGTATTTTTAAATTGTTATGTACAAAGATATATTTTAATAAAAAAAAAGGTTTCAATTTTAATTATATGATAAAAAAAGAGTATTTTATTATTTTATACACAAATATATATATACTTAAAAGAAAAGGATATTTTAACTATATGATAAAAAAAGTATGATATGTACAAATTAAAGGAAAAGCTTTTTTTATTTTTATTTGTATTGTATAAAAAAAACGTTTTATAAGCAATAAAAAAAAGAGTTTTGTTAATTAAAAAGTAAAAAAAGAAAATGAATATTTTGTTTTCTTTAAACAATTTACAGTTAAAACCAACACAAATCAGGAATGGGCTTTATGGGCATTAAGGAACGGGCAAGGCCCATGCGTTTAGGACGAATTTTAGGGTTGGGAATTGTTATTCAGTTTGGGAACACATTAGGGTTTGGGGACGGCGCCGCTCGTGTTCGTTCAACGTTCTTCTTCATCTTCGTCTTCCTGAGCGCTTCTCTTTCCGGCCACCAGCGTCACCCCCAAAGCCTTTCTTCCCTCCATTGACATGAGCCTTGTGGTCTTGTGATTCAAGGTTCGGTTTTAATGTTTGTGTTTCCTTTTTCTTTTCATGAATTGCATGCGTTGTTTTAATTTGAGTTTGATTCTTAAATCTTGTACTATTATGAGGCGGTGAAGAAGAAAGGGGGAGAAGATTGGCTACCTTCGTTCCTTGGAGATGGAGGAGAGGCGGAGTTGAGGCGCTGAGGACGGCCGGTGGGTGGAGAACGCAGTGCTGTGATGAACTTAGCTTTGCAAGGTCCCCTGGTACTTCTGTATTAACCCTCTTGCTTAGGTTTTATGATGTGTTCTGAAAACCTTTTATTCGATTTCTCTTCTCTTCTACTGCATGTTGCCTCGATCTGTTGCTTTGAATTGTTGTCTTGAATTGTCGTTTTCTTCTGGGACTTTGATGCTTTGAAATGTTGTTACTTCTGAGACTTTGATGCTTTGAATTATTGTTGCTGGACGAACTTTCTCTCTTCTTCTCTTGTTGTCTACTTTGGATATTGGCCTATGATGAATACTTTTCTGAGGCCAGATGTTTTGGGTTTGGAAATTGCGTTTTTTGCTTAGACAGTTCTCAGGCAGGTTTGAGGTTTTGGATGATTTATGGTGGTTGATGTTTTTTTTTTGATTCAGGACCTTGTTCTTTGAGGCTTGGACTCACACAGGTTTTTGCTTGCAGTAGGTTATGTGTTTTCTTTGCTTTGTGACAGGTTCAGCATGTTTAGGTTATGACAGTAAGTTGGGCTCTTGAGGTTTCACAGGTTTTTTTCAGTTTATGTGTTTAGGCTTCTGGTATGTGGTCCCTTTGCATATCAGGTTATGCTTGGTTTTTATGTGTGTAGTTTGTATGTTTTTTGTGGTATGACAGTATGGTTGTGCTTTAGTAAGTTTCAGGTTTGGACAGGGGTTGGTATGCTTGTGACTGGTACATGGCTTGAAGTTCTGGTTTTTTACTTGGGTTTGAGTTTGAACTTGCAGGGGTTTATCAGTTTGCAGGTTCTATATTTTTTTGTTGTGAGGCCTGTGGGTTTGTCCGTTTAGATATTTGCTTGGCTTGACAGTAATGTGAGGCTTCAGGCCTTGTATCTTTCTTCTATCCTGAACTGTGTTTTGTTCCTTGTGTTATATCTTCCTCCCTATCCTGCCTAAGCCTAAAGCCTGAAAACCTGCTTCTATTTCTCTTCTTTTTCTCTCTCTGTACAGTTGCATTATAATATTTATGCTTTTTGTACTATTTTTTTCCTGAAAGGGCTATTGATGGGAAATGATGATTAAGATTTGCTTGCTTGCATACAATTTCTCTGCATCTTCATCTTTCTTTGACAGCTTTGGATTTGACTTTGTATTTTTCTTTGATATCTTGGCCAAATCTTTTTTGACAGCTTGGGTAGACCTTTTTTTGTATTTTTGACAGTAGGTTGCACTTTTGGCTTTTGATAGAAAGTGGTAACTTGGATTTTTTTCAGTTTGGTTTGAATTTGAAGTTTGAGATTTTGAAACTATGCAGTTTGATATTCTATGCATTTTGACATTTGCATTTATAAAAAATTCTTCCCTTTCTGTGAACCGGGAGAAATCCCGCGATTTGCAGAGAGGGTCAACTGATCCCAGTCAGTGGCCCTTAATGATGACTGCAAATTTTATCTGTCTTTTCCAATTTAACTGCTTTCTGACTTTCTTTTTTCTTTTTGCAGATGAATAATGGAGCACCGGAACGGAGTGAAGAATGAAGACTTAGAAATAAATAGGATAATTTCCTTTTTTTATTTAATATTTAAATTAATGTAAACTATTGTTTGTAATTTAAATTATAAACAACATTTGTACAAATAATTCAAATATCAATAAAATCTTTGTTATCCAATTAAATCTATTTCTCTTTCTTTATTGTTTATTTATTTATTTAAAACTCTTTGAATTAAAACAATTGAAAAATAAATTTCAATCATTCAATTTAGAATAATAAATAACTTAAATAAAACAATATTGATCAATTAAACCTGTCTCTTCCAATATCCAAAACAAAGCAACAGTTAACCAAAATAAACTGATCAAGCGTATTCCCTCTTCACTGATTTGCCATAAACACTGTGAATCCAATACTGCATACTGTTTTTGGCTGGCTCAAACAAAACAACATGAATTCAAACCACTATCTCTTTTACTGATTAAGTCAAAACAAAGCGAATTTAACCCGAATCTCGGAATAAACTGCAACGTGCTGTGGAATTTAATCTTTATGAGAATACGCCCATAAAACCCTAATTCTCGATTAACTGCCAATGAACATTCGCCTGATCAAAATTGAACCAGAATCAATCAAAACCCTAAGCCCACTGTTTGAAAGAATCCCGAGTCCTAAAAATCAATAAAACCCTAATCTTGCTTGACTGACAAGAAAAGTCCGTTTGTCCGATTCTTGAGCCGGTTTTGAAAAGTCAGGAAATGTCTGAAGCTGAGATTGCTTGTGGAAAAATGCGAGGGCAAATTTTGGGGTACAACAGTTGCCCCTGTTCAATCTTCTTGGACCTGAAGAGTTAGATTGGCAAGTTTGCCTTTCGCGACTTGAAGGTAAAAGAAGATTGGACACTAAAGTACCCAGAAAATTTGCACTCGTCGATGCGATGGTGGAGGTGAATGGGCTTACAGATGCCATTGGGTGATGGGCTTAAAGATGCCATCTGGTGCGATAGAATCTTGTCGGGGGATGGGCTTAGAGATGCCATCTGGTGACTGCTGGTAGGAGGATGGGCTTATAGATGCCACCTGGACATGTTGAACTGTATGTCAATGGTGAGTGGACAAGTATCAGAAGGGCCTCCATGTTTCGGAACA
Organism: Vicia faba; assembly: GCA_948472305.1. Taxonomy (NCBI): domain Eukaryota; kingdom Viridiplantae; phylum Streptophyta; class Magnoliopsida; order Fabales; family Fabaceae; genus Vicia; species Vicia faba. Next base: position 1,033,700,366 of record OX451741.1, read on the forward strand.
TCTCTGAATCGGGGTCCGAACAAGCAACAGATTGACGTCCATGTCTGGAGAATCTGTAAACTATTTTCGGGAGTTGGGATTGAATAAGCAATGGAGCAGCATCCGTTGTTGGGAAGCGTCCGTAAACTATCTTCAGAAGTCTGAACAAGTTGGTAGATTGACATCCGTTATTGGGAAGAATCCGTAAACTGTTTTCAAAAGTTGCACCTGAACAAGTTGATAGATTGACATCCGTTGTTGGGAAGAATCTGTAAACTGTTTTCAAAAGTTGCACCTGAACAAGTTGATAGATTGACATCCGTTGTTGGGAAGAATCTGTAAACTGTTTTCAGGAATTGAGAAGAGTCTGAACAAGTTGGTAGATTGACATCCGTTGTGGGGAAGAATCCGTAAACTGTTTTCAGAAGTCTTGAAGTTGAGGAGGAACCGGTGTAGGGTTTCCTGCTGATGCGTCTGAATGAATCTGGAATAGGTATCAGAATGTCGCCGTGCCTGGGTCACATCTGAACTATTTCTGGATGAATCTCGGGAGATGATCTTTGTCTGTCGACTGATCTTACCTGAAAAGCAAAGGGTTAGTTGTATGCAATGTTATGATGCATGATGCAATGTACGTGACATCAATATTCATGAATGTGATGGATGCGCATGTAAGTTGACGAGCTAATCTTGCTGAGGATACATGAATCCGAGATGGCTGAAGATAAAAGCATCTTGACTGCTGCCGGGGAAAATAAATCCTTGGCTGCTGCTGGGGAGGATAATTCCTGATGACCTCTACTGGGGAGTTCCAAACTAGTAGACTCATGCTGGGGAGGCCAGATTGAGAATCTTCAGCTTGATGGAAAGTGACTCTGGCGACTTCACTGGGGAACCCAAGATTTGTCCTCCCAAAACTCTGTGGGGAGAAGGTTCAATGGTCTGGCTCCGCTGGGGATTGATAAACTGAAGTTTTAGCTTTGCTGGGGATTTGCAAAGATAAGTTACTGCTGGGGAATTTTGATGAACTCCGTTGGGGGATTGGAAGAATTTTGGCGAGCGCGATCTTCCGGGGTGGTTAGCTTGAGAAGAATCTGAACAAGCGATAGGTTAACATCCGTTACTTGGAGAACCCGTGAACTATTTTCAGAAATCTTGAAGTTGAATCAGCAATAGAGCCGCATCCGTTGTTGGGAAGCGTCCGTAAACTGATTTCAAAGGTTGCATCTGAACAAGCTGATAGATTAACATCCGTTACTTGGGAAGAATCCATGAACTGTTTTCAGAAGTCTTGAGAAGAATCTGAACAAGTGATAGGTTAACATCCGTTTACTTGGAGAACCCGTGAACTATTTTCAGAAATCTTGAAGTTGAATCAGCAATAGAGCCGCATCCGTTGTTGGGAAGCGTCCGTAAACTGTTTTCAACGGTTGAGAAGAGTCTGAACAAGTTGGTAGATTGACTTCCGTTGTTGGGAAGAATCTGTAAACTTGTTTCAGAAGTCTTGAAGAGGAACCGGTGTAGGGCTTCCTGATGATGAGCTTGTGTAAAACTGCATCGGTTTTGAACACTTTTGACATTCGAATGCCCCAAGTGGTGATGTAGATAAATCCTGGCTTATTACAGGTGTTGGTCTACAATCGGTCGTTCACAGATGTTTCCTGGGTTGTTACAGGTGTTGATCTGGAATTCTTCAGACATGCCCTGGCTGGATACAGGAGTCGAATCTGGAATTGTAATAGTTGATAGATATGCCCTGGCTGGATACAGGAATCGAATCTTCAAACTCTTCAGACGTGCCCTGGCTAGATACAGGAATCGAGTCTGGAAATATGGTCAACAGATATGCCCTGGCTGGATACAGGAATCGAATCTGGAAATAGTCGTCAACAGATATGCCCTGGATGGATGCAGGAATTGAATCTTCGAACTCTTCAGACGTGCCCTGGCTAGATACAGGAATCGAGTCTGGAAACGTTGTAATAGATATGCCCTGGCTGGATACAGGAGTCGAATCTGGAATGGTGATAGTTGACAGATATGCCCTGGCTGGATGCAGGAATCGAATCTTCAACTCTTCAGACGTGCCCTGGCTAGAGACAGGAATCGAGTTTGGAAATATGGTCAACAGATATACCCTGGCTGGATACAGGAATCGAATCTAGAAATAGTCGTCAACAGATATGCCCTGGCTGGATGCAGGAATCGAATCTTCGAACTCTTCAGACGTGCCCTGGCTAGATACAGGAATCGAGTCTGGAAACGTTGTAATAGATATGCCCTGGCTGGATACAGGAGTCGAATCTGGAATGGTGATAGTTGACAGATATGCCCTGGCTGGATGCAGGAATCGAATCTTCAACTCTTCAGACGTGCCCTGGCTAGAGACAGGAATCGAGTCTGGAAATATGGTCAACAGATATGCCCTGGCTGGATACAGGAATTGAATCTGGAAATAGTCGTCAACAGATATGCCCTGGCTGGATGCAGGAATCGAATCTTCGAACTCTTCAGACGTGCCCTGGCTAGATACAGGAATCGAGTCTGGAAACGTTGTAATAGATATGCCCTGGCTGGATACAGGAGTCGAATCTGGAATGGTGATAGTTGACAGATATGCCCTGGCTGGATGCAGGAATCGAATCTTCAACTCTTCAGACGTGCCCTGGCTAGATACAGGGATCGAGTCTGGAAATGTTGTAATTGATTTGCTGAACACTTTTGACATTCGAATGCCCCAAGTGGTGATGAAGGAATGTTGAATCAGATTACTCTGCATATTGAGAGATTTCCTGAAATCTTGACTGGACTGCCCCAGGTTAATCGGATTTTGAAAGATCTGTTGGACCTTGACTGGACTGTCCCAGGTTAATCGGATTTTGAAAGATCTGTTGGACCTTGACTGGACTGCCCCAGGTTAATCGGATTTTGAAAGATCTGTTGGACCTTGACTGGACTTCCCCAGGTTAATCGGATTTTGAAAGATTTGTTGGACCTTGACTGGACTGCCCCAGGTTAATCGGATTTTGAAAAATCTGTTGGACCTTGACTGGACTGCCCCAGGTTAATTGAATTGTGACATGTCATGCCCCTTGTTGATAGGAGATTTGATGGAAGTGTTATCCTTTTGAAGTGATTTTGACTTACTGAGAGAGTTTTCGTTCCTCCGAACATTCGCTGTATGAATTTCTTCGCTGTCAAACAAAAAGGTCAAATGCAGACAGTGATATTCGAATAATGCAGAGTTCATGTTTGTCTCGAAGTTTTGAAAAATGCGTTTTTAGCAGAAAAATTTTCATAAGACAAGTTAACACAAGATTTAGAGCAAAGCCCTATAGGAGTCAGGATACCTTTTGTAACAGTATGCTTTCGAACTAACCCATGCTTCAATTAGGAATTTTGAAGGGTTGTAACGTGGCCTGGTTCACGGTTTAAGAAACAAAGGATATAGGCTCAAAGTATATTTGTACCCACCCGCTCTTCGAGATGTCCTTCAACCTAAGCTCAGTTAATCGTGCGTCACACTCTATTTTGAGTTTGGACCGACTTTTGGGCGATGGTTCACCAGTTTGAATTGGGGGAGACAGTCATCATCTCCTTTTTCTTTTTCAACACTTTTCATGTTGTTGAGGATTTTGTAATGACCTCACTATTTTGATTTTGATTTGTTATCCCTAACTTTTGCCTGACTGTTACCGTTTTCCGGGATTACTGTCAGCGGGATGCCCCAGCTTTCTTAAGCCTCCTTTATAGGTTTTGGCTTGGCGGGCTTTTGTCTTTTGAGAGATTGACTGTCTATGTGATAGGGAACCACCCTTGTCTTTTGATTCCAAAGGAATGCTTTCTTTCTTGACGTCGTTCGTTGTGTTACGAACTGAGAGTTTGCGACTTCAATGCGCATTTCTTTTTGAATTAACTGAGATACTACCCTGCCCCAGGTTTATATCAAGGGTTTTGATCGTTTCAGAACAGGAAACTCCTACTTCTTTGGCTCGAAGGGGTTGACTAGGGATTAACTTCCTTATAACTCCAGTGTTTGGGAATTGAAAGAAATGCATGTACATCATCAACAAGGTCTGTTCAAAAGCATACTGTATAAGATTATGGTATTGTTTCGTCATCCTCCCTCTAAAGGCTTTACAGCTTTTTATCAAGAGTCAAATATCATAAAGAAAAGCATAAGAGTAGTGAAACGAATGGATGAATTCAAGACAAACATATGCAATGCATTAATGAAAACAGAGTTTAACATCAACAGATAATTGTTTGACAGCAAAAGAAATTACAACTTTGAAAGTTCAAAAAGAAGCAAAGGTCTTTCAGCTTGAGCTTCGTCACTTCAAGTGGAGAATCCTTTAACGGAAGGTTTTCATCTCGCCGTCTGGCATGAATTCCAGCACCCCAATGTCAATCAGATCTTGAATCTTGTTCTTCAAGGCCCAACAGTCGTTGGTGTCGTGTCCCGGGCTGTAGGAGTGGTAAACACAAAATGCGTCGGGATTATAGTGAGGAGAGGAGATATTGGGCTTCTGAGGAGGATCCTTTATGGTAAGCAAGTTGACCTCCAACAGGCGCTTCAGTATGAAGAATGATGGTATTTCAGTCTCTGTGAACTGTCTTCCCGACTTTTCTTGTTTACGCCGATTGCCCCGTCGACGCTGGCGAGGTTGTTGATGGGATTGTGACCCTGAAGCAAGTAAAGGAGCTTTCCCTTTGTCTTCTTGAGTTGATGGAGGCTGAGCGGTGACCGTCTCTTCTACCTCAGATGTTTGCCCCAGTTGGTTGTTTGGAAGCAGTTGGCGGACAAGAACTCTGAGTTCCTCTTGTCTTTGAGATAGGTCTTGGATGAGAGCCATCTGGCCCACCAACTGTCCCATCATTTGAGTCCTCAAGGTTGTCAGGTCAAACTGCAGCTCCACAATCTGATCACTTCTGGCATTGTTGGAGTTCCCCAAGCCCTTGGTGAGGAGAGCTTTCATCTCTTCCTGCCCCAGAGACAAGTTCAGGAACATCTCCTGCAGCTGAGCAGTCTGGTCTTGGATGTCTTTGACAGACCTTTCTAGAGCCATCTCTTGCTGAAATAAACAACAGGAGAGTAAGGAAACCTGAAAAAGGAAAGGTTGTCAAAATGAAATGCATGATATGTGGATGCATGCTTTCAAGGGTCTCTTGGGGTAAACACAAGAAAAATGTTAGAGGTTGAACCCTGCTCTTGGATTGGAGATCTCTGCACCGGTGGACGTCCTTCCACGAGAATCAAACTCACCATGTCGAGTGGGTCATATCCACTGATTCAAGTTGTTGTTCTTGAACTTTGACTGGAGAGCTTTGCATAGGTGGATGTCTTTCCACGAGAATCAAGCTCACCATGTCGAGTGGGTCATAGCCACTGATTCAAGTTGTTGCACTTGAACTTTGATTGGACTGGTTAGAGGAGAAACCTCTTGCCCCTTGGTAGATGTCTGGTTCAACGTAACCCTGCATCAAAAGAACCCTCGAGATCCTTGAAATGGTTATTGAAAATGCTATGGTATGATGTCTTGATGTTATGTACATGTATGCACAAGCAAGTGAGTGTATGTACAGGCAAACATATTCACACAAAGCACACAAGGCCTTAGGTTTAGGCTTGCATGAGGTTCAGGTACTACCCTCTTTCAGTTTGTTGGTTAAAACCTGTCTTATCAAAAGTAATTGGGTTCTAGAGGATCTCATATCATTGGCTACCCTCAATCGGTCATAACTCCAGCATCGCAACCTTTTCTCGCGGCCGGAACCATCTCGAGAGTTTAGCCTCAATGAGTGTAGCATACTGCTACTGTTCTAATGGCCAAGTTGGTCAATTAGGGTTCTAAGGTCGGTTGGTGCTTAATGACTCCTTGGAAGACCCATATTCTCCCCGTCTCAACACGAGGGATATCGGTACAGACCAAGACGCCACACCAACGTAGCCACTGCTTCACCCATGTCGGTATACGCCGGACAGGTCCCTCACAGATTATGCTACCTAAAAGGGTATTCCCCAGATCCGGGTTAGGATCTATGAAACTCCGATACAAAGCCCACAAATGTAAAGCAAACAAAGCAATCAATTGAAAGTAAAGGTGATCTAAACCCTAAGATAACCCCGCTTTTAAGAATTATCCCCAGCAGAGTCGCCAGTTCTGGCGATACGGTGGGAGAACTGACTAGTGTTTTGCGTTCGTATTCGCACTTGTGCGGTTGAGCAAGAGTCGCCACCGACTTTTTATTTTATCCTAAAGGAAAGGTTAAAAAAGCACAGCAAAAACCTTTTGAGATATTTCGTGGGTCCGGGGGGTAGTTTATGAAAAGGGAAGGTATTAGAACCCTTTTCATCCATGGTTATCCATGGGCTCTTAGTTACTTGGTTTTTTTAGATCACTTGCCTTGATTTTCGATTGCTTTGAAAATGGTATGTGTGTGGGTGCTTTTGAAAATGTTTTGGAAAAAGATGCCTTGTCTTAGGTAACTAATGTATTTGACTCGTGATTGAGTGTTTTACAAAAGTGTGGATCTTTTCGAGAAGATGTTTCAAATGTTTTTGAGAGTTTGTTTTGAAAGTGTTGTGGATTGTGGTTTTTGAAAAGAAGGCAAGTGTTTTTGCAAATTGATCTCAAGTAACTAAGAGTTTTGTCTACCCTATTGTACTCAAAGGTTTTTGTTATGTTTTAACCCTTTTTAACAATTTCGTTCCACCATTGAAATTGGTGGACGATCTTGCGTTTAGGAAGTTTATTCGGGACGGGTGCGGGTCATCGTATGGACCATGAATGCAATGATGCCAAGTGTCTTTGGCAATTTGCTTTGAAGGGACTATGATCATTCCGTTTTAGGCAACACTTTGAGACTTATGATCATTTGATTTTGTTTTGCCAAAGATACTCGACGTGCAAGCACGGCCCATTTTGGAAGGCAACATGTGGGATTACCCTAGAGGGTGCAAGTGTGATTGTGTATTGATTACATGTATTTGTCTTGTATTAGGTTATCTAGCGTTTGATTTTATGTACATGCAAACCCTAGGTCTAACCATGGTATAATTGGAAAACTGTAAATTGCGGAAATGTAAAATCTACGCTATTACAAAATAGTATCCGGGAGTGGGGGTATAAATGTACAAAAGGGGATGAGACTTATAGTATCCAATAAGTTACAACCAAATCGAATTCGCAATCAAATGTAAATATCGAATATGCAAATATAAGATAAACAAATGTGTATAGGGCAATGTGAATGGATTTGCATTGTGTAAGTGTAAGTGTGAGATGTATATGTAAGTGCACAAGTATATGTATTGTGTGTAATTATTTACAGGTGCGAAATGTGAAATTGATGTGTATTAGGGTATTTGACCTAAATATGTGTTTTAATGAATCTTTGATTTGTGTACTTTTAATATGTACAAAAGAAAAATGTTTTAAATTAAATGCTCAAGTTTTAATTAAATTGTGAAAATGATATTTTGAGAAAAAAGAGTATATTTCCATGTGTTATGTACAAAATGTTTTAAGATTAAAAGAATGGAAAAGTTTTCAATTTTAATTACATGGTGTAAAAATGTATTTTTATTATTATATACAAAAAGTATTAAATGTCCAAAATTAAATTATGTATGTTTTTTTAAAAAAGGTATTTTTAAATTGTTATGTACAAAGATATATTTTAATAAAAAAAAAGGTTTCAATTTTAATTATATGATAAAAAAAGAGTATTTTATTATTTTATACACAAATATATATATACTTAAAAGAAAAGGATATTTTAACTATATGATAAAAAAGTATGATATGTACAAATTAAAGGAAAAGCTTTTTTTATTTTTATTTGTATTGTATAAAAAAAACGTTTTATAAGCAATAAAAAAAAAGAGTTTTGTTAATTAAAAAGTAAAAAAAGAAAATGAATGTTTTGTTTTCTTTAAACAATTTACAGTTAAAACCAACACAAATCAGGAATGGGCTTTATGGGCATTAAGGAACGGGCAAGGCCCATGCGTTTAGGATGAATTTTAGGGTTGGGAATTGTTATTCAGTTTGGGAACACATTAGGGTTTGGGGACGGCGCCGCTCGTGTTCGTTCAACGTTCTTCTTCATCTTCGTCTTCCTGAGCGCTTCTCTTTCCGGCCACCAGCGTCACCCCCAAAGCCTCTCTTCCCTCCATTGACATGAGCCCTGTGGTCTTGTGATTCAAGGTTCGGTTTTAATGTTTGTGTTTCCTTTTTCTTTTCATGAATTGCATGTGTTGTTTTAATTTGAGTTTGATTCTTAAATCTTGTACTATTATGAGGTGGTGAAGAAGAAAGGGGGAGAAGATTGGCTACCTTCGTTCCTTGGAGATGGAGGAGTGGCGGAGTTGAGGCGCTGAGGACGGCCGGTGGGTGGAGAACGCAGTGCTGTGATGAACTTAGCTTTGCAAGGTCCCCTGGTACTTCTGTATTAACCCTCTTGCTTAGGTTTTATGATGTGTTCTGAAAACCTTTTATTCGATTTCTCTTCTCTTCTACTGCATGTTGCCTCGATCTGTTGCTTTGAATTGTTGTCTTGAATTGTCGTTTTCTTCTGGGACTTTGATGCTTTGAAATGTTGTTGCTTCTGAGACTTTGATGCTTTGAATTGTTGTTGCTGGACGAACTTTCTCTCTTCTTCTCTTGTTGTCTACTTTGGATATTGGCCTATGATGAATACTTTTCTGAGGCCAGATGTTTTGGGTTTGGAAATTGCGTTTTTTGCTTAGACAGTTCTCAGGCAGGTTTGAGGTTTTGGATGATTTATGGTGGTTGATGTTTTTTTTTATTCAGGACCTTGTTCTTTGAGGCTTGGACTCACACAGGTTTTTGCTTGCAGTAGGTTATGTGTTTTCTTTGCTTTGTGACAGGTTCAGCATGTTTAGGTTATGACAGTAAGTTGGGCTCTTGAGGTTTCACAGGTTTTTTCAGTTTATGTGTTTAGGCTTCTGGTATGTGGTCCCTTTGCATATCAGGTTATGCTTGGTTTTTATGTGTGTAGTTTGTATGTTTTTTGTGGTATGACAGTATGGTTGTGCTTTAGTAAGTTTCAGGTTTGGACAGGGGTTGGTATGCTTGTGACTGGTACATGGCTTGAAGTTCTGGTTTTTCACTTGGGTTTGAGTTTGAACTTGCAGGGGTTTATCAGTTTGCAGGTTCTATATTTTTTTGTTGTGAGGCCTGTGGGTTTGTCCGTTTGGATATTTGCTTGGCTTGACAGTAATGTGAGGCTTCAGGCCTTGTATCTTTCTTCTATCCTGAACTGTGTTTTGTTCCTTGTGTTATATCTTCCTCCCTATCCTGCCTAAGCCTAAAGCCTGAAAACCTGCTTCTATTTCTCTTCTTTTTCTCTCTCTGTACAGTTGCATTATAATATTTATGCTTTTTGTACTATTTTTTTCCTGAAAGGGCTATTGATGGGAAATGATGATTAAGATTTGCTTGCTTGCATACAATTTCTCTGCATCTTCATCTTTCTTTGACAGCTTTGGATTTGACTTTGTATTTTTCTTTGATATCTTGGCCAAATCTTTTTTGACAGCTTGGGTAGACCTTTTTTTTGTATTTTTGACAGTAGGTTGCACTTTTGGCTTTTGATAGAAAGTGGTAACTTGGATTTTTTTCAGTTTGGTTTGAATTTGAAGTTTGAGATTTTGAAACTATGCAGTTTGATATTCTATGCATTTTGACATTTGCATTTATAAAAAATTCTTCCCTTTCTGTGAACCGGGAGAAATCCCGCGATTTGCAGAGAGGGTCAACTGATCCCAGTCAGTGGCCCTTAATGATGACTGCAAATTTTATCTGTCTTTTCCAATTTAACTGCTTTCTGACTTTCTTTTTTCTTTTTGCAGATGAATAATGGAGCACCGGAACGGAGTGAAGAATGAAGACTTAGAAATAAATAGGATAATTTCCTTTTTTATTTAATATTTAAATTAATGTAAACTATTGTTTGTAATTTAAATTATAAACAACATTTGTACAAATAATTCAAATATCAATAAAATATTTGTTATCCAATTAAATCTATTTCTCTTTCTTTATTGTTTATTTATTTATTTAAAACTCTTTGAATTAAAACAATTGAAAAATAAATTTCAATCATTCAATTTAGAATAATAAATAACTTAAATAAAACAATATTGATCAATTAAACCTGTCTCTTCCAATATCCAAAACAAAGCAACAGTTAACCAAAATAAACTGATCAAGCGTATTCCCTCTTCACTGATTTGCCATAAACACTGTGAATCCAATACTGCATACTGTTTTTGGCTGGCTCAAACAAAACAACATGAATTCAAACCATTGTCTCTTTTACTGATTAAGTCAAAACAAAGCGAATTTAACCCGAATCTCGGAATAAACTGCAACGTGCTGTGGAATTTAATCTTTCTGAGAATACGCCCATAAAACCCTAATTCTCGATTAACTGCCAATGAACATTCGCCTGATCAAAATTGAACCAGAATCAATCAAAACCCTAAGCCCACTGTTTGAAAGAATCCTGAGTCCTAAAAATCAATAAAACCCTAATCTTGCTTGACTGACAAGAAAAGTCCGTTTGTCCGATTCTTGAGCCGGTTTTGAAAAGTCAGGAAATGTCTGAAGCTGAGATTGCTTGTGGAAAAATGCGAGGGCAAATTTTGGGGTACAACACTATCCATAACAAATTGTCAATATCCGAACCATCACCGGAACGTCATAGCAAAGACTCAAACAAGGTCTAACGCACGATCAACTGAGTTTAGGTTTGAAGAACATCACGAAGAGCGGGTGGGTACAAATACTTTGAGCCTTTATCCTTTGTTTCTTAAACCATGAACCAGGCCACGCTACAACCCTTAAAAGTCCTAGCTGAAGCATGGGTTAGTTCGAAAACATACTGTTACGAAAGGTATCCTGACTCCTTAAGGCTTGCGGTAAAATAACGAGTTGACATCACATTTTATAAAACTCACTTGCTTTTACAAAAAATGCATTTTTCAAAATTTCAAGACAGACATAAACTTTTGCATTCTTAAAATAACATTGTTTACATATGACTAGTTATTTGAACAGCAGAGAAATTCGCACGACGAATATCCTATGAACAAAAATCTTCTCAACAAAAGAGTCACCTCCAGTGGAAGAAACACTTCCAATCAAGGGGCATGGCATGATCAGTGTCCATCATCTGGGGCAATCCAGTCAAGATTCAGAGAATCTCTCAAAAGGCCAACCAGCTTGGGGCAAATCTCCATCTGGATCACCTGGGGCATTCCGACAACGAATATTGCCTGATCAGGCATCTTCTAGTGGTACGGCGACACGACACTACTAACAGTGACAACTCCCTGCTCTCTGAGAACACGGACATAGTCGAAAAAATACTACGCCTAATCAAAGACCCGCTAGGTTGACACACCTAGGCAAAAATAAAGGCTTCCCGGCGAACCAAAAGGGTTCGGGCAAAAGTAAGGGATGAAATGAAAAAATCTGTACACCCGACAAGTTGAAAACCTGAAAAGGCGGCTTGGGCAAAAAAGGGTTATCCCGGTGGACTGAAAACCCGAAAGGGCGGTCCAGGCAAAAGTTAGGGATCACAACGTACGACTATGTCCCAGCATCTCATCACTTGCCTGCCAGAAGAAGATTTGTCAAGTCGACAGTCATCAAGCACCTCTACAGGTACCTTCTTCTCCCGCAGAAACTGGGGCAATGGGAATTGTCCGAACGGTACAAGCTGCTCTGTCCACCGAGGTACAAAGGTAAGTTCAGCTGAAGAACATGACCAAGTTACCTCCACTCCCCCACAGAGTAAGACAGGTTTCAGCAATACTCTCCCCGAGCAGAGTTGGTCTCCCATCAGCCCTGAAAAGGCACAGTATCTCCAGCAAGTCATCAACACTCTCCCCAAGCAGCGTTAATCTACTGTCAGCCTTAAGGAAGTTGGGTATCCCCAGAAAATATCAACATTCCCCAGCGGAGTACAGATATTCCTCAGCAAGCATCCCCGGCAGTCTTAATATAAGATTGTTCCCCGGTAGAATACCAGACACCCCAGTGGAGCCATTCCCCAGTACAGTCTCAAAAGTCTCCCCAGGAGAGTTGAACCGTCTCCCCAGTAGATTCTTGAAGCTTATCCCCAGTAGATTCTGGAAGCTTATCCCCTGCCGAGCGAATGCGTCTCCCCGGCTTTATTCAGAAGGTTACTCCTCACCAGAGCTTATAATTGGGTTATCCTCAGCTAATTACCACGGAAAGATCGTCCTCGGTGAAATTCTTCCTATCCCTAGCGGAGTTCATCAAAAATTCCAACAAAGCTTATCAACGGTATCCCCAGCAGAGTTATCCTCAACATCTCAGCAAAGTATCTCTTCCTACAGAGTAGATTCCCCGCAGAGTAATATCTCCAACAAGTTTATTCCCCAACGGAGTCATCTTCTCCTACCGGTTTATTCTTGCAATCATCGTCCCCAGCGGAAACGAAGAACTCTCTTCAACATCAGCCCAGGATTCAACAAACTTCCCGGCATTCGTCAAAGGATTCATTTTCCCAAACGAAAATACATTCATAAACATCACATTGTCATACATCATAATACATGCATACACGCATCATATCACCCCAATATCATCTATTTTTGAGAACGTCATGACATCATGCATGTCATACATTATGACATTGCATACAACTAACTCGTTACTTTTTCAGGAAAGAACGATCAACAGATAAAAGTCTTTACCGTTTGAGGTAGAAGACGTCCAAGATTCCTTCATCATTCTGTTGAGGTAGTAATCGCCCAAGGTTCTCTCATCTTCCCGTTGAGGTAGTAATCGCCCAAGGTTCTCTCATCGTCCCGTTGAGGTAGTAATCGTCCAAGGTTCTCTCATCGTCCCGTTGAGGTAGTAATCGCCCAAGGTTCTCTCATCATCCCGTTGAGGTAGTAATCGTCCAAGGTTCTCTCATCGTCCCATTGAGGTAGTAATCGTCCAAGGTTCTCTCCTCGTCCCGTTGAGGTAGAAATCGCCCAAAGGTTCTCTCATCGTCCCGTTGAGGTAGTAATCGCCCAAGGTTCTCTCATCGTCCCGTTGAGGTAGTAATCGCCCAAGGTTCTCTCATCATCCCGTTGAGGTAGTAATCGTCCAAGGTTCTCTCATCGTCCCGTTGAGGTAGTAATCGCCCAAGGTTCTGTCATCGTCCCGTTGAGGTAGTAATCATCCAAGGTTCTCTCATTGTCCCATTGAGGTAGTAATCGTCCAAGGTTCTCTCATCGTCCCGTTGAGGTAGTAATCGTCCAAGGTTCTCTCATCGTCCCGTTGAGGTAGTAATCGTCCAAGGTTCTCTCATCGTCCCGTTGAGGTAGTAATCGCCCAAGGTTCTCCCATCGTCCCGTTGAGGTAGTAATCGTCCAAGGTTCTCTCATCGTCCCGTTGAGGTAGTAATCGTCCAAGGTTCTCTCATCGTCCCGTTGAGGTAGTAATTGTCCAAGGTTCTCTCATCGTCCCGTTGAGGTAGAAATCGTTCAAGGTTCTCTCATCGTCCCGTTGAGATAGTAACCGTCCCTGATTCATTCATCACATCATTATCAACAAAAACCTTTTTAAGTTCCAGATTCGATTCCTGTATCTTGCCAGGGTGTATCTGTTGACAACTATTCTCCAGACTCGATTCCTGTATCTTGCTAGGGCACGTCTGAAGAGTTTAAAGATTCGATACCTGTATCCGGCCAGGGCACATCTACATAAAGAGTTTGAAGATCAACACCTGTAACGGGCCAGGTAATTATCTTTCTTTCTCAGGTACGCAAGTTCTCGCTAAGGAATCTCTTACACGATCGACATCTAGATGGCATCTATAAGCCCATCCACTTACCAACAGTTCCAAATGGCATCTATAAGCCCATTCCCGACAAGGTTCTGTCACATCTCCAGATGGAATCTACAAGCCCATCCTCCTATCCACCATCTCTCCAAATGGCATCTGTAAGCCCATTCCCGCTGTCACACTGCTGATACTCAACTATGTGAGTGCAAATTTCTGGGCACTCTAGTGTTCAATCATCTTCCACCTTCGGATCACGAAAGGCACACACGCCAATCTACATCCTCAGGTCTAAGAAGATTGAACAGGGGAAACTGTTGTACCCCAAAATTTTCCCTCCCATATTCTTTAAAGTTTTGACAAGCATCATCTCAATTTGCTCAAGTCTTCTCAAGGGCTACACAGTCAACCACTCTCCTAAGCCAATCAAACTAGGGTTTTGGTTCTTGCAAAGAAAGTTGAGGTTTTCAAGGGCTCAATCAAGTCACATATGCTCATACACATTGTCAAGCATCTACATGTCAAGTTTCAAGGCTCACAAGGTCAAGTTGCACAGTCAAAAACCCTAATTGCTCAACAGTCAACTGTAGGGGCAAAATGGTCATTTGGCAGTCAAAAGTCAAAAATTTTGGTCAACATCTTATTTTGAAGCCACAATCATCATTTGATCAAGTCTTGATTATGATTTCACAAGAATGGCTCAAAAATCATCAAGGTGTCAAAAGTTTCTATTTTTGGACAGTTGAAAAGTCAACTGTAACTTGACCAAGGCATAACTTTTTCATGGTTCATCAGAAAAATCCCATCCAATGCTCATCTTGAAGGGGAAGACATTTCCTACAACTCATCTTCACATTCCAAGTCCAAGAAATGCTCTCACAAAAAGTTATCAATTTCAACATTATAGGTCATTTTCAAAAGTCAACAAAAAGGCACTTTAAGTCAAAGACCATAACTTGAGATTGGTAAATAAAAATGACATGGGACCAAAGACATTGGTTAGAGGACTTCAAGACCTTTCCAAAATGTCCAAGAACATGTTCATAGCTTCAAAATTGAGCAAGATATGCATTGGAGAAGTTGGGAAATTTTTGTGAAATGGCCAAAGTCAATTATCCTTGAAATTTCATTTTTGACAAAAGGGGCCCACTTTTTCAGCTTGTTTCAGCTTGTCCATGCCTCCCACGTGTCCCATAATTTATTTCAAGATTAAAAATTAATTTTCCCATTTTTATTTAATTTTATTTGATTTAATGCATTTTAAATCTTTAAAATTCAAATAAAAATCAAAGAAATTAATGGAGGGATATTTTGTGGTTTGAATAGCTTTGATACACCATAAAACATATACCAAATTCGTTCAAGACCTATTATGGGCATAAAAATTCAAATTTTCACAAGAATGGCAAGTTGTTTAAATGGTGTTCATGGCATAATCTCAAACTTCATTGCAAGGGTTAATGGCTCACATTATTGCTTGATTCTCATTCAAAGACATATATGCAAGCCTCTCATACCATTTACAAGGGCTAAGCATCTCTAAAACGAAAAAAACCATATTCAAAAAAATCAAGCAAAAAGTCAAAGTTGAAATCCACCTTCCAAGGCAATTCAAAGCCTTTTCTCGTTTCTAACACTTTGCAGGAACTCTCAGGAGTCTTTTGGAATCAAAACCAAGCGCTCAGGCCTAAGGAATCGCCCCACACGAACTCACGGTTTGCACAATTTTCTTGGAATCGAATTTCATTTTTTCATGCATCATTAACATAATTTGTTGCTTGTTTTGTGTTGTATGAGTCCACAGGAAACTAATGGTATGGTTCAATTGCTTTGAGATGCCCCAAAACTCAATATTATTTTTTCTAAGGTATTCCTATGCAGGCTTCCAAACAGCGTCCATCATGCATCTCAAGTGATCATCCTGCCAAGTGGCCACTAACGCCAATCTGATGGCTATGAGGCGTGGACCATGGTGTTCCCAGTCAATGCTTGCACACTTGATTCCAGTTTCAACAACACACCCCCATTCCTGGCCCAATACCCCCTCCATTTGGGTTCATTTTTCTTTCTTTTCATTTTATTTCTTTAATTTAATTTCTAACCCCTTTTATTTTATTGGTTATTAGTAATTAATTTAATTAATCATTTTCATAAAAAATAAAAAATATAATTAACACTTTTATTATTATTTTTATTTTGTAAATAAATCATAATTGAACTAGTTTTTAATTAGGCCATTTGAACATTTTAATAATTAAAATAGATTTAGATTTAGGTTAATCTTTAACTTTGTTTCTTTTTATTTCTATTTTATTTCATAAAAAATATTAAAAAAAAATCAAAAAAATTATTTTCTTGTAATTAAAATAATTAATTAGTTTTCAATTTCATTTAATACCAAAAAAAAGACAAAAAAAAGAAGTTAATTCCCTTTTCTTTATTCATGCGTATTTAATTTGTCTGATTATTATGTAATTGCTCCGGATATGTAATAGTAAATAGGACCTTTTACTGTTTTTTTATTTTCCGCACTTATTTACTTAAAACGGGTCTTTGTAAAAATTTGGCGATGTATAGACTCGCGCCTTGTAATAACGTAGGATTTACGTTTCCGCAATTTATTTTCCGCACCCCCTTTAACTGTTAACTTGTATGAAAGAATGTATGACAATTAAAAACAAAGCGTAGCTCACCAAATGCATGACAAGATATAACATAAACTGAAAATAACACAAGAATTCACACACCACTTCTAGGGTACGCCTCACTATTGCCTTGCCCCTCGAAACGTGGTCGTCGAGTACAGGACATTTTAGTAAGTCCTTATGTCCATGAACATGGCATAAGGGTAGCTTCTAAGGTGTCCTACTGTTGCTCTGGTGACCACACTATCCCTACAAGCTCGAATTGTGGTCGTCAAGTATAGGACGTCTTAGCGGTCCTTATGTCCATGATCTAGTTGCCTCGAAACAGTTGCCTCGAAACAGTTGCCTCGAAACAGTTGCCTCGAAACGGTTGCCTCGGATTAAAAAAGGATCAAGGACATAAGGGTAGCTTCTAAGGTGTCCTAACTGTTGCTTCGGTGACCACACTGTCCCTAAAATCGAATTGACCCGAACACCTCCAACGGTGGTGCTACCTACCCCTCAATGGTGGGATGGCACTACCTAAAGGACACTTACACAGCTTAATTCCTTAGGGTAGGTAGATGACTCATGGATACTTGCTCTTTTCAAAAACAAACAAAATACTTTTCACACCTTACACTTTCAAAAGGCTTTCAAAACAATTTTTCAAACACTCTTGAGGACTGATACAAGAGTCGATCTGAAATCTTTAAACGAAACTTTTTCAAACTCACTCACAGTTGAAAAACAAGCAATTTTGAAAACACAAATGAGCAAGTATCTAAGAGCCCATGGATAACCATGGATAGAAAGGGTGCTAACACCTTCCCTTTCTATAAATCTACCTCCCGAACCGAGAGCTAATCTCAATAAGGAATTTTTCTGTGCTTTTGTCCTTTCCTTGTTGGAGAAAATAAAAGATGGTGGCGACTCTTGCTTCCGCGACATTTCGCGAAACCAGCTTTAAACAGTCAGTTCCAGATCCACCGATCACACTTGTATTCCTCCGGGAAACATTCTTATACTCTGTTGAGGAATATTAAGACTGCCGGGGATGCTCTTATGTTTGCTGGAGAATGTCTTTATACTCCGTTGGGGAATATTAAGACGCTCTGGGGATACCCGATCTTTTCAGAGCTGATGGTAGACTAACTCTGCTTGGGGGAGAGTATGCCTGATTCATCCATGGTTGCAAGTCTCAGAGGGGAGAGCTACCATTACTGTCTTATCCTGCGGGGAGTGAAGGTATATTAGCCATATTCTTCAGCTGAATATATACCTTGGTACCTGGTGGACAGAGCAACGAGACCGCTCAGACAATTCTTATTGCCCCTACTTCTGATATCACCCGTAATTTGTCTTTTGTTTCGCATGTAAATATTTATGAGCAGCAATTAATGTCAAATGCATATATCAAAAATGAACATTGGACGTTCTTTGCAAAACAAAACAGGTAAAGGAAAAACAATTTGAAATTTGTTTGAAAAGGAATTTGTATTGACTTTGAAGTTTGGCCTTTAAATAGGCGTTTTGTACAAGAGGCTGACGTCCAAGTAAGAGAACGCCGCCGAACAAATAGAATTTATACAATTTGTGAAAACAAAACAACTATGTGAATAGTCCCACTGGGTTCCAGCTCTGCTATTGCCTTTATATCTTCAAGCATCTCATCACTTTGCTACTTAGTTGAAGATGAATCTGATTGACTGGTGTCGTCCGAGCCTGATAGTTGATACCGAAGTCTGGATGCGAGGTGATCTAATGAGACATAGTGTTACGCTTTTAATCCCTAACTTTTTCCTGGACCGCCCTTTCGGGTTTTCAGTCCACCAGGAAACCCATTTTTGCCCAAGCCTCCTTTTCAGGTTTTCGACTTGACGGGTGTACAGATTTTTTTTATTTTCATCCCTTATTTTTGCCCGAACCCTTTTGGTTCGCCGGGAAGCCCTTATTTTTGCCTAGGCCAGTCAACCTAGCGGGTCTTTGATTATGCGTAGTATCTTTTTACTATGTCTGCATTGACAGGGTGAGGAAGGTCGTCACCATCCATGGTGGTTAGAATCATCGCTCCTCCTGAGAAGATGTTCTTAACCACAAATGGCCCTTCGTAAGTAGGGGTCCATTTGCCCCTGGGGTCACCTTGAGGTAGAATAATGCGCTTGATTACCAGGTCCCCAACTTGATACTCTTGTCGTCTGACTTTCTTGTTAAATGCCTTGATCATTCGTTTTTGATACGTCTGACCATGACAAATAGCAATAAGTCTCTTTTCGTCGATTAGATTCAATTGATCAAGTCGGGTCTGAATCTAGTCGTCTTTGCTCAAACCTGCATCCTTCATGATCCGAAGAGAGGGTATCTGAACTTCAATGGGTAAAACTGCCTCCATGCCATAAACCAAGGAATAGGGTGTTGCCCCTGTTGACGTCCGTGCTGAGGTACGGTACCCATGAAGAGCAAATGGTAACATCTCGTGCTAGTCTTTGTATGTCACTGTCATCTTCTACACAATCTTCTTAATGTTCTTATTTGTTGCTTCAACAGCCCCGTTCATCTTCGGCCGGTAGGGAGAAGAGTTATGATGTTGTATCTTGAATTGCTCGCAGAGCTCAGTGATCATCTTGTTGTTAAGATTGGTACCATTGTCCGTAATGATCCTCTCTGGTACGCCGTATCGACAGATCAGGTTGTGCCGAATGAACCGTGCCACGACGTTCTTGGTTACCGTAGCAAAGGAAGCTGCTTCAACCCACTTTGTAAAGTAATCAATCGCTACCAGGATGAAACGATGCTCGTTGGATGCTGTAGATCTGATCTCGCCGATCATATAAATGCCCCACATTGCAAAAGGCCAAGGCGCTGTCAAAACATTCAGAGGAACTGGAGGAACATGCACCTTATCAGCATAAACCTGGCACTTGTGACAGGTCCGAGAATGTTGATAACAGTCGGCTTCCATTGTGGACTAGTAGTATCCTGCCCGAAGGATTTTCTTTGCCATGGTATGTCCACTGGAATGAGTTCCGAAAGTACCTTCATGCATCTCTTCCATGATCCTTTCTGCTTCAATCTTATCCACACAACGCAGTAAGGTTGAATCATGATTACGTTTGTAAAGAATCCCATTGCTGATGAAGAACTTTGCCGCGAACCTTCTCAGAAACTTCTTGTCATTAACAGATGCACCCTCGGGGTATTCTTGAGCTTCAAGGTACCTCTTCACTTCATGATACCAAGGTTTTTCTGTTACCTCTTCGGTCTCAAGATCACAATAATGTGCAGGTTCATCCAATTTCCAAATAATGATCCGGGGAGCCTCGTTGTCCCATTTGACTTTGAACATAGAAGACATCGTAGCTAACGTGTCCACCAACTGATTCTCCTCTCTTGGGAAGTGTTCAAAGGTTATCTCCTCGAAATGGGGAAGCAACGTCAATACATACTCCTTGTAAGGAATAAGATTTGGGTGTTTCGTATCCCACTCTCCTTTGATCTGACTGGTCACGAGAGCGGAATCTCCGAAGACACTCAGAAACTTAATCCTTAAGTCAATTGCAGCTCGCAGACCCATAATGCATGCTTCATACTCCGCCATGTTGTTGGTGCAGTTGAAACACAGTCGGGCGGTAAACCGAGTATGAGAGCCTTTAGGAGATATGATTACAGCGCCAATGCCATTACCTAAAGCGTTTGAAGCTCCATCAAAGTGCATAGACCATCGGGATCCTTCCTCAGGTCCTTCATCCGGTCCAGGTGTAACACAATCAGTTATGAACATGATATTCTCGTCTGGAAATTCAAAGTTCATAGACTGATAATCATCCACTGCCTGATGTGCCAAATGGTCTACCAATACACTTCCCTTGATTGCTTTTTGAGTTGTGTACTGGATGTCATATTCAGTCAAGATCATCTGCCATCTTGCTATTCTTCTGGACAAGGCAGGATTTTCGAAGATATACTTGATTGGATCCATTTTTGAAATCAACAAAGTAGTGTGAGTCAACATATACTGTCTCAGCCGGCGAGCAGCCCATGCCAAAGTGCAGCAAGTTTTCTCGAGCAGTGAGTATCGGGTCTCACAGTCGGTAAACTTTTTGCTAAGGTAATAAATAACATGCTCTTTTCGGCCAGACTCGTCATGCTGACCCAGCACACATCCCATTGAGTTATCGAGCACCGTCAAGTATAAAATCAAAGGTCTCCCTTCAACTGGTGGCATAAGAATAGGTAGCTCCTGGAGGTACTCTTTGATTCTTTCGAAAGCAGCCTAACATTCATCGTTCCAACATACCACTTGATCTTTCTTCAGCAGTTTGAAGATTGGCTCACAAGTAGCAGTTAGGTGCGAGATGAATCAGGCAATATAGTTAAGTCATCCTAGAAAGCCTCTGACCTCTTTCTCTGTCTTGGGAGCTGGCATCTCTTGTATGGCTTTCACCTTGGTAGGGTCCACTTGAATACCTTTGTCGCTCACGATGAAACCCAACAGTTTACCAGACCGTACCCCGAAGGTGCATTTGTTTGGGTTCAATCTCAGCTTATATAACTTCAACCTGTCAAACAGCTTCTGTAGATGGTAAAGGTGTTCCTCCTCAGTTTGGGACCTCGCAATCATATCATCGACATATACTTCAATCTCATGATGGATCATATCATGAAACAAAGCAACCATGACACGCTGATACGTTGCCCCAACATTTTTCAACCCAAAAGGCATGACCTTGTAACAAAAGGTACCCCACTGAGTAACAAAAGTGGTCTTCTCCATGTCTTCAGGAGCCATCTTGATTTGATTATAATCGGAGAAACCATCCATAAAGGAGAATACCTTGTACTGAGCAGTATTGTCAACCAGAACGTCGATGTGAGGTAGAGGGAAGTCATCCTTAGGGCTTACCCTGTTCAAATCCCGGTAGTCAACACACATTTGGACCTTACCATCCTTCTTCGGCACTGGAACCACATTGGCGACCCACTGAGGGTAAGAAGTTACTGCTAGAAAACCGGCGTCAAATTGTTTCATAACCTCAGCCTTGATTTTCTCGGACATCTCTGGACGCATACGGTGAACTTTCTGTTTTACCGGAGGACAGTCTTCCTTGGTAGGCAGGCGATGAACCACAATGTCGGTATCCAACCCAGGCATATCTTTGTAAGACCAGGCAAAGATTTCCACGTAGTCATGCAGCATCTGAATCAACCGCTGTTTCACACTAAGCTCCAAATTTGCACCGATCTTGACTTCCTTTTTGTCTGTCTCAGTACCCAGATTCACCGTTTCTACTAGCTCTTCATGTGGCTGAATGGCCCGCTCTTCCTGGAGTAGCAGTCTTGCAAGCTCACCAGGAACTTCGCAATCATCTTCACCTTCGTCTTCGGCTAAGTTGATCGGATTTTCAAAGTCATAACTGGCAGTAGTAGAGTCGTTACCAGTGAGATCCAGAGTGGATTGGGACCTGTATATGTGAGTGTGTGTAAAATAGCTGTTTTACAATATGTAATAAAGAAAGACAAGGAGCACAAAATTTGAAATGCGAAAACGTCCAATGCTTTCATTAATGATATATGAAAATGGCATACAAAATCTCTCACAAATGAAGCCACGGTGCCCCGGGTAAGACACCGGGCCATAAAGTTTCAAAATATTGTCTGTTACAAATTCGAAACAAAAAGCTCATTACTGAGTAATAAAGGTAATAGGGATGAAATCTTTTGCTGTCCAGTTGTTTGGTCCACCGTTGGTCGTAGGATAGATCCAGCTGTCGAATTCAGACTCCTCCACGTCATCTTCGATGGCATTTACTCCCGAGTTGCTGATGAACACAGAAGGTCTTCCAATCCTTGCACTTCGAACAGCCCTCTGAGCTTCTGCAGTGAAACCCAAATCGAACTTGTTAGTCTTCTGAGTGAAATCAGGAAGTCGGCCCCAGTTTGCATACTCACCCTTCTCAATAACAACCCGGGCATCCTTTAAGGAATCCATCTTCATGGGACAATCCTCCATCACAATCTCAGTCGACGCCAGTGTCTGAGGAACCTCTTCAAAGTGTTGAAATGGGGTCTCAATGAACTCCCCATCCATCTCTACGTACCGGAACGAGTTGAGGTGGCTGACCATGTACTCCTCCTCCCCTTGAACTGTCACAATCTTGCCTTTAACCGGGTACTTCAACTTCTGGTGGAGCGTTGAGGTTACGGCTCCAGCTTTATGGATCCACGGACGACCCAACAAACAAGAATAGGATGGCCGAATGGCCATCACGTAGAATGTAGAATTGAAGACCTGAGAACCAACTTTGATTGGAATATCAACCTCACCATGCACCATCCTCTTAGACCTATAAAAGGCCCGAACAACAATGTTACTCGGCTTTAGCTCCAAACCTTCGCAATCCAGCCTGTCTAGAGCTTTCTTGGGAAAGACGTTCAACGAGGAACCAGTGTCAACCAACACATGTGCAAGAGTAGTGCCCCTGCATTCAATAGAGACATGCAGGGCATCATTATGGTTCTTCCCTTTAGCAGTCAGATCAGCGTCGGAGAAACCCAAACCATTATCAGCAGTTAAATTGGCCACACAATCGGTAAATTGATCAACTGATGTCTCTTGTGGCACGTGGGCCGTCTTTAGGAAGGTAATCAGAGTCTTGACATGGGCCTCTGAACACAATAGCAGTGATAACATTGAAATCTTGGATGGGGTTTGCCCCAGTTGCTCAACTACATTAAAATCACTCTTCTTAATAATCTTCAGAATCTCTTCCATCTCCTGTTTGGAAGCTTCAACAGTGATTGTCTTTGGCACCTCCGTCTGGGCAGGCATATCAGTGGTGATCCCTTTGCCCCGAGCGTTAGAAGACTCGGCGACAGTGGGAGGAACAGGGACTTGATCAGGAAGGGAAGCAGGTACACTTGCAGGCTTAATGACAAAAGGTCTTCGGACAGCTGGTGGAGCAATATCAGGTAAGAAAAGTCTACCACTGCGGGTGACTTTAGCAGGCCCAGTAATGTTACTGATGCCGGTATCAGCGCCGAACTCTTTCTTAACTCCAAGAACATAAACATCTGCCCTATAGTGCCAAGGGACAGCTTTGTCAGATGTATAAGGGATGGGCCCCAGAACGGTGATGATTATAGGTGCGGTCTTCGGAACAAATGTAATTCTAACAGGCGTCCTCGAGGGAGCCTTGGAAGAATTGTCGAAAATGGTAATGATAGAAACTTCTTCAGAATGAACGGGTGGAACAGCAGCCTTCTCAAAAAGAATCTCTTTACTATCCATCAGGTTCTGGATACCTGACTTCAGAGATGGGCAACCAGTAGGTAAAGCAGAACACATAGGGCAACCTTCACCATAGCCCGGAAATAAACCGGCTAGCAACAGGTTCTTCTTGATAGTCATTAGAGGGGTAACAACATCATCCACAGAAATTACAAATAAGTCTTCCTCTACAGCATTCACTCCATGCCTGGGCATGGGAGCAGTTACAACATTAGGCCTCTCGTGCGCCTCGAACTCAATCTCCTTTGCATCAATTAAGTCCTGCACCTTGTTCTTCAAAACCCAACAATCGTCTGTATTATGCCCCAGGCTATCAGAGTGAAAAGCGCAGCGGGAATTAGGGTTATACCTTTGTGACATTGTATTTGGATTCTTTGGAGCTTCTTTTAGGGTCACCAGATTGGTCTTCAGTAATTGTGGCAAAATCTGAGACAAGGTCATGCTGAGACGAGTGAATTGCCTTTGAGGTCTTTCGTCTCTTCGTTGGTTATGATGCTGAGGAGCACCGGAAGGTTTTGAGATAACAACCACATTGACAGCTTGGCGGTGTTCAGGTCTGCTCTTTCTTCTTGAACTGTAGACCGCACTGGACTCTTTCTTAAACGGTCTTTTCTCGGTGCTTGATGAGGCACCCTTCTATATCTTCCCAGCCTTAATGCCCGCTTCAATCCTCTCACCAGTTAAGATGAGGTATGTAAACCCGGCTGAGGAGCTTCCAATCAGATGATTAAAGAACGGACCAGACAGGGTCCCCAGAAACATATCAACCAGTTCACGATCAGCCAAAGGTGGTTGCACCCTTCCGGCCAGGTCTCTCCATTTTTGAGCATATTCTTTAAATCCTTCACCCGTCCCTATTGACATACCCTAGAGTTGGGTACGCGTAGGAGCGAGGTCGAAATTATACTGATAATGCCTAAAGAATGCAGCAGCCAAATCCTCCCAGCTGCGGATACTGGCTCCGTCCAACTGATAGAACCACTCAAGTTGAGTCCCTGAGAGACTGTCTTGAAAGAAATGGATCCATAAGTTCTTATCAGTAGTGTAAGGTTGGATCTTCCTTACATATGACCGGAGGTGCAGCTTTGGACAGGAAGCTCCGTCATACTTGGCAAAGGCAGGTGCCTTGAACTTATGGGGAATCACCACCCCAGATGATAAACCCAAATCTCCGAAGTCCAGACCGGGCACTTCCATAGCGTTCAAACGGTCTTCCAGCTGTTTGTACTTATCCTCAGCAGGAGGATACTGTTCTTCATCATAGTCCGTCTCGTTGTCGGAGACTTCAGGGCTAGGAGCCCTCCTTTCTTGCGGACTGTCTTTCTCTCCAAACGGGGTGGCCAGATTAATTTCATTCTGCAGCCCGTTTCCAAACCTGCGTCCGGTGTTGAACAGCATGGTCCTATTCTTCTTCTTCTTCCTCTCTTTCAGGATCAGGGTCTTCAGGTCCTACTGACCCTTAGCTAGGCTCATGACCAACTCTTGAAATTGGGCATTCTGGGCCTGGAGGGCCTTGATAGCTTGCTCAGTGGAAGTTTCAGCAGACATGATGATTGCTGAAATAAACAGTGAAGAAGATAAGAGACCTGTAAAAGGGTACCTGTTATGCATATGATGAATGATATGTTATTTATGTAATGCATTCAAGGGTTCAAAAATTCAAATTTGTTGCAGACAAAAAAGAACACATGTCATACCAAGAAGAATTTTGTTAGTACATAAGTGCCCCATGGGCGAAATATTACAAAATTCTTAATGTAAAAAGACATTGCGCATCCTTTTTGGTGCGATGTAAGTGTTGAGGGTCTCCTCCTCGTGAAGTCAGCGGGTAAGCTCCAAAACCTTCTTCTCACTGGCATAGAAGCTGGCTTCAAAAGTATTCCGCTCTTCCTTGAGTTGGATCCAACTCTTTTACATTTCTTCCCATGATGTTGGCATGTCAGGATGTAGGATGGCGTATGGAACCTCTCCTTCCATAACAGGCTCTTTGATCAAGGGGAGAATGTGAGGATATGGCATCATAAGATTCTGGGAGCGGGTTCGTACCCACTTGAGGTAAGGCTCAAGGGGGATGGAATTCTTGTGCCCTAGTGTCTTACTATCCACCTTATTAGGCATCCTCCAAGCTCTGATGAACCTTTGTCGAAGCCCTTTCGTATCATTGTCGAAGTCAAAAACTAGGTCAGGAATCAGCATGTCATGAGGGCCATCCCTCCGAGCATATCCAAATTGTCTCAAAGCTAGACAAGGGTTGTAGGTAATGCCTCCCCTAATTCCAAGTAAAGGAACATTAGGAAATTCTCCACAACGATCAATGATGGTGACATTTTCTCTGGACCGAGAACACCAATGTACATCAGAATGTGTGAGGGTCATCAATCGTTGTGACCACCTTAAACCCTGCTCATTCTTCATAACTGATTGTGGAAGGTGAGAAATAAACCACCTTGCTAGGAGAGGAGTACAACACATGAGAACACCTCTTTTCCTCATTGTTCGTGTGTAAAATGAGTGGAGGATGTCCCCAAACAATGTAGGTATGGGATTCCTGGATATGAAAATCTTGACAGCATTCACATCTATAAGCTGATCAGGATTTGGGAACAAAACCAACCCATAGATAAGGAGTGCCACAATATCTTCAAAGGCTTGTAGATCAAGAGAATTCCAACATTCTCGTGCCTTCTCAAACAGAAACTTTGCCAAAAATCCTTTGATACCACTTTTGGTTTCCCAATGCCCCTTGATGTCGGATGATTGCAAGCGTAAAGCTTGAGCAACATCTTCAAGTTTTGGTTCCTTTTCCGTACCGTTGTAGGGTAGTTGACCAAGAATAGGAATTCTCAGGAGTTGATAAAATTCCTCCAAAGTAGGCACTTTTATACCCCAAAATTTGCCCTCCCATATTCCTCAAGATTTCTCAAAGGTTGCACAGTCAAATCACCTCCTAAGGCAGTCAAGTCAAAATTAGGGTTTTGTGTTGCATCAAGGTCCTTACATCCAAATGACCTCAAGTGCTCCTTAATGTCCTAACTTATGCTCAAATTCAGGTTCAGCTCAAGAGTCAATACTTTAAAGAAGGTATCCGACTGTGTGAGTTTTCTCGAAGAAATATGGTGAAAAAGTGTGCTGAAAGTGCAGTTTTTACGCGCTAAAAAATTCATAACTTGAAGATCGTGACTCGTTTTGAACCCATTCCGGTGGGCAAAATTCCGTCTTGACATTATCTACGTTTTCATATCTCACGACTGGAAGCCAATTTCGACCAGAAGGTCTTCAAAAATGTGGATTTATCAAGTATTTTCGTACAGAAAATTTGTGACAGAAGTTTATTTGCGTCATGTTCAGAAAATCATAACTTGGTCGATTTTCATCGTATCGAGCTGGTTCCGGCGCCAAAATTTCACAAATTAAGTTGGCTACATTTTCACAGGAGGTATCGAGTTCGAACG
Organism: Vicia faba; assembly: GCA_948472305.1. Taxonomy (NCBI): domain Eukaryota; kingdom Viridiplantae; phylum Streptophyta; class Magnoliopsida; order Fabales; family Fabaceae; genus Vicia; species Vicia faba. Next base: position 1,033,727,545 of record OX451741.1, read on the forward strand.
GTGTTCAAAAGGCCTTCATTATTTGCTCAGAGTGTGTGACACACCGAAAATCCTGAATGCTGAATATTAATTTCATCACTAACCTTTTTTTTTGTAAATAAAATCTAACCATTAACTTAGTTAATTTAGGTTTCAATTTTAACATTTTTCTTAATAAATTAAAATATGTAGAAATTAGGTTTTTTTAATATTCTCATCCTTTTTTTTAATAAATAATTTTCTCATCATTATTATTATTAATTATTAAATACTTTTGTAAATAAATATGTAAAATAATTAATTAGTGTAAATTAGGTTTTAAACTTTAACCTTTTCTTTAATAATTAAAAACAACTTAGAATTAGGGTTTCTCTTCAATTTTAATTTCTTTATTTTATAAATACAAAAAAACCTAAAAAACGTTTCTTTTCTTTAATTTGATAATTAATTAACTTTTCATTCAATTTAATTTCATTTAATTTCTCAAAAGGGTCCAACGCCCTCGAACGTTCAATTTCAATTTCTATTTCGCACGTTATTTTATTTTATTGTGAATATTATGTAATTGCTCAAGCCTTGTAATAGTAATTAGGAATTTATTTTACTTTCCGCATTTTTATTCAAAACGGGTCTTTGTTAATTTGGCGATGTATACACCCGCGCCTTGTAATAGCGTAGGATTCATCTTTCTGCATTTAAATTTCCGCACTTTTAAATTCTAATTGCATGAAAGAATGTATGGCTAATTAAAAACAATGCGTAGCTCACCATGTCATGATTAAAGATAATTGCTAAACATGAAAATAACACACAAATTCACACACCACTCTTAGGGTACGCCTCACTGTTGCCTTGCCCTCGAAACGTGGTCGTCGAGTATAGGACGTTTTAGTAAGTCCTTGTGTCCATGACATGATCCAGTTGCCTCGAAACGGTTGCCTCAGAATTAAAAAGGATCAATGGCATAAGGGTAGCTTCTAAGGTGTCCTACTATTGCTCTGGTGACCACACTGTCCCTAACAAACGAATTGACCCGAACACCTCCAACGGTGGTGCTACCTACCTCTCAATGGTGGGATGGAACTACCTTAAGGACATTTACACAGCCTAATTCCTTAGGGTAGGTAGATGACTCATAGATACTTGCTCTAAAAAACAAATCAAAACTCTTTTCACACCGACACTTTCAAAAAAAAGCTTTCAAAACAATTTTTCAAACACTCTTGAGGACTGATACAAGAGTCGATCTGAAATCTTTAAACGAAACTTTTTCAAACTCACTCACAATTGAAAAGCAAACCATTTTGAAAACACAATGAGCAAGTATCTAAGAGCCCATGGATAACCATGGATAGAAAGGGTGCTAACACCTTGCCTTTCTATAAATCTACCTCCCGAACCGAGAAACTATCTCATAAGGAATTTTGCTGTGCTTTTGTCCTGTCCATGTTGGAGAAAATAAAAGACGGTGGCGACTCTTGCTTCTGCGACATTTCGCGAACCAGCGTTAAACAGTCAGTTCCAGATCCACCGATCTCAGGACTGGCGACTCTGCTGGGGAATCTTTAAAAAGTGAGGTGTACCTTAGGACTAATATCACTTGTGTTTTCAATTGCCTGAATTGCTTGCTTTATTATTGTGGGTACTGTCTCGGGAGTTCTATAGATCCTAACCTGGATCTGGGGGATACCTTCTTAGAAAGTAGCAACAAGGCTGTGAGGGAACTGTGCGGGGTATACCGACATGGTTGAAGCAGTCTGCTACATTGATGTGGCACTTTGGTGAGTACTGGTAACCCTTGAGTTCAGTCAAGGAGAGTACGGGGCCGCCGCGTGGTGTCGTGAAGCATCAACTGACCTTAGGAACCTTAATTGAACCATCTTGGCCTCTTTAGGGTAGTGAGATAACTGACTTTGGTGCAGTCCGAGGTTGGTTAATACTCGATACTACACTCAATTGAGGATTGTCTTCTTGGAATATTTCGGTCGCCAGTTCAGTGGCTAAATCGAAACGATGAACAATGAAAGCAATCCAATGATATTGGGACCCTTAGAACCCGGTTACTTCCGATAGGACAGGTTTTGAGCCCACCAATTTCAAGAGGGTAGTACCCCAAACTTCATGCTGGCCTAAACTCTAAGGGCTGTCTTGTGTGACTTGTGTGCTTTCAAACTTGACTATTTGCATGCTTGTTATCTGACACTTGAGTTTCTTGCAGGTTTTGTTTACAGTCCTTAATTGGGACTCATAACAGGGTTTACCTACATTACCCCATGCATAGCATAACATCATACCATTGCATGCATCCCGCATAAGGACTAACCCATTTCAAGGATCTCAAGGGCTTGTGATGCAGGTCATGATGAACCAACATGTCTGGCAAGGGGCAAAGGGGATTTATTTTCCTCTAGCCAAGGTTTTCAGGGGCTATGACCCACTCGATATGGTGAGCCTTGACTCTTGAAGAAGTACTCTCCACAATATGAAGTTCCTTCAATCAAGCCACCGGATTCAAATTCTAATAATTTTTCTTGTTTACCCCGCGAGATCCTTGAAAACATCGCATGCATGCATACACATCATTGCATTATAGGTACCCTTGTTACAGGTCACTTACCTTCTCCGCTGTTTATTTCAGCAATGGCTTCCCAACCAGACAACCAGGATCTTCAGGCTCAAGAGACTCGGTTCAGGGAAATCCTCCTAAACCTATCCAAGGGGCAGGAAGAGTTGAGAACACTCCTCATGGGGACCTTGGTCAGGAACAGTTCAGAGGACGATAAGGATGAACGGCTGAAACATCTGCAAGCTAAGGTGGATACAATGAGAACCCAGATGCTGGAACAGATGACTCTCATTCAAGACTTAGCTCAAAGACAAGAAGAGCTCAGGGTTCTCGTTAACCAACTGCTTTGGGATAACCAACTGGGGCAAACATCTAAGGTTGAAGAGCCAGTCATCATTAAATTCCATTTTAGACAAGAAGACAAGGGAAAAGCTCCTCAACCTGCTTCAGAGTCACAAATTTAGCATCAACCTCACCAGCTTCAGCAAGATAGTATGAAGCAAGTAGTCAGGGTTGGAGACCAAACCGGTAATCAGCCTCCAAGAAGTCAAAGATTTGGTTCAATGAGTAGACCTCTCTAAGCTGCTGCTACTTCACAGGTCCAACAACGACCTCGCCAAGAACAACGGGCTGATCAAAGCAAGCCAGACAAGCCCAGGAGGCAATTCACCAAGCTCAACACGTCACTGTCTCAAGCTTTACAACACCTGTTAAGGTTGAATTTGGTAACTCTAAGGGCTCCTCCCCGGAATCCCAACGTCTCTGCTCCTACTTATCATCCCAATAGAAGATGTGTATACCACTCTGATGGTCCGGGACATGACACAAACGACTGCTGGTCTCTGAAGAACAAGATCCAGGACCTGATTGATGAAGAAGCAGTGGATTTCACCCAAGATGGCCAAGCTGAGTTCTTCTACGATCCCTGCAAGGTTCACCATTTGAAGTGACAAGTCCTGAGACGAGAAAACTTTTGTTCATTCGAATGTTCAAGTTGTATTTTTATTTGATTATTCAAACATTAATGTCATAGCAAACTCTTTTACGTTATCAATGCATCGCATATGTCTGTCTTGAATCAATATATTCGCATTCTCTATACTCAAACTGCTTTCATTTTCTGATGTTAACTCTCAATTAAAAAACTCTAAGCCTCTTGAGGGAGGATGACGAAAACGATATCGATCTTTACAGTATGCTTTTGAACAGACCCCGCTGATGAGGTACATGCATTGTTTCAATTCCTAAACACTGGAGTTATAAGGAATATAATCCCTCGTCAACCCCTTCGAGCCAAAGAAGTAGGAGTTTTTTTCTTTTCGCAAAAAAATTAAAAACCCTTAATCATAACCTGGGGCAGGGTAGTTCTCTCGGTTGATCCAAGTGCACAGCGAATAGCACCAAAGAAGTCCTTACAAAACAAAAGACAGTGATGGTTCCGAATAATCATAAAGACAGGCAGTCATCATTTCTCAAAATAAAAGCCCAACAAGTCAAAACCTACGAAGGAGACTTACAAAAACTGGGGCATCCCGCTGACAGTAATCACAAAAGAAACAGTTCAGGCAAAAAACAGGGATAACGAAATCAAAAAGAAAGAGGTCCTACAAACCCTCAACAAGAAATGACTGCATATTCAAAACAAACTTTCAATATCCGAACCATCATTGGAACATCAGGACAAAGACTCAAACAAGGACTAACGCACGATCAGCTGAGTTTAGGTTTGAAGAACCTCACGAAGAGCGGGTGGGTACAAATATAATTTGAGCCTTTATCCTTTGTTTCTTAAACCGTGAACCAGGCCACGCTACGACCCTTAAAAGTCCTAGCTGAAGCATGGGTTAGTTCCAAAGCATACTGTTACCAAAGGTATCATGACTCCTTAAGGCTTGCGGTAAAATAACGAGTTGACATCACAGTTTACAAAAAATTTCACTTGTTTTTATGAAAAAAACTGCATTTTCAAAAACTTTAAGACAGACATAAGCTTTGCATTTTTAAAATAACATTGTTTGCATATGACTATTTGTTTGAACAGCATAGAAATTCGCACGAAGAATATCTAGTGAACAAAAGCACTTCCAATCCAGGGGCACGGCATGATCATGGTCTATCATCTGGGGCAGTTAAGTCAAGATTCGGAGAATCTCTCAAAATGCCAAATAGCCTGGGGCAAATCTCCACCTGAGTCACTTGGGGCATTGGACATGAATTCCAGCGACGAATCGTGCATGTTCAAAGATCTGTGGACGGTATGGCAACACAACAACAGGGGCACCTCCCTACATTCTGAGAATGTGAACATAGTCGAAAAAATACTACGCAAAATCAAAGACCCGCTAGGTTGACACACCTAGGCAAAAATAAGGGCTTCCCGGCGAACCAAAAGGGTTCGGGCAAAAATAAGGGATGAATATGAAAAAATCTGTACACCCGGCAAGACGAAAACTTGAAAAGGCGGCTTGGGAAGAAATGGGTATCCTGGTGGACTGAAAACCCGAAAGGGCGGTCCAGGCAAAAATTAGGGATTTAAGCGTACGACTATGTCCTGGCATCTCGTCACTTGCCTACCAGAAGAAGAGTTGTCAATCGGCAGTCATCAAGCACCTCCACAGGTATCTTCTTCCCTCACCTCAGGAACGGGGGCAATAATAAGTTGTCCAGGAGAGTCCAGTCCAAAAGTTTCCCCAGGAAAGTGGAATCAAACTCCCCAGCAGAGTTCATCAAATCTCCCAACATAACTTATCAACGGTATCCCCAGCGGAGTTATCTTCATCAACCTCAGCAAAGTACTTCTCTTTACCCACAAAGTTCACTCCCCGCAGAGTAATCTATTCGCCAAGTTTATTCCCCAACGGAGTTATCTTCTCCTACCGGTATTCTTGCAATCATCATCCCCAACGGAAACGAAGAATCTCACTCTTCAACATCAGCCCAGGATTTGACTTCCCGGCATCCGTCAAGGATCTATTTTCCTAGACGAAGATACATTCATAAACATCACATTGATATACATCATGATACATGCATATACGCATCATATCATACAATCTCATGTGTTGAAAAATATTATTGCTTGATCCATATCATGCATTGCATATGACTGACCTTTACCTTTCAGGAAGGATACAGTTAAAAGATCAGCTATGTAGACGAATACAGTCAAAAGAGACCAACCCAGTCAAAGAATACAAATCCAGTTAAATCAATGCCTAAAGATTTCTCTGATATAACTCGTCGTTATAGACACCCGTCGTTATAGACACTCGTCGTGATAGACACTCATCATTATAGACACTCGTTGTTATAGACACTCGTCGTCATAGACACTCGTCGTTATAGACACCCGTCGTTATAGACACTCGTCGTTATAGACACTCGTCGTTATAGACACTCGTCGTGATAGACACTCGTCGTTATAGACACTCGTCGTTATAGACACTCGTCGTCATAGACACTCGTCGTTATAGACACCCGTCGTTATAGACACTCGTCGTTATAGACACTCGTCGTTATAGACACTCGTCGTTATAGACACTCGTCGTCATAGACACCCGTCGTTATAGACACTCGTCGTCATAGACACTCGTCGTCATAGACACCCGTCGTTATAGACACTCGTCGTCATAGACACTCGTCGTTATAGACACTCGTCGTCATAGACACTCGTCGTTATAGACACTCGTCGTCATAGACACTCGTCGTCATAGACACTCGTCGTCATAGACACTCGTCGTCATAGACACTCGTCGTTATAGACACTCGTCGTCATAGACACTCGTCGTCATAGACACTCGTCGTCATAAACACTCGTCGTTATAGACACTCGTCGTTATAGACATTCGTCGTTATAGACACTCGTCGTTAAAGACCACCCGTCCATGGAAATAACCTGTCAGTAGAGACAACTCACCAACCTTTCTGAATACCAGACTCGATTCCTGTATCTTGCCAGGGCACGTCTGAAGAGTTCGAAGATCCGATTCCTGTATCTTGCCAGGGCACGTCTGAAGAGTTCGAAGATCCGATTCCTGTATCTTACCAGGGTGTATCTGTTGACGACTATATTCTCCAGACTCGATTCCCGTATCTTGCCAGGGCACGTCTGAAGAGTTTAAAGATTCGATACCTGTATCCGGCCAGGGCACATCTATATAAAGAGTTTGAAGATCAACTCCTGTAACAGGCCAGATAATTATTTTTCTTTCTCAGGTACGCAAGTTCTCGCTAAGGAATCTCTTACGCGATCGACACCTAGATGGCATCTATAAGCCCATCCATATACCAACAGTCTCCAAATGGCATCTATAAGCTCATTCCCGACAAAGTTCTGTCACACCTCCAGATGGCATCTATAAGCCCATCCCCCTATCCATCATCTCTCCAAATGGCATCTGTAAGCCCATTCCCGTCATCACATTGCTGATACTTCACTATGTGAGCGCAAATTTCTGGGCACTTTAGTGTTCAATCATCTTCCACCTTCGGATTACGAAAGGCACGCAAGCCAATCTGCATCCTCAGGTCTAAGAAGATTGAACAGGGGCAACTGTTATACCCCAAAATTTGCCCTCCCATATTCCTCAAGATTTCTCAAAGGTTGCACAGTCAAATCACCTCATAAGGCAGTCAAGTCAAAATTAGGGTTTTGTGTTGCATCAAGGTCCTTACATCCAAATGACCTCAAGTGCTCCTTAATGTCCTAACTTATGCTCAAATTCAGGTTCGGCTCAAGAGTCAATTCTTTAAAGAAGGTATCCGACTGTGAGTTTTCTCGAAGAAATATGGTGAAAAAGTGTGCTGAAAGTGCAGTTTTTACGCGCTAAAAAATTCATAACTTGAAGATCGTGACTCGTTTTGAACCCATTCCGGTGGCCAAAATTCCGTCTTGACATTATCTACGTTTTCATATCTCACGACTGGAAGCCAATTTCGATCAGAAGGTCTTCAAAAATGTGGATTTATCAAGTATTTTCGTACAGAAAATTTGTGACAGAAGTTTATTTGCGTCATGTTCAGAAAATCATAACTTGGTCGATTTTCATCGTATCGAGCTGGTTCCGGCGCCAAAATTTCACAAATTGAGTTGGCTACATTTTCACAGGTGGTATCGAGTTCGAACGGTGTTCTTTAATTTGATAATTAATTAACTTTTCATTCAATTTAATTTCATTTAATTTCTCAAAAGGGTCCAACGCCCTCGAACGATCAATTTCAATTTCTATTTCGCACGTTATTTTATTTTATTGTGAATATTATGTAATTGCTCAAGCCTTGTAATAGTAATTAGGAATTTATTTTACTTTCCGCATTTTTATTCAAAACGGGTCTTTGTTAATTTGGCGATGTATAGACCCGCGCCTTGTAATAGCGTAGGATTTATCTTTCTGCATTTAAATTTCCGCACTTTTAAATTCTAATTGCATGAAAGAATGTATGGCTAATTAAAAATAATGCGTAGCTCACCATGTCATGATCAAAGATAATTGCTAAACATGAAAATAACACACAAATTCACACACCACTCTTAGGGTACGCCTCACTGTTGCCTTGCCCTCTGTGATCGGCGGATCTGGAACTGACTGTTTAAAGCTGGTTTCGCGAAATGTCGCGGTAAGCAAGAGTCGCCACCGTCTTTTATTTTCTCCAACAAGGAAAGGACAAAAGCACAGAAAAATTCCTTATGAGATTAATTTCTCGGTTCGGGAGGTAGATTATAGAAAGGGAAGGTGTTAGCACCCTTTCTATCCATGGTTATCCATGGGCTCTTAGATACTTGCTCATTGTGTTTTCAAAATGTTTGTTTGCTTTTCAAGGAGTGTGTGGGTTTGAAAAAGTTTCTTTTAAAGTTTCAGATCGACTCTTGTATCAGTCCTCAAGAGTGTTTGAAAAGTTGTTTTGAAAGCTTTTGAAAGTGTAAGGTGTGAAAAGTATTTTGTTTGTTTTTGAAAAGAGCAAGTATCTATGAGTCATCTACTTACCCTAAGGAATTAAGCTGTGTAATTGTCCTTTAGATAGTGCCATCCTACCATTGAGAGGTAGGTAGCACCACCGTTGGAGGTGTTCGGGTCAATTCGAGTTTAGGGTCAGTGTGGTCACCAGGCAATAGTAAGACACCTTAGAAGCCACCCTTATGCCATTGATCTTTTTATTCCGAGGCAACCGTTCTGAGGCAACTTATTCAAGGCAACTAGATCAATGGAACATAAGGACTTACTAAGGCGTCCTGTACTCAACGACCACGTTTCGAGGGGCAAGGCAACAGGGTGATCACCAGAGCAACAATAGGATACCTTAGAAGCTACCCTTATGCCATTGATCTTTTTATTCCGAGGCAACCGTTCTGGGGCAACTTATTCGAGGCAACTAGATCAATGGAACATAAGGACTTACTAAGACGTCCTGTACTTGATGACCACCTTTCGAGGTAAGGCAACAGTGAGGCGTACCCTAGGGGTGGTGTGTGAATTGTGTGTCATTTTTCAGTTTATTGTTTGTCTTGTCATGCATTGGTGATCTACGCTTTGATTTTATTTTTGGGCATTCATTCTTTCATGTTATTGTTTAACAGTTAAAAGTGCGAAAATTTAAAGTGCGGAAAGGATAAAGGTCCTACGCTATTACAAGGGCGCGGGTCTACAACGCCAAATTAATCCAGACCCGATTTAAAATAAAGTGCAGAAAATAAATATCTAATAGCTATTACATGGCTTTGGAGCAATTACATTATATTTACAACAGAAATAAATAAAACGCGCGAAAAAAGGAAAATATGATCGAATGCGAGGGCGTTGGACCCTTTAAGGAATTAAAATAAAATTAATAGAATAATTAAATTAAATAAAAAGAAAGAACTTGTTTTTTATGTTTTTTTTTATATTTATGACATTAAATTAATTAAAAGTCAAATGATTAATTCTAATTCTAATTGTTTTTAATTTATTAAAGAAAATGCATTAAAGTTAAAACCTAGAATTAAAACTAAATTAATTATAAATTTTATTTACAAAGTTAATGGTTAATGATACTTATAATAAAAATATTTAATTAATTAAAAAAAGGTAAAAAGTGTTAAAGATCTATTTTTTATTATTTTTGGTTTATTGTGAAATAGAATTAAGTTATAACCTAAAATTAAATCTAAATTAATTAAGGGATTTATTTACAAAATTAATACTAAAATAAAATTATTATTTATTTTTTGTCTTTTCTGATTTTTTTGTGTTTTTGATTTTATGTTGATTAAAAAAAAGAAATAAAAATAGTCAAAATAAGTATAAGAAAAACGACGGAAACAGGCAGCAAATAAAAAAAGCATAATTCTGGAGGCCTGGGAAGCTTCGATCCAGAGAAGGTGTCTCCTTCGATCTGGGATGCTATACCTGCAAAAGTATGTTAGCAAAATAAACTCAGGGCCTGGTATCGAACCCCAGGCCCTTCGATCCTACGTGCGCTGAGTCTTTTCAGGATAAATCTGCAGCAAATGTTAGCAAACGAAGAACATGACCTGGGGCCAAACCCAGGCCCTTTGATCCTGTCTAGGATAGTAAATTGAAGGTAACAACAAGCACGAATGTGTAATGCAAATACAAGGTTGGACAGTTTACCCTCTCTTACCAGTAGATTGGACCTTCGATTTGGGCGCTTCCTGAATGTAGGCACCTTCGATCTGGGCTTCTGGGCTTGGCTACTTTTGCTGAAGGGTGGCTTTGCTTGGAAAATTTTGGCAACCTTTGATGGATTTTGTGGGCAGCCTCTCTCCAATGTTTCTTTCGTTCTCCTGTTGTGTGTTTTTTCGTCCGTTGTAATGTGCCACTGGCCCTTGTATTTATAGGAGTGTGAGGGTCTTGTAACGGTAAGAGACAGCCATTTAACCAGGCCTTTAATGCCATGAGACAAGAATCAGACACATTAAAAGTTTTCCTTTTTTTGAAATATGCATGTCTCTTGAATGAACCTGGACACTTTCACTTGTACATGTCTTATGCAATGTGTATGAATGAAAATTATGGCCAATAATGCCTTGCATTGATGTTTAGGATTTGGCATAAACCACCATTATCACACTTTCCACTTTTGATTCAAATTTGAATTTTTGCCTTGTTTAAGCCTTAGCACGAAAAATGGTAGGCACATAATGATGCTTCAAGGTTAATCAAAGCAAAATATCCCTTTAAATTAATTTTTTTGAATTTCTTTTGATTTTAAAAGATTTAAAATTAATTAAATCCAATAAAATCAATAAAAATGAAAAAATTAATAAAAAAATCTGAAATAAAAGATGGGACACGTGGGAAGCATGGCCAAGTCAATTCAAGTGGAAAAAGTGGGCCCCTTTTGTCAAAAATGGGATTTCAAGGATAAATGATTTTGGCCATTTCACAAAAATTTCCCAACTTCTCCAATGCATAACTTGCTCAATTTTTAAGCTTTGCTCATGTTCTTGGACATTTTAGAAAGGTCTTTGAGTCCTCTAACCAATGCCTTTGGTCCCATGTCATTTTGATTTACCAATCTCAAGTTATGGCCTTTGACTTAAAGTCCCTTTTTGTTGACTTTTGAAAATGACCTATAATGTTGAAATTGATAACTTTTTGTGAGAGCATTTCTTGGACTTGAAGTATGATGATGAGTTGTAGGAAATGTCTTTCTCTTCAAAATGAGCTTTGGATGGAATTTTTCTGGTAATCTATGTGAAAGTTATGCCCTGGTCAATTTCAGTTGACTTTTTCAGCTGTCCAAAAATAGAAACTTTTGCATCTTGATGATTTTTGAGCCAAATTTTGAGAATCATGATCAAGCATTGATCAAATGATGTTTGTGGCTTCAAAATAAGATGTTTACCAAAAATTTGAACTTTTGACTGTCAAATGACCATTTTGCCCCTACAGTTGACTGTAGTGCAATTAGGGTTTCTGACTGTGCAATTTTGTGCTGAAAGTCTTGAAACTTGATATGAGGATGCTTGACCATATTTGTAGGCATGTGAGACTTGATTAGACCCTTGGAAACTTCAACTCCTTGATCAGAACACAAACCCTAGTTTTGACTGCTTAGGAGGTTCTTGCACTGTGCAACCCTTGGGGAACTTTGAAGCTTGACTTGGCAATTTCTTGAAGAATATGGGAGGGCAAATTTTGGGGTACAACACCCTCGAAACGTGGTCGTCGAGTATAGGACGTTTTAGTAAGTCCTTATGTCCATGACATGATCCAGTTGCCTCGAAACGGTTGCCTCGGAATTAAAAAGGATCAATGGCATAAGGGTAGCTTCTAAGGTGTCCTATTGTTGCTCTGGTGACCACACTGTCCCTAACAAACGAATTGACCCGAACACCTCCAACGGTGGTGCTACCTACCTCTCAATGGTGGGATGGCACTACCTTAAGGACATTTACACAGCCTAATTCCTTAGGGTAGGTAGATGACTCATAGATACTTGCTCTAAAAAACAAATCAAAACTCTTTTCACACCGACACTTTCAAAAAAAAGCTTTCAAAACAATTTTTCAAACACTCTTGAGGACTGATACAAGAGTCGATCTGAAATCTTTAAACGAAACTTTTTCAAACTCACTCACAATTGAAAAGCAAACCATTTTGAAAACACAATGTTTAACGCTGGTTCGCGAAATGTCGCGGAAGCAAGAGTCGCCACCGTCTTTTATTTTCTCCAAATGGAAAGGACAAAAGCACAGAAAAATTCCTTAAAAGAGATTGCTCTCGGTTCGGGAGGTAGGTTATAGAAAGGGAAGGTGTTAGCACCCTTTCTATCCATGGTTATCCATGGGCTCTTAGATACTTGCTCAATGTGTTTTCAAAATGTTTGCTTGCTTTTCAATGTGGGTTTCAAAAATATTCTTTGAAAAGTTTCAGTTCAACTCGTACGTCAGAGTGTTTGAAAAGTTTGTTTTGAAAGTTTTTGAAAGTGTGTTGGTGTGAAAAGTATTTTGATTTGTTTGAAATTAGAGCAAGTATCCTTGAGAACCTACCTACCCTAAGGAATTCGTCTGTGTAAATGTCCTTTAAAGTAGTGCCATCCCACCATTGAGAGGTAGGTAGCACCACCGTTGGAGGTGTTCGGGTCAATTCGAGTTTTAGGGACATGGTGATCACCGGAGCAATGGGAAGACACCTTAGAAGCTACCCTCATGCCAGGTTCCCGGATCATGAGGACTTACTAAGACATCCTCTACTCGACGATCATCTTTCGAAAGGCAACAGTGAGGCGTACCCTAGGGGTGGTGTGTGTGAATTGTGTGTCATGTTCATTTGTATTTGTCTTATCATGTTCATTTGTGATCTACGCTTGATTTTATTTTTAAGTCCATACATTCTTTCATGCATATTTATTAACAGTTATATATTTGCGAGAAAATAAATCTAAACTATTACAAATGGCGCGGGTCCACATCGCCAAAATAAACCGAACCCGATTTGACTGAAAGTAAAGAAGCAATAAAATAAAAGTGCGAGAAAGAAAGTTACAAGGCTTTGGGACATGTACATAATTATAATAAATGACATAAAATAAATGCGCAAATTAAATACATTATGAACACGGGCGTTGGACCCTTTTGCAATAAATTAAAATTAATGAAGAATTAAAATGAAAGTATTAAATGTTTTTGGTATTTTTGTGTTTTTAAGATTTAAAAGAAAAAAAAAGAATTTATTGAAATTAAAAATAAAATGCTAAACCCTAGTTCTAATGTTTTTTAAGTTTATTGTGAAAAAGATTGAGTTTTAACCTAATTTAAATCTAAATTATATTTATGTACAATGTAAATATGAAAATAAATAAATAATAGTATTATGATAAGAAAGGAAAAATTAAAAAGATATAAAACTTATCAATTAACCTAATTCTAATATTTTTGGATTTTTATTATGAAAGAGAATTAAAGTTAAAAACCTAATTAAACTAAATAATTTATATAGCATTTATTTATGAAAATAATTATAATATAAATATTTATTATTTTTTTGGTCTTTTCTGATTTTTAATTAAGTTTTTATATTTTGTAAAAAAAAAAATTAATTAATTTAAACAATAATTAAAATGAAAATAATAATTAAAACAAGAATAAAAATAAAATAAAATAAATAAATGAAGGCACACCAGGGTGGGGTGTAGCCCCAGATTGGAGGTACAGGCCTGGAATGTTGGCCCAGCAAGCCTTTGGATCTTGTTTGACTTTTCAGTTTGGGTGCCAGCACGTTGACTGGAGTTTACGTGTTCTTCAGATCCATGCCATTGATTCCATCTTCAGGGGATACGTGGACGTTTGGGTGATGGCGGAACATGGTGCGCCTTAATGAGAAACCTGCACAGGAACTTGAATAGAAAAATAACGTGGAAATTGTGTAGACCTGGGACTTGAACCCAGGTCATGAAGGTCAACATCCACTAACCTCACCACTGGGGCACTCAGCGCATTTTGGTTATTAATTAATATGCAAATAACATAAAGCAAAAGCGTTGGTGAATGGATTTCCAGCGCGAAAATTTAAATGGACTAATCATTGCTTAACACGCCTTCTTCTTCCTCCCCGTCCCTGTAACATAAAACAAATAGGCAACGGTTTTCCAGGTGTGGTTTTAGGCTACTTTAGAGAAAATAGCGACTAGCGCTATACAATCCATAAATTAATCGCGACCGGTGTTTCTTCTTCGTCTCCATGCGCTGAATGCAACTATGGTGGTCGTGAAGGCTAATTTTACCTCTATGCAAAAGCCCCAATTTTAAAAACCTGTAACCCTAATATTCGAAAATGGTAGAATCGCATATGGCTTATGAAAACTCAATTAAACACATCAGTTAGCTTGGAAACTTCACATTAAACAAGAATTCACAAAAAAAAATGCAAAAGAATGTATGAATTATGATATAGGATTTCAAAAATTTCTCTGTACAGGGGAGGTCTTTGCTGCCAGTTCTTTGCGTTTGGACGGATGTTTGGAGTTGGAATCGCTTCAGGGAGCCTTGAGGAAGCCTTTGGAATCAGTCTTAGGGCTTAAAACTTACTCGAACCTTGATTTCAGAATTTTGTTATATGGCTAAATTTTCAAGTTTCCAATAGGCTTTTCAGCGCAGCATATGGTGTGTTATGGTTAGGGTTTGACTTGGTGCTTATGATGGAAGAGAATTGGCTTGTTAGTTGGCCTTAATTCATGCTCATGAAAGAACTAGTCCTAGGGTTTTCACCATTAACCAATTTTCCTTCTTTTAAGCCAAGACCAAGACTTAGTGTGCAATTTAACCCTAGCCTGAGTTTTTGAGTTGGCCTATGATACATGGAGGTTGTCCAAATTCAAATGACACTATTCCATTGGTTTTTGAATTTTATTTGAATTTTTAAAGATTTAAAATGAATTAAATTATCAAAAATTAAATAAAATAGAAAAATCAATATTTGGTCTTGAAATTAATCATGGGACACGTGTGTGGCATGACAAGGATGAATCAAGTGGAAGAAAGTGGGCCCTTTTGTCAAAAATTGAAGTTTCAAGGATAGTTGACTTTTGCCATTTCACAAAAATTTCCCAACTTCTACAAGGCATAACTTGCTCAATTTTTAAGCTTTTCACATGTTCTTGGACATTTTGGAAAGGTATTTGAGTCCTTTAACCAATGCCTTTGGTCCCATGTCATTTTGATTTTCCAATCTCAAATTATGGCCTTTGACTTAAAGTCCCTTTTTGTTGACTTTTGAAAATGGCCTATAATGTTGAAATTGATAACTTTTTGTGAGAGCATTTCTTGGACTTGAAGTATGAAGATGAGTTGTAGGAAATGTCTTTCTCTTCAAAATGAGCTTTGGATGGAATTTTTCTGATAATCCATGTGAAAGTTATGCCCTGGTCAATTTCAGTTGACTTTTTCAGCTGTCCAAATATAGCAACTTTTGCATCTTTGATGATTTCTGAGCCAAATTTTGAGAATCATGATCAAGCATTGATCAAATGATGTTTGTGGCTTCAAAATGATATATTGACCAAAAATTTGAACTTTTGACTGCCAAATGACCATTTTGCCCCTACAGTTGACTGTAGTGCAATTTAGGGTTTTGACTGTGCAATCTTGAGCTGAATGCCTTGAAACTTGATATGAGGATGCTTGACCATGTTTGTAAGCATATGAGACTTGATTGGGCCTTTGAACACTTCCTTTTCTTGATCAGACTCAAAACCCTAATTTTGACTGTATGGGAGACTGTTGCACTGCACAACCCTTGGGGAATTTTGTAGCTTGGCTTGGCAATTTCTTGAGGAATATGGGAGGGAAAATTTTGGGGTATAACAGTTGCCCCTGTTCAATCTTCTTAGACCTGAGGATGCAGATTGGCTGACGTGCCTTTCGTAATCCGAGGGTAGAAGATGATTGGACACTAGAGTGCCCAGAAATTTGCGCTCACATAGTGGCAGTGATGGTGGAATGGGCTTATAGATGCCATCTGGATGTTTGATTGCGTAAGAGATTCCTTGGCGAGAACCTGTATACCTGCAAAATAGAAAATGAGTACCTGACACGTTGCAGGAGCTGATTTTTAGATGCCTGGTATAGATGTGTCCTGACTGGTTACAGGAGCTGAGTCTGGAGCTTCAAACGGCGATGAAAGAATCAGGGATGATTACTACCTTAGCATGAATGGTAAGAGAACCTTGGGCGACTTTAACTTCAACAACGCTTGTTGAGAAAAACATCTTGGGTGACTTTAACTTCAACAACGCTTGTTGAGAAAAATCTTGGGCGTCTTTAGCTTCAACAACGCTCGTTGAGAAAAATATCTGGGTGATTTTAACTTCAACCACGCTCGTTGAGAAAAATCTGGGGTGTCTTCTACTGGGATAAGAATCAGGGAGATCTTAGGGTCGATCTGACTGAACCAGAGAGGCCTTTGACTGGGTAAGAATCAGGAAAATCTTAGGGTCGATTTAACTGAACCGGTCTAGGTCTCGAAATGTCTTCAACTGGATAAGCATCAGGGAGATCTTAGGGTCGATCTGACTGAACCAGAGAGGCCTTTGACTGGGTAAGAATCAGGAAAATCTTAGGGTCGATTTAACTGAACCGGTCTAGGTCTCGAAATGTCTTCAACTGGATAAGCATCAGGGAGATCTTAGGGTCGATCTGACTGAACCAGAGAGGCCCTTGACTGGATAAGCATCAGGAAAATCTTGGGACGATTTAACTGAACCGGTCTAGGTCTTGAAATGTCTTCAACTGGATAAGCATCAGGGAGATCTTAGGGTCGATCTGACTGAACCAGAGAAGGCCTTTGACTGGATAAGCATCAGGAAAATCTTGGGACGATTTAACTGAACCGGTCTAGGTCTTGAAATGTCTTCAACTGGATAAGCATCAGGGAGATCTTAGGGTCGATCTGACTGAACCAGAGAAGGCCTTTGACTGGATAAGCATCAGGAAAATCTTAGGGTCGATTTAACTGAACCGGTCTAGGTCTTGAAATGTCTTCAACTGGATAAGCATCAGGGAGATCTTAGGGTCGATCTGACTGAACCAGAGAAGGCCTTTGACTGGATAAGAATCAGGAAAATCTTAGGGTCGATTTAACTGAACCGGTCTAGGTCTTGGAATATCTTCAACTGGATAAGCATCAGGGAGATCTTAGGGTCGATCTGACTGAACCAGAGAAGGCCTTTGACTGGATAAGCATCAGGAAAATCTTAGGGTCGATTTAACTGAACCGGACAAGGTCTTGGAATATCTTCAACTGGATAAGCATCAGGGAGATCTTAGGGTCGATCTGACTGAACCAGAGAAAGCCTTTGACTGGATAAGCATCAGGAAAATCTTAGGGTCGATTTAACTGAACCGGTCTAGGTCTTGAAATGTCTTCAACTGGATAAGCATCAGGGAGATCTTAGGGTCGATCTGACTGAACCAGAGAAGGCCTTTGACTGGATAAGAATCAGGAAAATCTTAGGGTCGATTTAACTGAACCGGTCTAGGTCTTGGAATATCTTCAACTGGATAAGCATCAGGGAGATCTTAGGGTCGATCTGACTGAACCAGAGAAGGCCTTTGACTGGATAAGCATCAGGAAAATCTTAGGGTCGATTTAACTGAACCGGACAAGGTCTTGGAATATCTTCAACTGGATAAGCATCAGGGAGATCTTAGGGTCGATCTGACTGAACCAGAGAAGGCCTTTGACTGGGTAAGCATCAGGAAAATCTTAGGGTCGATTTACTGAACCGGTCTAGGTCTTGAAATGTCTTCAACTGGATAAGCATCAGGGAGATCTTAGGGTCGATCTGACTGAACCAGAGAAGGCCTTTGACTGGATAAGCATCAGGAAAATCTTAGGGTCGATTTAACTGAACCGGTCTAGGTCTTGAAATGTCTTCAACTGGATAAGCATCAGGGAGATCTTAGGGTCGATCTGACTGAACCAGAGAAGGCCTTTGACTGGATAAGCATCAGGAAAATCTTGGGACGATTTAACTGAACCGGTCTAGGTCTTGAAATGTCTTCAACTGGATAAGCATCAGGGAGATCTTAGGGTCGATCTGACTGAACCAGAGAAGGCCTTTGACTGGATAAGCATCAGGAAAATCTTGGGACGATTTAACTGAACCGGTCTAGGTCTTGAAATGTCTTCAACTGGATAAGCATCAGGGAGATCTTAGGGTCGATCTGACTGAACCAGAGAAGGCCTTTGACTGGATAAGCATCAGGAAAATCTTGGGACGATTTAACTGAACCGGTCTAGGTCTTGAAATGTAGCTTGAGAACTTAACTGGATCTTTCCTGAAAGGTAAAAGTCAGTCATATGCAATGCATGATATGGATCAAGCAATGATGTTCTCCACATAAATGAGATTTGTAAGATATGATGTGTATATGCATGCTATAATGATGTATGTGATGTTTTATGTATGTTTTTGTCTAGGAAAGTGAATCCTTGACGGGTGCCGGGAAGTCGTATCCTGGGCTGATGTCGAAGAATAGATTTTGCTTCCGCTGGGGATGATAACTGCAAGGATAACGGTAGGAGAAGTTGACTCCGTTGCGGAATAAACTTGGCGAATGGAAGATTCTGCGGGGAGAAAAGATACTCTAGCGATCATGCTGGGAAGCAATACTCTGTGGGGATAGAGATGCTTTGCTGAGTGTTGATAGTAGTAATTTGCTGGCGATATCCTTGTTGTACTGAAAGTGTTGATAGACTTCGCTGGGGTGAGAAGACTTCATCGAGGACGCTCTTTCTGTGGCTTTTGGCTGAGGATAACCCAGTTATATCCTGTTGAGGAAATAACTCTTTAAATCAAGCCAGACGACGCGTTCGTGTTCTGTGAAGGATAAGCTTCCAGAATTTACTGGGGATAAGCTTACTGCTTGGGGAGATGAATTCCATCTTTCCTGGGGAACTTGGATGGGACTCTCCTGGGGAAGTGATTCCTTTGAATGTTGATGTATGCCGCCGGGGAACAATCTTTAGACCAAGACTGCCGGGGATGCTTGTTAAGAATATATGCTGCTGGGGAATATTGGGATCTACTGGAGGATACCCAATTTCCTTGAGACTTGTTAACTTTGTTTGGGGAAGAATGCACTGACTTGCTGTCTCACTCTCTGGGGAATTTTAAGATACCTGGTTGTGTTCTTCAACAGGACCTACCCTGATACCTTGGAGGATAGAGCAATCAGACTGCTCAGACCAACCTTTATTGCCCCTGTTTCTTGTGGGGTGCTGATAGTTATTGGCGGACGATCCTTCTTCTGGTAGACAGATGGCGGGACATAGTCGTACGCTTTAATCCCTAACTTTTGCCTGGACCGCCCTTTCGGGTTTTCAGTCCACCGGGATACCCATTTTTGCCCCAGCCGCCTTTTCAGGTTTTCGACTTGCCGGGTGTACAGATTTTTTCTTTTCATCCCTTATTTTTGTCCGAACCCTTTTGGTTCGCCGGGAAGCCCTTATTTTTGCCTAGGTGTGTCAACCTAGCGGGTCTTTGATTGTGCATAGTATTTTTTTTCCGACTATGTCCACGCTCTCAGAATGTAGGGAGTTGCCCCTGTTAGTAGTGTTTTGTCATGCCACCAGAAGGTATTTTATCAGGCAAGATTCGTTGTTGGAATGCCCCAAGTGACTCAGGCGGAGATCTGCCCCAGGCTGATAGGCTTTTTTGAGAGATTCTCTGGATCTTGACTTAACTGCCCCAGATGGTAGACCATGATCATGCCGTGCCCCTTGATTGAAGATACTCTTGTTCATTAGACTTTCGTCATGCGAATTTCTATGCTGTTCAAACAAAAAGTCATATGCAAACAAAGTTATATTAAAAATGCAAAGCTTATGTCTGTCTCAAAGATTTTGAAAATGTATTTTCTTTCATAAAACAAATGATTGTTTGTAAAACGTGAGGTCAACTCCGTATTTACCGTAGGCCTTAAGGAGTCAGGATACCTTTCGTAACAGTATGCTTTCGAACTAACCCATGCTTCAGCTAGGACTTTTGAGGGTTATAACGTGGCCTGGTTCACGGTTTAAGAAACAAAGGATAAAGGCTCAAATTATTTGTACCCACCCGCTCTTCGTGATGTTCTCCAAACCTAAACTCAGTTAACCATACGTTAGACCTTGTTTGAGTCTTTGCTCTGACTTTCCAGTGATGATTCGGATATTGACAGTATATTTTGATTAGGCAGTCATTTCCTTTTTTGTTGAGGGTTTGTAGGACCTCTTTTTGATTTCGTTATCCCTTTCTTTTTTGCCTGAACTGTTTCCTTTTTTGGAATTACAGTCAGCGGGATGCCCCAGTTTCATAAGTCCCCTTTGTAGGTTTTGACTTAATGGGCTTTTATTTTGAGAAGTAATGACTGCCTGTCTTTATGATTGTTCGGAACCATCATTGTCTTTTGTTTTGTAAGGACTCCGTTGGTGCCATTTATTATGCACTTGGATCAACTGAGAGAACTACCCTGCCCCAGGTTATGATTAAGGGTTTTAAATTTCGAAAAGAAAAACTCCTACTTCTTTGGCTCAAAGGGGTTGACGAGGGATTAACATCCTTATAACTCCAGTGTTTAGGGGTTGAAACAATGCCTGTACCTCATCAGCTGGGTCTGTTTAAAAGCATACTGTAGATTATGGTATCATTTTCGTCATCCTCCCTCAAGAGGCTTAGAGTTTAGATCCAGAGTTGACATCAGAAAAAATATGAAAATAGTTTGCATATAGTGAATGCGAATATATTGATTCAAAAATAGACATAAGTGATGCATTAATGGAATAACAATGTTTTAACATGAATAAATGTTTGAACAAAAGAAAATTGCAACTTGAACATTCGAATGAACAAAACTTTCCAGTCTCAGGATTTGTCACTTCAAATGGAAGATTCTCAGCAGAAGAATTTCATTTGGCCACCCGGCATGAACTCCAGCACCCTTCCGTCGACCAAGTCCTGGATCTTGTTCTTCAAGCTCCAACAGTCATCGGTGTCATGTCCAGGACTGTCAGAATGGTAGGCACATCTTTTATCAGGGTTATCAGTAGGAGCAGAGGTGCCAGGATTCTGGGGAGGACCTTTCAAAGTAATCAGATTGGCCTCCAATAAGTGTTTCAGCATTAGAGATGGTGGTATGCCAGTCTCAGTGAAATGTCTTCCAGGAGTGTATCGCTTGCGCCGATTACCCCGTTGATGCTGGGCTTGTGAAGTAGTAGCAATTTGGAGAGGTCTATTCATTGGGCCCGGCCTTTGCCCTCTTGGAAGCTGTTCCATGACTTGGTCCCTGACTTGGGCTGGTTGCTTCATGTCTTGATGAAGCTGACTGATCATGGCCCTCAGTTCTCCTTGCTCCTGAGCTAAACCTTGAATGAGGGTCCTTTGCCCCAGCATCTGGGTCTTCAATGTGTCTACCTCAGCTTGTAGACGTTTCAGCTGTTCGTCCTTGTCATCCTCAGCATTGTTCCTGACCAAAGTCCCCGTGAGAAGTGTCCTTAACTCCTCCTGCCCCTTGGATAAATTCAGGAGGATGTCCCCGAGCCGAGCCTCTTGAGCAAGAAGGTCCTGGTTGTCTTGTTGTGAAGCCATTGCTGAAATAAACAGCGGGAAAGGTAAGTGACCTGCAACAAAGATACCTGTTATGTAAGGATGAGTATGATATGCATGCAATGTTTTCAAGGATCTCGCGGGGTAAACAAGAAAATTTGTTAGCATTGGAATTTAGAGCTTGATTGAAGGACACCCATGTTATTGAGAACTCTTCTTCAAGAGCCAAAGGCTCACCATATCAAGTGGGTCATAGCCCCTGACTTTAGTCATCATGTCTGGTTTTGATTTCCAAACAACCTTGGTTAGGGAACCTTCTTCAGGAGTCAGAGCTCACCATATCAAGTGGGTCATAGCCCCTGACAACATTGGCTAGAGGAAAATAAATCCTCTTTGCCCCTTGCTAGATGTTTGATTTATATGACCTGTATCACAAGCCCTTGAGATCCTTGAAATGGGTTAGGATGTATGCAATGGTATGATGTCATGATATGCATGGGGTAATGTGAGTAACCCTGTTATGAGTCCCAATTAAGGACTGCAAAAACCTGCAAGAAACTTAGGATACCCTGTTATGAGTCCTAATTAAGGACTACAAACACAACCTGCAAGAGACAAATGTCAGGTAATAAGCATGCAAGTAGTTCAAGTAGGAAGGCACACAAGTCACACAAGAGAAGCCCTTAAAGTTTAAGCCAGCACGGAGTCTGGGTAGTACCCTCTTGAAGTTGGTGGGTTCAACCTGTCCTATCAAAGTAACCGGGTTCTAAGGTTCCCAATATCACGGGATTGCTTTCATTGTTCATCGTTTCGATTTAGCCACTGAACTGGCGACCGAAATATTCCAGGAAAGCAACCCTCCATTGAGTGTAGTATCGAGTATCAACCAACCTCGGACTGCACCAAAGTCAGTTATCTCACTACCCTAAAGAGGCCAAGATGGTTCAATTCAGGTTCCTAAGGTCAGTTGATGCTTCATGACACCACATGGAGGCCCCGTACTCTCCTTGACTGAACTCAAAGGTTACCGGTACACAGCAAAGTGCCACATCAACGTAGCAGACTGTTTCAACCATGTCGGTATACCCCGCACAGTTCCCTCACAGCCTTGTTGCTACTTTCTAAGAAGGTATCCCCCAGATCCGGGTTAGGATCTATAGAACTCCCAAGACAGTCCCACAATAATAAAGCAAGCAAGTCAATACAATTGAAAACACAATGATCTTAGTCCTAAGGTACACCTCACTTTAAGTTTTATCCCCAGCAGAGTCTCCAGTTCTGTGATCGGTGGATCTGGAACTGACTGTTTAACGCTGGTTCGCGAAATGTCGCGGAAGCAAGAGTCGCCACCGTCTTTTATTTTCTCCAAATGGAAAGGACATTTACACAGACGAATTCCTTAGGGTAGGTAGGTTCTCAAGGATACTTGCTCTAATTTCAAACAAATCAAAATACTTTTCACACCAACACACTTTCAAAAACTTTCAAAACAAACTTTTCAAACACTCTGACGTACGAGTTGAACTGAAACTTTTCAAAGAATATTTTTGAAACCCACATTGAAAAGCAAGCAAACATTTTGAAAACACATTGAGCAAGTATCTAAGAGCCCATGGATAACCATGGATAGAAAGGGTGCTAACACCTTCCCTTTCTATAACCTACCTCCCGAACCGAGAGCAGTCTCTTTTAAGGTACACCTCACTTTAAGTTTTATCCCCAGCAGAGTCGCCAGTTCTGTGATCGGTGGATCTGGAACTGACTGTTTAACGCTGGTTCGCGAAATGTCGCGGAAGCAAGAGTCGCCACCGTCTTTTATTTTCTCCAAATGGAAAGGACAAAAGCACAGAAAAATTCCTTAAAAGAGATTGCTCTCGGTTCGGGAGGTAGGTTATAGAAAGGGAAGGTGTTAGCACCCTTTCTATCCATGGTTATCCATGGGCTCTTAGATACTTGCTCAATGTGTTTTCAAAATGTTTGCTTGCTTTTCAATGTGGGTTTCAAAAATATTCTTTGAAAAGTTTCAGTTCAACTCGTACGTCAGAGTGTTTGAAAAGTTTGTTTTGAAAGTTTTTGAAAGTGTGTTGGTGTGAAAAGTATTTTGATTTGTTTGAAATTAGAGCAAGTATCCTTGAGAACCTACCTACCCTAAGGAATTCGTCTGTGTAAATGTCCTTTAAAGTAGTGTCATCCCACCATTGAGAGGTAGGTAGCACCACCGTTGGAGGTGTTCGGGTCAATTCGAGTTTTAGGGACATGGTGATCACCGGAGCAATGGGAAGACACCTTAGAAGCTACCCTCATGCCAGGTTCCCGGATCATGAGGACTTACTAAGACATCCTCTACTCGACGATCATCTTTCGAAAGGCAACAGTGAGGCGTACCCTAGGGGTGGTGTGTGCGAATTGTGTGTCATGTTCATTTGTATTTGTCTTATCATGTTCATTTGTGATCTACGCTTGATTTTATTTTTAAGTCCATACATTCTTTCATGCATATTTATTAACAGTTATATATTTGCGAGAAAATAAATCTAAACTATTACAAATGGCGCGGGTCCACATCGCCAAAATAAACCGAACCCGATTTGACTGAAAGTAAAGAAGCAATAAAATAAAAGTGCGAGAAAGAAAGTTACAAGGCTTTGGGACATGTACATAATTATAATAAATGACATAAAATAAATGCGCAAATTAAATACATTATGAACACGGGCGTTGGACCCTTTTGCAATAAATTAAAATTAATGAAGAATTAAAATGAAAGTATTAAATGTTTTTGGTATTTTTGTGTTTTTAAGATTTAAAAGAAAAAAAAAGAATTTATTGAAATTAAAAATAAAATGCTAAACCCTAGTTCTAATGTTTTTTAAGTTTATTGTGAAAAAGATTGAGTTTTAACCTAATTTAAATCTAAATTATATTTATGTACAATGTAAATATGAAAATAAATAAATAATAGTATTATGATAAGAAAGGAAAAATTAAAAAGATATAAAACTTATCAATTAACCTAATTCTAATATTTTTGGATTTTTATTATGAAAGAGAATTAAAGTTAAAAACCTAATTAAACTAAATAATTTATATAGCATTTATTTATGAAAATAATTATAATATAAATATTTATTATTTTTTTGGTCTTTTCTGATTTTTAATTAAGTTTTTATATTTTGTAAAAAAAAAAATTAATTAATTTAAACAATAATTAAAATGAAAATAATAATTAAAACAAGAATAAAAATAAAATAAAATAAATAAATGAAGGCACACCAGGGTGGGGTGTAGCCCCAGATTGGAGGTACAGGCCTGGAATGTTGGCCCAGCAAGCCTTTGGATCTTGTTTGACTTTTCAGTTTGGGTGCCAGCACGTTGACTGGAGTTTACGTGTTCTTCAGATCCATGCCATTGATTCCATCTTCAGGGGATACGTGGACGTTTGGGTGATGGCGGAACATGGTGCGCCTTAATGAGAAACCTGCACAGGAACTTGAATAGAAAAATAACGTGGAAATTGTGTAGACCTGGGACTTGAACCCAGGTCATGAAGGTCAACATCCACTAACCTCACCACTGGGGCACTCAGCGCATTTTGGTTATTAATTAATATGCAAATAACATAAAGCAAAAGCGTTGGTGAATGGATTTCCAGCGCGAAAATTTAAATGGACTAATCATTGCTTGACACGCCTTCTTCTTCCTCCCCGTCCCTGTAACATAAAACAAATAGGCAACGGTTTTCCAGGTGTGGTTTTAGGCTACTTTAGAGAAAATAGCGACTAGCGCTATACAATCCATAAATTAATCGCGACCGGTGTTTCTTCTTCGTCTCCATGCGCTGAATGCAACTATGGTGGTCGTGAAGGCTAATTTTACCTCTATGCAAAAGCCCCAATTTTAAAAACCTGTAACCCTAATATTCGAAAATGGTAGAATCGCATATGGCTTATGAAAACTCAATTAAACACATCAGTTAGCTTGGAAACTTCACATTAAACAAGAATTCACAAAAAAAAATGCAAAAGAATGTATGAATTATGATATAGGATTTCAAAAATTTCTCTGTACAGGGGAGGTCTTTGCTGCCAGTTCTTTGCGTTTGGACGGATGTTTGGAGTTGGAATCGCTTCAGGGAGCCTTGAGGAAGCCTTTGGAATCAGTCTTAGGGCTTAAAACTTACTCGAACCTTGATTTCAGAATTTTGTTATATGGCTAAATTTTCAAGTTTCCAATAGGCTTTTCAGCGCAGCATATGGTGTGTTATGGTTAGGGTTTGACTTGGTGCTTATGATGGAAGAGAATTGGCTTGTTAGTTGGCCTTAATTCATGCTCATGAAAGAACTAGTCCTAGGGTTTTCACCATTAACCAATTTTCCTTCTTTTAAGCCAAGACCAAGACTTAGTGTGCAATTTAACCCTAGCCTGAGTTTTTGAGTTGGCCTATGATACATGGAGGTTGTCCAAATTCAAATGACACTATTCCATTGGTTTTTGAATTTTATTTGAATTTTTAAAGATTTAAAATGAATTAAATTATCAAAAATTAAATAAAATAGAAAAATCAATATTTGGTCTTGAAATTAATCATGGGACACGTGTGTGGCATGACAAGGATGAATCAAGTGGAAGAAAGTGGGCCCTTTTGTCAAAAATTGAAGTTTCAAGGATAGTTGACTTTTGCCATTTCACAAAAATTTCCCAACTTCTACAAGGCATAACTTGCTCAATTTTTAAGCTTTTCACATGTTCTTGGACATTTTGGAAAGGTCTTTGAGTCCTTTAACCAATGCCTTTGGTCCCATGTCATTTTGATTTTCCAATCTCAAATTATGGCCTTTGACTTAAAGTCCCTTTTTGTTGACTTTTGAAAATGGCCTATAATGTTGAAATTGATAACTTTTTGTGAGAGCATTTCTTGGACTTGAAGTATGAAGATGAGTTGTAGGAAATGTCTTTCTCTTCAAAATGAGCTTTGGATGGAATTTTTCTGATAATCCATGTGAAAGTTATGCCTTGGTCAATTTCAGTTGACTTTTTCAGCTGTCCAAATATAGCAACTTTTGCATCTTTGATGATTTCTGAGCCAAATTTTGAGAATCATGATCAAGCATTGATCAAATGATGTTTGTGGCTTCAAAATGATATATTGACCAAAAATTTGAACTTTTGACTGCCAAATGACCATTTTGCCCCTACAGTTGACTGTAGTGCAATTTAGGGTTTTGACTGTGCAATCTTGAGCTGAATGCCTTGAAACTTGATATGAGGATGCTTGACCATGTTTGTAAGCATATGATACTTGATTGGGCCTTTGAACACTTCCTTTTCTTGATCAGACTCAAAACCCTAATTTTGACTGTATGGGAGACTGTTGCACTGCACAACCCTTGGGGAATTTTGTAGCTTGGCTTGGCAATTTCTTGAGGAATATGGGAGGGCAAATTTTGGGGTATAACAGATGTTTCTAGGTGTAATGTGATGATTGATTGAGCTTCCTTAGACCTCCCCGATGTTGTTCCAATATTTACTTTGTGCTGGAAGTGTTTGAAACTCTCCAACCAGTTGCAAGATAATGTTTTTGAGTTTGGAAAGTAGAGATAATGATATTACATAAGTTGTTCTTGTGTTTGAACAACTTCTATATGATGTATATGAAGTGCGTGGATGGTTTGTTTAGACAGAAATGCAAGGTTTGAGAGATTTGAAGATTTTGGTTGCTAAGCTCAAGAGTGGAGGTTTTATGGACAATTATGGTTTTTTTGAGAGTATGAGGGGTTTTGAGAATTTGTCTACACAAAAGAACTTATTGGACTTAGCTTGCAAACGAATTATCTATTTATAGAGAAGGTTTAAGAGGATGAGAGAGTTTGTTTTCTAAGCTGTCAAAAATCTGGTTTAGTTGAGATGAAACAACCAAGTTATTATGAAAATTGGTGTTCCAATGCATGGTACAAGCATGGTCTGAAGTTGCTAGAGGCTTTTAGGCATGTTGCTTCTCACTTTGACATTGTGTATGTGCAGAGAAAACAATTGAGAGGCTCAAGGAGTTGACAACTGTAAAAAAGGAAACTAAACACTCATAGACAAGGATTTAGCAAAAACAACATGGATATCGACAAAAGGGTTGCAAATGATCACACACTCACAAGGTGAATTGGTTATTTGGCTAAGGGGTAGTTGTGCTCAAAATGGAACAAAAATTGCCTTGATCACTTTCTTGCATTCATACAATCAACACAAATAAAAGATTAAACAAAATAAAATCTAGTTAAAAAAAGCATTTTAGTCTCCAGCATATGTGAACAATGAAAAGCTACCTCACAAAATGGGTAGGAATTAAATTGATTCACAAATGAACAAGTATACAAAAGAATGAATGACATAAAAATTGTAAAAAGTCTAAGTATCATGAATATGATAAGGTATAGAAAGCTATAAACACATACCTCAAATGTGTACAAAACTTTAACAAAATCATTACCACACATTTGCAAGTTGAAACACTCAAACTTGGAAAATCACCAAAAACGACTTCAAGCTATCGAACCAAAATTGAGTTCAAACAACAACAAAAGAACTAATTATGCTAATAATATTTACTACTACAAGGCCTAGGTGGAAGTGGGAAAAATAAAAGCCAATAAAATTTTTTAAAAAGAATTTACTGGCTCTACACAGCAGAGCACGCTAAACGGCCTGGAGTGCGCTTAGCGCGCTACACCAGATGCAGAAAAAAAAAGCAGCATCTGGTGCAACTGCTATGCAACTCCACCATCACCAACACACTCTATGCATAGAAATTACAATATTTACAATATTAACAAACACACTTCCACAAGCTATACACGACAAGCTTGCGGAAAAACACAATTTTACATAATGAAACACAAAATTGAATGTGTATTTAACAAGTTGAAAAGTGAAAATTTGAAATTTAAAAACTAATCCGAGTTCAACTTGTTAAAACACAAGTCAGTACATAACAAAAACTAATACAAATAAAAACAATACACCATGCTTGTTTTACGTCGTAAGCTCGACACCTTTGTTGTGCAAGCTAGTAACCTCCTCTCGTCATGCCATGGTATTGTCACACCGCACAAACCTAAAGAAAGTGTCCTAACATTCACACAACAAATGTTACGAAAACGAGATAATTTACAACAATACGTGAAAACAAAGAAAAAACACATATATGCACGCGTATCATATACAAGTTATTGTACAATTTCTATACAACATATACAATAATTACAAAACTCAAAAACAAAAGAATTATTACAATGCGAAAACAAAAGAACCAACCCCCGGCAGCGGCGCCTTTTTGTTGCTGATGTAAAGCGGCAAGCAAAAAGTAAGTAATTGATTTACCAGGTGATATTTAGGTTATATCGTGTCGTGTTCACATAGATTGGTTATTTAATTATCATTCGATAAATCATTCTCTAATGAGTTTAGGGTTTGAATGGTATAGAAAAGTAAATGTTATTAACAAAAAATGAATGTAAACAAAAGGAAAAACTAAGAAAGAACTTATCAAGTATGCATATACACTACTTTCCCTGACTTAGACCTATCGAGTTGTTACACTCAACCTAACATTACTCATTAATTTCACAATGTATCACTCAAAACCTAAGTCATTTATAACCCAAATTGAGAGGCCTACTACATCACCTCAGTAGTGATCTCTCAACCACCTCAACAACACAAAAGTCAACCGTGCTCGCCTGTATCGACGATCTCTCAGAGCAACACAAACAACACAGAGGCATTAAGCTCTGATACCCAAGTAGATGTCTTCTTTAAATCTATCTCTAGAGTTCATAAACTAACAGACAATCGGCCTAGATAAGAAGCTAAGAAGTATCTGTCTATAACAACATAAGTCCCTAACACAGTAAAAATCCAGGACAACAATCAACAAAGATTCGTAAATAAAGTTTTATATAACACCAAGGGAGACAAATATACATTATATCAAAGAAATTTTACATATAAACCAAACCATCGAAGATTACACAAAGAGGAAGAGAAATGAATCATAGATCTACCGGTTTGTCAATGTCGATCGAAGAGAAAACCACTCCGGATCATCCGTATGCAAGCTCCAACGTTGTCATCTAAGCTAATCCTAACAAAATTTAAAATTTGATGGAGTTGGTAGCAAAAACTTACCCAAAACCATAACCTAAAAATAACTGAAAATAAAGTTATAAAACAAATCTCAGTACACCGCGCTAAGCGGCCTCAGCGCGCTAAGCGGGCTGCGCGATTTTTACACATTAGACCGACCTAAATTGCACTAACCACGCTATCCACGCTAAGCGGGCTTCAACACTTTGGTTTTACAAAAACAGTAAACACAAGCAGCGCGCTACAAAATACACTGAGCGTCACTCGCGCTTAGCGGCCTCCTGCGTGCTAAGCGGGCTCTCCTAGACAACAAGTCCCAAAACTGATCTTTGAATATGAAAACACGCATCCGGAGCCGTGCCTTCGACACCTTATTCCTTAATGCTCCAAAATACAACAAATACCTACAAAATGAATGGAAAAATATCAAACGATACACTATATACACAAAAACACAAATAAACACAAACTAAACATATTTACACAAAAGTAAGGGTTATTCAACAATATTACAAACAAAAAGTCGATAAGTGCAACAAAAAGTATATACAAAAATAACTACAATTTGCACTTATCAATTCTCCACCACCATCAGTCCTCTGAATCTTGAGCTTTCGACCACTTTGTCTTTCGGCCATATATTTGAACTTAGAAAATACATTGATCACTTCACTTTTCTTCTTGATCAGGTAAGTCCATATCTTTTGACTAAAATCTTCTATGAATGTTACAAAGTACGTGTTACCTCCAATCAGAATCCACCTGAATAGGACCACATATATCAGAGTATATGATTTCAAGAATTGCCTTCGACTTGCTTCCTGCATCCTTGCAAAAGCTATTCTTGTGTTGCTTCACCTGCACACATTCCTCACACACTTCATTTGGAATGTCGATTTTTGGTAACCCCGAAACCATATTTCTTCTTTTGAGATCTTTGATGTCTTTGAAGTTGAGATGTCCAAGTCAATAATGCCATATCCACTCATCTTTACTAGATGCAGTTACAAGGAACTTGTGCTCCATCGCATTAAGTTCAATTTTGAAGCTTCTATTCTGAAACATATGAGACTTTAAAATTAACCTTCCTCTTGAGTCGATAACTCTCATCAACTTGTCTTTGATCGACACCTTGTAGCTCTTTTCCACCAACTGTTCTATGATGAGAAAATTGCTTTTCATGTCTGGTATGTATAATACAATAGAAATTACTAACCTTTTACCATATTTCCTCATAACCAGAACATCACCAATACCTTCAGTTGTTAGAGTTTTGTCATTTGAAAATTCCTCCACGTTCTTCACTGGGGGTTTTATGTTGACAAACCAATATTTCCTTCTAGACATGTGTGATGAGCATCCTGAGTCCAAGTACCATTGGTCTTTTAATCCCTCTTCATCTCTTGTTGTGACCATCAACATTATCTATTCTTCTTCGTGATTTGGAAACTTTGCATCATTGTCTTGATTCTCCTGTTTTCAAGACAATCACTAGAATAGTGGCCATACTTCGGACAATTGAAACACTAAATGTGACTTTTGTCAGGCTTTCGAACACTAGCTCATCCTCTACCTGCAACACCACCTCTTTGGTTGCTTTGATACGAGGGTCATCTCTGATTCAACGAATTTACTTTTTGCTGGTTTTCTCGACCAGTCGAATTTTTGTAGCCTCTTTTACCTTTATTGTCGAACCACTTTCCTTTTGCTTTATTTTCTCTTATTGATTGCGCCTGCAAAGCCACATCACTCATCGACTTGCCTGTAGCTCTTTCAACTATTCTGTGTTCATGAGATTTAAGCGTACCTTAAAGCGCTTCGTTTATTAATGTTGACAAATATTTTGACTCTTCTTTGGCTACTACCACTTGGTTGAACTTTGGAGTTAATGACCTCAAGATCTTTGTAACAACTGATCTTAATGTCAACACTTTTTTCACATATCTTGATTTAATTCACTAGTTTCATAACCCTAGTTAAGAAATCAATTATGCTTTCACTTTCTTCCATCTGAAGTAATTCATACATTCTTTTGTGAGTTTGTAACCTCATCCGTTTTACCTTTTCAGCGCCTCCAAAAGATTTTTCTAGAATTTTCCATGCTTCTTTCGCTGATTCAACATCACTTAGCTTCTCAAAATTGTCTGGATCAATGCATTGAGAAATTATAAAGAGAGCTTTATAATTCTTCTTCTTCAATTCCTTGTGTGCAACCTTTTCTTCATCAGTTGCGTCTTCTTCAAGCGGTGTTACTCCTTCTTTCACAAGATCCCAAAGATCTTGATAACAGAAAACAACCTTCATATGTTTACACTAACTCTCATAATTTCGACCCTTCAGAATTTGGAGACTCATCAAAAAATGTCCATTCGGATGATTCCTTGCCATCGAGTTTCGTTCCTACAAATCGCTCAATCAGTTGCTCTAGATACCATGTTGGAAATCACATCCAACCTATGGAGAATTCCGAATCAAAACAAGATTTAATCACACCGACCAAATTCTCTTTTGTTCTTCACTCTTCACTCGAGTGAATCAACCAGCATTGATTGCAAGATGATTCTGTTGCACAATTGTTAACGGAAGAAGAAAGAAAAGATGAAATTGTGGAAGAAATGAAATTAGGGTTTAACGAAAAATAGGGGAAGAAGGAGAATTATCTCTAGAGCTCACAAATTGTGATTTTATTCTTTTCAACTACAAGCTTTGTATACAATGCTATGTGTTACTCTCTATTATAGATTTTGGGTTTGCTTGCTCCCTAAGAAAAATCCAAAATGTAAAAGCCCAAATACCTAATTCTGCTAACACTACAAAATTAGGCCTAAGTCGAAATCCATATCGAGACTAACTCCTTCGACAATTCGACAACTACATAACTTTGACACACACTAAGATATTTCGACACTACCTTGTTTATATAAAATAATCTACTTCGACACAAGGAATTACAATCTCAATATAATAGCCAACACAATCTCCAAAAATTGATCAATTACACATTCTCTATGCTATATACAATAATAATGAAGGGGAAACTTGATTTCTCATATTTTAATTTTAAAATTCGTGACTTTTAGAATTTAGAACGGAAGCTTTTTGACTTTCAATTTTGATTTTTCATTTATTGTATTTATTTTTTTAAATGGTTATAAAATATAAATTAAATTGTTTTAATGTTAAATTATTATTTCAATAATATATACTCCTATTGACATGGATCCACGTGAGCCTTACTACATCTTTATCCCATCATAAATAAATAACCACACATTTGTAAAACTAAAAAAAAGGCAAAAGAAAAAAAATCCAAACTTTAATTTATATAAACTCTACTTGCAAGACATTTTAATATAACAACTGGTCAAAAAAAAAAATCTAACATTAACAAGTGTAACGTTTTGCAAACCTTAAACACCGCACTGTTGTTGAGTCAGAAAAACCGAAAAACATTAAACTCCGTAACACAAAAGAAGGTTCTAGTAATTATCGTACAATCTTTGTTCGTGAACTTTGAAACAGTTGTGGAGGGAGGAAGGTACTACTACTACTATCATCCACTAAAATCTACACCTCACTTCTTTATTCTATCTAATACTATTTCACTATTCATCCCAACTATTTTCCTTAAAACCTCAATTTTCAATCTCCCATCGTTTTTTCTCTTTCTCTTGGAAAATGCTATAACCTTCAACAAAGGTAATGATTCTCAACTTCATTCTATACTATTCTATTGTATTGTGTTACTCTCTTATAGCTTAATGAAAGAGGCCTCATTGGGGTTCTTGTTTTTTTTTTTTTTTTTTCAATGTTGTAATTTGAAACATTTTGTGTCTGTTAAAGATCCATGTTTTAAATTACTAGGGTTGTCTCAGTAGTAACCATATTGTTTTTCAGGGTGGTAAATCTTGAAGAATCAGTCATCAGTGTAGTTATTTTCATTTCAGTGTTTGATTTTGATAGCATATATGGCTGTTGTTACACCTGTAAGTTCTAAATTTGGATCAAAGTATCAGGCTCTAGCTCCTTTTAGAGTTGTAAGGGGTTTAATGTGTCTACTGGTGTTGGTTTCATCGGCATTTGTGACATTGGTGTTCTTCGGCTTTATTACTTCTGTTTTCGTGCGATTTTTTAGCATCGGTTATAGCAGGAGAACAACATCCTTTTTCTTTGGTGCGTGGCTAACTTTGTGGCCTTTTCTATTTGAGAAAATCAACAAGACTAAAGTTGTGTTCTATGGAGATATTGTTCCTTCGAGAGAACGGATATTACTGATTGCGAATCACAGAACTGAAGTCGATTGGATGTATTTATGGGACCTTGCATTGAGGAAGGGATGCATTGGATACATTAAATATGTACTTAAGAGCAGCTTGATGAAACTTCCGATTTTCGGTTGGGCATTTCATATATTGGAGTTCATCCCGGTGGAGAGGAAGTGGGAAGCTGATGAGTCAACTATGCGTCAAATGCTTTCTACATTCGAGGATCCCCAAGATCCTCTCTGGCTTGCTATTTTCCCCGAGGGAACTGATTTTACGTAAGCCACTGAAACTCATTTTACAAATTTTGTACAACCAAATTTAGACAACTCTCGCGACAACCTTTTTAAGTGGTGAACAAAATTCATTTTGTGGTTAATTACGTTCTGTAAATGATTAATGAGAGCATGTGTCAAAACTCATTAACCATTTCGACGTGGTTATTCATAACTTCAGGTGGTCAACTTCGTGTATATTTGAACCCTGGAACACGTGGTTGATTATGTCCAAATTCGTGGTTAATGAGTTTTGACACCGGGTATTTGAATCGTGTTAACCACTTACAAAGTTGTCGAATTTGAGTTGTTCAAATAATACAACAAAGTTACATTTCCTACAGTGATGAGTTTAGACTTAGATACATTTTTTATTTTACTTATGATTATCATGATGCTGGAAAAATAGCTAGATTTCTTATATTTGAGAATCATATGATTTTGTCCGGAAATGTTAATCTGATGTAAGAGAACATACTCTCACCCGTACTTCAAAATTCAATGGCGATTTTGTAGCACAACTCTCTTCATCCTCAGTTTGAATTGATGTAATATATGTAAATTTTGTCAATTTGTGTATTCTTTTGATGGTCTTTTGCCATATCTATCTTTTTTCTTCTGGCAGTGAACAGAAGTGCCTTCGAAGTCAAAAATATGCTGCCGAACAAGGGTTACCGATTCTGAAAAATGTTTTACTGCCAAAAACCAAAGGCTTTTGTACCTGTTTGCAAGAGTTGAGGGGCTCTCTAATTGCAGGTTAAGCTCTCTGTCCATGATTAAAGCTTCCGAAAAATCTTGAATTCATATTATCCTAACAAAAAAAAAATGCTATAAACTTTAAATTCTCAGTTTACGATGTTACCATTGGCTACAAAAATCGCTGCCCGTCTTTCTTGGACAATGTCTTCGGGGTGGATCCTTCCGAAGTTCATATCCATATCTGCCGCATTCCCATCGACCGTATCCCAACGTCTGAAGACGGAATGTCGACGTGGCTGATGGACAGATTCCGGTTTAAGGACAAGTTGCTTTACAATTTTCAATTTCAAGGTAAGTTTCCTGATCAAGCTAAAGAGAGGGACCTCCCTGCTATGAAGACCATTTTGACTTGTATGTTAGTTATTCTATGGACTGGCTTATGCATGTACCATGTTTTTTCCACTATCTGGTTTAAACTTTACGTGTCTCTAGTCTGTGCTTATTTGGTTCCGGCTACGTATTTCAACATTCGGCCGCAACCTATTCTTGGACTTATTAAGACGTGATATACAATTGCTACATCGATCTCAAATACTTGAATATATTGTTGAGTTCAAGATTCATGTCAGTTTGTAGTTGTAATATTAACATTGTAAGATTGGATTCGGAGATTGTTCATTCTCGCCCTATGTGGCAATACCTGTTTAGTGTTTTTGACTTTTTTTTGCAATGAACTTTGTGTAAGCATATGTTTGGAACTACTTTTGCGCTGTGCCGGTGCGCTTTACATTTGCTGCAAGTTTGATGCCCTGTTACTGCTACAGCAAAAACAAACAGGCCAGCAACAAAAGGAAGTTGGCAACAAACTATGTTTACTTCTTTGTTCCTTTTCCATCAAATGAAATGTTAGGCCTTAAGCAAGGTTGGCGACTGGCGAGACCATTATCTAAGAGGTAGGATTTAAGTGAGAAAAAGTAACACTATTGTGTAAGAGATGATGCCAAAATTAAGGGTTTGGACGGCCACTCCTTTAGCCTGTCCTACGAATTTTTCATATATCAAGGAAAAATAACTCTATATTATTATTTATAATCTCTCTTCCTTTCTCTACCCTAAAAGTTTTCGGTTCACATCATTATAATAGGTATTTCTGAATCCTCTTCCATATCTACAATTACTAAATCATCTAGGAATACAAATTTATCCATTTTTACCCGCATGTCTTTGAAGATGCAATACAAATATACTCGTGATATATCTACTAATATTTGTGTCATCTTTGTAGTCTTTTGGTTATCCACAATTTTTTAGAATTTTTTCAGAAAAAGTTATTGTCCACTCAGTCAAAAGTTGAACAGTTGAACTCCTATTTTCAAGAGATATATGAGTCAGTAAGTATCTTGACTTTCTCAATATCCAAGACAATTTCTATCCCACGTTTCCTCATTCTGGGGGCCTTGAGTCGTCACCCTTTCCTAGGGCGGTTCCACAAATATCGTCCTATGCAAGGTTATGTATAAATATAACACTACACGGTCTCTTAGACCCGAGTTCTTTTACTCTCTATTAATGGGAGTATCCTGATGACTATTATTTTCCCTTATGGGATTTTATTTGACCACAAAAAATCCAGAATTTTACTGCTCTATTATCGTATGACTTAGCTAACAAAGCGCCGAGTCCATCAGATGTTTTATCAGGAAACCCGACTGAGACTCGGGTAGGGCGTTTTACTTCTCATATGGGATCTCTATCGAGACCTCTAGCAAGACTTCACCAAGTCTTTGGGGCTTGATATAGGCCACACTCATTTAAGCGTGACTTTGAAGCAATGTCGACCGAGAGATACTGAGTCCCTCAAGCAAAAACTCTTTTTATCTGGGAAATCCAAGCCCCATCATGTAACCCGGTCGAGGAGACGCTGAGTCCTTCAGGCGGGGCACTTTACTTCTCAGGTGAGACTTATATCGAGCCATCTAGCAAGGCTTGAACAAAGTCTTTGGGGCTTGATATAGGCAACACATTTTTAAGCATGGTTTTGAAGCTATGTCGTCCTAGGAAATATTGAGTCCTTTAGGAAAAAAGTCTTCTTACCACTTTTGGGACAACCCGAGAGGGAGACGTGGATCCTCTATCGAGGGTCGTAATCTCCTACAAAGGTAGTCGGGGTCTTCCGCAGAAATCTGTGACATACATATATATACTGCCTTGAGGAGTGGTCGAGCACTCCGTTAGGGGTTCCTTGTATGTCTACTGCCTCGAGAGGCAACAAGGATCCTTCAGTGAAGTTCCAACATAGATATTTCCACATGGGCGACATGGATCCTTTAGTGAAGGTCTATCATATATATTGCCACGAGGGACGACAAAGATCCTTTGGTGAAGGTCTAACATATATATTGTCACGAGGGGCGACAAGGATCCTTAGGTAAAGGTCAAACATAGATATTTCCACGAGGAGCGACAAGGATTCTTCGGTGAAGATCTAACATAAATATTGCCACGAGGGACGACAAGGATCCTTCAGTGAAGGTCTAACATGTAATTGCCTTGAGGGACGAAAATGATTTTTTTCGTGAAGGTCCAACATGCAGTTTCCATGAGGGTCGAAAATGATCCTTCCATGAAGATTCAACATATATATTTTTCAAAGAAAGAAAAACAAAAGAAAAAGGAAAGGGGGTGGGGTGGGGGGTGGGGGTCATGTGCAATAAAGCATATGAGTGATCTTTCAGAGTTACATAAGTCATAACGCTTATTGGAAAATTTCAAATAACTTTCACTATAATAATATCGGAGGTGGAGCGCGTACCAAGTCCTAGGAAGGAATGATTCTTCCAGTTCTTGTAATTTGTACGCTTCATGAGAGAGTTTTTGGTATATGCGATATGGCCATTCCCAATTGGGATGTAGCTTCCCTTCTTGTGCGGGTATGACTACTCCCTCCAATACTAAGTCACCCTTTTGCACCTCTCTCGATTTCATTGTCGAGTTGTATCTCTGGGAGTGTGATATGGTGGGAAGAACTAACTGTTTTTGGAATGCTGGTTTGCGTTTTGCGTTTGTTTTTGCAAAATGTCGCGGTAAGCAAGAGTCGCCACCGACTTTTATTTTATCCAACAAGGAAAGGAAAAAAGCACAGAAAAATTCTTTTTTTGAGATATTTCTGAGTACGGGGGATAGATTTATAGAAAGGGAAGGTATTAGCACCCTTTCTATCCGTGGTTATCCACGAGCTCTTAGGTACTTGCTCATTATTTTCAAAATTGTTTTCTTTGTGCTTGTGGGTTTTGAAAAGTTTTTGTTTTTAACTTCGATTTAACTCTTGCTTCTGTCTTCAAGAGTGTAATGAAGTGTTTTTGAAAACTTTGTTTAAAAAGGAGTGTAAGTGTGAAAAAGTTTTGTTTTTTGGATGAGCAAGTATCTAAGAACTAATCTACCTACTCGAAAAAGGAGTCGTTCTATGCTAATTTCCTTTGGGCAATGCTATCTCACTATTAATGAGTAGGTAGCATCGTCGTTGGAGTTTGAGGGTCAATTCGAATTAGGGACTTACGGTCACTAAAGCAATGTTAGGACGCCTTAGCGGTAACCCTAATGTCTTAGATAATTTGTTTGAGGCAACAATATCCGAGGTAACTGTTTCGAGGCGACTATGATCTTTTAGACAAGAGGACGACCTCTAAAGCGACCTATACTCAATGACCGTGTACGAAGGCAACCAAGTGGGGGTGTATCCTAAGAGTGCGCATGTGCGAGTGTGTCGTTTTCATTTATTTTTATCTTTATACATGTTAAGGGTGATCTAATTTGATTTTAGGTTAAAACATTCAGTCTTGTCATGCAACCATATTATCAAACATCTAACAGTTATAATTTGCAGAAATAAAATGCGGAATTTAAATTACAAGGCGTCGGGTATTTACATCGCCAAAGACAAACCCTTTGAAAAATAAAATAAAGCAATAAAAAATAATTAAAAGACCTATTTAACTATTACAATCCGGAAACAAATACATTATTGGATAAAAATGAGCAACGCGCGCAAGAAATTAAATCGAGTGCAAACTAGGGTTTTGACCCTTTTGGTTTAAAGAAAATATCTTTTTGTTGTTTTTATTTTAAGAAAGAAATTAATCCTAAATTAATTACTAAATTAATTATAAAATAAATTAATTAATGAAGAAATAAATTATGACATATTTTGGATTTTTGTTATTTTAAGAAAGAAAATAAAATTAATTAAATTAGTAATTAAAACCTAATTAAATCTAATTAATTTTAATTATTTATAAAAAATGAATTAAAGTTTTTTAGAATTAAAAACCTAATTAATTAATTAGTGTTTATTAAGAAAAAAAATAAAAGTTTAAAGTTTGGTTGAATAAAAAAAATATTTTTGTGATTTTATTTGATAAAAAAAAGAATTTTGGTTGGTTAGAGAATTAAATAAAACAATTAAAGTAAATAAATAAATAATAAGAGGGGAGAAGAATTTGGGCCTTTTTTGGGATGTTGATAGCAATTCCTTGGCCCATTAGTGCTGGCCTTTTTTGACTTTGTAGATCTAGTGTTCACGCATTGACTGGCGCCTTGGTGGACCTTCAATCCCTGGCCATCAGATCTGGCCATTGGCCATCTGGCTCTTGGATGCATGAGGGAGTATGATGGACTGCAGATAGGCGCCTGTATGGGAATACCTGAAAACCAAAATTATTGAGAAAGTGGAGGACATGGGATTCGAACCCAGGTCCTGAAGGAGATATGCACGCTTGCTTTGCCACTACACCATATTGACTTGTTTGTTATGTTAACACAAATTAATAATAATATAATAAAACAAGAATTATTGGTCAGAAAAAAAATAAAACACGCGCTGTGTTTGAACCGGCCAATAATGGGATGCCACGCATCATCCCCAACCTCTCGTCCGTGGCTAAAACGCAGAAGACCTATACCAACGGATCAAGCTCCGTCACTACAACTTTGTTCATCTCAAAAATCCGCTACAGGCCATAAAAATGAATTTCAAGGACATGGTTGTGTTCGTCTCACCTTCCCGGTCACAACCATATCCATTATGTGAACCAATTGCACCTGAAACAAAAACGCCCAAAAACAAGAACCGAACCCTAACAATGGTGGTTCTTCATATAAGCCAGATAAATGCAATTGAATATTATGAAAAGCTTGCAAATGCTCCTGTGATCACAAATATGCCATTAGTTTTCTCAAATGATGCAAGAACAGATCAAATTGAATTCAAGAACATGGGTCGTTTTCGTGAGACTTACAGTGCGTTAGGGAGTCTGAAAATGCTTGGTTTTGATCCAGGTAGCTTGTGTGAATGCTCAGGAAGTGATTGGAACAAGTCTC
Source organism: Vicia faba (assembly GCA_948472305.1). Taxonomy (NCBI): domain Eukaryota; kingdom Viridiplantae; phylum Streptophyta; class Magnoliopsida; order Fabales; family Fabaceae; genus Vicia; species Vicia faba. Next base: position 1,033,767,867 of record OX451741.1, read on the forward strand.
GTGTCCTGAAACTGCCTCTAACCCTGACTTTGATCTCTCACTTTTTTGGGATTTTTTCAATTCTTGTTCTGCCTCTTCCAACACTTTCCAACCCCTATTTCGTTTGCTTTTGCTTGCTTATGTAATGTGTAATGCATTAGGGTAAGAATCATGGTCCAAATCTCTCCATATCAATGCACATGAATTGGATTTGATTCCACCATTAAACCTTTCCAAATTTGATTCAAATCATATCTTCTTGTACACTTATGCCTTGATACGAGTTTGGAGAGGTGCTATCTGTCCATTGAAGCCTATAATCAACAAAAAATCTTTGGTTATCAATATTTTTGATTTTATGTGATTTAATTTGATTTAAAATGAATAAATTCAAATAAAAATAAAATAAAATAATAAAAATGAGATATGGACACATGGCTGAAGCTAGGGCACATGGGAAATAATGCAAACTCAAATCAAGTGGAAAAGAATGGGCCCATTTGACAAAATTTGAAGTTTTGGGGATAGTTGACTTTTGGCAATTTTGCAAAAAAGTCCAACTTCAACAATGCATAACTTCTTCAATTTTGAACTTTTGGAAGTGTTCTTGGAATTTTTATAAAGCTTGAGATGTTCTATAACCAACCCTTATGGTCTCATCTCATTTTGATATTCCATGCTCAAGTTATAAGCCTTCGACAAAAAAGTGTTTTTGTTGACTTTCAAAAATTACCTATAATGTCCAAATTCATAACTTCTTGGGAGTGAATTTTTTGATCTTGGAGTGTGAAGATGGATTGTAGGAAATTTCATTCTCTTCAAAATGAGCTTTGGATGGGTCATTTCTCATAAAGTATGAGAAAGTTATGCTTGTTCAAAGTTGAGTTGACTTTTCCTACAAAACCCTAATTTAGCAACTTTTGAGTCTTGATGAATTTTGAGCAATCCTTGATGAATCATGATCAACCCTTGATAAAATTATGAAATATCCTTCAAAATGAGAATTTTGACAAAAAACTTGAAGTTTGACTGTATGTAGGTCACAGTTGACTTTTGCCCTATCATAGTCAATTTTTGACCCTTTGAGCAATTGACTGAGCAAACTTCCTCTGCAAGGCTTGGAATTTGACATGTATGATCTTGAGAAAATATTAGGACATTATGGAGAACTTGAGGTAATTTGTACTCAAGGATCTTGATACAGCACAAAACCCTAATTTGGGGTTGACTGCCTTAGGAGATAGCTTGTCTGACCAACTCTTGAGCAAATTTGAGCAACTTAGAGATTTTTCTTGCAATGTCTTGAGGAATATGAGAGGGCAAATTTTGGGGTACAATAGGGAGGCTCAATTTTATGCGACAATCTCTTGGACGTGGGTGTTGTACCCCAATTTTTACCCCTAAGATCCCTTCATCATACCATCTCAATTCAATCACAACAAGATCACATTAGGGTTTGATTCTTCTCCCCATCTCTAACTTTTTCTCTAGGAGGAATCACCAAACACCTGGACTTGTATTTTATGATCATCTATGTTTTGTATTGATTATCCTTTAACTACTAAATACAATGAGTGTTTGCCCCAATTTTTGATGTTGTAGGTAAAATCACAATACATTCCCTCAAGATTGATCTAGGGATTCATGAGTTTATTTTTGTTCCTTCCTCAACAAAGCTTCATTGAGATTCAAGCCTCATCATTAAAGTTGTTTTGAAGTAATGTCATGACAAAGTCTTTTATGATTCATCATGCCTCAAGTTATCAAATTTAGTTCAAAAGTACAAGGGTTGATTGAAGAAGTTTGACTCAATTGGACAAGTCATTCATTTCAATGGTCATAAGTACATATCTCCTTCAATTTTCAAGATTTAGAAATGGTTTTGGTTGCTATGGTTTCTACTTATGATCCTAAAAAACTTATATTCACATGACAAGGGTATTTGTTCAAGAAGGTTGGTCAAAAATTATAAAGGTTTCCCAAGGCATTTTCTAGCTATAGGAGTTAGGGTTTTGAACTTCAAAGGGGTATATCTTTCTCATCTTGTGGTATTTTTGAATGATTCCAAATACATCCTTCTCTTAAAATGGTTATTAACAAATCACTTCAAAAGTTTCAAAGAAATTTTGCATGGAAGAAATTTGTTGGTGAAGAAAGATCATAAGTCCTCTAGATGAACCCTCAAATTCCCTTGTGTGACTTCAAATGATCATAAGTTGATCAATTTTATCCCCCTGAGTCCATTCTTTTTCCATAATGATCTTATGGAGGTGAAATTCAATTCATCTTTTGTTTGCAAAGCTTGAAAATGGATGGAAGAGCCTCAAGGATGTAAAAGATTATAGGTTATCTCATAAATTTTCACAAATTTTGCAAGACCATAAATTTTTCAATACTTAGTATTTTTGAGTGATCCAAGTTCCAAAATGCTCTTTAATAAGTCTATTTCAAGCTAGCATCATTTATTAGGGAAAACGTTTTGGAGGAAAGTCTTGTTTGAAATTAAAATATTATAGGTCACTTTTGAAGAAAAATTGAAAATTTTCTAAGTATAAAAAGTCAACCTCTTTTTTCCAACTTTGATTCAACACAACTTCTTGCTCAAGCATCCATTTGGTTCCACTCTTTGAATATTGTAAAGCTTGTAACTTCCTCTTTCTAAAGCTTCAAGAATCATGATCTAAGACCCCTTGAATTGAAAATGCCATTGTTTAAAAAATGGTATCTTGAAACCTAATTTTCCTCTCAAGTCAGAATTAGAAATTCACAATATGGCTTCTAATCACCAAGTTTGCGCGTGTTTTTGCTTCTAATCATGTTTAGCAACTTTCCAAAAGCGTTTAGCATCATAAAACACATGATTTGGCTGAGTTTTAGTGCAAAATAAGTCACACATTCCTCATGTTGCAGGTCCACACGAATTCACTCAATTACACCCTCATTCGCATGCTTAAGCATTGCTTCATCCTTTCCTATAAATAAGAAGCATATTCCACCTATTTTCACAAGCTTTTGATAGCCAATTGACCCCTGTTCAGATCTCACACGAACTCTGAATTTGAATTTTTGATTTCTTACATTCTCACCTTCAAACACCAAAAGCTCTATTCAGTTAGCTTCATTGAACTTCTCTAAAGCTAACCATACTATTATCCTCAAGAATCGTGACCTATATTGATCTACAAAAGTCCAGTTTCAGAGCAACTTCTCACTACTTTGTTCAGGTAGATTTCTTGGTGAAATTGATCAAACTAAAAGACTTGCAATTTATAATTTGCTCCTCTACTTGGTGAAATTTACTCATGTTTCCTTCTGATCTTCGTGCTCTTTATAATTTGCAATTTCATTGAGATTTGAGTGAGATATCCCAAATTTTCGTACTCGCTGTTTTTTCTGGTTTTCTTCAAACAGAGCCTTGCATAATTTATATAAATTTGGCACAATGGTACCATTAGAATTGTATTGAGGAGACAAATCTAATGGTACCGGTCTGGTTTGCTAATTTTACAGTTTGTAGGATACGATTTGGGGCTGACTAGAGGTTAAAGATGATGACATGTCCGTCTTCAACTAATGACATTTAGCCACGTTATTTTTTTGAAACAAATGTAGTATGCTTGCCTTACCATGTGCGTGCCTCAGAAGCCCTTGGATCTGATTACTTTAGTGAGTCAGACTCCATCCAACGTGCCACATTTTAAGTTGTTTTATTTTTTAAAATAAAAGATCAGGTGTGATATTCAATAAAGTCCATGACATGTACAACGCGCCAGATCCACTGGAGCTGTTTACTAACGCGTTTGACAATGATCAGATAACCCATATTTTTTTGGTTTATTATTTTATTTCTGATTTTTTTTATATTTAATTGTTTTAAACTTCAAAAATTCATAGAAAATTAATTTTAACTCTAAAAAATCAGAAAAAATTATGGAAAATACTTTTTATTTTTCTCTTTCTGATTTTTATTTTTTCAATTTTATTTTTTGTTTTGATATTTTTTTTAAAATAATTTTCACTTTATTTGAATTGTTTTAAATGTTTAAAAATAATTTTTCTTATTTTTTTAAATTCTAAAAAAAAAAGGAAGGATCCAATGACCTCTTGACAAATATTGATGAACTCATTTATTTTTTATATCGGACTTTACTATTTTTCTTTATTTTTGATTTATTTTGTCTATTACTTTTAATTTTAAAAATAGTTTCTGACTAAAAAAAAAATTTACCAAAAATTTCATAAAAATATTTGAGTTGATTTCTGATTTCCTATGGCCTTACTTAATTTTTCTTGATTAATTTGAATATAGTTTTTATTTTTCTCTCTTATTTTCTTTTTTTAATCATTTTTAAACCTTTTTTAAATGCAATTTTATTTATATATATTCTGGCTGATCTTGGATTGAAATTTTGATCATGAACTTTATTAACATCATTGGATCCATGGTGTTAAGTCTAACTCCATAAAAATGGATGAATGATTTTAATAATAGTTTGATTAAATTTTTAGTTCAAATGTGGCTTATTCATTTCCCCTTTCCTCTTCATCTTATCCCATTCTTATTGTACTAAATGTTGTTGGAGCTTGATTTACATATCATGTCTCAAAACATGAGGTACAAAGATTGCTATTGACCGGCTTCAAAATAGGTGTGACTTCTATATTAGTCCACTTACGATTGCTTAATATAGCGCTAAATTTTGTCCCAATTTGAGAAAATGATCATTCGTGGCCCAAACCTATGTTTGCAAGTCCAAGTATGTTAATTTGAACCCTTTGATCCAATAACTTTGAGATCTATTATTAGGAGGCTTGGGTTCTACCAATCCTCTAATGAAACTTCATCAATTTTGGTCAAAGTGGGTCACTTAAACATCATTGATCATTAAGTGTTATCTTGAGAATTCTTAAATGGATGATATACTTGAAAAAAAGCAAATGCAACTTGTTGTTGATAGACTTTTGTTCTATTAATCCTCTAATGAGTTTCAAATGCAAGTTTCAAGATTGTCATCCAACTAACCACTAATTCCTAACAATGGACTTTATTTTTATGTTTTTATTTTATACTTTTACTTTATGTACCATTTACTTTAGCATTTACATTTCAATCTTTTTTTATCTTTGCTCACTTGAGCCTTTATCTTCATGTCATTTTTATTTTTCTCATTTGAGCTTTTCATTTCTTTTTGAAGATACCTAATAATCAACTTGAACCCTAAAAGACTTTAATGTTACTTGGACTACTTGGTTACTATTCTTGACATTATGGAGATTGTGAACTTCTTGGACTTAGGATTAGAAGACTTGATCTACCTTGAGACTATGTAACCTCAATTGGTATTTTGTCTGGAGTTCTTGGGGTTTACCCCAAGTCGTTGGGTTGTTTGTTTATTTTGTGTGCAGGTTATTATGATTACATGCTAAGTCTGTGACCTGGAATTCACTTGTATACAACTATTACTCTGCCCAATTTTTTGTGAAGACTTAATGCAAATTGAAGCTTGGTATTCCTAAGAAGTTTATTAATCGTTTGCTTGGTTTCAAATCCAAAGGATTAAATTCTACACTGACTCATTGTGTCTAATGTTGATTTCTTGTTGGTTAGATGGTTCTTTTTTCCTAGCTTTTACCTTATGATTTAGGGTAGTCTCTTCATCTCCTCTCATCTTCTTTAATTTCAAAAATCTTCTCCCTCCTTTTTGAAAAATCTTCTTGTTTTAAAACTTGAACCACTTTCATAATAAACTTGGACTTATGTCCATGCATTTTCAAAAAACATTTTCTTAATCAAACTTTAATCAACTTAACAATACCTTGACATTTTTGTGAAAAGACTAAAAGTCAATAAATCTCATTCAAACTATTTTGCCATTTTTGGCTTTTATCTTTAAAAACTTTTCCCAAAAAGATTAGACTCTTGTCAATCCTTGTAGTGATGCAAACAACTATAATTCAACAATATGTAGTGAAGTGAGATATTTTCCACTTGGATATTGAGTGAGGCATTGTTGATTTTAAATCCAAGCCATATCCTCAACTTTGAGATGAAGCAAAGTCTCCTTTCTCATGATTGTGGGTAGTAAGTATGTTTTCCACAGGGACAATAACGATGATGTCTCATCTCTTAAAATTAACAAACACACTTGTGTTTTAAATTTTTTAAAGAGGAACTACGAGTACCCTGATCCCCTATTGCACGGAAGGTGGTACGTAGGCACTAAAGGTTCGCAACCGCGACTGGTGCAAAAATAATAAAAAATATATATACTTTTTTTCTCATCACCATAATCTATTTTTTTTTATATAGAATATTTTATAGCCAAAATATACAGATTTTACAAAGAGGTTCCCGCGGAGTACCGTTGATGTTTAGGATGCTAATACCTTACCTTTGTATAACCAACTCCCTTACCTAGAATCTTTCCCCCTCTTTTGGGTTATTCGCTCTTTTCCCATTCCTTTGGAAACAATAAAGCGCGGTGGCAGTTTTTATTTTGATCTGTACAAGTTAAGTCAATCCAATGGCTTAGTCTTAACATTTATACTGCTATAGTGGGCGGCTTCTCGTAACTTTTTGATCATGTCTGCCACACACTTTAGTCATATCTTATTTGCTTCTTCGTCAAAATAGGCTCGTCACCGTGACATCGCCTCAATTTCTACTAGGAACATTGCGTCTTCCCTGTAAACCATGGGAAACGGGTTTTCTTCGTGGTATACTGTGGCGTGATGTGATATGACCATAATATTTTGTGTATGAGCTTTGCTCACAACCCTTTGATGTTGTCCAACTTTTTTTTAAGTCCTTTAAGGATTATCTTATTAGCGGATTCGACTTGGCCTTTGGCCTGAGGGTGTACCACGAACACGAACTTTGTTTGTACGCCAAGTTCTTGTAGAAATTAGTTACCACAGTGCTGGAGAATTGTGTTATGTTGTCCGAGACAATGGCGCCTTGGAGACCGTACCCACACATGATTCTCTGCTAATAAAAACACTTAACTCTTTTCATTGTGATTTTTGCCACTGCCTCTGCCTCTATCCACTTGGTGAAGTAGTCCACCCTACTATCAAGAATTTTAGATTCCTAATGCTAGGGGGAATATGCCTAGGATATCCATGCCCCACTGGTAGAATGGCCATGGCGATGTCATTGATTGGAGAAATTCTGTCGGGGCATGGTGAATGTCATCATGTCTTTGGCATTAGTCGCATTTCTTGACAAAGGTGATGCTGCCTTTCATCAACGTGGGTCAGTAATAGCCTACTCTTAATAGTTGGTGGGCGTGATATTTTCCTCCAATATGGCTGATGGAAGCTCCCTTATGGACCTCCACGAGGACTAAGGCGATGTTACTCTCAACTAGACACCTCAACATAAGAGTGAACTTTCCCATTTTGTAAAGATTCCTCAAGAGCAGGGTGTACTTGGAGGCCTTTCTTCTGATATTCATGGCTTCCCTCTGATCAGGTCTTAGTTTGCTTGATTGAAGGTAATGCAGTATAGGTGACATCCAATTGGACTTCGAAACAAGCTCTACATAATATACTTCCTCTATCTCGATGTTAGGGGAGGTCTGAGTCTACTGTGTGACTGTCCTAGTGAACCCCATGACCTTCGAGGTGGCCAGCTTTGATAGGAGGTCTGTAACACCCCTTTATAACCCCAAGAAAATATAGAATAAAACAGATTAAGATAGCATGCATGATATTTAAAGGGTGTCACATGTCGTTTTCTAAAACATAGAAAACCAACAAACAGTCATCATCATACACCAAGTCATAATACATAACATATATTCAAACTTCATGTTTCCACAACTATGCATATCACAGTCGAATAATTCTTTACTCAAATAATAACAATGATTATATCACATACTATAATCATATGCCAACATAACAACCAATTCATAACATAACAAGTCATATGGATCCAAAACATTGGGCACTAAGGCCACTCAACATATTTTCTCAAAATACAAACCAAATAAGAGAATATAACAATATCTCTTCACAACAAACATGAGTTCAAATACCTCCGTATTACATGTCCAGAGAATTGACTCACTACCTAGGAAAACGGATAAACTAAGCTAAGCTCCTCAACTATCCTCGTGCGAAGCACCACTATCTTCAGTACCTGAGCAATGTCCCATATAACATCATTCCAATAGAAGGGTGAGAATTCACATCATTATAAAATATATAACAATAATAAATGTATACAACATTCATCAAAAGAATTAGTCACACTTCATGTAATCATCTATACAACATGGCTTGACATTTCCAAGTACCAAAGTGTTATACCCCAATTTTTGCCTCTAAAATATCTTATCATCTCATATTATCAACACATCAAGATCACACATTAGGTTTATGTTGTACCCCAAAATTTGCTCTCCCATATTCATCAACATTTCTCATCACAAGGCTCTTGGAACTCAAGATCAAGCTAGGGTTTGCTCTGCTCAAGACACCTCCTTGCATTGTTGACCTAAATTAGGGTTTGAGTTTGCACAGGGATATTTTGACCTACAATTCCCAACGTGACTTTCATACTCCATGTTGGACCCACAAGTTTGTCCATACCAAGTTTCAAGCCTTGATTCAAACTTTTGCTCAGTCAATTGGACAGTTGACCTAGAAATCAACTGTATTGGGGAAAAAGTCAACTGTGGCCAATTGACAGTCAAACCTCATGAATTTTGACCCAAATCAACATAATGAATTCATATAAGTCATTTGATCAAGTTTGGATCACAATTCCACAGGAAATTTGATCAAATCACCAAAAGGGCAAAATGGTCATTTTCAGGGTTTTGACTGTACAAAGGCAATTTTTGACTGTTTGACCTAACCAATGGCAAATAAAGCTCAACCATGGACTCAAGGACTCAATGAAATTGTCTTGACCTATTCAACAAGTTCAAAAGATCTCAAATGCATAGGATTGACAGATGAATTTTTCAGTCAACTGATCAAAATTTGACTGTACATTGAAAAGTCAAACTTTGACTTTTTGGTCAAAATCAAGTGCCAAGAGTTATTTTTCATCAAGACATGTCAAATTATGAAACTTGTTCATCAAGAAACCCAAAAATGCAAATTAGGGTTTAAAATGGAAAAATTTCATAACTTAGAAATTTTCTAAGTTATGAAATTTTCTTATTTTTTCCTAACTTTGTCCCATTTTTTCACCAAGATGCAAATGGATTCAAACAAAACTTGAAACATGAAAGTTGTAGTCCATCACAAAGTCTATAACTTTTATTCATAAAGTATTCTCAAAAGAAGCTTGTATCTCAAGTTATGAATTTTGGAACAAGGGTACCTAAAACTTTTAACTTAGAGAAATTTTGCCCTAGTTTAGGCAGGATTTTGATCCATCTTCTTGGCCATTTTTCACATAGTTCCACTTGGAGTTTCAAGTTGAATTTCAAATATGGATTATAGTACATGTTGCAAGATTTCCAAATTGTCCAAGAACTCCTCAAACACCCTTGTGGTTAGAGAGAATCGAATGCTTGAAGTTGGCAAAAACTCACTTTTGTCCATGACCAATACATGTTCATACAAACTTGCATTTTCAAATCAGCATGCTTGGTACTAGCTTGCAGGCCTCAAAACCAGTTTATACCCCATAATTTAATGCATAACCATTGAGCTAGGGTATTATCTTGGTCATTTGGACATTGCATACAAGATTAATCCCTATTTGGAAAAAGGTATAATGCCATTTTTGTAAAGTTGCACTTTATGTCAAAACAAAATCCTTGAGGCATGGGGCCATATATCTGAAGTAAGATCCAATCTACCAATTCCAAGAACCAAGGGAAAAGTGTGCAGCACAATATAGGGCTGGTACAGGCTTGTATTGAGAGAATACACACTCTCGCTTCAAGTAGAAGAAACTTGCAAAATACAAGCCATCTCTCACAGCTGAAGAAACCAACTTACACAAATATTGTAAACAAGTTTCATACCTCCCAACAAGCCAGAAACACGACCCCTTTGCCTCTCAAACCCCATTGTACACAAAATCCCTGTTTTTCTACAAAACAGGGCAAGCCCTGCAGAACCATCTCCATCTCCATATTCCATCGTGCGTTTTGCCCAAAGATACTTCAAACGTCTTCCAACCAACCTACCTAAGCTATCCAGGTCATCCACAAGTTGCTGTAACACCATTAACACATATTGCCATTTTTGTTTCAAAGCTTTGCAGGTTGAGTTCTGTAGCACGATTCAAGCTGTTTCAAAACAAGCCAAGCATTGGGAAAGCTTCCTTGGACCTCAGGCAAGCTCAAAAGAAGCTCAAACACCATTGAAGGTTGCTACATTGTCCAACTCGAACTCAACTGAAACAGGTATTTCATGAACTTCTATCTCTCTATTTAGGAATAGTTAGACTTAGGTTTGTGAATGAAAGATGTTGTATTCATAGCCCTGAAGCCATACATGTGCTTAGTTTTCATTTATATTAATCGTGCTAGGAGAATTTCATCCATGAACTTTCTGAAAAAACTAGGTTAAAATTTAGGGCCAGAGAAATTCTCTCTGGTCTTTGAGAGTTAGCTTAAGTTTTTTACATGGTTGGATTCGTTGTTTGATGCTCTATAAGTTTCATGTTATGAGTTTTGTCAAGAAATCAAGGAATCAGGAAATAGCATTTTCTGTACAAAGCGCGCGCAGGTCTGTTCAAAGGAAGAAGAAGAAGTGGATTCTGGGCTGGGCCTGGTTTCCTTTGCTTTTGATACCCTATTTTTCAGTTTACACCCCCTGGCCCATTTATTTGTACATTTGTTATTTTTGCATTTTTATTCCATTTTTGATTTTGATATTTTATTTTCTAACATAAAAAATACTTAAAAATTATTTTCATAAAGTTTTTGTATTTATTTTATTTATTACTAGTATAAAAATGTTTAAATGTTTATATTCTTTTTATTAAAACCTAAAAAATATGTAAGAATATGCTTATTTTCATTTATTATTATTATTATTTACATTTGAAAACATTTTCTTGAATATACACACTTTTTTTTAAAATAAAATAATTTGTTTTTTATATATTTAATATATTTAATACATACATACATATTTTTATTAAATAATTAGGACAAAAAATACAAAAATAATACATTTTATTTTCATTAATATTTTTTATATTAAAAAAATACTTTTTTTAATGTACTTATATTTTTGTACAAATTAATATATTATTGTATATAAATAATAAATAATACTATTTATTTATTTATGGAATTAGGGTGTTTGCCCTAAATATTAAAATAATTAAAATTAACTTTTTATTTACACTTCACATTTAAAAATACTTTTTACATACATACAAATCTTTTTGCATAACATATTTCATCTAACATTTGTTTATTGTATTTAATTATTGTACATTTAAATGTTGTATCTTGTACATTCAATTTGGTTGTAATAGTAATTTAGGGTTAATTTCTTGCAAATAATCCCCGATTCAAATTTGTACCCCCCCTCCCTATATCATGTTGTAATAGTGTAGGATTTAAATTCTCGCACTTTTAAATGCTTTCAATTATGCCATGATTAGACCTAGGGTTTGTATGCAAAATAAAATCAACAAATAGCTTGACCTAATCCAAAGATAACAATGCATGAAAAACAAACACAATGCACACTTGCACCCCTAGGGTTACAATCCACTGTTGCCTTCAAAAATGGGCCATGATTGCATGTCAAGTACTTTGGCAAAACAAAAACAAAACAAAAAGATCATAGTCCCTTGATGACGCTATCTGAGTTGCCTAAACAAAATGATCAAGTCCCTTAAGAAAAATTGCCAAAAATACTTGACACTATTGCTATCATGGTCTATACGATGACTCGCGCCTGTCCCGTTAACATCCTAACACAAGGTTATTCACCAAATACAATGGTGAAACAACACTGTTAAAAGGGTTAAAAACATACGAAAAATCTTTGAGTAAAATAGGGTAGATAGCTCCTAGTTACTTGATCAAGCTTGCAAAAACATCCTTGCTATTTTTCAAAACACACTTCACAACACAATTTCAAAACCCTACTTTCAAACATTGAAAACTTTTCAAAAGACAAAAACACCTTTGTATACATTCAAACACGAATCATTACAAAGGTTGCCACAATGATGGCCTCTTTTCAAAACATCTTTCAAAACCACACACAAAGCACCATTTCAAACAATTGAAGAGCACCATTTCAAACAATTGAAAAGAAAAGCAAGTGATATAAGCAAGTAACTAAGAGCCCATGGATAACCATGGATAGAAAGGATGCTAATACCTTCCCTTTCTATAATCTACCCCCCGAACCCAAGAAAACATCTCAAAGGTCTTTCCTGTGCTTTTTGACCTTTCCTTAGGATAAAATAAAAAGTCGGTGGCGACTCTTGCTAAACCGAAACATTTGAAAACACAAAACGCAAAATCCCAAGTCAGTTCTCCCACCGTATCACAGAACTGGCGACTCAGCCGGGGACAAACTTTAAAAGTGGAGTAACCTTAGGGCTTAGATCACCCTTTGCATATTGTTTGCTATGATTTCTTTACATTTTGGTTCTCTTGTTTGGGGTTGAAATCATCTACCCGGATTTGGGAAACATTCATAGGTAAATATCAATACATTGTGGAAACTGTGCAGGGTATACCGACATGGTTGAAGCAATAGCTATATTAGTGCGACATATTTGTGAGTACCGGTAGCCTTTGAGTCAATCAAAGAGAATACGGGGCCGCTGAGTGATGTCATAAAGCACTAATGAACTCTTAGAATCTTACTTGACCATCTTGGCCTTTTATTAGGGGTAGTGAGATGACCGGCTTTGGTGCAGTCCGAAGTTGGTAGATACTCGATACTACACTCATTGAGGGTTTTTTTCTTGGAATATTTTGGTCGCTAGTTAAGTGGCTAAACCAAAACAATGAACATAGAAAACAATCCATTGATATTGAGCTCCTTAGAACCCGGTTACTATTTATAGGACAGGTTTGAGCCAACTAAACTCAAGAGGGTATTTACCTATGAAAGTTCATGCAAGCCTGAAACTAGGGTTTTGTGTGACTTGCTTGTACATTTGTTTGTGCATACATCATGAACATCATAAAGCATCATATGCATCCACTAACCATTTCAGGGTTTGGATCTTCATCTTTGTTCTTGTTTTGTAGGTCATGGAATCTCTTCGCAGGAAAACAATTCAAGTCAAACTTGTGAGAATCCCTCCTCAACTCAAGGAGATCACTTCCAGGATTCCAGAGAATTCTCTCTTCAGTGAAAGACATGGTAGACTTCTCAACTTGGTCAACTCCAACATTGAAGAAGACATGATCAAAGTTCTCTTCCAATTCTTTGACCCCCTACACCACTGTTTTACATTCCCTGATTACCAACTAGTACCCGCTTTGGAGGAATTTTCTCAACTCCTGAGAATTCCTATTCTTAATCAACTACCCTACAACGGTACAGAAAAAGAACTAAAGCATGAAGATGTTGCTCAAGCATTACACTTGCAACCATCTGACATCAAGGGACATTGGGAAACCAGAAGTGGTGTCAAGGGTTTCTTGGTAAAGTTTCAGTTTGAGAAGGCACAAGAATGCTGGAATTCTCTTGATCTACGAGCCTATGAAGAGATTGTGGCACTCCTTATCTATGGGTTGGTCTTGTTCCTAAACCCTGATCAACTTATAGATGTGAATGCTGTCAAGATTTTCATATCCAGAAATCCTATACCTACATTGCTTGGGGACATCCTACACTCATTTTACACACGAACAATGAGGAAAAGAGGTGTTCTCATGTGTTGTACTCCTCTCCTAGCAAGGTGGTTTATTTCTCACCTTCCACAATCAGTTTTGAAGAATGAGCAGGGTTTAAGGTGGTCACAACGATTGATGACCCTCACACATTCTGATGTACATTGGTGTTCTCGGTCCAGAAAAAATGTCATCATCATTGATCGTTGTGGGGAATTCCCTAATGTCCCACTACTTGGCATTAGGGGAGGCATCACCTACAACCCCTGTCTAGCTTTGAGACAATTTGGATATGCTCGGAGGGATGGCCCTCATGACATGTTAATTCCGGACCTAGTTTTTGACTTCGATAACGATGCGCAAGGACTTCGACAACGGTTCATCAGAGCTTGGAGGATGCTTAACAAGGTGGATAGTAAGACATTGGGGCACAAGAACTCTATCCCCCTTGAGCCTTACCTCAAGTGGGTGCGAACCCGTGCCCAGAGTCTTATGATGCCATATCCCCACATTCTCCCCTTGATCAAAGAGCCTGTTATGGAAGGAGAGGTTCCATACACCATCCTCCATCCTGACATGCCAACATCATGGGAAGAAATGCAAAAGAGTTGGATCCAACTCAAGGAAGAACGGGATACTTTTGAAGCCAGCTTCTATGCCAGTGAGAAGAAGGTTTTGGAGCTTACCCGCCGACTTCACGAGGAGGAGACTCTCAACACTTACATCGCACCAAAGAGGATGCGCAATGTCTTTTTACATTAAGAATTTTGTAATATTTCGCCCATGGGGCACTTATGTACTAACAAATTTCTTCTTAATATGACGTGCGTTCTTTTTGTTTGCAACAAATTTGAATTTTTGAACCCTTGAATGCATTACATGAATAACATACCATTCATCATATGCATAAATAGGTCTTCACGCCAGGTTTCCTTATCTTTCTGTTGTTTATTTCAGCAAGATGGATTTGGAGCAAACGGTAAAGGATCTGCAGGCACAAAATTCACAGTTCTAGCAACTCCTCATGACCTTGGCAAAGGGTCAGGAGGACCTCAAAGTTCTGTTGGAAAAGAATAAAGAGAAAAAGAAGAAGAGACCTGGGGTAGCCACTTTTGGAAGAAGATTTGAAAGCAACGCTAGAAAGGTTCTTGAGTTCCCCTCAACGTCTGACGAAGGGGTTGGTAAAGGGAAAGAGACTGCTGTGCCTTCTGAATCCGAGGTTGAAGAGGAGGAAGAGGAAGAAGACGAAGACTACTCCGAACAACAATATCCACCAACGGATGATAAATACAAAAATCTTGAAGATAGACTGGAAGCCATGGAGTTGCAGAGGGTTCCTGGTTTGGATTTTGAAGAACTAAGGCTGGTAGCTGGGATTGTTATCCCTCCAAAGTTCAAGGTTCCAACATTCGCCAAGTATGACGGTCTGTCGTGCCCAAAAATGCATCTAAGATCTTATGTCCGAAAGATCCAACCCCCCTCATATGATAAAGACCTCTGGGTACACTTTTTCCAAGACAACTTGTCAGGAACGCAATTGGACTGGTTTTACCAGCTCGAGATATCAGAGGTTCACAATTGGGAAGACTTAGCTGCTGCATTTTACCGTCAGTACCAATACAATGCTGATTTGGCGCCCACTCGTACTCAGTTACAAAGTATGGGGATGGCTTCCAATGAAGGGTTTAAGGAGTACGCTAGAAGTGGCGTGATCTGGCTGGAAGGGTGCAGCCACCGTTATCGGACAGAGAGTTAGTTGACATGTTTCTTGGGACCCTGTCTGGCCCCTTCTTCAATCATCTGATCGGAAGTTCTTCTTCGGGATTTACTGAACTGATTTTGACCGGCGAAAGGGTTGAGGCCGGTATTAAGAGTGGAAAGATTCAAAAGGATGCTTCCGCATCCACGGTTGTTAAGAAACCCTTCCCAGCTAAGAAGGAAGCATCTACTGTGTATTCTCAGAAGGGACAGGGAAGAACTGAGCGCCGGCCGACTGTAGGGGCTGTGATGATTCAAAACTCGTCAAATGATCAACCTCGTAACAATCAGTCGAGACCTAATCAACAACGGGTGGAAAGGCCACAACGACAGTTCACCCGCATCAACATGACGCCCGCTCAGGTACTTCCTCATTTGTTGAAACTGAATCTGGCCAGTTTGAAGGAAGCGCCAAAGAACCCTAACACCTCCTCTCCATACTACCACTCCAATGCCAAGTGTGCTTACCATTCCGACAGTGCTGGGCACGATACCAATAATTGCTGGGAGCTTAAGAATAAAATCCAAGATCTTATTGATGCTAAGGAAGTCGAATTTGATGCTCCTGAGAAGCCCAATGTTATATCTGCTCCGATGCCCAAGCACAAACACAATATTCATGCTGTTATAGAGGACACTCATGTTACTGATGTTGTTGACCTGTTGACACTGTTACGTGTGATTAAAGAAAATTTGTTGAGAGCCGGGATCTTTCCTGGTTGTGGTAAAGACTGCTATTTTTGTTTGAACATACGAGGTGATTGCCCAATGTTGAAGTCAGGTGTCCAACGCCTGATGGATACCCAAGAGATACTTTTCCAGAAAACCCCTGTTGATACCTTCAATCATGTTACTCCTGATACTTTTACTACTACAACCAACGATATTGCAATCATAACCATTTCCGACAATCCTCCCAAGGCTTGCAAAAGGCCTGTCAGGATTACACCCAACTCTGAATGTGTACCATTAAAGATCACCATGCCGGGACCTGTCCCGTACCAATCCAGCAAAACGATACCATGGAACTATGGGGGAGAAACCTTCTACCATGGTATCAAACAAATCGAAACAGTCCAAGAGATTTCTGAAGAAGAAAGCCTTGATATAGGGAACATTGCGGGTACAAGCAAGATAACCCGCAGCGGCCAGATCTTTTCTCCGGAGATTGCTCCCCCTCGAGCAGTTTTCAGACCCTTGAAAGCTTCTGTACCTGTTGGACCATCTGTGCAAGGCCCAGTGATTGAAGAATTGGATACTCCCGAAGTAAGACCATATGCTAATACTACCGACAAGGGTAAGGGGATACTGGAAGTGCATGTTAGGACGAAGGCTCATGCTGTGGTTATCCCTGAAACCACTCAGAAAGAAATGGATGAAATCTTGAAAATAATAAGAAAAAGTGACTACGACATTGTGGAACAGTTAGGGCAGACCCCTTCTAAAATTTCAATGTTGGCTCTTCTGCTCTGTTCTGAGGCCCACGCTAAGGCCCTGATCAAATTCTTGAAGGCGACACATGTTCCCCAAGAGACTTCCGCTAACCAGTTTCAGGAATGTGTGGCCAGTCTTACTGCTGATAATGGCCTTGGCTTTTCCGATGCTGACTTAACTCCCAAAGGAAGGAAACACAATGATGCGTTACATGTTTCAGTTGAATGCCGGGGAACCACTCTCGCCCATGTCTTAGTTGATACTGGTTCTTCCTTGAACATGCTTCCAAAGAAAGCCTTAGAACGTTTGGACTGTGAAGGACTGACTCTCAAGCCTAGTAACATCATTGTTAGGGCTTTTGATGGTTCCAAGAGAATGGTTCATGGAGAGGTTGATATTACTATCATAGTAGGCACAAAATTTTTCAACTCCACCTTCTACGTGATGGACATCCGACCGTCATATTCATGTTTTCTAGGGAGACCATGGATCCATTATGCCGGGGAAGTTACCTCCTCTTTGCACCAGATGCTGAAATATCCTATTCAGGGTAAAATTATAACGGTGCACGGCGAGGAAGAGTACATGATAAGTCACCTCAACTCCTTCCGTTATGTGGAGCTGGATGGCGAGTTCATCGAAACGCCTTTTCAACATTTTGAGGAAGTTTCTCCTAAGGTAGCAGTTGCGAAGACAATGGTTGAGGTACCCATCATTCCCAAGGATGTGCCTAGGATGGCATCTCTCAAGGACGCAGAGGCGGTGATCAAAGAAGGGAAGAGTACATCATGGGGGCAATTGCCTGATTTTCCCCATAAGACGGACAAATTTGGACTAGGGTTTACAGCTGCAGGACAAAAGGCTATACGTTGCTCCAAGGTCGGAGGACCACCCGTCAAGATCTCACACCATGGAATCAATGTTGTAGAAGATGAAGATGAAGAGAGCCACTTTGAAGATTGGATCTTTCCGACCGTCGAAGGGGGTTTGAGCAACTGGGAAGCAAAGGATTTTGTTCCCATCACCTTTATCAACCAATAATTTTATCTTTGAACAATTTCCTATTTTTCGGTCTGTAATAACTAAAACAATTCGTACACTATTTTTACCTCATGCCTTTCCCGGGGCATGTAGGTCCATTTGTAAGGGCTTGATTTTCTTCATTATCATATGCCATGTTTTAATGAATCATTGGATGTTTTTCATCTATAAACTGCTGTGTTCATTTTCTTTCCTTTTGCATTTTTGTTTAAGGATGGCTATCCCTTACACACACCCACACTCACAAATGCATGTACCCATCCATTCAGGTTTACATGGGCAACTTTTCTATTTCAGCCTTCGATAACTCTGAGGATTTGGTCAATCATGCTGAGTACGAAGTTGACAAAGATTGTGAAGTGCCGGGAGAGTTAGCCTCTGCCTCATGAGGAGTTACTAGAAACCATCAACTTGGGGACAGAGGAGGACAAGAAAGAAGTAAAAGTGGGTGCCAACCTGGAACCAGGTGTCAAGGAGCACTTAGTGCAGTTGTTGAACGAATACGTTGAAATCTTCGCCTGGTCTTATGAAGACATGCCAGAGCTAGACACAGATATCGTGGTTCACCGTCTCCCGACAAGAGAAGATAGTCCACCGGTCAAGCAAAAGGTTCTCCGAATGAGGCCTGATATGTCTAAGAAGATTAAAGTTGAAGTAATGAAGCAATTCAATGCTGGTTTTCTGGCTATTACAACCTATCCACAATGGGTTGCTAACATTGTGCCCGTGCCTAAGAAGGACGGCAAAGTCAGAATGTGTGTGGACTATCGGGATTTAAACAGGGCTAGCCCTAAAGACGATTTTCCACTACCGCATATCGACATCTTGGTTGACAACACAGCTCAACACAAGGTTTTTTCCTTCATGGACGGATTCTCGGGCTACAACCAGATTAAAATGGCCCCCGAGGACATGGAGAAAACTACCTTTGTCACGCAATGGGGTACCTTCTGCTACAAAGTGATGTCGTTCGGACTGAAGAACGTAGGGGAAACCTATCAACGCGCCATTGTAGCTTTATTTCATGATATGATACATCATGAGATCGAAGTTTACGTAGACGACATGATAGCTTGATCACAGACAGAAGAAGAACACCTTGGTCATTTGCAAAAGCTGTTTGCCAGGTTGAAGGAGTATAAGCTCAGACTGAACCCAAGCAAGTGCACTTTTGGAGTTAGGTTTGGTAAACTTCTGGGATTTATTGTCAGCAACAAGGGCATTGAGGTTGATCCAGCTAAAGTAAAGGCTATACAAGAAATGCCTACCCCCCGTACTGAAAAGGAGGTTAGAGGATTCTTGGGAGGCTTAAACTATATCGCGAGGTTCATCTCTCACTTGACATCTACCTGTGAGCCAATCTTCAAACTGTTAAAGAAAGATCAGGTAGTTGAATGGAACAATGATTATCAAGTTGCTTTTTATAAGATCAAGGAGTACTTACTGGAACATCCTATTATGATGCCACCCGTCGAAGGAAGGCCGTTGATCATGTATCTGACTGTTTTGGATAACTCAATGGGGTGCGTACTGGGCCAACATGACGAGTCTGGCCGAAAAGAGCATGCCATTTATTACCTTAGCAAAAAGTTTACTGACTGTGAGACTCGCTACTCACTGCTCGAGAAAACTTGCTGCGCTTTGGTATGGGCTGCTCGCCGGCTAAGGCAGTATATGTTGACTCATACCACTTTGCTGATTTCCAAGATGGATCCGATCAAGTATATCTTCGAGAAGCCAGCTTTATCTGGAAGAATCGCTAGATGGCAAATGATCCGGACTGAATATGACATCCAGTATACTACCCAAAAAGCTATAAAGGGGAGTGTACTAGCTGACCATCTAGCTCATCAAGCCGTCGAAGATTATCAGTCTATGAAATTCGACTTCCCTGACGAGGACATCATGACATTGGACAACATTGAAGGTAACGGACCGTATGATGGACCTGAACAAGGATCCCGATGGACCCTGTACTTTGATGGTGCTTCAAATGCACTTGGCAACGGTATCGGTGCGGTACTCATTTCTCCAGATGGTTGCCATACACCCTTTACTGCCCGACTTTGCTTCAGCTGCACCAACAACATGGCTGAATATGAAGCTTGCATCTTTGGTCTCAAGGCTGCTATAGACTTGGGAATCAAATCTTTGGTCGTATTTGGGGACTCGGCTTTGGTTATCAGTCAATTCAAAGGAGAGTGGGACACTAAAAATCCTAATCTTATCCCATACAAAGAACATGTCTTGACGTTGTTGCCACATTTCGAGCAGATTACCTTCGAGCATTTCCCGCGAGAAGAAAATCAGCTAGCAGACGCTCTAGCTACAATGTCTTCCATGTTTAAACTCAACTGGGATAACGAGGCTCCCCAGATCACCATCGAGCGAAGGGACGAACCAGCGCACTGTCATGATATTAATACCGAAGAAGTAGTGGAACAACCCTGGTTTCATGAAATCAAAAGGTATCTCCAGACTAGAGAATACCCTGAAGGAGCTTCGGTCAATGACAAAAAGTTCTTAAGGAGATTTGCTGCCAAGTTCTTCCTAAGAAATGGAATCCTTTATAAGTGCAGCCATGATTGTGTTCTACTTCGTGTAATTGCAAGCTTCTCAAGTCATATTTAAAGCTTTTGTTTTGATGAAGACAACATGGATATCAACATTCAAAGGATGTGCAAAAAGCTTATCAACATCATATAAAAGTCTTGAAGATTATAGAAGAATTATTGAAGAATCATCAAATGTC
This sequence comes from Vicia faba, assembly GCA_948472305.1. Classification (NCBI taxonomy): domain Eukaryota; kingdom Viridiplantae; phylum Streptophyta; class Magnoliopsida; order Fabales; family Fabaceae; genus Vicia; species Vicia faba. The sequence continues at coordinate 1,033,788,624 of OX451741.1, forward strand.
AAAATGGTATAAATAATTCTTAGTCTTGAATATACATGTTCACAAAAATATGCATTCATCAACATATACATATCCCATAATTTTAACATCAAGAAAAACTTTGTTTGAAATATTTTTCAAAAAGAATTTTTGAAAATAACCTTTTAGGAACCGGTTCCTCCCTAACAAGGAACCGGGTTCCAGACTTATTCAAAAAACATGTCCCTGGTTTTTGTACCAGGAACCGGGTTGTACCAATAGGGGAACCGGTTCCTGCGTGATATTTTTGAAATCTGACTTATAACGTTCATTAGAACCGGGTTCTGTCATTGTCGGAACCGGTTCCTAGCGAACCAGTGCAACTTTTCTTTTGGTTTTTTTAACATATTTCAATTGGTACCCTTTCATGAGTGCATTATAACTTTTCATATGAATTGGCATGAATGAAGAGGTTCTTGTGACTTTATAAAATGCTGCAGATTTTCTTATTTCAAAAACAATGCTTCAATTTTCAAATTAACAATTATACTTCTTTAATAAACAATTTTTCATCATTCACATTTGAATTCATATTTTCATGTGTTCATAATTTTGTGAAACTTGCCATATACACTTTCATTATCATTACAAGTTTCATACATACATTGTGAACATTTATATACATTGTTTGAGAATTGTTTATATCTTAAAGAAGAAGATCAATTGAAGATTGATAAAGCTCTCCATATATTTCAAATCAATCATTGTATTACTTAAAGAAATTATTCCCTTACTATCCAGGATTGTTGGAAGTAAGTGTTGTGATTTGAAGAGGATTGTTCTTCATTCACATTAGTGTTTGTTTGGTCTTAAAGGTGTTAAGAACCTTTGATCACCCTATAGGTTAGATAGTAAGCATAGGCTGTACAACCATTCTAACTATAGTGAAATCTCTTTCATGTTGGAAAGGGGACTGGAGTACTCTCGGATTGTGAGGGGAACCAGGATATATCACCGTGTTCTTTACTTTTCCGCTTTTATCGCTTTCATCACCATAATCAAGGAAAAGATAAGATATAATCAAAACCTTCAAACACTTAACCAAAAAGTACTTCAAGTATTCTCATTAAACCGAATAAATTTTATAAGACCTAATTCACCCCCCCTCTTAGGCACTCTGAGACTTACAATTGGCATCAGAGAAAGTTATAGGTAACTTGTTCCTAAAGATCCAGAATGGCTTCCGCAAATCCAAATCAAATTTCGGTTTTCAAAGATGGTGGTAGTAACAACAAGCCTCCATTGTTTTGTGGTGAATACTTCGACTTTTGGAAAATTCGCATGAAGGCTCATCTTGAAGCGCAAGGAGAAGAAATATGGAATGCTGTTGAGAATGGTCCATTTACTCCGGTGTGTGTTGTCAATGGTGTTGGGTCATCAAAGCCTAAAACATCATGGGATGACGATGACAAGAAAAAAGTTCTCTTTGACAAAAAGGCAATCAATATTCTCCAAAGTGCTCTTAGTATGGATGAATTTTTCCGAGTATCGACATGTACAACGACAAAGGAAATTTGGGATACTCTTGTAGAAACTCATGAAGGAACCGCCGAAGTAAAAAGGTTTAGATTGAACACTTTGAGTCAAGAATATGAATTATTCAGAATGCTGCCCGGAGAATCCATCCTTGACTTGCAAAAGAGATTCGTTCACTTGACAAACCATTTGAAGGCACTTGGTAAGACTTTAACAAACGATGAATTAAATCTTAAAGTGCTTAGATCTTTAACAAGGGAATGGCAACCAAAAGTGACAGCAATATCCGAAAAGAAAAGCCTAGCAACTATGACTTCCGCAACACTTTTCGGAAAGCTTCAAGAATATGAGACGGAACTTGGAAGACTTGAAAAACATGAGAATAATAAGAAGAAATCCAAAGGAATTGCCTTGAAAGTTGATTCAAAATAAAGTCAAGATAAAGATGCATTGGAGGAAGATGAAAATCTCTTGCTTCTTGTAAAAAGGTTAGGAAAATATTTTGGTCATAAAAATAATCTTCATAATGCTAACTTTGTCAAAAGAAAGAAATTCTAGAAGCATAAAGACAAAGAAGCCTCCACATCAACACAAGATGTCACATGCTATGAATGTGGAAAGCAAGGTCACATAAAGCCAGATTGTCCAAAACTCTCCAAGAAAAATGGATTCAAAGGCAAAAAGGAGTTCAAGAACAAAAAGGCTTATGTTGCATGGGAAGATAATGAGATAAGTTCTTCATCCGATTCGGAAAGCGACGAACGTGCAAATCTAGCATTGATGGCTTCACATCACTCCGACGATGAAGAAGATGTTAGTAATGAATTTAATCTTTTTGATGATGATGTTCAAGGTGCTATTGATGAACTCTTGGGAGAATGCAAAAGTTTATACAAAAAGGTGTCAAATCAAGAAAAAGAACTCTTAATTTGTCTAGAAAAAATTGACACCATGACTAAAGATTTTGATCTTCAAAAACAAAATTTTATTAAATAAAAAGAAAACTTTACATGCTCCAAGTGTGAATCAAATGTCTTTCAAATTGTTCAATTGAAAAGAGTCATTGAACAATATGAAAAAGGACAAATAGGATTGGAAGGATTACTAAGCCAACAACGTTATCCAAATGATAAAAGAGGTCTTGGTTATGTGAATACTAAGAAACCAAGTAACAATCCCACTGTTTTTGTAAAGGCTAGTAATAGTTCCAATCCCAAGAAAGTAGAAAAGAAGCAAGTTATTCATAATCATCAAAAGAAAAAGGCTAATGTATCGAAAAAGAAAACATTTCCTAAAAAGAAATCTTATCCTTCTAGATATAGAAGTAACTTTGAACCTACTTGTTTTTATTATGGTATTAAAGGCCATACACCTAATGCTTGCTATGTTAGAAACTTTAGTATAGCAAGTGGGCATTATGTGTGGGTGAAAAAGGGAACTAACTATGAAGGACCCAAGGCAACTTGGGTACCTAACAAAGAATAATTTGTTTTTGTAGGTATGCTTGAAATCCACATCAATTGTTTGGTATCTTGATAGTGGATGTTCAAAGCATATGACAGGAGATGTACACCAATTTTCATATCTAGTACAAAAAGCCAAAGGGTATGTCACCTATGGAGACAACACCAAAGGAAAGATTCTTGGCGTTGGAATAGTTGGCACACCTCCATCCATTCAAATTGAGGATGTTCTCTATGTTGAAGGTTTAAAGCACAATCTTCTTAGCATAAGTCAACTTTGCGATAGAGGGTTCAAGATCAAATTCAACAAAGATGAATGCCTTATTATGGATGAGGCAACCAATGAGGTAAAACTCAAAGGTATAAGATCTAACAATATTTTTATGATTACTTTAGATGATTTGTCTATGAAGGTACAATGTCTTATGGTAAACAACAATGACGCTTGGTTATGGCACAAGAGGATTGCTCACATTCACATGGAGCACTTGAACAAATTGGTTAAGCATGACTTAGTTATTGGTCTACCAAAGATGAAGTTCATCAAAGATAAATTATGTAATGCATGCCAAAAGGGCAAACAGACCAAAACAACTTTCAAATCTAAGAATGTGGTGTCTACTACAAGGCCACTACAATTGTTACACATGGATCTCTTTGGTCCATCAAGAACAAAAAGCTTCGGAGGTAATGTATACGCATTGGTTATTATTGATGATTTTTCTAGATATTCTTGGACTTTGTTTCTTGTGCAGAAAAGTGATGCTTTTAAAGCTTTTAAGAAGTATGCTAAGCAAATCCAAAATGAAAAATCACTAAAGATTGTATCCATAAGAAGTGATCATGGTGGAGAATTTCAAAATGCACAATTTGAAGAATTTTGTGAAGAACATGGTATCTCTCATAATTTTTCAGCACCAAGAACTCCACAACAAAATGGAGTAGTTGAAAGAAAGAATAGATTTCTAGTGGAACTTGCAAGAACAATGCTTAGTGATGCAAATCTTCCTAAATATTTTTGGGCGGATGCGGTTAGTACGGCTTGTTATGTTGGAATTCGAGTTATCATTAGACCTATAATAAAGAAGACTCCATATGAACTATTCAAAGGAAGAAAGCCAAACATTGCTCACTTTCACATTTTTGGATGCAAGTGCTTTGTTCTTAACAATAACAAAGACAATCTCGGTAAGTTTGACGAGAAATCCGACGAAGGTATATTTCTTGGTTATTCGCTTTCTAGTAAAGCATATAGAATTTATAATAAAAGAACTTTAACTATTGAAGAATCTATGCATGTATCTTTTGATGAAACTAACCCCTCCAAGGAGGAAGTAGTTGTTTGTGATGATGATGATCCTATAGATTTACCCCCGGAAGATCTTTCAATTGATCAAGTTGTGAAATCACCGGAAAATCAAGAAAACATTGTTCAACAAGATTCAAACATCAATGATCTACCAAAAGAATGGAGAACTCATAGAGACAATCCTATTGACAAAATTATTGGTGACATTAGCCAAGGAGTATCAACAAGATTGAATCTAAAAGATGCTTGCTTAAACATGGCGTTTGTTTCTCAAATTAAACCTACCAAAGTTGATGAAGCCTTAGGAGATGATCAATGGATTATTGCTATGCAAGAAGAATTAAATCAATTCGAGAGAAATCAAGTTTGGGAACTTGTTCCTAGACCAAGTGGTAAACACATCATAGGTACCCGATGGGTGTTTAAGAACAAACTTGATGAGAATGGTCTAATTGTTCGAAACAAAGCAAGGTTGGTTGCCCAAGGTTACAATAAAGAGGAAGGAATCGACTTTGAAGAAACATTTGCTCCGGTTGCAAGGTTAGAAGCTATACGTCTTTTACTTGCTTATGCTTGTTCATTAAATTTTCAGCTTTTTCAAATGGACGTCAAAAGCGCATTCTTGAATGGATACATCAATGAAGAAGTCTATGTCAAACAACCTCCTGGATTTGAAGACTTCAAGCATCCTACACATGTCTTTAAGTTGAGAAAGGCTCTTTATGGCTTAAAGCAAGCACCAAGAGCATGGTATGATAGACTTAGCATTTTTTGTGTGAAAAGGGTTTCGAAAAGGGTAAGGTTGATAAAACTTTGTTCATTAAGAAAATCCAAAGTAACACTTTATTGGTTCAAGTCTATGTTGATGATATCATTTTTGGATCGACTAACAAAGAAATGTGTGAGGAATTCTCATTGATGATGCAAGGAGAATTCGAGATGTCTATGATGGGAAAGATGAACTACTTTCTTGGACTACAAATTAAGCAACTAGAAGATGGAATCTTCATCAATCAATCTAAGTATTGCAAAGAACTATTGAAAAAGTTTGATATGGAACATTGTAAAGCAATGAATACTCCAATGGGCTCCGGTACATATGTTGATCAAGATGAATCCGGTACTCCAATTGATATTACAAAATTCAGAGGTATGATTGGTTCTTTATTGTATTTGACAGCAAGCCGTCCTGACATCATGTTTAATGTTTGTCTTTGCGCTCGCTTTCAAGCAAATCCAAAGGAATCACACCTCATGGCAGTTAAAAGGATCATGAAGTATCTTAAAGGAACAATCAATGTCGGCTTATGGTATCCGAAAGGTAGTATTTGCACTTTAATTGGTTTTTCTGACGCGGATTATACAGGTTGTAAAACTGATTGTAAAAGCACAAGTGGCACTTGTCACATTATTGGAAATGCATTAGTATCATGGGCTTGTAAAAAGCAAGCATGTGTTGCTCTTAGCACGGCCGAAGCAGAATACATAGCAGCGGGTAGTTGTTGTGCACAAATTCTTTGGCTCAAGCAACAACTCCGTGATTACGGACTTGATCTCAGATGCATTCCTCTTTGATGCGACAATACAAGTGCAATCAATATTACAAAGAATCAGGTCATTCATTCAAGAACCAAACATATAGATATTCGACATCATTTTCTCTGTGATCATGTACTTAAAGGAGATGTCGAAGTCACTTTTGTGGATACTCATAACCAACTCGCAGATATCTTCACAAAACCGCTTGCTCGAGAACCCTTCTTCAAAATCCGAAGAGAACTTGGTATTTTGGATGAAGGTGATATCTAAATGTTTCTCATAAGGTGCACATATCAATTTTTCTTCAACAAGATTTTTTTTTATGTTTTTAGTACACTCTGCTTCTACTCCTTCTTTTATATGTTTTTATCGTCTTAAATTTTAAAATGTATTTGTTTCACTCTTTTTCCCCATCCTTTTTGATGTTAACAAAGGGGGGGAAGAATATGCATATGTGTTGTTTTGTTTTCAAAGAAATTGCAGGCCCAAACATCTTATACTCACTCCAAAATTCAAGGAATCATGGACTTAGGGGGAGCATACATTTTAGGGGGAGCCTTGCATTTGCTCAACATATTTGCTACTCAAAACAACATAAACAATTCAAGAATCGTTTTCAAGACTTGGTTGTCATCATCAAAAAGGGGGAGAATGTAATTGCAAGCTTCTCAAGTCATATTTAAAGCTTTTGTTTTGATGAAGACAACATGGATATCAACATTCAAAGGATGTGCAAAAAGCTTATCAACATCATATAAAAGTCTTGAAGATTATAGAAGAATTATTGAAGAATCATCAAATGTCAAAATGGTATAAATAATTCTTAGTCTTGAATATACATGTTCACAAAAATATGCATTCATCAACATATACATATCCCATAATTTTAACATCAAGAAAAACTTTGTTTGAAATATTTTTCAAAAAGAATTTTTGAAAATAACCTTTTAGGAACCGGTTCCTCCCTAACAGGGAACCGGGTTCCAGACTTATTCAAAAAACATGTCCCTGGTTTTTGTACCAGGAACCGGGTTGTACCAATAGGGGAACTGGTTCCTGCGTGATATTTTTGAAATCTGACTTATAACGTTCACTTAGAACTGGGTTCTGTCATTGTCGGAACCGGTTCCTAGCGAACCAGTGCAGGTTTTCTTTTGGTTTTTTAACATATTTCAATTGGTACCCTTTCATGAATGCATTACAACTTTTCATATGAATTGGCATGAATGAAGAGGTTCTTGTGACTTTATAAAATGCTGCAGATTTTATTATTTCAAAAACAATGCTTCAATTTTCAAATTAATAATTATACTTCTTCAATAAACAATTTTTCATCATTCACATTTGAATTCATATTTTCATGTGTTCATAATTTTGTGAAACTTGCCATATACACTTTCATTATCATTACAAGTTTCATACATACATTGTGAACATTTATATACATTGTTTGAGAATTGTTTATATCTTAAAGAAGAAGATCAATTGAAGATTGATAAAGCTCTCCATATATTTCAAATCAATCATTGTATTACTTAAAGAAATTATTCCCTTACTATCCAGGATTGTTGGAAGTAAGTGTTGTGATTTGAAGAGGATTGTTCTTCATTCACATTAGTGTTTGTTTGGTCTTAAAGGTGTTAAGAACCTTTGATCACCCTATAGGTTAGATAGTAAGCATAGGCTGTACAATCATTCTAACTATAGTGAAATCTCTTTCGTGTTGGAAAGGGGACTGGAGTACTCTCGGATTGTAAGGGGAACCAGGATATATCACCGTGTTCTTTACTTTTCCGCTTTCATCGCTTTCATCACCATAATCAAGGAAAAGATAAGATATAATCAAAACCTTCAAACACTTAACCAAAAAGTACTTCAAGTATTCTCATTAAACCGAATAAATTTTATAAGACCTAATTCACCCCCCCTCTTAGGCACTCTGAGACTTACACTTCGTTGTGTGGACAAGGTTGAAGCAGAGTTAATCATGACTGATATCCATAGTGGCACATTTGGCACCCATTTGAGCGGGCATACAATGGCTAAAAAGATTCTTAGGGCAGGCTACTACTGGTCTACCATGGAAGCTGATTGTCATCAACATTCCCGTACCTGCCACAAATGCCAAGTCTACACCGACAAGGTACATATTCCTCCTGTTCCTATCAACGTTCTGACAGCTCCTTGGCCATTCACAATGTGGGGCATTAACATGATTGGAGAGATAAAGCCCACGACATCCAATGGACATCGCTTCATCTTGGTGGCTATTGATTACTTCACTAAATGGGTCGAGGCAGCTTCCTATGCCTCAGTTACAAAGAATGTGGTTGCCCGCTTCATCAAGCAGAACCTCATATGCCGGTATGGTATCCTCGACAGGATCATCACACACAACGGTGTGAATTTGAACAATACTATGATCACCGCTCTATGCGAGCAGTTCAAGATTTATCATCACAATTCATCTCCCTACCGACCGAAGATGAACGGTGCTGTTGAAGCCGCGAATAGAAATATTAAGAAGATCATTCAAAAGATGACAGTCACCTACAAGGACTGGCATGAGATGTTACCGTTTTCTCTGCATGGATATCGTACCACGACACGTACTTCAACAAGGGCAACTCCATTTTCTTTGGTATATGGCATAGAAGCTGTTCTACCCATGGAAGTTCAGATTCCTTCCTTGAGGATTATGAAGGATGCCGGTTTGAGTGAAGACGATTGGATTCAGACTCGGCTTGATCAACTTAACTTGATCGACGAGAAGCAACTTACTGCTGTTTGTCATGGTCAGACGTATCAAATACGAATGATCAAGGCTTTCAACAAAAAGGTTAGGCGTCAGGTATATCAAGTCGGAGATCTTGTAATCAAGCGGATTATCTTACCGCAAAGTGATCCCAGGGGCAAGTGGACTCCTACTTACGAAGGAACATTTGTAATCAAAAGCATCTTTTCTGGTGGGGCAATGATTTTGACCACCATGGACGGTGACAACTTGCCGCACCCTGCGAACGCAGACATAGTCAAAAGATACTACGCATAAAACGACCCGACAAGTTGAAAACCCGAAAGGGCGACTTGGGCAAAAATGGGTATCCCGGTGAATCGAAAACCCGAAAGGGCGGTTCAGGAAAAAATTAGGGATAAAACAAAAAAAATCCGTACACCCGGCAAGTTGAAAACCCGAAAGGGCGACTTGGGCAAAAAGGGTTTCCCGGTGGATCGAAAACCCGAAAGGGCGGTCCAGGCAAAAGTTAGGGAATTAAAGCGTATGACTATGTCTCGTCGGATCACTTTAAGAACAATCTCTTCACCAACAAGCTCCAAGCTTCTGATCAATCCAATCATCTACAGACGAAGCAACAAATGGACAGATACTCAGAGTTGTGAAGGCTATAGCAGAATGGGAACCCCATGGAATTGTTACACATAGCCATCTTTCTTTTTTGTATAAAATTTTTCTCAATTATTACGGCAACATTCTCTTACTAGGATGTCTGTCTCCCTTGTACAAAGATACTTACCAAAATTAATACAAGTATACTTCAAAGTGCAGAAAATTGCTTGCCTTTATTTTTCTTTTTTACACTTATGTTTTATTTGAAAACGTCCAATGTTTTGTTAAATAGGCATATGCATTTGAATATAATCACTGCTTACAAAATAAAACGAAATTGGGAAAGGATAATTACTGATAATTTGAAGGTGTAGGAAGATATCTTTATGCCATTCAAGAAGAAACCCCCTGCATTACTTTGTTCAGATCCTCAACAAAGCTAAAACCTCGGAGTACATGTCCCCAGCGGAGTTAAGCTTCAAGATCCTCCGGCGGAGCCAGTACATTCCAAACTGGATTCCCCCAGCCAAGCTAAGTTTCAAAGTTCCCATCAAAGTTCAAACTCCCGATTCCCAGCGGAGCCAGAATAATCTAAACCTCCTTCCCCAGCGAAGTCAAATTTCCAACTGATCAAATTCCCTCAATTTCCCCAATAGCTAGGATGATTCCCCAGTAGATTGGCATACAACCCAAACTCCTGATTTCATCGGCCGAGTAAACATTATCCCCACAGAATTATCTCCCAGCAAATCGAAGATTCTCGAGCCCGTTTCTCTGAACAGAAACCTCCTAGTTCTTAACTCCCCAATAGGGATTTTCCCTGTTTTTCAGGAAAGTCATGAAGGATTCTCATTCCCTACAGAAGTTGTCAGAACCCTTGTAAATCCCCACAAGTCGTCGAGGATCCTCAATCTCCAACAGTGGTCCCAAGATTTCTCATTCTCAACAATCAAGAGCTTTAATCCCCAAGCAGTCAACAAGGATTTCTCATCTTCAGTAATCAAAGATTTTTGGAATCCCCAGCTTCGGTCAAGGATTTATTTTCCCCGACAGCAGTCAAAGATTTCATTATCTCCAGCTATCTAGGGTTTATCTTCCTCAGCAAGACAGCTACTCAGCTTACATGCATAACCATTACATTCATATATCATAAACATGGATTATAATTCATTGCATCATACATATCATGCAATATAACTTCGTGTTTTAGCTAACGTTTTACCCTTTTCAGGATAACATTAAAAAGCTATCATTAACAATTATTCAGATACAGTATGGATACACCCCAGACACGACAGTCATTCTATTACTCATTCAGAACTTCAAGTCAAAATACAGTATGGATACACCCCAGACACGACGGTCATTCTACTACTCATTCAGACTTCAGCAATCAGATACAAACTAGATACGCTCCAGACACGGCAACCATTCTATCTCTCATTCAGATTCAACTATCAACTACAAGTTCAGATACGCTCCAAACACGAATGCCATTCTGGCCTTTACACCAGCAGTCTGATTCCCCCAGTGTAGTCGCCACGGAAGTCATTCTGTCACTTATTCAGATCCCAGTTACAGTACGGATACACCCCAGACACGACGGTCATTCTACTACTCATACCGATCTCAGCTTCCGATACAGTCCAGATACGCTCCAGACACGGTTGCCATTCTCTCACTCATTCATAGTTTATCCCCAACATACAGTTTCTCCATACGCAGACGCTTCTCTGTTACCTAGATACAATACAGATACACTCCAGGCACGACAATCATTCTGATATTCATTCAAAGTTCAAATACAGTTACAACTCAGATACGCGCCAGACACGGACACCATTCTTTTGCTCATGCAGACTCAGTCTCCAGATACAGTTCAATGGCATTCCAGACACGGATACCATTTTGATGCTCATTCTTCTGACCTATAACATTGAAAATCAACAAACATCCTTGGATGGCATCTTTAAGCCCATCTCCAGCAAGATTCTACCATCTCCAAATGGCATCTTTAAGCCCATTTCCTCAGCTATTTTTCTGACAAGTTCAAATTTACGGGCACTCTAGTGTCCAATCCTCTTTTACCTTCGAGTCACGAAAGGCAAACTTGCCAATCTAACTCTTCAGGTTCAAGAAGATTGAACAAGGGAAACTGTTGTACCCCAAAATTTTCCCTCCCATATTCATCAACATTTCTCATCACAAGGCTCTTGGAACTCAAGATCAAGCTAGGGTTTGCTCTGCTCAAGATACCTCCTTGCATTATTGACCTAAATTAGGGTTTGAGTTTGCACATGGATATTTTGACCTACAATTCCCAAAGTAACTTTCATACTCCATGTTGGACCCACAAGTTTGTCCATACTAAGTTTCAAGCCTTGATTCAAACTTTTGCCCGGTCAATTGGACAGTTGACCTAGAAATCAACTGTATTGGGGAAAAAGTCAACTGTGGCCAATTGACAGTCAAACCTCATGAATTTTGACCCACATCAACATAATGAATTCATATAAGTCATTTGATCAAGTTTGGATCACAATTCCACAAGAAATTTGATCAGATCACCAAAAGGGCAAAATGGTCATTTTCAGGGTTTTGACTGTACAAAGGCAATTTTTGACTGTTTGACCTAACCAATGGCAAATCAAGCTCAACCATGGACTCAAGGACTCAATGAAATTGTCTTGACCTATTCAACAAGTTCAAAAGATCTCAAATGCATAGGATTGACAGATGAATTTTTCAGTTAACTGATCAAAATTTGACTGTACACTGAAAATTCAAACTTTGACTTTTTGGTCAAAATCAAGTGCCAAGAGTTATTTTTCATCAAGACATGTCAAATTATGAAACTTGTTCATCAAGAAACCCAAAAATGCAAATTAGGGTTTAAAATGGAAAAATTTCATAACTTAGAAATTTTCTAAGTTATGAAATTTTCTTATTTTTTCCTAACTTTGTCCCATTTTTTCACCAAGATGCAAATGTATTCAAACAAAACTTGTAACATGAAAGTATTAGTACATCAAAAAGTCTATAACTTTGATTCACAAAGTTTTCTCAAAAGAAGCTTGTATCTTAAGTTATGATTTTTGGAACAAGGGTACCTAAAACTTTTAACTTAGAGAAATTTTGCCCTAGTTTAGGCAGGATTTTGATCCATCTTCTTGGCCATTTTTCACATAGTTCCACTTGGAGTTTCAAGTTGCATTTCAAAGATGGATTATAGTACATGTTCCAAGATTTCCAAATTGTTCAAGAACTCCTCAAACACCCTTGTGGTTAGAGAGAATCGAATGCTCGAAGTTGGCGAAAACTCACTTTTGTCCATGACCAATACATGTTCATACAAACTTGCATTTTCAAATCAGCATGCTTGGTACTAGCTTGAAGGCCTCAAAACCAGTTTATACTCCATAATTTAATGCATAACCATTGAGCTAGGGTATTATCTTGGTCATTTGGACATTGCATACAAGATTAATCCCTATTTGGAAAAAGGTATAATGCCATTTTTGTAAAGTTGCACTTTATGTCAAAATAAAATCCTTGAGGCATGGGGACATATCTCTGAAGCAAGATCCAATCTACCAATTCCAAGAACCAAGGGAAAAGTGTGCAGCACAATATAGGGCTGGTACATGCTTGTATTGAGAGAATACACACTCTTGCTTCAAGTAGAAGAAACTTGCAAAATACAAGCCATCTCTCACAACTGAAGAAACCAACTTACACAAACATTGTAAACAAGTTTCATACCTCCCAACAAGCCAGAAACACGACCCCTTTGTCTCTCAAACGCCCTTGTACACAAAATCCCTGTTTTTATGCAAAACAGGGCAAGCCCTGCAGAACCATCTCCATCTCCATATTCCATCGTGCGTTTTGCCCAAAGATACTTCAAACGTCTTCCAACCAACCTACCTGAGCTATCCAGATCATCCACAAGTTGCTGTAACACCATTAACACACATTGCCATTTTTGTTTCAAAGCTTTGTAGGTTGAGTTCTGTAGCACGATTCAAGCTGTTTCAAAATAAGCCAAGCATTGGGAAAGCTTCCTTGGACCTCAGGCAAGCTCAAAAGAAGCTCAAACACCATTGAAGGTTGCTACATTGTCCAACTCGAACTCAACTGAAACAGGTATTTCATGAACTTCTATCTCTCTATTTAGGAATAGTTAGACTTAGGTTTGTGAATGAAAGATGTTGTATTCATAGTCCTGAAGCCATACATGTGCTTAGTTTTCATTTATATTAATCGTGCTAGGAGAATTTCATCCATGAACTTTCTAAAAAAACTAGGTTAAAATTTAGGGCCAGAGAAATTCTCTCTGGTCTTTGAGAGTTAGCTTAAGTTTTTTACATGGTTGGATTCGTTGTTTGATGCTCTACAAGCTTCATGTTATGAGTTTTGTCAAAAAATCAAGGAATCAGGAAATAGCATTTTCTGTACAAAGCGCGCGCAGGTCTGTTCAAAGGAAGAAGAAGAAGTGGATTCTGGGCTGGGCCTGGTTTCCTTTGCTTTTGATACCCTATTTTTCAGTTTACACCCCCTGGCCCATTTATTTGTACATTTGTTATTTTTGCATTTTTATTCCATTTTTGATTTTGATATTTTATTTTCTAACATAAAAAATACTTAAAAATTATTTTCATAAAGTTTTTGTATTTATTTTATTTATTACTAGTATAAAAATGTTTAAATGTTTATATTCTTTTTATTAAAACCTAAAAAATATGTAAGAATATGCTTATTTTCATTTATTATTATTATTATTTACATTTGAAAACATTTTCTTGAATATACACACTTTTTTTTAAAATAAAATAATTTGTTTTTTATATATTTAATATATTTAATACATACATACATATTTTTATTAAATAATTAGGACAAAAAATACAAAAATAATACATTTTATTTTCATTAATATTTTTTATATTAAAAAAATACTTTTTTTAATGTACTTATATTTTTGTACAAATTAATATATTATTGTATATAAATAATAAATAATACTATTTATTTATTTATGGAATTAGGGTGTTTGCCCTAAATATTAAAATAATTAAAATTAACTTTTTATTTACACTTCACATTTAAAAATACTTTTTACATACATACAAATCTTTTTGCATAACATATTTCATCTAACATTTGTTTATTGTATTTAATTATTGTACATTTAAATATTGTATCTTGTACATTCAATTTGGTTGTAATAGTAATTTAGGGTTAATTTCTTGCAAATAATCCCCGATTCAAATTTGTACCCCCCTCCCTATATCATGTTGTAATAGTGTAGGATTTAAATTCTCACACTTTTAAATGCTTTCAATTATGCCATGATTAGACCTAGGGTTTGTATGCAAAATAAAATCAACAAATAGCTTGACCTAATCCAAAGATAACAATGCATGAAAAACAAACACAATGCACACTTGCACCCCTAGGGTTACAATCCACTTGTTGCCTTCAAAAATGAGCCATGATTGCATGTCAAGTACTTTGGCAAAACAAAAACAAAAAGATCATAGTCCCTCGATGACGCTATCTGAGTTGCCTAAACAAAATGATCAAGTCCCTTAAGAAAAATTGCCAAAAATACTTGACACTATTGCTATCATGGTCTATACGATGACCCGCGCCTGTCCCGTTAACATCCTAACACAAGGTTATTCACCAAATACAATGGTGAAACAACACTGTTAAAAGGGTTAAAAACATAAGAAAAATCTTTGAGTAAAATAGGGTAGATAGCTCCTAGTTACTTGATCAAGCTTGCAAAAACATCCTTGCTATTTTTCAAAACACACTTCACAACACAATTTCAAAACCCTACTTTCAAACATTGAAAACTTTTCAAAAGACAAAAACACTTTTATATACATTCAAACACGAATCATTACAAAGGTTGCCACAACGATGGCCTCTTTTCAAAACATCTTTCAAAACCACACACAAAGCACCATTTCAAACAATTGAAGAGCACCATTTCAAACAATTGAAAAGAAAAACAAGTGATCTAAGCAAGTAACTAAGAGCCCATGGATAACCATGGATAGAAAGGGTGCTAATACCTTCCCTTTCTATAATCTACCCCCCGAACCCAAGAAAACATCTCAAAGGTCTTTCCTGTACTTTTTGACCTTTCCTTAGGATAATATAAAAAGTCGGTGGCGACTGTTGCTAAACCGAAACATTTGCGAACACAAAACGCAAAATCCCAAGTCAGTTCTCCCACCGTATCACATTTTGGTTTTCACTTTCTACTTCATCCTATCTTTAAGTTTGATCTTGAGGGATCAACAAGCATATTGAATTGTGTATCTTGTACACGTGTTCTTTTAACTAACATCAATATATGTATATATATGTTTCTTTGAATGTTTATATTGTAGGTGATCACAATTGCATTCATCTCACCATCTAACCAAGGGTTTGAGGGGTGGTTCTCAATCAAATGGTTCTATAATGGATTTCAAGAGCTCAAGCTTCAAGGATATATCTATGATATCAAAGTTTTATGATTCAAAGAGCTCCCTTATTTTATTTAGGTCAATATCTTCTTAATGTTGGTGGTGGCATTCATTAAGAAGATTCATAGGTTCATGTGTTTATTTCCATGCATTTTTCAACAAGTTTTATTGAGACTTAAGCTTCATATTTGAGTGTGCTCCAAGACAACACCATTTCAAGGCCTCTTATGGTTCATCATGCTTTATTTTGCTAAGAAATCTCAAAAAGATTCAAAGTTTGATTCAACAAGTATGATCTAATTGAGCAAATGCTTGATTCAATGATCACAAGGGAATAACTCTCTCAATTTTTAACATTTTGAGTAGGTAATTTTTGATATGGATTCTTATCATCATATACCACAAACTCTCTCCACATTACAAGATTCAATTGTGCAAGAAAAATCATCAAAAGATTGAAAGGGGTTTCAAGTAATTTTTGACACTCTCTGAGATAGGATTTGTTGAATTCTAAGGACCATATATTGCTTATTTTTTGAGATTTTTGATTGGCTCCAAAGCCATGATTCTCTTTAAAGGGTCCTTAACAAGATCTCTTCAGGAATCTAAGGCTAGTTTTTAATGGAAGATCACTAATGGTTGAGAAAGATTACAATTATCCTTGAAACACCTTTGAATTTTAGGGTTTGACTTCAAATGATCATAAGATGGTCAATTTTTATCTCCTTGAGCTCATTATTTTTCCATAATAATCTTTAATATGTCTAATTCAACTTTGTTGCAATTTTCAAGACTTGAAAATTCTTGGAAGGTTGTTGAAGAATTGAAAAGATTATAGGTCTTTTGTGAATTTTCTCAAATTTGTTCATCATCTTCTAAAGACCATAACTCTTTGAATTTTTATGATTTTTGAGTGTTCTTAATTCCACAATTCAATCCAAGAGGTACAATTCATCTCATCTTCAGATATCAAGACCAAATTTTGAGTGGAAGGTGATGTAATTTTGAAGAACATTATAGGTCATTTTGAGGTCCCATACTTAGAAATATTTCTAAGTACAAAAGTCAGATTTTTTCCACGATTTTAAAGTGATGTAACTTTTTGCTCAAATCTCTAAATGATGCCTTTATTGTCACATGGTAAAGTTTGTGACCTTATCTTTCAAATGCTTCAAGAATCATGTCATAAAGCCTCCTAAGCTATATGCACCATGGATTCAAAGTTGGTACCTTAAAACTGAAGTTGCACTTACAGTCAGATTACAATTTCCATAATGTGGCTTCTAATGATCAAATTTGTACATGCTTTCCACTTAAACATGATAAGCAATGATTTCTTAAGCCTTTAGAGTGTCAAAACACATCATTTGGATGAGTTTTGATGTACATGTGATCACTTTTTCCTCATGACCACATGTGTGAACGTTTTCCACTCAAATTGCATCATTCACCCCTCCTCTTGATTCCATTCACTTCTCCTATAAATATAGACCCTATTCCACTCATTTTCACAAGCTTTAGAGAGCCAGAAAACCTCTATCAAACTTCCTCAATACCTCTCTATTATGCAACTTAAAATTTGGTTTTAGAGCTCTTTTTAATCCAATTTCTTTGTTCATTCTTCATCCTTGAACTTCACTGAAGCTAACAGAAGAAGAACCAAGTCTTGTAGTGCTCTAAATCATGCTAGCCAAGTTAAGTTTTAGAGCAATTTCTTCATATTTCGTTCAGGTAGTTTAAGGCATCAATTCTTCTAACTCAAATTACTGGGATGATCTATGATGTTCATTGATGTTTGCTGATGGTTTAATTTTGATTAATTGATGCATTTGATGCATCTGTTTGCAAATTCAAATTCTTCAAAAACTCTCTGATTTTTTCCAAATTGACTAAGCTGTGTTTAATATAAATTTTCGCGAGGGTACCATTGAAATCTCCTTGAAGAGACGAAGCGAATGGAACCAGTATGAGCTCCTAATTTTACAGTTTGTGAGACCTATAATTCGCGGGTGGCTAGAGGTTGAAGATGATCAACGTGTCATCTCTCAACCAATGACACGATGCCACACATTTGTTTCAAATCTGTTTTTTAATTAATGATCCAATGGTTTACTCACTAATTTCCATATCATGCACAACGCGCCAGATCCCTTGGATTTGATTACTAATGCATTTTGACATTGATCCAATGATCTATATCTTTTTGACTTTATTTTAGTTTTCTGATTCTATATTTTAATTGTTTTAAACTTCAAAAATTCATAAAAAAATCATTTCAACTTCTAAAAATGTGAAAAAATTCTCAAAAATACTTTTGTTTTTCTCATTCTGATTTTTATTTTTTCACAATTTTATTTTGTGATTTGATATTTTTTTAATGATTTTTCACTTTATTTGAGTTGTTTTAATTATTTAAAAATACTTTTCTTGATTTTTAAATTCTGAAAAAATTATGGAAGGATCCAATGACCTCTTGACAAATATTGGTGACCTCGTTTTATTTTTATTTCTGATTTTACTATTTTTCATAAATTTTAGTTTATTTTTCTTATTTCTTTAAATTTTAAAAATAGTTTCTAACTTTAAAAAATTCTGAAGTTTTTTGTCAATACTTATTGTCTCATGTTTGACCTCTGATATTTTTTTAGGATTTTTATTTGGGTTTTTAATACATTTTATGTACTTTACCAATTATTTCTGTTTTATTAATCATTTAAATATTGTTTTATTAAATATATTTTATTATTTTTTGTTTGGTCCTGATTTGAGTATTATTTTGGGACAAGTTCGTCAATCTCATTGGATCTTCGGTGTTAATAGATTGAAAAACCAATTCCACCAAAATGGATGAATGATGCTGATGATATTTGAAACCTTAATTTCATTTGATACATCCTCTCTCTCTTCATCTTATCCCATTCTTATTTTTACTTGTACTACAAGTTGTTGGAGAATGATCTACATATCATTTCTCTAACATGTTGGTACATAGATTGCTATTAATCAACCTCAAAATAGGTGTGACTTCCACATAAGTCCACTTACAATTGCTTAACATAGCGCTAAATCTGTCCCGATTCGAAAAATGACCATTTGTGGCCCAAACCTATGTTTGCAAGCCCAAGTATGTGTAATTTGAAACCTTTGATCCAATAACTTTGAAATTCATTGTTAGGAGGCTTTGATCATATCAATCCTCTAATGAGCTTTCATGAACTTTAGTCTAAGTGAATCATTTGAACATCGTTGATCATATGTGGTTGCCTTGAGTACTTGAAATGAATGATATACTTGAAAAAAAGCAAATGAGACTTGTTGCTGAGAAGCTTTGATTTTATCAATCTTCCAATGAGTTCTCAAATGTAAGCTTCAAGATGGTCATTCAACTAACCTCTAACTTCTAATTCACTAACAATTGACTTTACTTTATGTTTTTACCTTATGCCTTTTATTTTACGCCTTTACTTTAATGTACCATTTACTTTAACATTTACATCTCATGCTATTTTTTTTATCTTTGCTCATTCGAGCATTTATCTTTATGTCATTTTATCTTTGATCACTTGAGCATTTATTTTTATGTCATATTATCTTTGCTCATTTGAGTTTTTATTTTCTTTTTGAAGACACTTAATAACCAACTTGAACATTAAAAGACTTTAAGGTTACTTGGATTATTTGGTTACTATCCTTGGCATGATGGAGTTATGGATCTCTCGGACTTAGGATTATAAGCCTTGATTCTTCGGGATCTTGTGGCTCTGTTGTTATTTTGTCTGAAGTTCTTGGAGTTTACTCCAAGGTATTGTGTTGTTTTTTTCTTCTTTTTTTGCAAGTTATTCTGATTATATTCTTTGTCTGTGATTGAGAATTCATCTGTATATAACTGTTACTCTGCCCAATTTTTATAAAGACTTAATTCATCTGAAGCTTCTTGTTGGTTAGATTGTTCTTTTCCTTGGTTTTTACCTTATACTTTAGTATAGTCCCTTCATCTCCTACCATATTCTTTAATTTTAAAAATCTTCTCCCTTCTTTTCAAAACTCTTCTTGTTTTTTAACTTGAACCTCTCTCATAATAAACTTGGACTTATGTCCATGCGTTTTCAAAAATATTTTCTTAATCAAACTTTAATCAATTTAATCATATTTTGACATTTTTGTGAGATGACTAAAAGTCAATTAACCTCATTCAAACCATTTGGCCACTTTGGATTTTTACTTTAAAACTTTTCTCAAAATATTAGACTCTTGTTGATTCTTGTAGTGATGCGAGCTAGTACACTTCTACGATATGTAGTGAAGTGAGATATTTTCCACTAGGGCGTTGAGTGAAGCTTTTTTGATTTTAAAATCCAAGATATATCCTCTACTTTGAGATGATGAAAATTCTCCTTTATCATAATTGTGGGTAGTAAGTATGTCTTCCACTCGAATATGACGATGACGTCTCGTCTCTTAAAATTAACCAACACACTTGTGTTTTAAAATTTTTAAGAAGAACTACGACTACCCTGATCCCCTATTACACAGAAGGTGGTACATTGGCACTAAAGGTTCACAACCGTGACGAGTGTGAAAATTGTAAAATTTACTTCTTTCCTCATCTCCACCATCTATTTTTGTATATACCTTTTATAGCCAAAATACACAAATTTTCAAAGAGGTTCTTGTGGAGTACCATAGATGTTTAAGGTGATAATACCTTCCCTTTGCATAACCAACCCCTATACCTAGATTCTCCCCCCTCTCTTTTTGAGTTTACTCTCTCTTTTCCCATTTCCTTTGGAAACAATAGAGCGCGGTGGCGATTTTTATTTGATTTTGTTATACCCCAAATTTGCCCTATTTGTTCCTAATCATTTTTATTCCTAGAGTTATCATTTACTTTATAATATATTATTGTCAAATTCATACATTCATGGGTTTTAAGTTTATAAAAGGTTTTTTTTACCTTATTATGAATTAATGGGCCTTTCTAAATCAGAAAAGCCCATGTAAAATTTTAAGCCCAATAAGGTTTCACTTGCTAATAAAGAGTGCATCTTAGGTTAAGGGCTTAACATCCAAGTTGCTAAGCCCATTGCATTTTTGAGTAAGGCTTTTGTTTGTTTTTAGCCCAGTTTAATTTTTAAAGGTTTTACATTGTTAAGAATTCTTGGGCCTTTCTAAATCAGAAAGGCCCATGTAAAATTGAGGGTCCATTCGTTTTCTCTTGCAAGACGGGTGTATTAGCCCATTTAGAATCCTATGAATAAATAGAAAGGGGAGTATGCTGATTACATGAGGGGGTTTATTGATTAATTGGACCGGTTCGCTATTGGTGTTAAGACCTATTTTAAATAAGGTTGAAGGAGGTATATTTTATTTTTTAGGAAGGCCCATAGCAATTCGTTTTTGAAGGCCTAATAATTGAACAAGTTGGACCGTTTCAGGGTTTTTGTCTTGAGAAATTGCATTGTTTTTATACAATTATTATTATTAACATTATCAAAATCATTACTATTAGGTGCTTAAGTAAAATTGTGTTTTGTTTTATTAATTGGAAAAAAACGTTGACTAAGAAAAGTCAAAATAAAACTTTCAACCCTAATCGTTCAATAGTCCAACCCTTCAATATTTTCAAGCCCAAGCCTAATAAAAACATATACTGTTCAAATCAAAGAATAATAACTCATGTTTTAAAGATAAAAACAATTACTGTTCAAATCAAAACAGAATCAAATCTTTACACATTTAAATTGTCTGGAAGTTTACAAATGTAATCGAGTCAAAGTTAATACAAAATCAAATCAAATCGTAACTTATCATACAGATTCATACAAAATAAAATAAAACAAATCTCTAATTCCCCAATTCACTAATCAACCCTAGATCAATTCTCTGTGTAACGACAAATACAGAAAAATCCCTAATTTAGCTAAGCCTAAACACTATAAGAAGGCCTAAAATTCTAAGAGGAGGGGGGATCGAAGAACAAAGAAGAGAGAGCCTGAGAGAAGAAGGAGATTTGAGTGTCGCCGCTGTAAACTTTTGCATATATCCGCTCCGTGTAAGCTTAGGGTTTCAACATCTGAAACCCTAGCGCTTCTTCGTCGCCCCGCTGCTACTTCCTTTGTCACCACTGTCCAGTGCCTGCAAAATAGAAAGGGAGAAGAAAAATCAGAACGAATCAGACCCAAATCCGAAGAGGCGCAAAGATCTATAGCGAAGAAGGTAAGCTTTGATTACTTAGCTTAGTGGATTTGCATGATTATTTTGTGATGTAGGGTTGTCTGGGATCAGAATCGTGGGGTTTGGATGGGAGCGCCGCCGTGGATTAGGGTTATAAGGGTTGGCGTTAGGGTTTGTGTTTGGTTGTTAAAAGCGAGAGATGAGAGATTGGGCAGAGAGAGATAACAAAAGTGACGGAATTAATTTGTAAAACAAATATAATGGCTTCAATAATCCAGTACGCACAATTCCATGGTCGCTACCATGCGCCGCCACCATGACCGCATGATCAATATCAAGCATTCTAGAAACACACACCCATCGCATCACAATGCACCCGTCTGCATGAAGTCCAAGCAGACTCCTCAACACCCTTTGGGCCAGACCTAGTCGCTAAATCCACCCCCCAAGAAGCTCTGTTTACCATCACAACATAAACCCACACCCCACCAGCCTAATGGGCCAAGTCCAACATATAAACTTGGACCCTTACTCCCTACACACCCCATTTTTGCTACGTAGTTAAAATTTACACCCCCCTGCGTTTGGGTCTAAATTCAATATTTGAATTCAAGGCCCTCCTACCTATACCCCCCTGTTTTTCCAGCCCAACACAATATACACCCCCTGCATTTTTAAATATTTTATTTTATATACTTTATTTATTTTTATATTATAATAATATTTATATTTTAATATTTTAATACATTTATATATATTAATATTATTTTATTATTACTATTATAAAATCAAATATTTATTTTCCAACTCATCCAAATATTTATTTATTGCATTAAAATCATTTTAATCGTGCATTAATAAGATGTTTTTATATATTAATACATTAAAAAAATACTTAACCAACACTAAACTCTTTTTATTAAATCGATTAAATTCTAAATCAATTTTCAAAAAGGATTACGAAAATATTTTAATCGACTGCACACTTCATCTAATAACTCCGTTATTCACACACTCAGACTAAGTACAAGGGAAATTCAAACATCTTCATAATCCATAAAAAACACCAACCATCTGCAAACTACGAATTGAGATTCTGATTCCTCCTAAGAGGATACGTAGGCATACGGCTAAAATCGTGGCGAGTTCCCTAATAAAAAGTTAAAACCCTATTTCTTAAATATCGCGTTTGTTGTACCCCAATATTTGCCCTCCCATTTTCACACAAGACATACCCATAGAGGTTCTCAATTGCTCAAGGTTGACCAAGGATTGACCATACAATTCTCATACTAAGGCAATGCACCCCCAACTAGGATTTCCATTTTCATCAAGATGTTCGAGCTCCAATGGTCTCAAATTCTTCCCATGGTCCTAATATGTCCTCAAGATCACCCATGCCAAGTTTCATGCTTTTCTCAATAAGTTTGCTCAGACAATTGCTCAAGTATTGAAAAATCAACTGTGCTAGGTCAAAAGTCAACTATGACCTATATACAGTCAAACTTCAAGATTTTTGGTCAACATCAACATTTTCAAGTGATATCTATCATTTGATCAAGGGTTGATCATGATTCCTCAATAAATGCTCCTAATTCATTAAAAGTCAAAAATAGCAAATTAGGGTTTCTATAGGAAAAGTCAACCAAACTTTGACCAAGCATAACTTTCTCATAATTTATCAGAAAGTTTCCAACCAAAGCTCATTTTGAAGATAATCCAATTCCCTACAACTTATCTTCAACCCTTAAGTCCAACAAATTCACCATTTGAAATATATAAGTTCATACATTACAGGTCATTTTTAGAAAGTCAATAAAAGCCACTTTTTTCCAAGACCTTTAACATCAAGATAACATCTTGAAAAGGAAAATTGATCAAAAGAGAGATTTAAGTAGACATCTTGGGATTTCCAAAAAGTACAAGATCATCATCATGAGATAAAAATTGATCAAGTTATGGCTTGCCCAAGTTGGGAATATTTGGGAAATTTAAGGAAAAATGCATTGGGCAAATTTGAATTTTTAACGCAATGGCTCAAAATTTTGAACTTCAAACATATTTCTAAGACCATAGAGGACCCGTAGGACCATTTTTGCATAGTCTTGATTTTATTTTCATTTTATATTAATTTTATTTAATTAAAAATCAAATAAATCAAGATTATTTCAAAGTATATGGGCCATTATCATTTGGGCTTGGTTTGGTACATGGAGAGGCCCCAATTTTCGTGTGCAGCAAGGCCAATTCAGTCTAGGTACATTAAAATTTTAAAATGGACAAAATCGCTTAACTTTGGCCAAGGTTACAAATGGAAATTCATGGCATTCAAAAGTTTGTCCATAACTGTTACAAACATGGCATTTTCGTGTCCTCTCATCATTCTTTATATAAACAAGCTTCTGGAAAGCATCAAACAGATATCTAAGACCTAGAGAACCCCTGTCCAATTTGCAAAAAATAACTAAAGTTGTCAAACTCGAATTTCCATTTCCAGCTTGTTTCAGTCCCAAACAAGTATCAAAATATACTCTTGGAGAGCCTCTGAAGCCATTGCAAGCATTCCCAAGGCTTGAAACCTGCAGAATTGCGCCCACCCTTCATCACGGTTTGCACATCCTCTCAATTTCGATTTCTTTGATTCTGGAATCATAAACATGTTTTGATTATATATCTATGCTTTTTATCATGTTTACAACATGCTGGAATACTTTGATTGAAGTTTGAGTGCAGGTACGGGCATCTGCCATGGCTAGGGTTCCGGAGCTCCAATTTGGGGAACCCTAGTTAGAGGCAAAATTAGGCCAAATTAAGGGTCTATTCGTGCTCAGGGGATTATTTCCAATCGATCCATGCCCTTGGTTGGGATTTATTTTGCTTGTGCTACATTTTTGAGTTTTACGGGTTTGTAGCCACGCACAAGAACTGTTACTGTAGCCTATAGTACCGAATCTGTCTGTAGGTAAATGCCCAGTCCCTAAGGCGACAGTTCCAGGGAGAAGACAATTAGGTGGCAGCCTCCCATTGGGAGATTTGAATTTGCGCGCGTTTCTGGGCATAATAGCTTGTTTATATTATATTTTATTTGTTTAAATATATTCATGACTAACAATTTAGCACAAATGGTAAAGGCAAGCGCGTGTGAAAGGAAGGACATGGGTTCGATCCCAGGTCCAGACATTTTTCATATTTTCTGATTTTCTTTTTTTAGATTCAGCGTGCTTCATAGCCAAGATTTCACCATACACCTCAAAATCTCATACCTTGGATCATCCACTGATCAGATCCAACATACAGCCAACTAAGAGCATGGTAGACCCTCCAAAGGTGATCCCTATTATATCATGCTCAGGCAGAAGGGCCATCAATTTTGGGCTTTGCAAAATTCAGAATCACACCCCCCAGATTGCTATTCCTAGTAGGCCCATTTTATTTTTTCTTTAATTTCTTTATTACTTTTTTTATTGTTTTAATTATTTATTCTAATTGTCTTAAAAACCATTTTTTAATTAAATCATAAAATCAAGAAATCACAAAAAATGTTAGAATTAATTTTCTTTTTATTAAAATTAATTTTGTTTAAAAATAAGTTAATTTAATTAGGGTAACTTGATTTGTTTTCCTTAATTAAAATTAATTAGAAATTAGGACTAATTTGCAAAATTCAATTTTACTTTATTTTCTTAAATAAAAATACAAAAAATATTTTCTTTAATTAAGTAGATTCTATAGGATATTTAATCTATTCCCGTGTCATTCCTCGCGGGCGTTTACTTATTTATTTTTCCAATTATTGTATCTGATTACGGGTTTGTAATAGTTTTTAACTAGGATTTGTTTTACTGCTTTTATTTACTGTTGAATCCCAAGTTTGGATATGTAACCCCCTCCCCGAAGCCTTGTAATAGGTAGGTTTAAGATTCTCGCATTTTATTTTTCACTACTATTAACTGTTAGATGAATGATCATAGGATTAAATGGAAAGATTAAATGATTAAAATAATAGAAAACCCTAAATGTGCAAAGATTAAATAAAATGAAATCAAACACATGCACATGCGCACCTCTATGGTATCTCCCACTTTGGTTTCCTTTAAATAAAACAGTCATGAGGCAGGAACGCTTTAGTAAAGACCCATAAATATGAAAAGATCATAGTCCCTCAATGACCCTACAGTTGCCTTTCGGTAAATGATCTAGTCCCTAAAAGAAAATTGCTAAAGCGTCTCTACAAGTTGCCTTCGTGATTGTAAAAACGCCCCTTCGATTATCTCTCAACATCTAACGATAGGGATACCTACTCACTAATAGTAGGATAGTACTGTCTAAAGGATATGAGGAAAAGAACAACCCTTTTTCGAGTATAAAAGTAGATAGCTGTTAAAAGTTTGCTCAAAACATTTTGCACTTACACAAAACTACTTTTCAAAAGACATTTCAAAACACTTTGTATACTTTCTCCACTATCCCGAGAAACATTACAAAGTTCTCTGTACTAAGGCGTTTTCAAAACATTTTCAAACACAAATCACAAAGGTATTTTTAAAATGAGCAAACCTCTAAGAGCCCGTAGAAAACTACAGATGGAAAGGGTGCTAACACCTTCCCTTTTCATAATCTACCCCCTTACTCAGAAAACTCTCAAAAAGGTCTTTTTCTGTTCTTTTCACCCTTTCCTTTGTTGGATAAAAGAAAAGTCGGTGGCGACTCTTGCTTACCGTGACATTTGCGAACACAAATGCAAAACCAATATTAATAGACAGTTCTACCACCGTATTACAGAACTGGAGACTCTGCCGGGGACATGATTTATAAAGTGGGGTTTAACTTAGGATCTAGGTCATTTTAATTGATTCGTTGGCTTGTCTTGTTTGATTTACTTTTAAGGGTATCTATTTGGGTTGTTTGGATCATAAACCCGGATCGGGAATTCCTTTTAGGTAAGTAGCAATAAACTGTGAGGGAGCTGTGCAGGGTATACTGACACGGTTGAAACAGTAGCTATGTTGATGCGATACTTTGGTGTGTACCGGTAGGCCTTGAGTAATCAAGGAGAATACGGGGCCGCTGCGTGGTATCATAAAGCATCAACTGACCTTAGCACCTTAATTGACCAACTTGGCTTTTTAGGACGCAGTGAGATAACCGTCTTTGGTGTAAACCAAAAGTCGGTTGATACTCGATGCTACACTCATTGAGGTTTGACTCTTGAGTTTTGTTTGATGGCAAGTCAATTGTCTATCGGAACAAAATTTGGGGGGAAAGATCGGTGATATTGAGATCCCTTAGAACCCGGTTACTATTATAGGACAGGTTGAACTAATCCATCTTCAAGAGGGTACTACCTTAAAACCCATGCAAGCCTAAACCTAAGGCTGTTTATGTGACTTGTTTGCTTTCAACTTGAACTACTTGCATGGTTTTATTATCCGACAACATGATTTCCTTGCAGAATTTGTGTAACACACCAATTCTACCCGACAATTATATAAATAAATCAGAGTTATAAAATCAATCATGCAAACGAATCGGGATGCCACAAATTTTTCTTTAAAAACTCATTGCATTCATCGTAGATACGTAACACTTTAAAACGTCGGATGAACCGTCACCAAAACAACTTTAATTAATTAATTCAACAATTCAACATCTACACAACGAAATTCTTAATAACATCTTTATCATCATTACAACAACTTCAAACCAACAAATACTTAATAATAATCAACTTAAAGTTCAACGAATGAATAATAAACAATCAAAAGCAACAAGCATTCATCCCCCCGAGTGTTACATATCAGAGCAATGACACCGACTCGAACTATTGAAGGTATACGGCCTTCACTCTCGATTACCTGCACATTACCAACGTAAGGGCAACATTCAAACAAAAGGGGTGAGATATCTAACAATATAGTAAGGCGTATGATGATTAATATACTAAAATAGATCATATAACATCACCACTTCTCATCTAAAAATAAACAATAATCACAACAATAATACACATTCACAACGTCAATACACGCTACTTTATGCAATCATATAATGCGA
Organism: Vicia faba; assembly: GCA_948472305.1. Lineage (NCBI taxonomy): Eukaryota > Viridiplantae > Streptophyta > Magnoliopsida > Fabales > Fabaceae > Vicia > Vicia faba. The sequence goes on from OX451741.1 coordinate 1,033,816,488, forward strand.
CTTAATACTATGCAAATGCATGTGGTACCATTGGAGCAGAACTCCCATCTCAAATATTTCCAATTAATAGAGGCATCAACAAGGAATAAGCCTTCATCTCAATATTCGCCAATACAGGCCATCTCAACGAGCATAAGATCCATCTCAAAATGCAATGTATGAGACACAATCATGAATGTAATAACAACACCATAATTGACAACATCTCAATACACCATCGTTGGCCAAAGGCTTACATCTTAAAAGCATATCATCATCTCTTCATCAACATCATTTATCATCATAAATCATCAAACATCATTTATACATCATAATTCATCAAAACAAACTCTAATTAACATCATCTCATCAACAACTCAACCGTACAGTAATACAATAACATTCATCAATTTCACAACGTTGGCCATAGGCCTATACAAGATATTTCCTATAATTAGTTAATCAACTAAGGCTTACTTCTAAATCACCAAATCTCTACATACTACTATTCTGTACTATTACATCATTATTATTAATCCTACTATTACAAACCAGACAATACTCTACAAACGTCTCATCCTCATCCTTCTTCACAAAAACCAACATAACGATCAACACGGGAACTAATTCAAATCCTATGGTTATCCTTCCTATTATTTATTTTAATCAATAAGAATGAAGTTCATCGTGTTAGCTATTCAATGCTTCGAACGACACCTCAAACGGAGTCCGAAAACTCAAGTTACAATATTGCCAAACAGATTCTGCCAAAAACCAGATAACATGGGTCAATGCATAACTCTTTGGATTGACGCGTACTGCACTGAACTTGCAACATGAGTTGATGCATCCTCTCTTGTATTGACTCATATTGAGTCTAACACACAACATGTATCGACACATGCTCCTACGTATCGACTCATCCTGAGTCTGAAAGTCCTCATGGATTTACGCAAGACTCCTTCGTGTCGACTCATCCTGAGTCTCTAAACCTTCTTGTATCGACACATCATGTTTGGGGTTGACACATACTCCTCTGTCCTGCATAATTTCTGTGATTTTCTCTGCGTTTTCACTACGGGTTCCATACTTTAAGCCCTAAAAACTTAATCTAATCATAGATAATCACAACTTACAATTATCCTATAATTCTACATCAATTAAACAACATCAGAACGTTATTGTTCATCTAAAATTAATCAATATTTCATCATACAACCTCATATACATTTAATTCATGAACAAGACAACAATCACCTCTAACCCCACATACCAATTATCATGAACCCAATTATAGAGTCAGAAACCCACCCTTACCTTAGATTGAATGTCGCTCTACAACTTCCGGTTGAATTCCCGTTCTGCCGTTCTTCCTCTTTTCCAATAGCTTTCACATTCTTCTTTCCAACCCTTATTCTTCTACTGCCTCTTCTTTCTAACAATAATAGAATAACCTATTATTCCCTTTATTCTTTAATGGGCTTAAAACTATTGCACCCCCCTTATTACTTCTATTCCTTTAAAACAAGCCCACATCAAATAATGTTATACTTCTAATATTATTTCCCCACTTAATAAAATAATTAAATCCAATTAATCACAACATATCTTCACAAATATTCCAAAAATAATTTAATTAAATAATTAATTAAATTACGGGCGTTACAACTCTCCCCCACTTAGAATATTTTCGTCCTCGAAAATTTACCTCAATCAAACAACTTAGGGTAGAAATCTCGCATCTTGCTCTTCAACTCCCAAGTCATGCTTTCACTGGAAGCTCCTAGCCAAACCAATTTACTAAAGCAATCTCTTTTCCCCTCAGAGTCTTTATTTCACGATCCGCGATCCGTATATGCATCGTCTCCACCGTAAGATTATCCCGTACTTGCACATTGTCCATATGAATCACATGAGATGGATCTGAAATATACTTCCGGAGTTGTGACACATGAAAGACATCATGCAAATTCGAAATATTAGGCGGTAAAGCCACTCTATAAGCAACATTACATGCTCTCTCCGAAATATGATATGGTCCAATAAAACGAGAAGTGAGCTTCTTAGACTTCAACGCTCGCCCAACACCATTCACACGTGTAACTCTCAAAAACACATGGTCACCAGCTTGAAATTCTAAATCTTTCCTTCGCTTGTCATGATAACTCTTCTGTCTACTTTGGGAAGATTTCATCTTTTCTCGAATCAATTTCACCTTCTCAGTAGTTTCACGAACAAGTTTAGATCCAAGTACTACACGTTCACCAGATTCGTGCCAACATAAAGGAATTCTACATCTTCGACCATACAACGCTTCAAAAGGTGCCATCCCAATACTAGAATGGTAATTTTTATTATAGGTGAACTCTATCAATGGAAGATAAGTATCCCACGAACCTCCCTGCTCAAGAACACATGCCCTCAACAAGTCTTCCAACGATTGAATAGTCCGTTTAGTCTGACCATCTGTATGAGGATGATATGCTGAACTCAACCTCAACTTAGAACCCAATATTTCTTGCACACTCTTCCAAAAATAAGAAGTAAATCTTGGATCTCTATCTGACACAATGCATAAAGTAACACCATGCAGCTTCACAATCACACTAGTGTAAATCTCAGCCAAATTCGTCACTGGAAAACTGATGTTAATAGGAATAAAATTAGCTGACTTCGTAAGCCTATCAACAATCACCCAAATCGAATCATGTCCTCTTAAAGTATTAGGTAACCCCGCCACAAAGTCCATTGAAATTCTATCCCATTTCCATTCTGGAACTTCTAACGGTTGCATCACCCCTTCAGGTTTCTGATGTTCAACTTTCGAATTCTGACAAGTCAAACATGCATACACAAACCAAGCCACATCACTCTTTATCCCAGGCCACCAAAACAAACCTTTCAAATCTTGATACTCTTTGTAGCTCCTAGATGAATACTCAACTTACTTCTATGACTTTCTTCAAGTATCACTTTCTTCATCTCGGCATCATCAGGAACACAAATCCGGTTACGAAACCTCAACACACCTTCCGCATCTAGCTTAAAATCATTATTCTCCGACTCATTGATTCCAACCATCAAATCTACCAGTTTAACATCCAACTTTTGAGCTTCTCTGATACTGTCTAGAAATTTATTATTAATCTTCAACATACCCAACATAACACTTCGCGATGTAACCTCACAAACTCAGCTCATATCTCTAAACTTCTTAATTAATTCCAACTCTTTAACCATCATTGCTGACATATGTAAAGTCTTTCGACTCAACGCATCAGCTACCACATTCGCTTTTCCTGGATGATAATTCAAACTGAAATCATAATCCTTTAACAATTCCAACCATCTTCGTTTCCTCATATTCAACTCCCTCTGATCTAATAAATACTTTAAGCTCTTATGGTCACTAAACACTTCAAATCTAGAACCATAAAGATAATACCTCCAAATCTTCAACACAAAAACAACTGCAGCAAGCTCTAAATCATGCGTAGGATTGTTCTTCTCATGAGTCCTTAACTTCCTTGACGCATAAGCAACTACCTTACCATTCTGCATAAGCACACCTCCTAAACCCATCTTATAAACATCACAATACACCACAAAAGGCTCTCCTGGATTAGGCAACATTAAAATCGGAGCCGACGTCAACCTCTTCTTCAATTCTGTAAAACTTTCTTCTCACTGAACATCCCATACAAAAGCTCTACCTTTATAGGTCAACTTATTCAACGGAAGTGCCAACTTAGAAAAACCTTCGATAAACATTCTATAGTAACCAGCTAGTCCCAAAAAGCTTCTAATCTCAGTAGCTGACCTCAGAGTTTCCCATTGCAACACAACATAAACCTTCGATGGATCTACATCGATGCCACTACCTGAAATCACATGCCTAAGAAAACTAACCTCCTTTAACCAAAATTCACACTTGGACAACTTTGCACACAACTTCTTCTCTTTCAAAACTTGTAATACTACTCTTAAGTGTGCTGTATGTTCTTCTTCTGACTTAGAGTAAATCAAAATATAATCAATGAACACCACTACGAACCGATCCAAATAAGTATGGAAAATACAATTCATATATTCCATGAATACTCCCGGTGCATTAGTAACACCGAAAGGCATCACCGAATACTTATAATGTCCATAGCGTGTTCTGAAAGCCGTCTTCTGGATATCTTCATCCTTCACTTTAATCTGATGGTAACCCGACCTCAAATCAATCTTACTAAACACACGGGCATCCACCAATTGGTCCATCAAGTCATCTATTCTTGGAAGCGGATACTTGTTCTTAATCGTCACTTTATTCAACTGTCTATAATCAACACAAAGCCTCATACTTCCATCTTTCTTCTTTACTAACAACACTGGAGCTCCCCACGGAGATACACTTGGTCTTACAAACCTCTTTTCAAGTAACTCTTCTGTTGTACCCCAAAATTTGCCCTCCCATATTCTTCAAGATTTCTCAAGGGATTGCACAGTCCAAACATCTCCTAAGCCAGTCAAAATTAGGGTTTTGGTTCCTTCAAAGAATTTGAGGTTTTCAATGGCTCAATCAAGTCTCATATGCCTATATACATTGTCAAACATCTACATGTCAAGTTTCAAGACTCACAGAGGCAAGTTGCACAGTCAAAGGCCCTATTTGGTTCACAATCAACTGTAGGGGTAAAATGGTCATTTTGCAGTTAAAAGTCAAATTTTTTGGTCAACATCTTATTTTGAAGCCACAATCATCATTTGATCAATTCTTGATCATGATTCCACAAGCATGGCTCAAAAATCATCAAAGATGCAAAAGTTGCTATTTTTGGACAGCTGAAAAGTCAACTGTAACTTGACCAAGGCATAACTTTTTCATGGTTCATCAGAAAAATCCCATCCAATGCTCATTTTGAATGGGATGACATTTCCTACAACGCATCCTCACATTCCAAATCCAAGAAATGCTCTCACAAAAAGTTATCAATTTCTACATTATAGGTCAATTTCAAAAGTCAACAAAAAAGGCACTTTAAGTCAAAGACCATAACTTGAGATTAGTAAATCCAAATGACATGGGACCAAAGGAATTGGTTAGAGGACTTCAATACCTTTCCAAAATGTCCAAGAAAATGTTCATATGATCAAAATTGAGCAAGATATGCATTGGAGAAGTTGGGAAATTTTCATGAATGTGCAAAAGTCAACTTTGCTCCAAACACATCATTTTTGCTAATGGGCCTCAATTTCCTTCTTGAAACTTTGTCCAAAGCCTATGCACTATACATCAAGCCTAAATTGATTTATTTTCTTATTTTTATTAATTAATTGGATTTTTAATTGATTTTTAATTCATTTAATTAATTTAAAATGTAGGAAATTCAAAGATGTGATTTTTTCAATCTTTTGTGAATCAAATAAACTCAGGGCAAGCTGGAAAATTCGTGTATCAATCAAGGACATCAAAATCTCCATGTTTGGCAAGTTTTCTCAATCAAAAAGATTGAAAAATATTTGATTTTCAATCAAATATTGGAACATCAATGCAAGGGATTTCTTGTGAAAGATTTGACCTAAAACCATTCTACTATAAGTGCATAAGCTAAACCTAATTCCTAACACGTGAGAGCTGCTATCAAAAGCCAGAACCATATTCAAAAAAATAAAAGAAAACTTGAAATCTGTTTTCCAAGTTCCAACACAATTCAAAGCCTTTTATTGTTTCCAATACATTGCTGGAGGTGTAAGGAACCTATTGCAATCAAGACCAAGCCTTAAAGCTCAAGAAACACGCCAGAACAGTTTCACGGTTTGAATAATTTTTCCATAATCGTAACTCATGATTTATACATAATTAACATATTCTAATCATTGTTTTGCATTGCTTGAGTTCATACAAAGCTTTTGGCGTTGGTTAATTGCATTATCATGTACAGAATCGTGAATCACCATTGAAGATTTTTAGGGTTCTTAAGGTCTCGAATTGGGGATTTCCAGCACAGGGAAAATTAGGCCTCAAGAGACCTATGGTTGAAACCGGCTGATCAAGACGAACACAAAGCCATACTCGTGAACAATTTCTATTTCGTGTGCGCCTAATCGCTATTTTCTGTCGTCCTGTTTTGTGGGGGTTAAAAACCCCCGCTATCCAATCTTTTTTTTACAGGCCAGGTGAAGAAGATGAAGACGTGGTAATATATCATTGGCTTATTCAAAATATGCGCGCTACTTTTTCTTTTTTCAGCATATGACTTGTTTATTTTATATTATATTTGTTTCTTGTTATGTTAACAAAAGCAAGCGAATGGTTCAAGTGGTTGGTGAGGTGACTGTGAAACATTGGGACCTGGGTTCGATTCCCAGGTCCCCCCAAATAATTATTTCTCTTTTTTCCAATGCGTTCATGTGCAGGATGCTGAATGTTGTCCACCATATACCCTACTCATCCAAGTGCCAAGTGGCTGGCAAGGCAGATCTGAAGGCAAAGAAGGGGTGACAATCCCAGAAGTCAACAAAGGCTTAAGCTTAATGGGCTGGAAACTTGCTAACAAAACCTCCAAGCTGGCCCAGCACCCCTGGTTTCCTTATTCTTTTTTCTTTTCTATTTTAATTTCTATTCAATTATTTTATTAATTATAACTATTATTATTACTATTTAACTAACTCACAAATTATTATTTTCATAATAAAATAAAAATGTAAATATTATTATTATTATTAATTTCACCTTAATTAATTATTTTTGTAAATAAATTCTAATTAATTAATTTAGTTGTTTTAATTAGATTTAATTTTAATCTTTTTGCAATAAATAAAAATAACTTAGAATTAGGGTTTTTCATTTGACTTTTAATTTCTTTTATTTTTATTTTCATTAAAACATAAAAAAAACAAAAATACTTTTTCTTTTAATTAATTAATTAATTAGTTATTAGGTTTAATATTTAATTTAATTGCAAAAAAGGACAAGTTACTTTCTTTTCTCAAAAAGGGTCAAAACCCTAAGACGTTCCCGATTTAATTTCTTCCGCGCTTTAATTCCTTTTGATTATATTGATGTAACTGTTTCCGAGGATGTAGTAGTTAATTAGGTCTTTTACCGCTTTCTTTACTTTTCTCACATTTATTTTCCAAACGGGTTTGTTTTTGGCGATGTATATACCCGCGCCTTGTAATAGCGTAGATTTACCTTTCCGCATTTTATTTTCCGCACTCTTAACTGTTAATATGCATGCAAGATTTGCTTGACACATAAAATCAATCCGTAGCTCACAAATAACATGTACAAGATAAATATAAACTGAAACAACACACATGCACATGCCACTCCTAGGGTACGCCTCACTTGGTTGCCTCGAGGTGGTCATCAAGTATAGGGTGTTTTAGAGGTCGCCCTCCTGTCTAAAGATCCAGTCGCCTCAAAACGGTTGCCTCAGATAAAAAGGATCTAAGACATTAGGGTTACCGCTAAGGCGTCCTACTATTGCTTTGGTGACAACACATGTCCCTAATAATCGAATTGACCCGAATAACTCCAACGACGGTGCTACCTACTTCTCAATAGTGGGATAGTACTGTCTAAAGGACTCTTACACAGCTTAATTCCTTAGAGTAGGTAGATTTCTCCTGGGTACTTGCTCTTTCAAAAAACAAAAACAACTTTTCGCACCTACACTTTCAAAAAGTTTTCAAACAAATACTTCATACACTCTTGAGGACTGATACAAGAGTTACCTAGAAGTCTTTCAAACTAAACTTTTTCCGAACCCACAAACACTTGAAAAGCAAACAAATTTTGAAAACATAATGAGCAAGTACCTAAGAGCCCGTGGATAACCACAGATAGAAAGGGTGCTAATACCTTCCCTTTCTATAAATCTACCTCCCGAACCGAGAAACATTCTCGAAAAAGGAATTTTGCTGTGCTTTTGTCCTTTCCATGTTGGAGAACATAAAAGACGGTGACGACTCTTGCTTACCGCGACATTTCGCGAACCAGCTTAAAAAACAGTCAGTTCTATTTCCACCGATCACAGAACTGGCGACTCTGCTGGGGATACTTATAAGTGAGGTGTACCTTAGGATTAGACCACTCTTATGTTTTCAATTGTATGTCTTGTTTGCTTTAATATTGTGGGCTTGCATCGGAGTTTCATAGATCCTAACCCGGATCTGGGGAATACCCTTTAGGTAGCATAAGCTGTGAGGGACTTGTCCGGTGTAGACCGACACGGGTGAAGCAGTGGCTACGTTGGTGTGACACCTTGGTCCGTACCGATATCCCTTGTGTTGCAACGAGGAGAATATGGGTCTTCTGAGGAGTCATTAAGCACCAACTGACCTTAGAACCCTAAATTGACCCAACTTGGCCATAGAACAGTAGCAGTATGCTACACTCATTGAGGCTAAACTCTCGCGATGATTCTGGCCGCAAGAAAAGATTGTGACGCTGGAGTTATGACCGATTGAGGGTAGTCGATGATATTGAGATCCTCTAGAACCCGATTACTATTTTCTAGGACAGGTCTTAACCAACGAAACTGAAAGAGGGTAGTACCTAAACTTCATGCCGGCCTAAACTCTAAGGGCTGTCTTGTGTGACTTGTGTGCTTTCAAACTTGACTACTTGCATATTCTTGTTATCTGACAACATGAGTTCCATGCAGGTTTTGTTTACAGTTATTAATCTGGGCTTATAACAGGGTTTACTTATGTCACTCCACGCATAGCATAACATCATACCATCATACCATTGCATACATCCTGCATAAGGACTAATCCATTTCAAGGATCTCGAGGGTCTGTGATGCAGGTCATGATGAACCAAAATGTCTAGCAAGGGGCAAAGGGGATTTATTTTCCTCTAGCCAGGTTGATGACTTGAGTCAGGGGCTATGACCCACTCGATATGGTGAGCCTTGACTCTTGAAGAAGGACTCTCAACAACATGAAGTTCCTTCAATCAAGCTACCGGATTCAAATTCTAACAATTTTCTTGTTTACCCCGCGAGATCCTTGAAAACATTGCATGCATACATACATGTCATTGCATTATAGGTACCCTTGGTACATGTCACTTACCTTCTTCACTGTTTATTTCAGCAATGGCTTCCCAACAAGACAACCAGGATCTTCATGCTCAAGAGACTCAGTTCAGGGAAATCTTCCTAAACCTATCCAAGGGGCAGGAAGAGTTGAGGACACTCCTCATGGGGAATTTGGTCAGGAAGAGTCCTGAAGACGGCAAGGACGAACGGCTGAAACATCTGCAAGCTGAGGTGGATGCAATGAGAACCCAGATGCTGGGGCAAATGGCTCTTATCCAAGGCTTGGCTCGGGAGCAAGAAGAGTTGAGAACCATGGTCAACCAGCTTCACCAAGAGAGATACAACATGAAGCAAACAGTCCAAGTCAGGGACCAGGTCATTGATCAGTTTCCAAAAGGACAAGAGTCTGATATGGTGAAGAATAGACCTCTCCAAATTGCTACCACTTCACAGGTCCAACCACAACCTCGCCCAGAGAAACGGGTTGATCAGAGTAAGCCCCAAAGGCAATTTACCAAGCTCAACACGTTGCTGTCTCAAGCTTTACAACACCTGTTGAGGTTGAATTTGGTAACTCTAAGGGCTCCTCTCTGGAATCCCAACATCTCTGCTCCTACTTATCATCCCAATAGAAGATGTGCATACCACTCTGATGGTCCGAGACATGACACAAACGACTGCTGGTCTCTGAAGAACAAGATCCAGGATCTGATTGATGAAGGAGCAGTGGAATTCACCCAAGATGGCCAGACTGAGTTCTTCTACTATCCCTGCAAGATTCACCATTTGAAGTGACAAGTCCTAGGATTAAAAAAAAAACTTTTGTTCATTCGAATGTTCAAGTTGTATTTTTCTTTGATTGTTCAAACAATTATTGTCATAGCAAACTTTATTACTTTATCAATGCATCGCATATGTCTGTTTTGAATCAATATATTCGCATTCGCTATATTCAAACTGCTTTCATTTTTTTTGTGATGTTCAAACTCTCGATTAATAATTCTAAGCCTTTTGAGGAAGGATGACGAAAACGATACCACGATCCTTACAGTATGCTTTTGAACAGACCCCGTTGATGAGGTACAAGCATTGTTTCAATTCCTAAACACTGGAGTTATAAGGAAGATAATCCCTTGTCAACCCTTTGAGCCAAAGAAGTTGGAGTTTTTTTTCTTTTCGCAAAAAAAATAAAACCCTTAATCATAACATGGGGCAGGGTAGTTCTCTCAGTTGATCCAAGTGCACAATGAACAGCATCAAAGGAGTCCTTCCAAAACAAAAGACGATGATGGTTCTGAATAATCATAAAGACAGGCAGTCATTATCTCTCAAAAATAAAAGCCCAATAAGTCAAAACCTATGAAGGGGACTTACACAAAAACTGGGGCATCCCGCTGACTGTAATCACAAAAGAAACAGTTTAGGCAAAAAACAGGGATAACAAAATCAAAAAAGAAAGAGGTCCTACAAACCCTCAACCAAAAAAGGAATGACTGCCTATTCAAAATAAACTGTCAATATCCGAACCATCACCGGAATATCAAAGCAAAGACTCAAACAAGGTCTAACGCACGATTAGCTGAGTTTAGGTTTGAAGAACATCATGAAGAACGGGTGGGTACAAATAAAATTTGAGCCTTTATCCTTTGTTTCTTAAACCGTGAACCAGGCCACGCTACAACCCTTAAAAGTCCTAGCTGAAGCATAGGTTAGTTCGAAAGCATACTGTTACAAAAGGTATCCTGACTCCTTAAGGCTTGCGGTAAAACAACGAGTTGACATCACATTTTACAAAATTTTCTTGCTTTACTGAAAAATGCATTTTCAAAATCTTCAAGACAGACATAAGCATTGCATTTCTGATATAACATTGTTTGCATATGACTTTTTGTTCGGACAGCAAAGAAATTCGCACGATAGATATCCAGTGAACAAAAATCTTCTCAACAAGAGGGTCATCTCAAGTGGAAGAAACACTTCCAATCAAGGGGCAGACGTGGTCATTGTCCGTCATCTGGGGCAGTTAAGTCAAGATTTAGAGAATCTCTCAAAATGCCAAACAGCCAAGGGCAAATCTCCACCTGAGTCACTTGAGGCATTGAACAGGAATTCCAACAACGAATCTTGCACAATCAAAGGTCTTCTGGTAGTATGGAGACACAATGCTACCGACAGTGACAACTCTCTACATCCTGAGAGCATGGACATAGTCGAAAAAAATACTACGCATAATCAAAGACCACCTAGGTCGACTAGCCTAGGCAAAAATAAGGGCTTCCCGGCGAACCAAAAGGGTTCGGGCAAAAAAATAAGGGATGAAATGAAAAAAATCTGTACACCCGACAAGTCGAAAACCTGAAAAGGCGGCTTGGGAAAAAATGGGTATCCCGGTGGACTGAAAACCCGAAAGGGCGGTCCAGGCAAAAGTTAGGGATCACAACGTACGACTATGTCCCGTCATCTCGTCACTTGCCTATCAAAAGAGGATTTGTCAATCGGAAGTTATCAAGACCTCCACAAGTACCTTCTCCCACAGAAACAGGGGCAATAATGAGTTGTCCAAGCAATCTAGTTGCTCTGTCTACCAAGGTACCAAGGTAAGTTCGGCCGAAGAATCTGACCAAGATACCTTCACTCCCTGAAGAGTAAGACAAGCAGAGTTGGCCTCCCCTCAGCTCTAAAAAGGCACAGTATCCCTAGCAAGTCAGCAACACTCTCCCCAGGCAGAGTTAGTCTACTGACAACCTTAAGGAAGTTGGATATCCCCAGAAGATCTCAATGTTCCCCAACGGAGTATACAGATATTCCTTAACAAGCATCCCCGACAGTCTTAATATAAGATTGTTCCCCGGCGGAATACAAGACACCCCAGTGGAGCCCTTCCCTAGTACAGTTCAAAAGTTTCCCCAGGAGAGTTGAATCATCCTCCCTAGTAGATTCTGGAAGCTTATCCCCAGTAGATTCTGGAAACTTATCACCTGCAAAGTACAAAAGTCTCCCCCCGACTTTATTCAAAAGGTTATTCCCCACCAGAGCTTATAACTGGGTTATCCTCAGCTAATTACCACGGAAAGATCATCCTCGGCGAAGTTCTTCCTATCCCCCAGCGGAGTTCCTCAAAATTCCCCAACATAACTTATCAATGGAATCCCCAGCGGAGTTATCATCAAAACCTCAGCGAAGTATCTCTCCCCACAAAGTATTTCCCCGCAGAGTAATCTCTTCAACAAGTTTATTCCCCAACGGAGTCATCTTCTCCTACCGGTTTATTCTTGCAACCACCATCCCCAGCGGAAACGAAGAACTCTACTCTTCAAACATCAGCCCAAGATTTAACTTCCCGGCATTCGTCAAGGATTTATTTTCCCATACGAAAATACATTCATAAACGTCACATTGTCATACATCATGACACATGCATATACGCATCATATCACCCAATCTCATTTATTTTTGGGAACATCATGCATCATGACATTGCATGCAACTAATGTTGTACCTTTCAGGAAAGATGCAGTTAAGTCTCAAATCCCATTCAGTTAAAGAAGACAAATCTGTCGTTGAAGACAATCCGTCATTATAGACACCCGTCATTATAGACACCCGTCATTATAGACACCCGTCATTATAGACACCCATCATTATAGACACCCGTCATTATAGACACCCGTCATTATAGACACCCGTCATTATAGACAACCCGTCATTATAGACACCCGTCATTATAGACACCCGTCATTATAGACACCCGTCATTATAGACACCCGTCATTATAGACACCCGTCATTATAGACATCCGTCATTATAGACACCCGTCATTATAGACACCCGTCATTATAGACACCCGTCATTATAGACACCCGTCATTATAGACACCCGTCATTATAGACACCCGTCATTATAGACACCCGTCATTATAGACAACCCGTCATTATAGACAACCCGTCATTATAGACACCCGTCAATATAGACACCCGTCATTATAGACACCCGTTGTTATAGACAACCCGTCATTATAGACAACACGTTGTTATAGACAACCTGTCATCATAGACAACCCGTCGTTATAGACAACCCGTCGTTATAGACAACCCGTCAATATAGACACCCGTCAATAAATACCACCCGTCGTTGAAGAGAACCCGTCGTTAAAGACAACCCGTCATCGAAGACAACCTGTCATTGAAGACAACCCGTCCATGAAGACAACCTGTTAAAAGAGACAACTTGTCAGAGAAGACAAAACCTCCCCAGGTTCAGTTAAATCAATCCCTAAGGATTTTTCTAAGATAACTTGTCAGTAGAGACAACGCATCAACCTTTTGAAGTTCCAGATTCTATACCTGTATCTAGCCAGGGCATATCTGTAGATGACTAATTCCAAATTCGATACCTGTATCTAGCCAGGGCATATCTGTGAGCGTTTGATTGTGGATTCGACACCTGTATCCAGCCAGGGCATATCTACATGAAGAGTTTAGAGATTCGACACCTGTATCCAGCCAGGGCATATCTGTAAACAACCAGTTCCGAATTCGATACCTGTATCCAGCCAGGGCATATCTGTAGACGACCAATTCCAGATTCGATTCCTGTATCTAGCCAGGGCATATCTGTGAGCGATTGATTGTAGATTCGATACCTGTATCCAGCCAGGGCATATCTGAATGAAGAGTTAGAGATTCGATACCTGTATCCAGCCAGGGCATATCTACACGAAGAGATTGAAGATCAACACCTGTTATAGGCCAGGAAATTATCTTTCTTTCTCAGGTACACAAGTTCTCGCTAAGGAATCTCTTACGCGATCGACACCCCGATGGCATCTATAAGCCCATTCTCGACAAGATTCTACCAACAATCTACAGATGGCATCTATAAGCCCATCCTCCTATCCATCATCTCTCCAAATGGCATCTGTAAGCCCATTCCCGACATCACATTGCTGATACTCCACTATGTGAGTGCAACTTTCTGGGCACTTTAGTGTTCAATCATCTTCCACCTTCAGATCACGAAAGGCACGCAAGCCAATCTACATCCTCAGGTTTAAGAAGATTGAACAGGGGCAACTGTTGTACCCCAAAATTTTCCCTCCCATATTCTTCAAGATTTCTCAAGGGATTGCACAGTCCAAACATCTCCTAAGCCAGTCAAAATTAGGGTTTTGGTTCCTTCAAAGAATTTGAGGTTTTAAATGTCTCAATCAAGTCTCATATGCCTATATACATTGTCAAACATCTACATGTCAAGTTTCAAGACTCACAGAGGCAAGTTGCACATTCAAAGGCCCTATTTGGTTCACAATCAACTGTAGGGGTAAAATGGTCATTTTGCAGTCAAAAGTCAGATTTTTTGGTCAACATCTTACTTTGAAACCACAATCATCATTTGATCAAGTCTTGATCATGATTCCACAAGCATGGCTCAAAAATCATCAAAGATGCAAAAGTTGCTATTTTTGGACAGCTGAAAAGTCAACTGTAACTTGACTAAGGCATAACTTTTTCATGGTTCATCAGAAAAATACCATCCAATTCTCATTTTGAAGGGGATGACATTTCCTACAACTCATCTTCACATTCCAAATCCAAGAAATGCTCTCACAAAAAGTTATCAATTTCTACATTATAGGTCAATTTCAAAAGTCAACAAAAAAGGCACTTTACGTCAAAGACCATAACTTGAGATTGGTAAATCCAAATGACATGGGACTAAAGGCATTGGTTATAGGACTTCAAGACCTTTCCAAAATGTCCAAGAACATGTTCATATGATCAAAATTGAGCAAGATATGCATTGGAGAAGTTGGGAAATTTTCATGAATGTGCAAAAGTCAACTTTTCTCCAAACACATCATTTTTGCTAATGGGCCTCAATTTCCTTCTTGAAACTTTGTCCAAAGCCTATGCACGACCCATCAAGCCTAAATTGATTTATTTTCTTATTTTTATTAATTAATTGGATTTTTAATTGATTTTTAATTCATTTAATTAATTTAAAATGTAGGAAATTCAAAGATGTGATTTTTTCAATCTTTTGTGAAGCAAATAAACTCAGGGCAAGCTGGCAAATTCGTGTATCAATCAAGGACATCAAAATCTCCATGTTTGGCAAGTTTTCTCAATCAAAAAGATTGAAAAATATTTGATTTTCAATCAAATATTGGAACATCAATGCAAGGGATTTCTTGTGCAAGATTTGACCTAAAACCATTCTACTATAAGTGCATAAGCTAAACCTAATTCCTAACACGTGAGAGCTGCTATCAAAAGCCAGAACCATATTCAAAAAAATAAAAGAAAACTTGAAATCTGTTTCCAAGTTCCAACACAATTCAAAGCCTTTTATTGTTTCCAATACATTGCCGGAGGTGTAAGGAACCTATTGCAATCAAGACCAAGCCTTAAAGCTCAAGAAACACGCCAGAACAGTTTCACGGTTTGAATAATTTTTCCATAATCGTAACTCATGATTTATACATAATTAACATATTCTAATCATTGTTTTGCATTGCTTGAGTTTATACAAAGCTTTTGGCGTTGGTTAATTGCATTATCATGTACAGAATCGTGAATCACCATTGAAGATTTTTAGGGTTCTTAAGGTCTCGAATTGGGGATTTCCAGCACAGGGAAAATTAGGCCTCAAGAGACCTATGGTTGAAACCGGCTGATCAAGATGAACACAAAGCCATACTCGCGAACAATTTCTATTTCGTGTGTGCCTAATTGCTATTTTCTGTCGTCCTGTTTTGTGGGGGTTAAAAACCCCCGCTATCCAATCTTTTTTTTACAGGCCATGTGAAGAAGATGAAGACGTGGTAATATATCATTGGCTTATTCAAAATATGCGTGCTACTTTTTCTTTTTTCAGCATATGACTTGTTTATTTTATATTATATTTGTTTCTTGTTATGTTAACAAAAGCAAGCGAATGGTTCAAGTGGTTGGTGAGGTGGCTGTGAAACATCGGGACCTGGGTTCGATTCCCAGGTCCCCCCAAATAATTATTTCTCTTTTTTCCAATGCGTTCATGTGCAGGATGCTGAATATTGTCCACCATATACCCTACTCATCCAAGTGCCAAGTGGCTGGCAAGGCAGATCTGAAGGCAAAGAAGGGGTGACTACCATGCTCCCTAGTCAACGCTTACCTGGACAATCCCAGAAGTCAACAAAGGCTTAAGCTTAATGGGATGGAAACTTGCTAACAAAACCTCCAAGCTGACCCAGCACCCCTGGTTTCCTTATTCTTTTTTCTTTTCTATTTTAATTTCTATTCAATTATTTTATTAATTATAACTATTATTATTACTATTTAACTAACTCACAAATTATTATTTTCATAATAAAATAAAAATGTAAATATTATTATTATTATTATTATTAATTTCACCTTAATTAATTATTTTTGTAAATAAATTCTAATTAATTAATTTAGTTGTTTTAATTAGGTTTAATTTTAATCTTTTTGCAATAAATAAAAATAACTTAGAATTAGGGTTTTTCATTTGACTTTTAATTTCTTTTATTTTTATTTTCATTAAAACATAAAAAACACAAAAATACTTTTTCTTTTAATTAATTAATTAATTAGTTATTAGGTTTAATATTTAATTTAATTACAAAAAAGGACAAGTTACTTTCTTTTCTCAAAAAGGGTCAAAAACCTAAGTCGTTCCCGATTTAATTTCTTCCGCGCTTTAATTCCTTTTGATTATATTGATGTAACTGTTTCTGAGGATGTAATAGTTAATTAGGTCTTTTACCGCTTTCTTTACTTTTCTCGCATTTATTTTCCAAACGGGTTTGTTTTTGGCGATGTATATACCCGCGCCTTGTAATAACGTAGATTTAACTTTCCGCATTTTATTTTCCGCACTCTTAACTGTTAATATGCATGCAAGATTTGCTTGACACATAAAATCAATCCGTAGCTCACAAATAACATGTACAAGATAAATATAAACTGAAACAACACACATGCACATGCCACTCCTAGGGTACGCCTCACTTGGTTGCCTCGAGGTGGTCGTCAAGTATAGGGTGTTTTAGAGGTCGCCCTCCTGTCTAAAGATCCAGTCGCCTCGAAACGGTTGCCTCGGATAAAAAGGATCTAAGACATTAGGGTTACCGCTAAGGCGTCCTACTATTGCTTTGGTGACCACACATGTCCCTAATAATCGAATTGACCCGAATAACTCCAACGACGATGCTACCTACTTCTCAATAGTGGGATAGTACTGTCTAAAGGACTCTTACACAGCTTAATTCCTTAGAGTAGGTAGATTTCTCCTGGGTACTTGCTCTTTCAAAAAACAAAAACAACTTTTCGCACTTACACTTTCAAAAAGTTTTCAAACAAATACTTCATACACTCTTGAGGACTGATACAAGAGTTACCTAGAAGTCTTTCAAACTAAACTTTTTCCGAACCCACAAACACTTGAAAAGCAAACAAATTTTGAAAACATAGTGAGCAAGTACCTAAGAGCCCATGGATAACCACAGATAGAAAGGGTGCTAATACCTTCCCTTTCTATAAATCTACCTCCCGAACCGAGAAACATTCTCGAAAAAGGAATTTTGCTGTGCTTTTGTCCTTTCCATGTTAGAGAACATAAAAGACAGTGGCAACTCTTGCTTACCGCGACATTTCGTGAACCAGCTTAAAAAACAGTCAGTTCTATTTCCACCGATCACATCTTCCAATTGCTTCTTTAACTCTGACAATTCAGATGCAGACATCCTGTATGGTGCCATAGACACAGGTCTGGTACCAGGTACAAGATCAATCGCAAATTCAACTTCCCTCTTCTGCGATACATCAGGAATCTCATCAGGGAAAACTTCAGGAAATTCACACACCACCTGCAATCCCTCAATTATAGCTTGAGTCTCTATAGATAGCGACGCCATCAACGAGAACATTTGTGCTTCCTCTTGCATCAACTTCCTCAACTGCCTAGCAGACAACAGACTATCTTCCTCTTCTTCATGAGTAGAAAACCTCACAGACGTGTCATAACAGTTAATATGAACCTAGTTATGCTCTAACCAGTTCATACCCAAAATCACATCCAAACCTCTTAACGGTAAACAAACCAAATCCACAGCAAAGTCTCTGTCGAAGATCGACAAGGGACACTTAACACACACAAAATAAGTAGTCACATACCCCTTGGCTGGAGTATCGATGACCATTTTTCCATTCAAAGAAGACAACATAAGACCCAATATTTCAACACAATCAACAACAATAAAACAATGCGTAGCACCGGTATCAATAATAGTAGTTAAAGGAGTACTATTAATGAAACATGTACCTCTGATAAGTCTGTCCTCAACAGCTGTCTGATCCTCCACCAAAGCAAACACTTTACCACTTGTCTGTGCCCTCTTTGGTTTCTGACACTGACTACCAATGTGCCCTTCTTATCTACAATTGAAATAAATCACATCCTTATGTTCAC
The DNA here is from genome assembly GCA_948472305.1 of Vicia faba. Classification (NCBI taxonomy): domain Eukaryota; kingdom Viridiplantae; phylum Streptophyta; class Magnoliopsida; order Fabales; family Fabaceae; genus Vicia; species Vicia faba. The sequence goes on from OX451741.1 coordinate 1,033,834,982, forward strand.
ACTCAGATACAACATGTTCGTTCTTACCACAACGAAAACACCTCTTCACTTCAGTAGTACACACATTACTCTTATGCCCAGATTTTCCACACTTAAAATAAACCACACCAGTAGGAGCATCTCCCCCACTAGTCCTCTGAACCTGAGCAACTTTCTATTTACCTTTACCAGCTGGGGCATCATAAGGCTTACCACGATTCTGTTGGTACTTACCCCTCTTCTCACTGATAATCTTGTAATGAGCATTATTACCCTCCTCATAAATCCTGCAACTGTCAATCAAGTCAGCAAAGACATGGATCTTCTGGTATCCAACTGCCTTCTTGATCTCTGGGCGCAACCTATTCTCAAACTTGATACACTTCAAAAACTCAGCATCTGCACCAGCGTAGTGCGGATAAAACTTAGCCAACTCAGCAAACTTGGCAGCATACTCAACAACTGACATACTTCCTTGCTTCAGCTCAAGGAACACAATTTCCTTCTTACCACAAACATCTTCAGGAAATTACTTCCTCAGAAATTCCCTACGGAACACATCCCAAGTGACATTGTCACCTGCAGCTTCTAACCTCTGGTAAGTCTGTAGCCACCAGTCATCAGCCTCGACTACTAGCATATGGGTCCCATACCGAACCTTCTGCGTTGGAGTGCAATCCATCACACAGAAGATTCTATCAATCTCTTTCAACCACTCCAATGCTCCGTCAAGATCATACTTTCCCTTGAACGTAGGTGGATTCTCTCTCTGGAAAGTCGCCAAGCTACTAGATCCAACATTCCGGTCAGCATTCGACTGATTCTCCATCGCATGAGCCATTGCTTCTAAAGCAGCAGCACGTGCAACATCATTCCTTCCAGCCATCTCAACTTATCACTACAACATAAACAACAGTTAGAACTCTGATTAATAATACTCGATCGTTAGACAACTACGACTCGACGACAAGGCCATACCAACCTTTTGCTCTGATACCAACTTTGTAACACCCCAATTCTACACGGCAATTATATAAATAAATCAGAGTTATAAAATCAATCATGCAAACGAATCGGGATGCCACAAATTCTTCTTTAAAAACTCATTGCATTCATCGTGGATACATAACACTTTAAAACATCGGATGAACCGTCATCAAAACAACTTTAATTAATTAATTCAACAATTCAACATCTACACAGCGAAATTCTTAATAACATCTTTATCATCATTACAACAACTTCAAACCAACAAATACTTAATAATAATCAACTTAAAGTTCAACGACTGAATAATCAACAATCAAAAGCAACAAGCGTTCATCCCCCCGAGTGTTACATATCAGAGCAATGACACCGACTCGAACTATTGAAGGTATACGACCTTCACTCTCGATTACCTGCATGTTACCAATGTAAGGGCAACATTCAAACAGAAGGGGTGAGATATCTAACAATATAATAAGGTGTATGATGATTAATATACTAAAATAGATCACATAAAATCACCACTTCTCATCTCAAAATCAACAATAATCACAACAATAATACACATTCACAACGTCAATACACGCTACTTTATGCAATCATATAATGCGACTTAATATTATGCAAATGCATGTGGTACCATTGGAGCAGAACTCCCATCTCAAAAATTGCCAATTAATAGAGGCATCAACAAGGCATAAGTCTTCATCTCAATATTCGCCAATACAATCCATCTCAACGAGCATAAGCTCCGTCTCAAAATGCAATGTATGCGACACAATCATGAATGTAATAACAACACCATAATTGACAACATCTCAATACAACACCATCGTTGGCCAAAGGATTACATCTTAAAAGCATCTCATCATCTCTTCATCAACATGATTTATCATCATAAATCATCAAACATCATTTATACATCATAATTCATCAAAATAAACTCTCATTAACATCATCTCATCAACAACTCAGCTGTACAGTAATACAACAACATTCATCAATTTCACAACGTTTGCCATAGGCCTATACAAGATATTGCCTATAATTAGTTAATCAACTAAGGCTTACTTCTAAATCACCAAATCTCTACATACTACTATTCTGTACTATTACATAATTATTATTATTAATCCTATTGTTACAAACCAGACAGTACTCTACAAACGTCTCATCCTCATCCTTCTTCACAAAAACCAACATAACGATCAACACTGGAACTAATTCAAATCCTATGGTTATCCTTCCTATTCTTCATTTTAATCAATAAGAATGAAGTTCATCGCGTTAGCTATTCAATGCTTCGAACGACACCTCAAACGGAGTCCGAAAACTCAAGTTACAATATTGTCAAACTGATTCTGCCAAAAACCAGACAACATGGGTCGATGCATAACTCCTTGGATTGATGCGTACTGCACCGAACTTGCAACATGAGTCAACGCATCCTCTCTTGTATCGACTCATACTAAGTCTAACACACAGCATGTATCGACACATGCTCATACGTATCGACTCATCTTAAGTCTGAAAGTCCTCATGGATCGATGCAAGACTCCTTCGTGTCGACTCATCCTGAGTCTCTAAACCTTCTTGTATTGACACATCATGTTTGGGGTCAACGCATACTGCTCTGTCCTGCATAATTTTTGTGATTTTCTCTGTGTTTTCACTACGGGTTCCCTACTTTAAGCCCTAAAAACTTAATCTAATCATAGATAATCATCACTTACAATTATCCTATAATTCTACATTAATTAAACAACATCAGAACGTCATTGTTCATCTAAAATTCATCAATTTTTCATCATACAACCTCATATACATTCAATTCATGAACAAGACAACAATCACCTCTAACCCCACATACCAATTATCATGAACCCAATTATAGAGTCAGAACTCCACCCTTACCTTGGATCGAAGGTCGCTCTACAACTTCCGGTTGAATTCCTGTTCTTCCGTTCTTCCTCTTTTCCAATAGCTTTCACGTTCTTCTTTCCAACCCTTATTCTTCTACTGCCTCTTCTTTCTATTCTTTCTAACAATAATAGAATAACCTATTATTCCCTTTATTCCTTAATGGGCTTAAAACTATTACACCCCCTTAATACTTCTATTCCTTTAAAACAAGCCCACATCAAATAACGTTATACTTCTAATATTATTTATCCACTTAATAAAATAATTAAATCCAATTAATCACAACATATCTTCACAAATATTCCAAAAATAATTTAATTAAATAATTAATTAAATTACGGGCGTTATAATTTTTTTACTGTCATTATCCAATAACTTGGATTTCTTGCAGGGTTCACTTGTTTTCATCACCTTACACTTTTGCTTAACGCATAGAATACACATCATAACATCATGCCACATCATTTCCTTAACAATTTCAAGGATCTCAAGGGTTTGCGATGCAGGTTATGATAAATCAGACGTCTAGCAAGGGGCAAGGGGATTTATTTTCCTCTAGCCAATGCCGTCAGAAGATCAAAACTCAACAACTTGAGTCAGGGGTTATGACCCACTCGATATGGTGAGCTTAACTCCCGTAGAAGGACCTTTAGCGATATGAAGTTCTTCAATTAAAGCTGTAAAGTTCAACGCCTAACATTTTTCTTGTTTCCCCTACGAGATCCTTGAAAATATTTGCATATCATACATGTTATCGCATAACAGGTAGGCTCTTGTACAAGTCTCTCATGTTCTCGCTATTTATTACAACAATGGCTCTCCAACAAGACAATAGAGATCTTCAAACTCAAGAGGCCCAGTTCATGGGAATGTTCCTAAACCTATCCAAGGGGAAGGAAGAATTGAAAACACTCCTCGCTGGGAAGCTGACCAAGAAACGCCCTGATAACAACAATGATGACTAGGTTGAACAACTGCAAGTTGAGATGGAAGCAATGAGAATCCAAATGTTGGGGAAGATAGCTCTTATCTAAAGCCAAGCCCGGGAACAAGAAGAGCTGAGGACCATTGTCAACAAGCTTCATCAAGATGGATGCAACCGTATGAAACAAACAGTCGAGTCTGGGGGTCAAGTCATTCATCAACCCTTGATGGGACAAAAAGTTGGCTTGGAGAGTAGACCTTTCCAAATTGCTGCTACGTCACAAGCCCAACCACAACCTCACCAACAACAACAGGGCAATCGACGTAAGCGGAATACATCTGAAAGACACTTTATCAAAATTAACATGTCATTGGCTCAAGCATTGTAACACATGTTGGAGGACAAGCTGGTTATGTTAAAGGACCCTCCTCAGAATCCCAACACAACCTCCCCAAGGTACAATCCAAATGCAAGATATGCATACCACTCCAATAGTCCTGGACATGACACCAGTAGCTGTTGGACATTGAGAAATAAAATTCAAGACCTGATTGACGAAGGAGCGCTAGAATTTGCACAAGATGGTCAACTGGAATTCTTCTGCCATTCCTCAAAGGCACATCATCTAAAGTGACAAGTTCTGACAAGAAGGATTTTCGTTCATTAGAATTTTCAAGTTGTAATTGTCTTTTGATTTGTTCGAACACTTATTTATGTCAAACTTTGTTATTTCATCAATGCGTTGCATATATTTGTCTTGAATTATTTCATTAGTTGTCACTATACTTAAATTGTGTTTTACTTCCTTTTTGTGATATTCAACTCTCGACCAAAAGCTCTAAGCCTTTAGAGGGAGGATGACGAAAGAGATACCATAATCCATACAGTGTACTTTTGAACAGACCTTACTGATGATGTACATGCATTGTTTCAAATACCAAATAGTGGAGTTATAAGGAAGATAATCCCTAGTCAACCCTTTTGATCCAAAGAAGTAGGAGTTTTTCTTTTCACGCAAATTAAAACCCTTAATCATAACCTGGGGCAGTGTAGTTTCTCAGTCAATTCAGACGTGCATTCAGTCGTAATCTTCTTCTTCGTACACAATAAATGGCATCAAAGACGTCCTTCCAAATCAAAAGACGGTGATGGTTCCGCATAATCATCAAAGCAGACAGTCATTATTTTTCAAAAGAAAAGCCCGTTAAGTCAAAACCTATGAAGGAGACTTAAGAAAAAACTGGGGCATCCCACTGACTGTATTCGCAAAAGAAACCGTTCAGGCAAAAGAAGGGATAACGAAAACAAAAAAAAAGGTTACTACAAATCCTCGACATAAAGAAGATTACAAAAATGAATGCCTCTTCAAAATAAACTTTCAGTATTCGAACCATCACCGGAACATTAAGGACAAGATGACAAACTCAATTGGGATTCAAAATGCACAATTAACTGAGCATATGACTGAAGAACATCATGAAGAGTGGGTGGGTAAAAATAAATTTTGAGCCTTTATCCTTGGTTTCTTAAACCGTGAACCAGGCCATGTTACCACCCTTAAAAGTCCTAGCTGAAGCATGGGTTAGTTCGAGAGCATACTATTACAAAAGATATCCTGACTTCTGTAGGACTTGCTATAAATCCTGAGTTGACATCACACTTTTACAAAATTTGTTTGTTTTACTAAAAAATGAATTTTCAAACTTCAAGACAGACATAAGCTTTGCATTCTTAAAATACCATTGTTTGCATATGACTATTTGTTCAACAACAGAGAAATTCGCATGACGAATATCTATTGAACAAAAACCTTCTCAGTGAAAAGGATCACCTCAAGTGGAAAAACACTTCCAACCAAGGGGAACGACACAATCATTGTCCATCACCTAGGGCAGTCAAGTCAAGATTCAAGTAATCTCTCAAAGATATCGAATAGCCAGGGGCAGATCTCCATCTGAATCACTTGGGGCATTGGGCATGAATTCCAACAATGAATCATGTACGATCAAACAAACACCTTCTGGCGGTGTGACGACACTTACTACTATGGACAGTGACAATTCTCCATACCCGGTGAACATGGACATAGTCGGAAAATACTATGCATGAACAAAGACCCACTAGGTTGACTGGCCTAGGAAAAAATTAGGGATAAAAACAAAAAATATGTACACCCGACAAGTCGAAAACCTGAAAAGGAGGCTTGGGAAAAAAAGGATATCCCGGTTGACTGAAAATCTGAAAAGACAGTCTAGGCAAAATTTAGGGATTAAAGCGCACGACTATGTCCCGTCATCTTGTCACTTGTCTAATCAGTAGAAGGTTTATTACCCTTGTAGCGATAAAAAATGTAGCGGGGTAAATCGGAGATCGAATTATGGATTAATTCACCTCACAAAAAGCAAGAGTCGCCACCGTGCTTTATTATTTCCAAAGGAAAAGGGGAAAGAGCGAAATAAAACCCTAAATATGCAATGTAAAATAATACTTTCTAAAAGTAATAAAGATACAAGGCGTTTTTGAAAAGAGATCTATGGTTCGGGGGTTGGTTATACAATGGGAAGGTATTAGCACCCAATGTATCTATAGTACTCTATAGGAACCTTTTGAAATATCTGTTTATTAAAATTGTTCGTTTGATTTAAAAATAAATTGTTTTGGCCGAAAAGGGGTACGGACGGGTTTTTGAAGATACGACGACCTAATGTCGAAGTTTTGGCTTAAAAGGGTATAAGTTTTGAAAAGATTGAATATTTGAGAAAAATTGTCCTAAGTTTTAATGGAATGCAAAAATGTTCGCGCGATTGGATTTGAGGACATGAAGTCAACAAATTTATCGTTTTTTCCTTTGGATTTAAACGTAAACAGAATAAACAAGTACGATGAAATAATTGACAGAATATTATGCAGATAATGATTAAATAACAATAATCAAATAAATGACCAAATGGTGTAAATATGCATTTTTGGATTTTTGTTTAATCTTAATGAAAAGAAGAATGTTTTAATTATTTTTTCATTTTTTACGCATTTTTTAATATGGATAAAAGCATGAGGATTAATTAAAAGAAATAAAATGCTTTAATTCTTAAGTATTCTTTTTTAGTTTGTTTTCTATTATTACTAAAAAGTATTTATTATTATTTTTTAGAGTTATTAAATAATTAAGCTAAGTTAGGACTTAAGAATTATTGATTTAAATCTAATAAAATAAAAAAAGGATATTAAAGCTACCAAACTAAATCCGAAAAGTTGAACTAATAAAATGATCAATTATTAAAATGTTTTAATTAAAATATACCCCTTATTAATTAAGTTCTATTAACTAAATTAAAACTCTCTAAAAAAGCTAAAGAGACAAAAATAGAAAAAGGTGTTGAGAAGTAAGGGGGTAGAAACATAATTAAAACATATGGGCTATGAGGTTGAGAAGGCCCAATCAAGAAAGCAGAAATGGGGGGTGCATAAGGAATTATTGGGCTTAGGCAGTAAAGCAGGGTCAAGGTCCAATTGTATTTTATAATTTTCTGTTTTAAGGTTAAACGCGTTTTGGTTCAAATGAAAGGGATTAGGGTTTTGGTTATGTGCAGAGCGGCGCCGCTTGGTTGTTCGTCTTCTTCATCTTCGCGTGTTATCTTCTCCGTTTGCTTCTGAAATCTCCTCTCGTCCATGGGCACCATCTCCCTCCACTTCCTCTTCCCTCCAACGACAGCGTTACGGCGATAGAAATTACGGTACAAGCTTCGTCCTCTATTTCGTTAGGTTAATTACTGCATGTTCATATTTTTTTATCTGCTTGATTTTGATTCTCTATTATTGTTTGTTGGAGGTATTATGAAAGTAAAAGAAAGAAGAGAAATCGTTACCTAGAGGCGGAGACGGAGGAGGAAGTTGGGGCGTGCGACGGAGGCCAAGGGCGGAGGGAAAGACGCGTGAGCTTCGCTTCTGTTGCCTGGTTTGAGTATTCTTGTTACACCTTTTTCTTCTTCTTCTCCTTGCCCGTATCACTGTTGCCTCGTTATTTGCCTTTCCTCTTTTTCTTTTGCTATGATTCTGTTGGAATGGTTTGACAGTAGATGCTTTTTCTTTCTTCTCGCCTTGCTACTACTTTTGTTAGCCTATGATAATATTTTGAGGCTTTACTGTATGCTTGGGTTTTGGAAATTGATTTAGGCCATAGTTTTGACAGTTTTGGTTCTGATATGGTTTGGTGTTTTAATGGTTTTTTGGTTGGACAGTAGGTTTTGAATGGTATGTGAAATGGTTGAGGTTCTTTGATGGTACAGGTTTTGATGATGTAGTAGGCAGGTTTGGTAATGCAATAGCAGGTTAATGGCTTATGAAATGGTTTTGGCCATGTTTATGGTCTTGAACGATTTTTGGTGATATTGGTTTGATGGCTAATCAAGTTAACAGTTTTCTATGGCTTAAGCAGGTTATTGAAGTTTTAATGGTGGTTGAAATGGTTATTGGTTTCTATGGCTTAAGGCAGCAGGTTTTGAAAATGGTTTATGCATTGGATTTTGAGGTTTGGCCATAAGACATTTTGGTTTGACAGTAGGAATGGTTTAGGTTGTTCTGGTTTAGAGCTTGGAGAAAATTTTGTTTTTCTTTGACAACAATTTTCTGAGTTTTTTTGAAACTGGGAGATAGATAGATGATGTGTTTTGAAGTGATCTTTTGTTATGTTATAACAACTGCCTCTTTTGTGTACGTTACAGGCTTAGGTTTATGCTGGTTGGAGATTTGAATATTTTTACAATATTCCTAGCCTCTGCATCATACTGTTTCATCCAGTTTGTTTGTATTCTACTCTTGTGCTTCTTATTTTTACTGAGTTACTGCTGTAGCTTTGTCTTGTAATTCCTTCTGCCTAAACCAAAACCTGCAAAACCATTTTTCTTTCTCTCTTCTCTCTCTCAAGTACGTTGATGCATAAAATGATATGTACTGTTTTCTTCTGAAATTGCAACAGTGCTGGAATATGATGAAAATGGAATATTACTTGCAAAATTGGTTTTAAAACTGCATATTTCCTTTTGTCTTTGCATGGGAGCCTATTTGTTTTGACTTCTTCCCACCTTTTGGGCAGTTAACATTGCAGTTTGGCTTGTGTACATTGCATATGCTGTTGATTTTTTGATGCTGTTTGGCAAACAATTGAATTTATGCATATTGTTTTGAACTATGCAGTGGGCATTGAAAATGCAATTGATTTGAAAAAATACAGTTTTTACTTTAAAACAATTTTGACAAAACATGAATTTGTGCATGTTTTAAAATGTGCATTCATTTATGAAAATAAAAATTCCTCCCTTTTTTGTGAACCGGGAGAAATCCCGTGATTTGCAAAAAAGGGTAAACTGATTCCAGCCGTTGCTTTTAATGATGAACACTAAATAATTTTCTGCTTTTAATTATTTGTTCAATTCTAATTTTCTTTTAATTGTTTTTGCAGGTAAAATCAAAAGGAGCAGACAAAAAGGCATTGGATAGAAGATTTAGAATTAGAAAACATTAGATTAGTTTTTATTTCATTTTAACTTTGTAAAATTATTATTGTAAATTCGTTGTAAATAAATACAGTATTTACACAATAATTGTACAATTAGAAGAAAATGAATAAAATTCTAATATTTGCCAATTAATTCCTTCCTTCTCTCTAATTATTTATTTTATCGTTTATAATTCTTTAAATTGTATAATAATTGAAAATAAATCTCAATTACTTAAATTCAGAATAATAAACCAATAAATAAATATCATTGCTCAATTAATAGTTTCAATTATTTAATTCGTTATTCACGATTTTCTAAATTGTAATAATTAAAAATAGAATTTCAATTATTTAACTCAGAATGATAAATAATTAAATAACCATTATTGACCAAGTAATGAACTTTTTTTTCAAATATTTATTATATTATTCATAAATCTTTAAATTATGTAATAACTGAAAATAAATTCCAATTATTTAAATTTAAGATAGTGAATAATAAATAAACACTGTCTGAACGACTGATATGCCTCTTTTCTAATATTTATTTTATTATCTATAAATCTTTAAATTATATAACAATTGAAAACAAATTCCAATTATTTAAATTTAAGATAATAAATAATTAATAAACATTGTTTTAGCATGAATCGATTAAATAATTTAGTGTTCAAAAATAAATAGCTCTCGACTCGAAAAAGTTGTGAATTTTTAAAATCAATAGATCAAAACACTTGTAATGTAATGATGCAGATGGGAGATGGTATCTTAGGTCAAAATTTGGGGTACAACAGCTGCCCCTATTTAAGTTCCTTCTATCCGGAGATATGAAGATCAAAATCTTCGTTTCGACGAGATTGAAGGTACTTAAATACATAATTATGCAAATTTTGCCCTAAGATGCCGCCCTTATGTTTGATATGAATGCAATGATTGAATTCACAGAGAAAGATGTTGTATGAAACAAGACAATGTTGGAGGAATCGAACACCAACAAAACACAGAGACATGGATTACACATTACTGGGGAAACAAGCTATCGACCTCAAACGACAGACTCTTGAGAGCAAATAAAATCGAGGGGATACGGCCTCTGACCCTATCAAAGAAGGCATCTCGCATAGGCCATAAAACAGATTATTGACCCAAAATAACAGTGAGTTTGCAACTCAAGGTCAATGATAGACAGAGAGTATCAAATTGCTGATAACAGATTACCGACTTCTGAAGGTAATGATTCATGACAAGCTTCTCTGCGAGATTTCCGGAGATATACCCATAAATGCTGAAATAATAATATTGTAGATACGCAAGTTGTTCAAATAAAGAAACTGCCACTTGCTGTCGTCCAAAGAAAATACCAATAACATACAAGCTGCTCAAATAAAGAGACTGCCACTTGCTGTCGTCCAAAGAAAATACCGATAACATACAAGCTGCTCAAATAAAGAGGCTGCCACTTACTGTTTTCCACAAGATAAAATGACGTACAAGTTGCTCGTGAGGAGCTGCCGCTTGTCGTTTTTCCACAAGATAAAATGACGTACAAGTTGCTCGTGAGGAGCTGCCGCTTGTCGTTTTCCAAAAAATATAACAACACACAAGTTGCTCGTGAAGAGCTGCCGCTTGTCGTGTTCCACAAGATAATAACGCACAAGTTGCTCGTGAAGAGCTGCCGCTTGTCGTTTCCCGAAAATAATAATAACGCACAAGTTGCTCGTGAAGAGCTGCCGCTTGTCGTTTCCTGAAAATAATAAGAACGCACAAGTTGCTCGTGAAGAGCTGCCGCTTGTCGTTTTCCCAAAATCATTCAGAAGGAAATAGCGATGACACTGGCAGAGAATAACATCTTCGTCAGAAAGAAACATGAATCAATCTTTCCCGAGGAGATCATATACTTAATCGTGCAAAATAAATGCACCAACTGTCTAGGTCACGGTTTCACTGGGGAAAATCAATGAGATAGCCTATGCAAGAGGCAGCAACTTCATCCAGGAATAACTAGAGAGACAACAGTCAAACAAGACTCCACCCAATGAGAAAGAAATTCAATTGGGGAATTCATCCTATCCAGAAATGGACCAGGGTAAGCTAAATCAAAAATCATCCACGAGGATTAGCTCAGTCGGGGAATTTAGAAAGGAAGCGCATTTTCTGCCTAAGCTAGCCTCCTACCTGGAAAGAACGTGTACACTGTTTGGATAAACAAAGTATACAACCCAAAAGTCAACGGCAAATGTGAGCATGCGTGCGTGATATGAATGAATGAATGTTATACTGACAAAACGAACAGATAGAATATCCTGAAGACGATAAGATGTCACAAAAAGATAGATACTCTTAAAAAAGACAGAAAATAACTGGAACTGGAACCACAAAGCAACGTCAGAGCGTATCACGCTACAAGGCTCAAGTCTTCTGAGGAGAAAAAGTATCCAAATCCAAACTTCGGACACCAATAGACTACTGGCATGAGACGAAGCGTACCGCACTTCAAAATCTCCCAAACAAAGGTAGCCAAAACAACACTTAACTGGAACAACTGGGGAGTCACCAAACTTAGCACCACTAGAACCAAGAGTGTACACAACCAACACTTCATGACGGTTTTGAAAGAAAACAAGCTCAACATGCAAGGATAAATTACTGTCCTGTTTTGCATTTCATGGCTTGACCATCTTCGGAACGACTGTTAATATTCCTTTCGTTATTCACGACACATTTAAAAAAATAAGAATATTTTAAATACTTTGTTTCAAATATTGCCGCAATAATTTAAAATTTTGCCCACAAAAGGTAAATGCTCAAATTTCATTAATAAGATGGTAGTTCGCTAACAATGCGACTCCGACGGTTTACAAAAGCTTGGGAAATAGTACATGAAAGAAAGGGTTACACAAAAATAATGATCACTATTCTCCCTAACAACTTTGAATTCCAAAATGTGCTCAAATGCCACAGCCGGGATGACCAAAAGCTTGCCTAAGCGAAATACTTCTTGACTGCATCAGTGTTCATGGGACGCGGGAGCTCATCACCGTCCATATTGGTGAGAATCAAGGCACCCCCAGAGAAAACTTTCTTAACGACATACGGTCCTTCATAATTCGGAGCCCACTTGCCCCTTGAATCAGGTTGGAAAGATAATATTTTCCTGAGCACAAGGTCACCTTCTCTGAACTCGCGCGGTCGAACCTTCTTATCAAAAGCCTTCTTCATTCTCTGCTGATACAATTGACCGTGACACAACGCTGTCAATCTCTTTTCTTCGATTAAATTCAACTGATCATACCTACTTTGACACCATTCAGCCTCAGAAAGTTTAGCTTCCATCAACACTCTCAGAGACGGAATCTCAACCTCCACGGGGAGTACAGCTCCCATACCATAAACTAGAGAAAATGGGGTCGCGCCTGTTGAAGTTCGAACTGAAGTACGGTATCCATGCAGAGCAAACGGAAGCATTTCATGCCAATCTTTGTAAGTTACCACCATCTTCTGGACAATCTTCTTGATATTCTTGTTAGCAGCTTCAACAGCCCCATTCATCTTCAGTCTGTAAGGAGAAGAATTATGATGTTCGATCTTGAACTCTTCACAAAGCTCTCTCATCATCTTGTTATTCAAATTCGAACCATTATCAGTGATAATCTTGCTCGGGATACCGTATCGACAAATGATCTGATTCTTGATAAATCTGACTACCACCTGTCTAGTTACATTAGCATAAGATGCTGCTTCCACCCATTTAGTAAAATAATCGATCGCCACCAAGATGAAACGATGACCATTTGAAGCTTTGGGTTCAATCATTCCAATCATATCAATGCCCCACATAGAGAAAGGCCAAGGTGAAGAGATAACATTGAGGAGGGTCGGTGGCACATGCATCTTGTCCGCATAAATCTGGCATTTATGACATTTCTTCACATATTTGCAGCAGTCGGATTCCATCGTCATCCAATAGTAACCAGCTCTCAACATCTTTCTAGCCATCGCATGTCCATTGGCATGAGTGCCAAAGGATCCTTCGTGTACTTCTTGCATCAGCATGTCTGCTTCACGTCTGTCCACACATCTGAGCAAGACCATGTCATAATTCCTCTTATACAATACTTCTTCACTGAGGAAGAAACTGCTTGCTAATCTTCTCAACGTCTTCCTATCTTTATTGGATGCCCCAGGCGGGTACTCTTGAGTTTGAAGAACACGTTTAATGTCATAGAACCACGGTTTGTCGTCGGTAACCTCTTCTACGGAGAACACATGAGCAGGTCTATCGAGGCGCATAACTCGGATTGTAGGCACGTCGTTCCAATCATTCACTTGAAACATTGAAGACAAAGTAGCTAAAGCATCAACCATTTGGTTCTCATCTCTAGGGATATGATGTAATTCCACTTTGTTGAAGAAAGTTAATAATCTTCTAGCATAGTCTCTGTAAGGGATCAAACCAGGATGACGAGTCTCCCATTCTCCTTTGATCTGATTAATTACCAATGCCGAATCTCCGTAAATATCAAGAATCTTAATCCTTAGATCCACCGCTTCTTCGAGACCCATAATACATGCCTCATATTCCGCCATGTTGTTCGTGCAGTCAAACTTCAATCTTGCCGTGAACGGGATATGAGTACCTCAGGGTGTGACGATGATTGCCCCAATTCCATTTCCATAAGAATTCACAGCTCCGTCAAAAATCAAACCCCAACGCGATTCGGGATCAGGTCCTTCTTCAGGTAACGGCTCTTCACAATCTTTAGCTTTCAAATACATAACATCTTCATCTGGGAAATCAAACTTGATGGATTGATAATCTTCAATTGGTTGGTGAGCCAAATGATCGGCTAAAATACTCCCTTTGATTGCTTTCTGAGTGTGATACTCAATGTCATATTCAGATAACAACATCTGCCAACGGGCTATCCTTCTAGATAAGGCGGGCTTCTCAAAGATATATTTGATCGGATCCATTTTGGAGATCAACCAAGTGGTGTGGTTAATCATATACTGGCGCAGACGGCGAGCAGCCCAAGCTAAAGCACAACAGGTTTTCTCAAGCAATGAGTACCGAGACTCACAATCTGTGAATTTCTTACTCAGATAATATACGTCATGTTCCTTTCTTCCAGTCTCATCTTGTTGACCAAGCACACAACCCATGGAATCTTCAAATATAGTCAGGTACATAATCAAAGGTCTTCCTTCCACCGGAGGGATCAAAATGGGAGGTTCAAGCAAATATTCTTTGATGCTATCAAAAGCTCTCTGACAATCTTCTGTCCACACACATCCTTGGTTCTTTCGGAGAAGCTTGAAAATCAGCCCACAGGTAGCAGTCATATGAGATATAAACCTAGAAATGTAGTTCAGTCTCCCAAGGAATCCTCTTACTTGTTTTTCCGTCTTGGGAGCGGGCATCTCCCGAATGGCTTTGACTTTATCAGGATCTACTTCAATACCTTTCTGACTGACAATGAAACCCAGAAGTCTTCCAGAACGAACACCAAAAGTGCACTTGTTGGGATTCAGACGGAGTTTATATTTTCTCAACCGCTGGAATAACTTCATCAAATGTTCCAAATGATCCTCCTCAGTATGCGATTTGGCAATCATGTCATCCACATACACTTCGATCTCCTTATGCATCATGTCATGGAACAAAGCAGTCATCGCCCTTTGGTATGTTGCGCCCGCATTCCTCAAACCAAACGGCATAACCCGATAACAGAAAGTTCCCCAAGGTGTAATGAAAGCTGTCTTCTCCATATCTTCTGGTGCCATCTTGATTTGATTGTAACCAGAGAAACCGTCCATGAAAGAAAAGACTTTGAACTTGGCGGTACTGTCGACCAATACGTCAATGTGAGGTAATGGGAAGTCGTCCTTCGGACTAGCTCTATTCAGATCTCTGTAGTCTACACACATCCGAACCTTGCCATCTTTCTTTGCAACAGGCACTATGTTTGCTAACCACTGAGGATAGACCGATGTAACGAGGAAACCTGCATTGATCTGTTTCTGAACCTCCTCTTTGATCTTGTCAGCCATGTCGGGACGAGTCCTTCTCAACTTCTGCTTGATCGGCGGACATTCAGGTCTCAACGGTAAACGATGCTCCACAATATCATTGTCCAAACCTGGCATATCTTGGTAGGACCAAGCAAACACATCAACATACTCTTTGAGAAGCTCCAACATCTTCTCCTTAACTTCCGGGATAAGCAATGCTCCGACTTTGACTTCCTTTCTATCTTCTTCATCACCCAAGTTGACCAACTCTAAAGGTTCTTCAAATGGTTGAATAATCTTCTCATCATGCTCAACCAAACGGGAAATCTCAACAGGAATCTCTTCATCATCCTCTTCTTCGGCTCTGAACACAGGGAATTCAAAGTTGGGAGAGGGCATAGGATCATTGTTTTCGATGGTTAAGTCATGGACTAATCTGCACATATGATTATGCTTTATTTTAGAAATCGATTTGTGCAAATAAAACAAAAGGTTATTAATTAATTTTCATTGCTATTTCCCCGAAAAAGTGAAAAAATAAAACAGTAGTAGACAAAATAACATTTTTATTCATTAAAGGGAAATATTTGAAACAAGGAGCCCAGACATTTCTCTTTCGCCTTGGGCAGAGCAAAAGGAATTATTTTTCATAGCCCGACATAAAATACTTTTCGCCTTGGGCAGAGCGAATTTTTTTCAAAAAACAAAACAGAACATTACTCGGAAATGTGCATAACAACAGGAACATCAACAGCTATCCAGTTTTGGTGAGCCAATCCAGGCGTCACAAAAACGGGCAAATCTTCCTCGGAACCATCTTCTATGATAGCATCAACCTCAGGATGTATAAAACCTGCACTTCGGAAAACCTCTTGAATCGGACGAACAACCACCTCCTTCTTGACTCTTGCAGACACTGGATGAAAACCCAGACCTTCCCCAGACTTGTTCTCAGGTAACGTCAACACCTGGCCCCATCCTTCGGCCGAACCACTTTCCACCACTCGCCGCGCATCCTCAAAAGAAGAGATGGATGCCCCTTGCTTCTTCACTGTATTCTTAGCAACAGAAAGACCTTGGAACTGGGTTCCAACATCCTCGTCCGCATCAATAAAAGAGAATGATGATAAATGGCTTACCACCATAGCCTGTTCTCCCCCAATCATCACTAGCTTCCCATGCCTCACAAACTTTAGTCTCTGATGGAGCGTAGAGGTGACTGCCCCGACATCATGGATCCAGGGACGACCCAATAAGCAACTGTAGGCAGCACGAATATCCATCACTTGGAAAGTGATTTGAAAAGTATGGGGACCAATCACTATAGGAAGATCCACTTCACCAATGACTGTCTTCCTAGAACCATCAAACGCTTTAACAATTACTCCGCTAGGTCTCATGGGAGCGCCTGGATATGAGAGCCGAGATAACGTAGTCTTGGGCATCACATTCAACGACGAACCTATATCCACCAACACACTTGATAAGGTATCATTTCCACAACTTACTGAGATATGCAAAGCCATATTATGGTTTCTCCCCTCCTCTGGGAGTTCTTCATCACTGAAACCAAGATTGTTACATGAAGTAATATTTCCCACAATTCCATCAAATTGGTCAACCGTCACATCATGATCCACGAACGCCTGGTCCAAGACCTTCATCAAAGCTTCTCTATGGGCACCAGAATCCCTCAGTAAAGCAAGCAAAGAAATCTTGGAAGGTGTTTGCAAAAGTTGGTCCACAATCTTATATTCACTTCTCTTGATAAGCTTCAGAATCTCATCATCCTCAGGGTGAGGGATAGGTTCACTGGGTCGGCCTATCTCAACCCTTGGTTCAACATTTCTTACTGGAATCTCTGCCGGTATGGGCCTCCTAACTTGAACTTCTGGTCTCTTCAAAGGTACTGCTGCAAAGACACGTCCACTTCTCGTAACTCTACTCACATCAGCAATGTTAACAAAAGACGGCCTCGTTGGTATATGGACTTCTACCCCATTCTCAATCATTGTGGCATTATACTTATACGGTACAGCTTGGTCTGAGTTGTAAGGCACAGGACCAGGTGGGTAAATAATCAAAGGATCAACAGGTGCAGTCTGACTGTCGTAAGCGATCTCTACTGATTCAGGCAAATTGAATTGTGGTATGATAACATTCACTTCATCCTCCGGATTTCTGTCATACGTAATAGTGATAACTCTCTGGTCTAGCAACTTCTGAATATCCTCCTTCACAATAGGACAATCATCCTCTCTTGAACAAAACTCACAAACATCATAATCATGCTGGTGCCTAACAAAGGCAAGCCTTCTCAAACTCTGATGTAACCTGATCAACGATTCTCTTATGTGTTCAACTTGAAAAACTCGAAACTTCCCCGGACAACCTTCCACCATATTCACTGAAGCTGCCCCATGTCGAGGCAAAGGATTATCTCTAACATTTGGATTAACATCCTTGAAAGACAAGATACCATTCTTGATCAATCTCTGGACGTCCGCCTTCAAAGCAAAACAATTCTCAAGGTTGTGCCCCGGCGACCCTTGATGATACTCACAAAACTGATCCGCCTTGTACCATGGAGAAGTACTATTCGGTGCGACAGGAGGAGGCTTTGTCGTTATGAGATTCTTTCTGATAAGAGCAGGGAACAATTCAGTATAAGTCATAGGAATGACGTCGAACTGCGGTTTTCTGGGTGAACGGTTTTGATTGTTGAATGGATAAGCCTGTTGTCGAGGCTGCTGCTGAAAAGGCCGTTGTTGAGTTGGCGGGGTTTGATGAACTAGGGTCATCAAAGCTGGGCGGACAGCCGGGGTGACTGCTGCAACATGAGAGTAACCTCTCCTAGGTCTACCTGGGAACAAAGCGCTGACATCCTGCTCTTTTCTTTTCGGGAAAACACTTCCAAACTTCTTAGCACTGCTAGACGGACTCCCTTCTTTAACCAAGCGCCCTTCACGAATCCCTTCCTCTAACCGCATGCCCATGCTTACCATTTCGGTGAAGCCACTGGGTGCGCTGGCGATCATTCTTTCATAGTAAAAGGAACCTAAAGTCTTCAAAAATATCTTCGTCATCTCTTTCTCCTCAAGAGGTGGATAGATTTGAGCAGCGATTTCACGCCACCTCTGGGCGTATTCCTTAAAAGATTCTTGGTCTCTTTGCGACATTTCCCGGAGTTGATCCCTGTCCGATGCCATGTCAACGTTGTACTTATACTGGTGAACGAAAGCTTCGCTAAGATCGTTGAAGTTGCGGATCCAAATACTGTCTAAACCCATATACCACTTTAGAGCAGCACCCGTCAAACTATCTTGAAAATAATGAATCAATAAGTCATGATCATCGGAATACGTAGACATCTTTCTCACGTACATTGTCAAATGACTTCTAGGACACGAATCACCCTTATATCTCTCAAAGTCTGGAACTTTGAATTTTGCTGGAATCTTGACATTCGGAACTAAACAAAGGTCATGCGTGTTCTTCCCAAACAGATCCTTCCCCTTTAACGCTCTAAGCTCCTTCTGCATTTCCTGGAACTGATTTTGAAACTCTTCCATTCTATCAAAAAGACCCAAACTTTCAGCAGACTCGGCAGGATAAGTAGGTTCATTCAAGTATGGCACGGAGTGGACCACAGGAGCAACGGTTGTCATAATCGGTTGCGGAAAAGGTGTCACAGACGGAATTACTGGCGGCATGGCAGTTGTCTCTGGATGAGGAAGAGACAAAGCAGGTTGAAACAAAGGTTGCACGGCAGGCTGATACCCCTCTGGCACAAAGTTGTAAGGCATTCCCCACGGAAAACCTTTCGGCATCTGATGCTGAAGCGGAGAGTTGATTTGAGTCACGGACGTCGGAACGGTGACAATCTCGGAAACCACTGGAGTTGAGGTCTGAATCTCGGCAGCTGTAGTTGATGGCTGATTCTAAATAGCCACCAAACTTTCCACTAACGCAGTTAACTTTTCCATCTCAACACGAAGTGTAGAAACTTCCCCACGAAGCTCATGATTTTCTTGTTCCAGATCTTCCATTTTCCTCTGGCGATTGGCTCGAGTGTCGTATTGGTGAGACAACTTGACAACCTTTTGAGTGGAAAAAGAACAAGGATAAGACTCTAGAAAACATGTGAAGTGGAATGTGGAATGATGCATGATGTGCGATGCAAATGATGATTCATTTTAAAAGTTTTTCAAGGAACTTTTAATAATTTTGCATACATCAATGGTAAAGGAATTTGGAACAACAAAAACTCAATCCATTAATCGAAAGCGATAAATTACAACTTACAATTTGGAATATCAAAACAGTAAATTACAACTTTGGGATAACAAACCCAATTACAACCTCGAAACACGGAATCCATAATAAAGCGATAAATTACAATTTTAAAACATGAAGTCTAAAATAAAGCAATAAATTACAACTTTGGAGCATGAAGCTCATAATAAAGCAATAAATTACAACTTCGGAGCATGAAGCACTTTTACATAGTTTTACAAAATGACATCAATAAAATAAAACTAAAAGCTAAAGATCACTCGGAATCCTCAGATGAAGGACCGAACACCAACTGTAACCGGAGCTTCTTGATCTTCTCTTCATAAAAGTCTTCCATCTCTTTCTTCTCAGCTACCAGTCGATCGATGATTTCCTTCTGCGGATTAGGAACGAGAGCCACGTTTACCGAACCTTCCCTCTTTCTCTTCCTTTCACTAGCATACTTCTTCAGCAAGACATCCTTTTGACGAAGCTTCTCATCGTGATCAATGAACCGACCGTCTTGAATAAACAACAACTCCTCCTTTTCCTTTAACTGTCGAGTCAGGACTCGATTCTCATATTCAGACATATGGTACTTTTCCTTCCAAGCATCCCTCTCGGACTTCATCCTAGCCAGATTTCCTTGGTATTCTCCTATATTCGCGATAGGGATAACAACAGATGATGGTGCAATGGCAGGGAATAAAGGTTTCTCAAGTTTATAGGGCATCTTGAGAGCACAAGCCCTAGCACGGACCCACTGTAGGTAAGGCTCCAAAGAAACGGCACCTCTATGTCCTAACATATCTCTCCCTTTCCTATGGATGTGGCGCCAAGCTCCTTCGATCTCCCTCTTAGCTGCCTGATGATCTTGTCCTTCCTGTAGAAAGAAACCACTCACATGGATGTTGTTTGGCTTATCTCTCATCGGGTACCCAAACTGACGGCGCGCGAGAACAGGGTTATAGTTGATTCCACCTCTCGTACCGAGAAGAGGCACGTTAGGAAAAGCACCACAGCTATCGATGATCTTCACGTCGTAGTAAACTCGATTATACCAGTCTATGTCGAAATGAGTGAGAGCCATAATCTTTGGCGCCCAACGCGGTTCCTTCTCGAGATCCCAGAAAACATCAGACCCAGGGAGATGCGAAACATACCACTGATACAACAACGGTGTACAACAAATAATCATTCCTCCTTGATAAGAGTTCCGAAGATGGATGGAGTAGTAGGTATCTCCTAGCAGCGTAGGGACCGGATTTCCAATCAAGAAAATTCTGATGGCGTTGATATCCACAAACTTATCAACGTTAGGAAACAAGAATAGACCATACGCGAGTAAAGCAAACACGTCTTCGAAGGCAACAGTATCCTTGATCTCAGCAAAATGACGAGCTTTCTTCGACAAAAACTGCACAGACAAACCCCGGATTCCCCCTTTTGTAGTCATGTTCTCCTCTATCTCTGACTTCTTCAAGTGGGTGATGGTTGCTATCTCGTGAGATTGGGGCTCCTCTTCTAATCCAGAAAAAGGAACACGGTCGGTGATCGGTAAACCAAGTATGTAGGAATACTCTTCTAAGGTGGGCATCAACTGGTAATCCAGAAAGGTGAAACATCGGTACAAAGGATCATAGAATTGAACCAACGTGTTGAGGATGCCTTCCTTCATCTTGCGCTTCATGAGAGGTACAATAGACCCATACTTCTTCTGAAAATCCGTCGGGTTTTCAATCTTTGGAATCAAACTCTTCAGTTCTTCGATCTCGGGCTCCTTAAAACTAAAGCTTCGAGTGTTTCTCCTTCCAAGTTCCATAATAACCTGAGATGTCTGCAAAAATCATTCCGAAGTTCCTTGAAAAACAAGTTTTTTACGAAGATGCTAATGAGTGCATGAATGAATGATAATGCAACAGTCACACACAAGCTTGCAAACATGGGGTTCAAAGGTTCAACGTTTCGCATGGAGTCGAGGGTAAAGCCCACCCAAAGGTATGTACTAACGGTTCAATCACACCTGTAAGACAAGGTTCTAAGAGTTCCCAAAGTCTACATTCCTCCTTCGGATATTACCAACGTCTTTATTACTCAATAATTAGCAATATTCTCAAGAGAAACTCGTCCGAGCGCAGCATCGCGTAACAACTACTTCCGAATTACTCCGTTATAGTTTCCGCGCTACACCTAAAAAGCCAAGATGGGTTAGGGTTCTATGGTCCTCAACTTCTCGGGCTCCTAGGTCGAAAATAATAATGTCTTCCCGATTACTCGGTAAACAAATATTAAGTTCAAGAGGGTCTTCCATTGAGTGGGGGATCTCATGCCTCCTTCTTCGGGATTACTCCCTCAAAGTTAACATGACTGTACCGCCCGTCCTATTCCTTAAGTGTTACTTAATCCGGGTATAGGATTCGTCCTTTGCAAAAAACACAAACACCCCAATTTAAACACATAATCAAGCAAATCAAATAATAATAAAACAGATAAAACAAATTAGGCTTAACCCACTTAGGGATGAACCAGCAAGAGGTCAATCTTTCCCCAGCAGAGTCTCCAATTCTGTAGCGATAAAAAATGTAGCGGGGTAAATCGGAGATCGAATTATGGATTAATTCACCTCACAAAAAGCAAGAGTCGCCACCACGCTTTATTATTTCCAAAGGAAAAGGGGAAAGAGCGAAATAAAACCCTAAATATGCAATGTAAAATAATACTTTCTAAAAGTAATAAAGATACAAGGCGTTTTTGAAAAGAGATCTATGGTTCGGGGGTTGGTTATACAATGGGAAGGTATTAGCACCCAATGTATCTATAGTACTCTATAGGAACCTTTTGAAATATCTGTTTATTAAAATTGTTCGTTTGATTTAAAAATAAATTGTTTTGGCCGAAAAGGGGTACGGATGGGTTTTTGAAGATACGACGACCTAATGTCGAAGTTTTGGCTTAAAAGGGTATAAGTTTTGAAAAGATTGAATATTTGAGAAAAATTGTCCTAAGTTTTAATGGAATGCAAAAATGTTCGCGCGATTGGATTTGAGGACATGAAGTCAACCAATTTATCGTTTTTTCCTTTGGATTTAAACGTAAACAAAATAAACAAGTACGATGAAATAATTGACAGAATATTATGCAGATAATGATTAAATAACAATAATCAAATAAATGACCAAATGGTGTAAATATGCATTTTTGGATTTTTGTTTAATCTTAATGAAAAGAAGAATGTTTTAATTGTTTTTTCATTTTTTACGCATTTTTTAATATGGATAAAAGCATGAGGATTAATTAAAAGAAATAAAATGCTTTAATTCTTAAGTATTCTTTTTTAGTTTGTTTTCTATTATTACTAAAAAGTATTTATTATTATTTTTTAGAGTTATTAAATAATTAAGCTAAGTTAGGACTTAAGAATTATTGATTTAAATCTAATAAAATAAAAAAAGGATATTAAAGCTACCAAACTAAATCCTAAAAGTTGAACTAATAAAATGATCAATTATTAAAATGTTTTAATTAAAATATACCCCTTATTAATTAAGTTCTATTAACTAAATTAAAACTCTCTAAAAAAGCTAAAGAGACAAAAATAGAAAAAGGTGTTGAGAAGTAAGGGGGTAGAAACATAATCAAAACATATGGGCTATGAGGTTAAGAAGGCCCAATCAAGAAAGCAGAAATGGGGGGTGCATAAGGAATTGTTGGGCTTAGGCAGTAAAGCAGGGTCAAGGTCCAATTGTATTTTATAATTTTCTGTTTTAAGGTTAAACGCGTTTTGGTTCAAATGAAAGGGATTAGGGTTTTGGTTATGTGCAGAGCGGCGCCACTTGGTTGTTCGTCTTCTTCATCTTCGCACGTTATCTTCTTCGTTCGCTTCTGAAATCTCCTCTCGTCTATGGCCACCAGCTCCCTCCACTTCCTCTTCCCTCCAACGACAGCGTTACGGCGACATAAATAACGGTACAAGCTTCGTCCTCTATTTCGTTAGGTTGATTACTGCATGTTCATATTTTTTTATCTGCTTGATTTTGATTCTCTATTATTGTTTGTTGGAGGTATTATGAAAGTAAAAGAAAGAAGAGAAATCGTTACCTAGAGGCAGAGACGGAGGAGGAAGTTGGGGCGTGCGACGGAGGCCAAGGGCGGAGGGAAAGACGCGTGAGCTTCACTTCTGTTGCCTGGTTTGAGTATTCTTGTTACACCTTTTTCTTCTTCTTCTCCTTGCCCGTATCACTGTTGCCTCGTTATTTTCCTTTCCTCTTCTTCTTTTGCTATGATTCTGTTGGAATGGTTTGACAGTAGATGCTTTTTCTTTCTTCTCGCCTTGCTACTACTTTTGTTAGCCTATGATAATATTTTGAGGCTTTACTGTATGCTTGGGTTTTGGAAATTAATTTAGGCCATGGTTTTGACAGTTTTGGTTCTGATATGGTTTGGTGTTTTAATGGTTTTTTGGTTGGACAGTAGGTTTTGAATGGTATGTGAAATGGTTGAGGTTCTTTGATGGTACAGGTTTTGATGATGTAGTAGGCAGGTTTGGTAATGCAATAGCAGGTTAATGGCTTAGGAAATGGTTTTGGCCATGTTTATGGTCTTGAACGATTTTTGGTGATATTGGTTTGATGGCTCAATCTTGTTAACAGTTTTCTATGGCTTAAGCAGGTTATTGAAGTTTTAATGGTGGTTGAAATGGTTATTGGTTTCTATGGCTTAAGGCAGCAGGTTTTGAAAATGGTTTATGCATTGGATTTTGAGGTTTGCCATAAGACATTTTGGCTTGACAGTAGGAATGGTTTAGGTTGTTCTGGTTTAGAGCTTGGAGAAATTTTTTTTTTCTTTGACAACAATTTTCTGAGTTTTTTTGAAACTGGGAGATAGATAGATGATGTGTTTTGAAGTGATCTTTTGTTATGTTATAACAACTGCCTCTTTTGTGTACGTTACAGGCTTAGGTTTATGCTGGTTGGAGATTTGAATATTTTTACAATATTCCTAGCCTCTGCATCATACTGTTTCATCCAGTTTGTTTGTATTCTACTCTTGTGCTTCTTATTTTTACTGAGTTACTGCTGTAGCTTTGTCTTGTAATTCCTTCTGCCTAAACCAAAACCTGCAAAACCATTTTTCTTTCTCTCTTCTCTCTCTCAAGTACGTTGATGCATAAAATGATATGTACTGTTTTCTTCTGAAATTGCAACAGTGCTGGAATATGATGAAAATGGAATATTACTTGCAAAATTGGTTTTAAAACTGCATATTTCCTTTTGTCTTTGCATGGGAGCCTATTTGTTTTGACTTCTTCCCACCTTTTAGGCAGTTAGCGTTGCAGTTTGGCTTGTGTACATTGCATATGCTGTTGATTTTTGATGCTGTTTGGCAAACAATTGAATTTATGCATATTGTTTTGAACTATGCAGTGGGCTTTGAAAATGCAATTGATTTGAAAAAAATGCAATTTTTACTTTAAAACAATTTTGACAAAACATGAATTTGTGCATGTTTTAAAATGGGCATTCATTTATGAAAACAAAAATTCCTCCCTTTTTTGTGAACCGGGAGAAATCCCGTGATTTGCAAAAAAGGGTAAACTGATTCCAGCCGTTGCTTTTAATGATGAACACTAAATAATTTTCTGCTTTTAATTATTTGTTCAATTCTAATTTTCTTTTAATTGTTTTTGTAGGTAAAATCAAAAGGAGCAGACAAAAAGGCATTGGATAGAAGATTTAGAATTAGAAAACATTAGATTAGTTTTTATTTCATTTTAACTTTGTAAAATTATTATTGTAAATTCGTTGTAAATAAATACAGTATTTACACAATAATTGTACAATTAGAAGAAAATGAATAAAATTCCAATATTTGCCAATTAATTCCTTCCTTCTCTCTAATTATTTATTTTATCGTTTATAATTCTTTAAATTGTATAATAATTGAAAATAAATCTCAATTACTTAAATTCAGAATAATAAACCAATAAATAAATATCATTGCTCAATTAATAGTTTCAATTATTTAATTCGTTATTCACGATTTTCTAAATTGTAATAATTAAAAATAGAATTTCAATTATTTAACTCAGAATGATAAATAATTAAATAACCATTATTGACCAAGTAATGAACTTTTTTTTCAAATATTTATTATATTATTCATAAATCTTTAAATTATGTAATAACTGAAAATAAATTCAAATTATTTAAATTTAAGATAGTGAATAATAAATAAACACTGTCTGAACGATTGATATGCCTCTTTTCTAATATTTATTTTATTATCTATAAATCTTTAAATTATATAACAATTGAAAACAAATTCCAATTATTTAAATTTAAGATAATAAATAATTAATAAACATTGTTTTAGCATGAATCGATTAAATAATTTAGTGTTCAAAAATAAATAGCTCTCGACTCGAAAAAGTTGTGAATTTTTAAAATCAATAGATCAAAACACTTGTAATGTAATGATGCAGATGGGAGATGGTATCTTAGGTCAAAATTTGGGGTACAACAACCCTGATATGCATTCACCAAGGACTCCAAGTGTTGGGATAACAGTCAAAACATCGACAAAATCCCCGGTTGATATTTTCTACAACAGGTATCGAGATAGGGACATTCTACTACAAGGTCACTTCCATGTTCTTAGCATGCATCCTATTGATGTCAGGTGTTATCATACCCTCGACAGAGTAAAATCTCTAAATTACTTCTCCAACGAAAATTCCCCAATGAAGTCGCCAAGCTTCTCGGGATCTCCCAACGGAAACATTCTGAATAAAGCAGATTATCATCTAGAAACAGTTCAGGTACGATCCAAAAAAGGATGTCATCCTGACACCTACTCTAGATTCTATCCTAGTACAATGCAGATACATCCAGAGACGGATGTTATTCTGACACTTATTTCAACACATCATCTAGAAACGGTTCAGGTACGATTCAAGGACGAATGTCATCCTGACACTTATTCAAGATTCTCATCTAGAAACAGTTCAGGTACAATCCAAGAACGGATGTCATCTTGACAATTAATCCATATTCTCATCTAGAAACGGTTTAGGTACGATCCACAGAAGGATGTCATCCTGAAACTTACTCCAGATTCTCATCTAGAAACGGTTCAGGTACGGTCCAAGGACGGATGTCATCCTGACACCTACTCCAGATTCTCATCTAGAAACGATTTAGGTACGATCCAAAAACATATGTAATCCTGACACCTACTCCAGATTCTATTCAAGTATAGTGCAGATATGATCCAGAGACGGATGTCATTATGAAACTCATTCAACACATGTTTCAAGTACAGCGCAGATACGATCCAAGGACGGATGTCATTCTGACACTCATACAATACATGTTCAAGTACAATCACGACATAGATCCATCCATAAAATCTCCACCAGGCACATGGGCATAAATGTCCTGATGCGAAGTCCTCGACGTATCCTCAACATACGTCCTAGTGACCTCTATGTTCCCCACAAAGTAAAAACAACCAAAGTTTTGGTCTCTTCTTCCCCAAGTAGGAATTACTTTCTCCAGCAAAGTTCCTTCAGAGAGCTAAAGTCTATTTTCCCCAGCCCAATTTTAATGGTTCATAAAACCTCCTCCCGGGTAGAGTTTATTTCATAAACTGCGGAAGCTCATTCCCCAACAGAGTTTATTTCTCTATATCAG
Source organism: Vicia faba (assembly GCA_948472305.1). Classification (NCBI taxonomy): domain Eukaryota; kingdom Viridiplantae; phylum Streptophyta; class Magnoliopsida; order Fabales; family Fabaceae; genus Vicia; species Vicia faba. The sequence goes on from OX451741.1 coordinate 1,033,862,271, forward strand.
CAAAATCTTCCGGTAAGGCATATCCTCTCGCAAACAGAGTTATTCCCTCGTAGAGTTATTCTCAAGCACAGTCTCTCCCGGCAGGATATTCACAAACAGAAAGGAGTAAATCCCCAGTATAGTCATCTCCATTCACCATCCCCAACGGAAATGAAGAATTCAACTTCCCAACACTCTTCAACAGCAGTTCAGGATTTATTTTCCCCGACTAAGAAATACCACAATAGCATCCCATATTCTTACATCATGGCATGCACATACACATTACATACATCACAATCTCATTTATTTTAAGAACATCATCAAAATGTATTTCATACATCATGACATTGCATACGACTAACTCTTTACCTTTCAGGGGAAGGATCAAATCAACAAGCTACGTCTAACAAAGGGCTATTCCAAGGTTTCCTCAGAAAGATGTCCTCAAAAGATTCTCCTTGGTTCAGACAGGTCGACACTAAGGTCTCTCTGATTACCATTCCAGTGGAAGACATTCCAAGACTATCGTCTAGGTGTTTACAGTGATTTCTGGTAAACAACCGCTAGTCTTCCAAACTATCAAGTAATCTTAATGACTGTTATTTAATCTCTCTGGTAACTTGCAAGATCGACTAGATTGATCCTATGGTTTATTGGTCGTTTGGATAATTCTCATTGTAGAACTGATATTCATGGTTAGTATTCAGAATGTTGTGTAGGCGTTCAACTTACTTCAATTACCATATTAAAAAGATCTAATGACATGATCAAGTAAAGACGTGCGAAACTAAATTGCATGAATAAAGATTCGATTGTAAAGAAATGTAAAACTGCAAGAAACAAGTAAATAACTTTGAAGTGTAAAAGCATGTAATGTAAAAGAATTTCTGAAATGTAAAGGATTCGAAATAGAAAGAAAGCGTTTAAATGCAAGAAATCAGTAAATGACTTTGAATGAAAAGGTATTCGAATGACAAAAGCATGAAGATAAAAGCATGAAATGTACAAGAGTTTCTGAAATGTAAAGGATTCGAAATAGAAAGAAAGCGTTTAAATGCAAGAAATCAGTAAATGACTTTGAATGAAAATACTTTAATGTAAAGGCTTTTGACTGATATTGACATGAAGATAGAGGATAAACTGGAAATGATAAAGAGTTTTGCTGAATCATAAATATTTGGTGTTATCATACGTACATTGTCCGAGCATTCGTTTCCCTAGCCATGTGGTATTTTAAATGTTTACTGAATTTTGTACAATAGATATGACACACGAAATCCTAACGCTAAGACTTCTATTTATACTACTTAGACCATAACGGTCTTGCCTATAAGATTCTGCCACGTTCAGAACATGCAGAGCACTTCTCCTCTCTAGCTTCCACGCGTCTTCGAATGCTCCAGCGCATATATTTTAAATTTCGAACATCCCGCTTGCGTTTGAATTTCAAATGTTTTGGCACTCTTCGCTTCGAACTCATTTCTTGGACACAACCTCGTTACCACTTCGAGACTTCTTTTGAATATATCTCCACAACTGTCACTCGAAGCTCCGATCTTTGACATGTTCATTCAAAGAACTGATTCTACCATTCTGAACCATAACATCTTGCTTTATTCCAACGAAACATCCAACTTGCTTCGTTTCGAACTGTATCATCAAAATCTTCAGCCAACAAAATGCCCCTTTAAAATATGTATTTCGATCCTTTGAGAAACACTTATTTTAAATATATATGCAAGATTTTGATGTGAACTTTGAGTAATCGTAACATTTATTGAGTATGACTCCAGTCACGTCAATCACGACGCCTCTTGGATTTCTTAACCGTCTTGAATCAGTACTTCACAGCATGGTGCAGTTATAAAACAATGATTATTATTAATCATGCCTATTACCAATATCAACCTTTACGCCACCTCCTTCTCAATCCAACCCACGACTCCCACGTATCCTAGTCTCACTTAGTGGATGTTTAAACTTCCACACTTTAAAAACCAATCAACGTAGTCTTTTATTCTCTTCCACTTTCTGAAACTTTTTCTTCCTTTCTTCTCACCGAAACCCTAAAACTTCCAACAATCTTCAACAATGTCTTCTACAACATCATCCCAACTGAAGAAAAGTTCAAAAAAGAAAGGAAAGAACACAGGAACAATAATGGAAAGCAAGGTTGGTACTTATCAAGGTCAATCTGTGCTTATCCCCCAAATGATCTCCAAAGAGAAGGAAATGCTTTACGCCTCTCAGGTACTAATTCCAACTAACGCTGCTGGAAAGAGGTTTGCTCTGATGGGTCCTCTTACAGTCTTTGAAATCTTAAAAGATAATAGAAAAATCTTCCCTGTTTGTTATAAATTTAAGCCTTTGTTTAATAAAATGGATATCCCTAAGACAGGAGAGTCTTCTGATTTGACAACCGCGGAAACTCCAATCGTTCCCCCAAAAGATCCCTTTGTGCTAGACTATGTGAAGAGCAACTTTAAACCATTCTGATCCTGCCCTACCTCTGACACAGCTTACCAAAACTGGTTTACCAAAGTAGAAGCCAAGAAATCCCAGCAATGGGAGGAATTAGGAATTTACAATTTGATTAAGTTATCGAAACCAGGCTTCACCTATAATCATCCATTATTATTTGCGTCCTTATATTTCTGGGACAGCACCTACAACACCTTTCATCTCCCTGGGGGAATGATTACACCCACATTTTTCGATATAGCAGCCATTACTGGTTTGTCACCAGTAGGAGAAACCTACATCCCTGACAATGAAGAGCACTCCAGTATTATTGACTTCGAAGTCAAATTAGCCAGCTTTTCAAAGTTCATTAGCCACTACCACACTGAAGGAGATAGTGTGTCTGATGTGGAACATATTGCTTTTCTCACCTTATGGTTATCAAGGTATGTATTCTGCAGCAGGTCCTTACAGGTAGCAAGCAGGTTCATCCCTCTAGCTAGAGACTTACATGAGAATAGGAGGGTGTGTTTAAGCGAACTGTTACTTGTTGATCTTTACGAAAGTTTAAGATCAACCGTTTCGAGTTTGAAATCCCACACTCCCAAAAACATCCTTCTAGCTGGCCCCTTCTGGTTACTCCAGTTATGACTTAATGCCATGTTTGAACCCTCACTATCAACTGCTAACACTATTGTTGAACAAGATCCGGAGATAGCGGATAGAATCATTGAAGGTACGAGACTGCGAAAACTTACCCCAAATGATGATAAAGATGACTTCAAGGTCCTTTTCTCAAACTATATTATGATTTTTTCCAAAAGACATAAATTTGAAGAGACCATGGCGCCCTTTGCTTCAAGGACTCATGGTCCATCATGGTTCACCATGCCTCTTTCAGAAGCAGCTAAAAGAAAAGAAATTCAAGATATTTGGAGAGCCTTTTTGCTTCCCAGATTAATCTCCTCACGAATCACTCCTTCCAAGAATCAAATCCTCCTTTTTGCCTATCAACCCAACTTTGTTTCTAGACAATTTGGCCTGTGCCAGCTAATCCCTAAACCTCTGTTCCAAACAGAGAGTGCCATCACCTCTGGTCGAACCTTTAAAGCCAGAGAAGCCAAACTGCAACAGGAACAATATCAAGGCTTCGCCCACTTCGAACTAATACCTTTTGAACCCACACACTTCACAGCAAAGGGTTTTCTGGAATGGTGGACAAAGTTCTACCAATCTTATATGTTCGATACCCTCTCTATTCAACAGAAACTAACTGATGCGTTCGATGTGCAGGTACACTCCAAGAAAGGTATGTTCACTCACGCCAAAGAGATTAGGGCTTTTCAAAATTATTTCGAAACCACTTATGATCCCACACACTTGGAATCCACTATGCATCAAGCGGCTGAGACCTTGAAGGAAAAATTTAAAGAAAAAATTTCTAAGCTAAAACTTCCTTCAGGGTTGTCACCTGAGGATAGGTATAGGTTGGCACTCGAAACGCATCCACCTAAATTCCCTAGATTGCCTACCTCAGAACTGGCTTTGGCTTGGTTTCCTCCATACCCTTGGTGGTTCACTTGCAAAGAAATGTTCAAATACCTTCAAAAGAAACCAAAGCCATCTGAGACTGTGACATGGGCTCGTCATTGGCTCCATGATTTCCTAGGACATCTTCGCTATGACCTTTCTGCCATGTCGATTATATCTAATCAAGGCGCAGGTGCGAATGCTTGGGAAAATCCCAAATGTTTCTTACTTTCTACTTTTTTAACTTTTACCTTAATTGTTTCAATTTTCAGCCATTAGGATAAAGACCGCTGCTTCGAAGTCTAAGGAAGGAAGTGCCTCCCAAACATCTGTCGAAACCACTGATGATGTGACCTTATCCAAAACTACTGCAACAACAACAACAACACCAGTAATAACAACTGTTCCAACTCCACAGGTAATCAATTAGCCCTGATGTTTCAAATAAACTGAGTTTCATGATTTGGATCTAACTCATGTTTAAATCTTTTCAGACTAACAAACTCCCACCAACCACTCCGAAGAAAAGAAAAACCAACACTACTGGGAAGAATCCCAATGCTGGAGGGAATTCACCCACTTCTTCAAAGAAGAAGCAGAAGAAAGAAATTTCCAAAGGCGCTGCACCAACTGGAATTTCTGGACTCGATTCCAGAGATGCTGCTTCCTCAACTAAATCCAAAAATCCACCTTCGACCTCCAACGTAATGTTGGAACATATAGATAGCAACCTCTCTTCTGAGAATCCACAGGTAAGTTGAACTCTAATTTTTAACAAAATAATTATTCATTACCTTGGTGCGTGCTCTTAATATTATTTGCCTCTGTAGGACATTTTGAACCCAACTCTTACCACTTCGACTTCTCCATCAAAGACTGCTGCTCCCATCAACTCTTCTCCTCATGGGGACTCCAGTAACCTGGTGCAAAACAAAGGATCCTCCAACATGGAGGTTCTGACTGGGGCTCCAGAGCAGCAAGATGACCAAAGTACTTCTCCTCCTTTGAAAGAAACGAATGAAGCAACGCTTCATACATCTGCAGAGATTTTACCAGAAACTTCTCTTCAAAAGTCCCCTCTCGAAACCCTTCAAGAGAACCCAAAGGACATTCATGCTGAAGAAGAGAAGGCTGATTCTGATCAAGAAAACTAAGAATCTGCAAAGGAAGGATCTGAGGAAGAAGATGCCCATAATGGTTCGACTGCTGGAACAGAGTCAGATGCCAATAGCAATGAGAACAATGATATCGAAGTGGTGGATCTAGTTGATAATGAAGAAGGCAATGAGCAGGAAACGAGTAAAGGTGACGGTGACCGGACCAATGAGCCCATGGAAGTCGAAATGGATGTGACTCCCTTGCGCATGGAACTTCCTCAATCGTCTCAATCTCAAATGACTGAAGAGGAGCTAGCTCTCCTAAGACGAAATGACCCAATTGGGTATATGAAGGAGAAACTAGCTCAAAGGGATATTCCTCTTGCTAGGGCTGGTACTAGTTCGACTAGCAATCCGTTTCCCTCAGATGATAGAGTTGTACTCCTTAACAGAATTAGGAGAACAATCCTTGATGTGGACTTGTTCGAAGTGCTCAAACATGATAGTACAACTTGCTATACCATGAAGGAGCTACTTACGCAAGTTAACCTCGCCACCTGCTCTTTGCCAGTCAGCACCATCTTATTCGATCTTCAATCTCTGTTAGACAACGTGACTGGGTGTCTTCTCCAAGACGAATTTGCTACCAGAAAGGTCCAAGAGAAACAAACTACCATGGACGCTGCTTATAAGCATGCTTCGAAGCTCTCTAAAGAAGCTGAAGATCAAGCTATGCACATAAAGCAAGCCAAAACTGACTATGAAGCTCGAGCTGAGTCTATTCTTCTCTGGGAAAAGCAAATTCAAGAACTTCAACAAAAGGTTAAGGAGGCTCAACAACAACAATTGGCCTACGAAACCAATACTGTTGGTGACCAGTTCGAAGAGCTCCTCAACAAAGGACTTGCAGAAATGGAGGCAGCAGAGCAACTTAAAGGAGAAGTAGCTACCCTAGAAGGAGCAAGGCGTTTCACTCAACAAAGGCTTGAGTCCTTTCGGAGTACCTTTAATAGATCGAGGAACAATGCCTATTTTTAAATCTTAGTTTTAATTAGTTTTGAAATTTGGTTTTGGTCTGTAATATCCGAACAACGCCATTTTGGCAATCATATATTACCATTTTGGAATTCCTTTATGATGTTTTGATTACGTTGTTATTATTCGAATCTCCTGTAGGCGTGGCTTATATTTCTTTAAATATTTCCCATTAACCTTTAGGATTCGCTTATCATCAGCCAACTCTTCGATTTCATATGCATTGTTTAAAAATATCTTTATTATTCGAAAAGGTCCTTCCCAATGAGGTGACCATTTACCTAATGTTTTATTTTTCTTGTCCATGGGCAATATGACTTTCCATACTAAGTCATTAATAGTGAATGCTTTTCCTTTCACCCTTTTGTTATATGCCCTGGCTACCCTTTCCTTTTGTCTCATTAGGATTTGCAATGCATGCAATCTAACTTCATCTAACTCAACTAACTCATTCATCATCATCTCCCAATATAATGCAGATGGGATTTTGTTTTGTCTTTGAATTCGAACTGATTGCAGATGAATTTCTACTGGCAGAACGGCATCATGACCAAATGTTAGTTGGAAATGCGTGGTGTTAGTAGCTTCTTTAGGAGATGTTCTACAGGCCCATAGTATTTGGTCCAAAGTTTTGTGCCAGTTCCTTGGCTTTTTACCAATATGTTTCTTAATTAATCCTATTATCACTTTATTGGCTGCTTCGACCTGACCATTTGCTTGAGCATAATATGGTGTTGATGTCAGTAATCTAAACCCCATCTCTTGAGCAAATTCTTGCATCTTCCTACCAGTAAACACAGAACCTTGGTCTGTGGTTATGCTCTCTGGTAATCCAAACCTATAGATAATTTGTTTCTGTATGAACTCAATAATAGCCTCTTGATCAGCAGCTACCAATGGTATCGCTTTGATCCACTTGGTAAAATAATCTATTCCTACCAAGATATATTTTTGTCCTTTAGACGAAGCAGAATTTATTTCTCCTATTAAATCCAATGCCCATCCTCTAAAGGGCCATGGTTTAATAATCGAATGCAACTCACTTGCAGGAGCATGTTGAATCCCTGCATGTTTCTGGCATTCTTCACATCCTTTAGCAAAGTCTATACAATCTTTGAGCAACCTGGGCCAATACATGCCATATCGAAATAACAACCATTTCATTTTATGACCTGCTTGATGTGCCCCACATGCCCCATTGTGGACTTCTGACAATGCTAAGTATGCCTCACTTTCTCCTAGGCATTTCAGTAATACGCCTTCTTGGGTCTTTTTGACCAATTCATTTCCCATGAGGACATATGATAATGCTCTATATTTTATCTTCCTATCAACATTCAAAGTTGGATTTGTTAAATAACTCACAAGTGGACTTCGCCAATCTGCATCTGATAAGGTGTCTATGGCTAGTACTTCGAATCCCTGTTTCTCAGCATAACCTAATTTTATACTCTCTAGATCTGATGGTATGAATCTAGTAGCCATAACTCTACCTCTTAATTCAACCAAATCCTCAAAGTTTTTGGCAAAAACTTTATAACCTGAAGCCAACTGTGCTAAGTCATTTGCTTCTTGGTTTTCTATTCTTGGTATATGTTGAATATCCATGTATTCGAATTTTCTAAGTAGCCTGTTAACTATGACGAAGTATGTCATCAGATTTTCCTTTATGCATTTATACTCCTTTGTTATTTGCTTGACCACTAACTCTGAGTCTCCTTTAATTTCGACTCTAGTTGCCCCCAATTCCAACAAAGCTTCAAGTCCAACAATAAGCGCTTCGTACTCAGCTTCGTTGTTCGAGCAACGAGGACCATCTAACTTATACTTGAATTTTGTTGGAATTCCTTCAGGAGAAATTATGAGAACTCCAACACCACTACCATCCATATGGGTCGAACCATCAAAATATAATTTCCAAGGTTGTATTTCAACGTAAGCCATGGCAGTCCTTTCAACCAGTGAATGGTCCACAATAAAATCAGAAATTACTTGGCCTTTCACAGCTCTTAAAGGCATGAAAGTCAAAGAATATTCTGTTAAGGCTAAAGCCCATTTACCAACTCTGCTATGCATTATTGGTTTCGAAAGCATGTGTTTAATAACATCGAAATGAGATGAAACATAAACATCAACAGGCTTTATATAATACTTAAGTTTCATACAAGAAAAGTACAAACAAAGACATAACTTTTCTATATTGCTATATCTAGTCTCTGCATCATTCAATACCATACTTAAATAGTATATGGCTCTTTCGAGGCCATTACTATCTTCTTGTGCTAACATACTACCTATACTAACTTCAGAGGCAGATATGTACAATCTCATGGGCTTTCCCCATGAAGGTGGAGACAAGATGGGAGGCTGAGAGAGATATCTTTTTATCTTGTCAAATGCCTCCTGATGGGCTTCGTTCCACTCGAAGGCTTGGCCTTGCTTCAAACGAAGCAACGGAGAGAAAGCTTGGGTTCTTCCACTTAGATTCGAAATGAACCTTCTGAGAAAGTTAATCTTCCCTAGCAAAGATTGCAGCTCCCTTTTTGACGTAGGCGCTTTCGTCTCCATTATGGCTTTGGTTTTATTTTGGTTGATCTCGATTCCTTTTTTATGAACCACAAAGCCAAGGAAATCTCTAGCCTGCACAAAAAATGCACATTTAAGGGGGTTCATCTTTAAGCCATGTTTTCTCATTCGTTCGAATGATTGGCTCAAATGATGCAAATGGGTTTCTGCAGATATACATTTGATGACTATATCATCAATATACACCTGCATAAAGGTTTCCATGAAATCATGGAAAATAGAATTCATTGCCCTTTGATAAGTTGCCCCAGCATTCTTTAAACCAAAAGGCATCACCACCCATTCGTAGGTGCCTAAGGCTCCAGGGCAACGAAATGCTGTCTTGGCAACATCTTCTTCAGCAATAAAAATCTGATTGTACCCAGAGTATCCATCTAACATACTTAAATATTCGAATCCCGCAGCAGAGTCTACTAACATTTCTGCCACAGGCATGGAGTACTCATCTTTAGGGGTTGCAGTATTTAAATCCCTAAAATCTATGCAAATTCTCAGAGAGCCATTTTTCTTAATAACAGGCACTATATTTGCTAACCATTCGACATACCTTGTGGTTCTGATGAATCTGCAGCGCAACAACCTTTCGATCTCAGCTTTGATCTTTGTGAGAACCGCTGGTGCGAATCTTCTAGGAGTTTGCTTGATGGGCTTCTTGCCATACTTGATTGGAAGTCTATGCTCCACTAACTCCCTCTTCAAACCAGGCATTTCATGATAATCCCACGCGAAGCAATCTTTGTTTCTCTTGAGGACTTCGATCACTTCCTGCTTGAGGCCTGGATTAAGTTCTGCGCTTATATAAGTTATTCTTTTCGTGTTCTCATCCCCTAAATTCACCTCTTCGAGTGGATCCTGCGCCAACATTTTGGCACCCGAGTCTATGGGGTCCTTCTCGAAGCCTAAGGGTTCTTTATCATAGATGGCATCCAGCCTTTGGTCTATTTCGTGTTCTTCAAAGGGTGAGTCTTTCGAGCCATCCCCATTTATTTCGTTCACCTTTACAGCCAATTTATTTATTTCAGCCTCTAAAGCCGCTTTCGATTTGTTCTCATCCATATAGGCCAAAATCCTTTCGAAGAAGGAGGACTCAATCATGAGCAAGGTTGTCGAATTCCCAGCCTGTTGGCCGTCTTTGCATAGTACCTTCGACTCCTTCATCTTCACTGATTATTCTTCTATCCCAATATATGCCATCATGGCGGAGGGTCATATAATAGTGTGCGTTCCTGGTTTCGTTGATTTCATCATTAGGGACACAAGGAGCAATCTTGGCCAAATGTTTGTCATAATTCCTCTTGTCAACTAAGTTGACTGCTGTCATGAAGTAACTCTGGTCCGCTTCAATGTTCTCCACGATCCCATCTTCTCTCTATAAAACCAACCTCTGGTGCAATGACGAAGGAACTGCTCCTACGCCATGGATCCACTCTCTTCCCAACAACAAGTTGTAGTTGGCCTTGGCTTCGATCACCATGAACATGGTGGGCCTACAGCTTGATCCTATCGTCAAGTCCAGTTGAATTACTCCTAATGTTTGACCTACTTTCCCTTCATAATTGGACAGAACCATGTTGTGTGGTTTGATGTCACCTTCGCGTATTTCTAACTTTTTCAGCATGAAATGGGGTATTAAGTTAACTGCAGCGCCCCCATCCACTAAAACCTTGTTTACACCATGGGCACCAACCTTTGCCCGAATGAATAATGGCTTCAGATGATTTTTCATAGCTGGCTCTGGGCGTTCTAAGAAAGCATTCTGCTCCTCGACAGCTCCGTTATCCATCACGTAGTAACACACAGGCCTATGCTTCATCAGATCTATTGTATCATCCTCATCATACTCTTCGATTTCAGTTTCCTGTCCAAACTCACAAGGTAGTACAGATACCACGTTGCAATTGATATTGAGCGAAGACTCCCCCTCTTATTCGAAGTTGTCCGTTAGCATATCTTCGTCTTCTTCTGGACCTGGAGTGTATTCCTTCGATTTATTTGGTTGTGCTTCAGAGAAGAGTCTCCTACTAACTGGGGGTTTGTCCTCAGTTTGATTATTTGGTGTGGGTTTGTTGGTGCTTGATTCCCCTTGGTTTTTTATCGAAGTTGCTCCTTTATTTGCCGTAGCTTCCCTTTCAGCCTTTCGAATTCTCTGTTTCCTTCGCCATTGAGATCTTGACATGGGGTTTCTTCCTTTGTAGTTTTCTAACCTCACTTCTTCCCTCTTCGCCATGTTGAACTGCCTTCTATATGTTATAGCGTGGCGTGCGTTTTGTTCATTGTTCCTCCATTTGTCTTTGCCCTTGTCAGTTCTGACTTGCAGCCATTTGTCTGTTGGTATCTCAGCAGGAATTTTGAACGTCACTCTTCGAGCGCCTTTGGGATGAGGACTATCAGGCCTTCGTTGATTGTATTTGCTATTGAAACGTTGGCCCATCTGACCAGTCTCTTGGTGGTTCCAGCATGGGGCGAAAGGGATTGTTTCGAAGGCCCTGGCCATACTTTGATCGTACACTGTAGAACACCTTGGGCATACCGAGCATTTGGTTGCCCCTTTGTAACAGCGAACCAAAAACTCCAACAAACTTTCTCCAGCTTCAGGGTAACACCTGAATAACTGGCTATCTTGGCGCCAGTTGATGCCAGTTCGTGCCCTTTGTACCCTCTCGAAATTTACAGCAATTCTCTGGTTGCAGATGATGCTGCACCTAGGGCATAGTATCATTTCCGCATCTCCTTTGTGGCACAACATGAGGTAATCTTTAAGACTGGCATCCCCAGCATAATTATCCTCCATTTTATATTTTTCTTTTTTTAAGTATCTCTCCACCTCCTCCATTTCAGAACAAGGTCTCTCCATGTTCACCATGTTTACATCTACATCCTCCCCCTTTATGTCATCATCTCCCCATCCTGTAGGTTTTATATCTTCAATTTGGATTTCTGAACTTTCTGGGGCAGAATACTTTACCAAGTAGTCAAACTTTCCACTGGGCTCTCCTAAAGTATCCCATATTTCTTTCTGAGGGGAGGGTGGCTTTGTGATCTGGACTTTCTCCAATTTTAGCCTTAGGCCTTCAGTAACCCGTGTCAACTCTTGCTTTTGGTTTTCCTGGCCTTCAGTAGCCTGGATTTCTTTTGCAACAGCTAAAGGTGCTGCTTCGATCGAAGCCTCTGGTTGCTTGTGGATGTCCTCAGTGACCCCCTTGTTGACTTCGATTAACACCTAATTTTCATTCTCAGTACCTTTCTCTCCTAATGGAGTGTCATCTTGATCTGCTTCCACCATATTGATTTCTCCAATGCATACAGGCTCAGAGTAATTGGTGTCTGCGACGTCTAAGGGATCTTCATCTACTTTCATTTTTGGTTTGTCAGCGAATTTCAATCTGCCATCCTTAATTGCATTTTGAATTAGATCCCTGAAAAGAAAACACTGTGAGGTTTTGTGGCCTAGGAAACTATGATACTTACAAAACCCTCTTTTCTTCCTTTGATCTAAAGGAGGTATTTTGACATTTGATGGCACAATGAGTTGGCCATCTTTGACAAGTAAATCAAAAATCTCGTCACACTTAGTTACATCGAAGGTATAAACCTTCTTTGGGAATTTGTCACTTTTCTCATTTTCAACAATTTCTTTCCCTTTTGTGGGAACTAATAATTTGCAAGAGTAAGGTGGGGCCTGTTTTAATTCAGTGAGATCAATTTCGACCTCTTCGAATTCAGGGTAATCTTCTGCTTCCTCAGCTCCAACATAGGAGACCCTTTCTTTCTTGTTATTTTTAAAAACTCTGGCCTTTTCGGCCTTTAGCCTTTCGACTTGTCGAACCCTATCGGCTAATTGAGCCATATCCCTCAAGTATTGTGTATCTAATTTCTTTCGAATAGAGTAATCCAGGCCGCCAGCAGCCATTTCGACTAACTCATGTTCAGGAACTACTGTAAAGCATCTAGATTTCAAGAGCCTGAATCTATTCAGATAATCATCTATGGGTTCAATAAACTTCCTCTTGACACTGGCTAGTTCCTTCAGACTTATTTTAGATTGTCCCATGTAGAACTGTTCATGGAATAATCTCTCCAACAGAGCCCAAGTATCTATGGACCCAGGAGGCAAAGTGGTGAACCATGTGAAAGCGTTCTTAGTTAGCGAACTTGGGAAATATTTGATCCTCAGGTCTTCATTATTTGCTATATCTCCTGCTTCGGTTAGATTCCTGGCTATGTGTTCGACTGTTGATTCATTGGTATCTCCAGCGAACTTTGTAAACTTAGGGACTTTATATCCCCTTGGTAAATCAGTGTGCATTATGTAATCTAATATAGGAGAGGCGTAATTTGGCCTTCTAATTCCTGTGTTGAGGCCATTCTGGGCCATGATTCTCTCTATCATGGTGGTTAAATTATTTTCTTCCAAGATGTTATCATTTCGAATTCTGTGAACGACTGCATCAGCATCTTGATTTCGACCCACCATGACAACTCCTCTAGGCTGTTCTTCTCGAAACTCTGGGACTTCTAACCTTTCGATCCTTGCCCCTGGTTCCATAATTTCCCTTTGTGGGCCTTGAATCATTGGGGCTTCTAACCTCTGTGCCCTTGCCCCCAAATTAACCCCCTCTCTGGCTGGTCTATAGGGTGGGTCGTCAGCAACTTGTTCTATGATAGGTACGTTTGCTCGAACTCCCGCCTGATTCTGCTTACGCCTTTCTGGGGGAGCGAAAAAATCTACTATTCGACTCATGTTATCCGCGTTTTCTCTGTTAGTCACAGTTACATTTTGTACTATTGGGGCAAAGATCTCCTGCATAGTTTGCGCTAATACTCCTATCATATTATGGTTACTGTCATCCATTAATTGCCTAAAGGCCAACTGATTTTCTGTGGTTAAGATATGCATTGCACTATAACCCACTGACCCTTGGTTATTTGTCATAAATTGATTTTCCCCAGACCCAGACCCTAATTGTGGTGACGTATTCGATGTCGAAGTGTGCAGACCCGTCATAAAAGATGTTGGCATCCCATAAGAGGAATTTCAGTGTCTGTTAGCATTGAACCCGGGTGGTCTAGTTAGTGGGGTGGCGAAATGGGTTTGTGTCCCTGATGGTGGGATGAATCCCCCAGGATAACCAATGGTTTCTGTATTTCCTAGGATCGAACTATTAGTCGACATGCCACTTGTCCCATTCGTGGCTATACTACTGGTAGAAGATGCAACAGACTGTGCATTCGAAGGGATCGTATTAGATGTTCCCGTCGAAGCGGACATATTAGTGCCTGTTGCATGTGGGATATTTTGTTCCCCCTGTTGATTGTCTGGATTAGACATCTTGTTTAAACGTTTTCTTCTGGGTAAGGGTTGGTTGCTATTGGTTATTTTACCACTTCTAAGGTTCATATAACAACGAACTTATCACTCAGAAAGTACTTTTACAATGGTTATGTCTCAACAATTTTTACTTTGTTCTAAATTTCGTAACGACCAATGAGCGTCCCACCGGGTGTGCCAATTTGTTTACAGTGATTTCTGGTAAACAACCGATAGTCTTCCAAACTATCAAATAATCTTAATGACTGTTATTTAATCTCTCTGGTAACTTGCAGGATCAACTAGATTGATCCTATGGTGTATTGGTCGTTTGGATAATTCTCATTGTAGAACTGATAATCATGGTTAGTATTCAGAATGTTGTGTAGGCGTTCAACTTACTTCGATTACCATATTAAAAAGATCTAATGACATGATCAAGTAAAGACGTGCGAAACTAAATTGCATGAATAAAGATTCGATTGTAAAGAAATGTAAAACTACAAGAAACAAGTAAATAACTTTGAAGTGTAAAAGCATGTAATGTAAAAGAATTTCTGAAATGTAAAGGATTCGAAATAGAAAGAAAGCGTTTAAATGCAAGAAATCAGTAAATGACTTTGAAAGAAAAGGTATTCGAATGACAAAAGCATGAAGATAAAAGCATGAAATGTACAAGAGTTTCTGAAATGTAAAGGATTCGAAATAGAAAGAAAGCGTTTAAATGCAAGAAATCAGTAAATGACTTTGAATGAAAATACTTTAATGTAAAGGCTTTTGACTGATATTGACATGAAGATAGAGGATAAACTGGAAATGATAAAGAGTTTTGCTGAATCATAAATATTTGGTGTTATCATACGTACATTGTTCGAGCATTCGTTTCCCTAGCCATGTGGTATTTTGAATGTTTACTGAATTTTGTACAATAGATATGACACACGAAATCCTAACGCTAAGACTTCTATTTATACTACTTCGACCATAAAGGTCTTGCCTATAAGATTCTGCCACGTTCAGAACATGCAGAGCACTGCTCCTCTCTAGCTTCCACGCGTCTTCGAATGCTCCAGCGCATATATTTTAAATTTCGAACATCCCGCTTGCATTTGAATTTCAAATGTTTTGGCACTCTTCGCTTCGAACTCATTTCTTGGACACAGCCTCGTTACCACTTCGAGACTTCTTTTGAATATATCTCCACAACTGTCACTCGAAGCTCCGAGCTTTGACATGTTCATTCGAAGAACTGCTTCTACCATTCTGAACCATAACATTTTGCTTTATTCCAACGAAACATCCAACTTGCTTCGTTTCGAACTGTATCATCAAAATCTTCAGCCAACACTAGGTCAGTTGAATCGCTACTAAGATTCTCCTGATTACTATGCCAGTCAATGTTAATTCAAGACCTTTCTCTGGTTCAGTAAAATTGATACTAAGATTTCTATTCCAGTTAAAGAAGCTGGAAAGCCTGGACTCCGACCAGATAGTAGTTCACTTCTTCAAAGACACTGTGAAGCCTGGATTTCGACTAGATAACAATATAAGAAGCTGCGAAGCCTGGAATCTTACCAGATAGTAGTTCACTTCTTCAAAGATATTGTGAAGCCTGGATTTCAACCAGATAATAGTATAATGTGCTGCGAAGCCTGGAATCCGACCAGATAGTAGTTCACGTCTTCAAAGACACTATGAAGCCTGGATTTCAACCAAATAACAGTATAAAGCATTGCGAAGCCTGCAATCTGACCAAATAGTAGTTTATTATGTTAGTTACTATGAAGCCTGGACTCGACCATATAGTAGTATACCTCAGATTCAAGTTGAAGCCTGGACCCGACTAGATAACAGCTTAATCAAGATAACAGATTGAAGTCGCCGTAAAACCCGGACTCGACCAGATAACAACTCACTTTTGTCTCATCAATCAAGAGTTAATTCCCCAGTAGAGTAATGAACAACCGAAGCTCCTAGACTCTATTTCCCAAGACATAAATCAACATTCCCTGGCGAAGTTCTCCTCAACGGCAGGTACATGAATTCTCGTAAAGGAATATCTTATGCAACCAGTATCTTTTCTGGATGGCATCTTTAAGCCCATCACTGAAGATTCTCTATTTCCTTCCAAATGGCATCTATAAGCCCATTCCCTATATTATCGATCGACATTCACTTCACGCGAGTGCAAATTTCTGGGCACTCTTGTGTTCAACCACCTTCCACCTTCAGATCACAAAAGGCAGACCAGCCAATCTACATCCTCAGGTTTAAGAAGATTGAACAGGGGAAACTGTTGTACCCCATAATTTGCCCTCCCATTTTCACACAAGACATACCCCTAGAGGTTCTCAATTGCTCAAGGTTGACCATGGATTGATTAGACAATTCTTCTACTAAGGCAATGAACCCCCAACTAGGGTTTCCATTTTCATCAAGATGTTCGAGCTCCAATGGTCTCAAATGCTTCCCATGGTCCTAATATGTCCTAAATATCATCCATGCCAAGTTTAATGCTTTGCTCAATAAGTTTGCTCAGACAATCGCTCAAGTATTGGAAAATCAACTATGCTAGGTCAAGAGTCAACTATGACCTATATACAGTCAAACTTCAAGATTTTTGGTCAACATCAACATTTTGAAGTGATATCCATCATTTGATCAAGGGTTGATCACGATTCCTCAAGAAATGCTCCTAATTCATCAAAAGTCAAAAATAGCAAATTAGGGTTTCTATAGGAAAAGTCAACCAAACTTTGAGCAAGCATAACTTTCTCATGATTTATCAGCAATTTTCCAACCAAAGCTCATTTTGAAGAGAATCAAATTCCATACAACTTCTCTTCAGCCCTCAAGTCCAAGAAATTCACCATTTGAAAGATACAAATTCATACATTACAGGTCATTTTTAGAAAGTCAATAAAAGCCACTTTTTGCCAAGACCTTTAACATCAAGATAACATCTTCAAAAGCAAATTTGATCAAAAGAGGGATTGACGTAGACATCTTAGGCTTTCCAAAAAGTACAAGATCATCATCATGAGATAAAAATTGATCAAGTTATGACTTGCCCAAGTTAGGAAAATTTGGGAAATTTCAAGAAATATGCATTGGGCAAATTTGAATTTTTATGGCAATGGCTCAAATTTTTGAACTTCAAACATATTTCTAAGACCATAGAGGACCCCTAGGACAATTTTTGCATAGTCTTGATTTTATTTCCATTTTATATTAATTTTATTTAATTAAAAATCAAATAAACTAAGATTATTGCAAAGTATCTGGGCCATTATCATTTGGGCTTGGTTTGGTACATGGAGAGGCCCCAATTTTCGTGTGCAGCAAGGCCAGTTCAGTCTAGGTACATTCAAATTTGAAAATGGACAAAATCCCTTAACTTGGCCAAGGTTACAAATGGACATTCATGGCATTCAAAAGCTTGTCCATAGCTGTTACACACATGGCATTTTCGTGTCCTCTCATCAATCTCTATATAAACAAGCTTCTGGAAAGCATCAAACAGATATACAAGACCTGGAGAACCTCTGTCCAATTTGTAAAAAAACACTAAAGTTGTCAAACTCGAATTTTCCATTTCCAACTTGTTTCAGTCCCAAACAAGTATCAAAATATACTCCTGGAGAGCCTCTGAAGCTATTGCAAGCATTCCCAAGGCTTGAACCCTGCAGAATCTCGCCCAACCTTCATCACAGTTTGCACATCCTATCAATTTCGATTTCTTTGATTCTGGCATCATAGACATGTTTTGATTATATATCTATGCTGGTTATCATGTTTACAACGTGCTGGAATACTTTGTTTGGAGTTTGAGTGCAGGTACGGGCATTTGGCATGGCTAGGGTTCCGGAGCTCCAATTTGGGGAACCCTAGTTAGAGGAAAAATTAAGCCAAATTAAGGGTTTATTCGTGCTCTGGGGATTATTTCCAATCGATCCATGCCCTTGGTTAAGATTTATTTTGCTTGTGCTGCATTTTTGAGTTTTACGGGTTTGTAGGTAAAAGCCCAATCCCTAAGGCGACACCTCCATGGAGAAGACAATTAGGTGGCAGACTCCCATTGGGAGATTTGAATTTGCGCGTGTTTCTGGGCATAATAGCTTGTTTATATTATATTTTATTTGTTTAAATATATTCATGACTAACAATTCAACACAGATGGTAAAGGCAAGTGCGTGTGAAAGGAAGGACCTGGGTTTGATCCCAGGTCCAGACATTTTTCATATTTTCTGATTTACTTGGTTCAGATCCAGCGTGCTTCATAGCCAAGATTTCACCATACACCTCAAAATCTCATACCTTAGATCATCGACTGATCAGATCCAACATACAGCCAACTAAGAGCTTGGTAGACCCTCCAAAGGTGATCCCCATTGGATCATGCGTAGGCAGAAGGGCCATCAATTTTAGGCTTTACAAAATTCAGAATCACCCCCCCCAGATTGCTATTCCTAGTAGGCCCATTTTATTTTTTGCTTTAATTTCTTTATAACTATTTTTTATTGTTTTAATTATTTATTCTAATTGCCTTAAAAAACCATTTTTTAATTAAATCATAAAACCAAGAAATTACAAAAATGTTAGAATTAGTTTTCTTTTTATTGTAACTTGATTTGTTTTCCTTAATTAAAATTAATTAGAAATTAGGACTAATTTGCAAAATTCAATTTTACTTTATTTTCTTAAATAAAAATACAAATTTTTTTTCTTTAATTAAGTAGATTCTATAAGATATTTAATCTATTCCCGTGACATTCCTCGCGCATGTTTACTTATTTATTTTTCCAATTATTGTATCTGATTACGGGTTTGTAATAGTTTTTAACTAGGATTTATTTTACTGCTTTTATTTACTGTTGAATCCCAAGTTTGGATATGTAACCCCCTCCCCAAAGCCTTGTAATAGCTAGGTTTAAGATTCTCGCATTTTATTTTTCACTACTATTAACTGTTAGATGAATGATCATAGGATTAAATGGAAAGATTAAATGATTAAAATAATAGAAAACCCTAAATGTGCAAAGATTAAATAAAATGAAATCAAACACTTGCACATACGCACCTCTAAACTATCTCCCACTTTGGTTTCCTTTAAATAAAACAGTCATGAGGCAGGAACGCTTTAGTAAAGACCCATAAATCAGAAAAGATCATAGTCTCTCGATGACCCTACAGTTGCCTTTCGGTAAATGATCTAGTCCCTAAAAGAAAATTGCTAAAGCGTCTCCATAAGTTGCCTTCGTGATTGTAAAAACGTCCCTTCGATTATCTCTCAACATATGAAGATAGGGCTACCTACTCACTAATAGTAGGATAGCACTGTCTAAAGGATAAGAGGAAAAGAACAACCCTTTTTCGAGTATAAAAGTAGATAACTGTTAGAAGTTTGCTCAAAACATTTTGCACTTACACAAAAACTACTTTTCAAAAGGCATTTCAAAACACTTTGTATACTTTCTCCACTATCCCGAGAAACATTACAAAGTTCGTCGTACTAAGGCGTTTTCAAAACATTTTCAAACACAAAGAACAAAGGCATTTTTAAAATTAGCAAACCTCTAAGAGCCCGTAGAAAACTACAGATAGAAAGGGTGCTAACACCTTCCCTTTCTATAATCTACCCCCTTACTCAGAAAACTCTTGAAAAGGTCTTTTTCTGTTCTTTTCACCCTTTCCTTTGTTGGATAAAAGAAAAGTCGGTGGCGACTCTTGGTTACCGCGACATTTGCGAACACAAATGCAAAACCAGTATTAACAGTCAGTTCGACCACCGTATTACAACGTTTCTAAACCCTAGTATCCTCGTGAACAAGGTAGATAAGGGGTGCCTAACACCTTCCCTTCGTCTAAGAACGAGTCCAACAACTTAGAATCTCTGACCATATTAGGGTTAATCCTTTATATCCCCTTCTTAAAGATAAAAATTAAGGGTGGTGACTCTCAATTTAAAACCGGTAACAACAGATGGCGAATCTGCCGGGGACTCAACCATAGGGTTTTAGAAGCCTCTCCTTTGGATTTAGGGTTTTGATAGGGTTTTACATTTTTTTTGTGTTTTCTATATTTGCTTATTACATTTATTTGGTTTATTTATTATTATTTTGTCATTATCGTATTGCGGCAGGATTTTATTTTATTTTAAAATATATTTTTC
Source organism: Vicia faba (assembly GCA_948472305.1). Taxonomy (NCBI): domain Eukaryota; kingdom Viridiplantae; phylum Streptophyta; class Magnoliopsida; order Fabales; family Fabaceae; genus Vicia; species Vicia faba. The sequence goes on from OX451741.1 coordinate 1,033,882,441, forward strand.
AAAACCCTTAAAAAGAAGGTTCGTCTATTAGCCAAGGGGATACATCAGCCCTATAAGTTTATGTGACGACTTCGCCTAGAGTCGGTGGAATTTCGCGAAAGGAATACGTCTCAAGAGATATCCTCTTGGGGCTAGGACTTTGGAATGAAACGTATGACTCTTTGTACAACCCTTAAACCAAAATCTCATGATGAGACCTTTCATGACCTAGAGACGAAAGTTTTGGTCTGCAAAGAGGCTCCACTTAAGGGAGGCCCTTGTGCCTTTCCCTCTAGTGTTATTTATGATACCCTTAAGGAAACCACCTTATCGGGGGAGGATAGAATATTTGTAGGCCAAAACTAGGAGTCTACCTTTTAAGGGTACCATTCATAAAATCCCGTCATTAAACCCTACGACCATGCATTCATACATTTTTGTATCTCATATATTCATTAAACTCCACATCTTTTTTGTTTGTCTTATTCAAAGGGTCAAAAAAATAATTAAAGGTCTTTGGTGAAGTGTCCTGAAAATGAATACCAAAGGGAAACAACTTGTCCGTATCAATGTTGTCAAGCCAAATATGACAAAAATCAAGGCTATACAAGGGAAATTGTCTGAAAGGGCTCTAAATATGTTCACTCGTTGTTATGGGGATACCCTTGACTTAACAAAAGTAGAGGTACAATTGGATACTACTTCTGCCCTAATTCAGTTCTACGACCCTCCATTGAGGTGCTTCACCTTTCAAGACTTTCATCTAACACCGACTCTGGAATAATTTAATAGACTTTTAAACTTTTTTAAAGAGAAAGCTTATGTGGGAATCAGGCAAACTATTGAGTCAAAATCTTGGAAGAGGGATTAGGGATCCCTTATCCCGAATAGTCACTTAATTACAAAAAGAAAAGGTGACATACGAGGGATTAAGAGATGTTACTTGGAGACTAAGGCCTTTGATTTTGCCAATAACAAAGAATGAGAGTCTTGCATTGATTGCTTAGGAGTGCTTGTGTTTAGTGTAATCTTATTTCCATGGACTTTGGAGTATATTGACCCTGCGACTATTAGCGTATTTTTGGGTGCAACTGTTTTCAATACGGATCCAACTCCAGCTTTACTTGTTGACATTTATTATGCACTTCATAAGGGATACGAAAAGGGAAGGGGTACTCTAAAGTGTTGCACCCCACTCTTATATTCTTGGTTATGACTCACCTCTACAAGAAAGACTACATGATTCCAAATCTGACAAGATATTAGTGGCCTCAAAAATTAAGGTCCCTTACTGCTAATTCTGTATTATGGTATGCAAGGAAGCTTGACATTGGAGATATCATCTATAGCTACAGAGACTTTCCTAATGTTCCATTGATCGGATCATGAAGTTTCATCAATTCAAACCCTACCTTGGCCCTACGACAACTAGGGTATCCTTTAGGAGATAAACCCTCAGATGAACAACTCCAACAATTGATCATTCATGACATGGGAAAAAACGACCAAGAGTTGCTCAACAAGGTCATCCGAGCTTGGAATAGGGTTAATAAAAGAAAGGCTGAAAGGAAGAGTGTTGTGGAAAAAGAACCTTGCACTCGATGGGTCTTAGATCGGGTATGAATTGTTAAGTTACCATTTGACATAGATCCTGAGTACAAGCCAGAGGTCCCAGATGCTCCGCCTATATTCTTAGAAGAAATAGACGATATGAAGAATGCTTGGAACTAGCTCAAAGGGAGAAGGAAGAATTAAAGCTTAACCTCTATAACGTAACTAAAGAGAAAAGGAAAATGCAACTCATACTTGAATCTAAAGATCAACAGATTCAGAGAGACCATGACGCATTTAAGAAGGAGAGTCTTAAACGGAAGCGTTCTACTGAAGGGTTGTTATGTGCCACTTTCAACTTGGATTCCCACAACCAAAGGTTGGAGGATACTGCTAATGAAATTAGGAGATTAAATAGATGGTATGAAAAGGAAATGCAGGATAAGAAGGTGATAGAAGAAGATCTAAGGGCTCAAATCCAAAGTTTGGTGCAAGCTTATTTATATCAAGAAGAACAAATGAAACATCTTACCCAGACTCCAAGACAACCAAGAATCAGAGATAGGAGAATGCCTCAAGAGGATGAAGGCAGAAAGATTTCTTGCCGATAAAACTGAAGAATACGAGCAAGTATGCCTTGAGTTAGAAGGCCTCTGAAAGGATTTCCTAATACAACGAAAATTCTATACGGAGATGAGGGCTGAAAAGTTGTATTGGGAGGAGCAGTATGTGAAGATCACCGAAGCGCAAAAAGATAATCACGAGATTATTCCTGACCTTTACCGAGAATACCGATTCTACAAAGACAAGCATGCAAGAATCGCATTCTTAGCCAAAAGTCTCGTTGAAGACATACCTAGGAGTTTGAGAGACGCATAAAATGTGATGGTTCCTCTCCCAAAATATGTTGGAGACTTCCTTAAGCTTTGGAGGTCAATGGTCGATGGTTTCAGAGAAGACATCTGCAGACGCACTTAGAAGACTTTTTCCCTTTGTTTATTTCTTTCAGCAAGTTTCATTGTTTTAAATTTTGAATATTTTTTCAATATCTGAATTATTCTTTTTTTTAAAGACAATGACTATTTTAATAAAATAATTTTGTTTCGTATCTCGTTTGCATATTTATTTTTTAGATACTCACAAATAAAAAGCAAAACCTAAAAAAATAAATATATATTTGTCCAAGTGAATAGGACATTCGAAATGAAACCCTTAACATATTCATACACATTCATGCATTCAAAAACATTCGCATCTCATAAACTCATAACAAAAAATCTCATCATTTTTTTCAAAAAAACCTTATCCCGTTAAACCATTGGTAGAAGAGCAAGAAAAGCGCCGCCTCTCCGACCACCATATCAAACAAGACCCCATCAACAAAAAGTGATGGAACAAATTGAAGAGAATCAAGCTGCATTCAAGGAAGATCTTTAGCAAGTCAAGGGCAATGTCGACTCAATGAGAGGAGATATGAGTCAAGTTCTTCTAGCCTTGAAGAACATCATCGAAAGACATGAGCAAATCCCTAGGGTGGCCTTTGAAGAAGTAGCCCAAACCATTGGTGCATCGAGCGGTCACCAACTGAGGAGAGAATCGGAGTTAGGACCCCAAAAGTTCGCCATGGCTCAACAAGAAACAAGACAAGATGATATTGAAGGGTTTGTCCCACCATCACCACCAAAGGTATGGGCATCTCATACCTTGCAAATTCCAATTAACAACACAGACAACTACTTAGACTTGCAATATGGAGACCACGACTTAGAGGATGTCAATCAAGCACCTCAAAGAATAAGCCATACTCATGCTACTGAGAATCCATTGGTGCTCAACCTGTATAAATCTCTAGAATAAAAGTTAAAAGTTGTTGAGGGTTACGATGCTTTCAATGTTGATGCTCTTGAAATGGGTCTATTTCCTGATGTGGTGATCCCGCCGAAATTCAAAGTAGATGACTTTGGAAAATACAAGGGGAACACATGTCCAAGGAACCATCTACGCATGTATTGCAGGAAGATGCATACCTATTGTAATATGGTGGGAGAACTGACTTGGGATATTTTGCGTTTGATTGCAAATGTTGCAGATAGTAAGAGTCGCCACCGACTTTTCTTTTATCCAAAATGAAAGGTGGAAAAGAATAGGAAAGACCTTTGAGATTATTTCTTGAATTCGTGGTGTAGATTATGAAAAGGGAAGGTATTAGCACCCTTTTCATCCATAGTTATCTATGGGCTCGTAGTTTCTTGCTAGATCATTTGCTTTGTTTGAAAATGTGATTTGTGGTGGTTTTGAAAGTATTTTGAAAAGGCGCCTTCGTTTAGGAAAACTTTGTAATAGTTCTCGTTCGTAAGAACGTATACAAAGTGTTAGACTTTTGAAAATATTTCATGTTTTGAAAGTATTTGGTGTGTGTTTATTTTGAAAATGAGCAAGGATGTTTGTTTTGAAAGTGAGCAAGCAACTAAGAACGTTTCTACCTACTCAAAAGTCTTTGTTCATTTCTTCCTTTCCTTTGATATTGCTATCTTACCATTGATTGGTAAGAAGCCTTATCTTTGGATGTAAAAGGGACGGGCGTGGGTCATCGTATAGTCATGATAGCAATGTTGTGAGATATCTTAGCATTTCTCTTGAGGGACTAAGATCATTTGAAAGGCAACATTTGTAGCGTCATCGAGGGACTATGATCTTGTATTTTTTGATTATTTTTGCTAAGACATCCCACATGCGTAACATGACCATTTTTGTAAGGCAACAAGTGGAATTACCCTAAGGGTGCATGTGTGAATAGTGTGTTTGATTTGCATGCATTTAATCTTTGATTAAGGTTATATACTTGTTGATTTTATCTTTCCATACAAACCCTAATTACTAGCATTTATATGAAAGCGATAAATTGCGGAAAGTAAAATTACTATGCTATTACATCATTAGGGGGATGAGGTATACAAATTTACAAATGGGGATTGCAAGAAATTAAACCTAATTATCTATTACAACCATATTCAATAATGTACAAGAATTGAAAAGAACATAATGTGCAAGGATGTAAATAGAAAGGAAATGATTTTTGTTTGGTTTTTGAGGAAAATGATTTAAACCTATTTATCTAAAAGAAAATTATTAATTAAGATAAATAAAATTAAACCTAAACTTAATTAAGAAAAGAAATTAAGTTTGAAGGCATTTTTAGGGTTTTTGAAAAGGTTTTAAGTTTAATAAAAATAGTATGGAAATTTATTAATTAAAAGAAAATCTAAATTCTAAGTTGATTTTAATTAAAAATAAAATAACTAAACCTAAATCTAATTATTAATTTATTAAGAAAAAGAATTAAATTTGTTTAAGAAAATATTTTTTTTTGTCTTTTATAAAGAAAATGAAATATAAGTATGTAAGGTGCAAATAAAATAAAATATATTTTTTGGACTTTTGATTTAATAAATAATAATAATAATAATAATAATAATAATAATAATAAAAATAGTAAATAAAAATAAAATAAAATAAAAATAAAAGTCAGGGGGGTTTGAAATGGAATTTGGGAGTTTAATAGAAAAAACAGTTTTGAAGCCTGGCCCATTAATGCTTTTGTATACTGAAAAATAAAATAAAAAATAAAAGGGTTGGGCCTGTGTTGTAGCAAGCAGGTAGGTGGTGAGAATCAACAAAAATGGTGAGGGCCCAATACTGGAGGCCTAGGCTCTGGTTGTTTGTAACAAAAAGAAAGAAAATGTTGGAAAATATAGCAAAAGGTAGCACTGGAACTTGAACCTGTGACCTTGACCATAAACGCGCGATGCCTTTACCACTGGGGTGGCTGTACATCCATTAATATAAGAAAAACCATAAATATATAATACAAAACAAGTTTCAGAAATGAACTTCATCTTCAACCTCCATCCATGGTTCCTGTAACTCACTCATTTCTCATCCATTCACAAAACTTCCAACATCAAACTTGTTAGAAATTTCACCATGATTCTGAATATGTAAATAACGTAAACTAATTCTAAAAGATGAGCAAGAATTTCTAAAAGTACCAAATCCTGACCTAACTTTTTCAGAGATTCAAACCTAAAATTATCTAAGCTCAGGCAATATAAATGAAAACTATGGACATGTACAACTTCAGGGCAATGATATCTACATTTTATCTTCACAAATCAGAATCAAATGATGCTTGTATTAAGAGATAGAAGTTCAGAAAAATACCTCAAAATTAGAAATCGTGAAATGAGTTTGAGCTGCTTTCAAGGAGTTGTGATGATTAGGTTAGCTTCCTCAAGTTCCCAGGAAGCTAATGCAATACCTAGCTTGATATATGGATGGCTGGAATGGTCTGGAGAAGTCAACTTGTAGACTCTGTTTTTGGTTATGGAGGTTGATGAAAATGGTGTTACAGTTCCAAAATAAGGATAATTATGGACTATATTTGAGGTATAGAAGCTTTGTAAATGAATTTGAGGGAAAACACATGAGGGAAATGAGAGATACAAGTTCAAGGTTAGAACTATGTATCAATGGAGTTTTTTGAGCAATTTCTGGTTTTTGGATGTTTGAGAGAGTTTCAGGGTGCTTGAGCTCGTGTCTTAACTTGCAAATAGTGTCTCTATTTATAAGCAAAAGGTTTTGTGTGCTACAACAAATCTGAATTTGAATTTTTATGTTTAAGCTTAACATGTGATTTGCTTGACAAAACAAGTTTCCATGCCTTGTACCATGCTATTGTAGAGTGGTTGAACTTTAAAAAAGCTTGCTTCTGACTTTGTGGATGGAGTGTACTTAAGGAGAACAAGTTAGGAGCTCAAGAAGCTGACTTTGTGCATAAAGCTTGCTTTACAAGAATGGAAATGGTGACTTTCTCCCTAAAATGGCAAAATGCTTTGGATAATGCTTGAATCAATTGGAAAATTGATCAATCAGTTGTGTAAACATTAAATTAAGGAGTGAAAAACAAGTTTGAGGCCTGCAAAGTGAGGATTATGCAGCATGGCTATGGATTTGGTTCATGTTCATCACACAATATGCCTTGTAAATCAAGTTTGAAACCCTAACTTCTGCCTTTCGATTCTCTTAGCTCAAGTATGATCTTAATGAGTTCTTGGACATTTTGGAAAGCTTGTGAAATCCCCTACAACCTTCTTGTTGGACATTTTTGCAACTTAAACATGTAACTAGTTGAAAAGTTGCCATGAAATTGGTACCAATAATCTGCCTAACTAGGGCAAAATTTCACTAAGTGTTTTAAGTTTCATGAGCATGTCTTCACAAATTCATAACTTGAAATCCAAGAATTTATAGAAAAATTTATGCAATACAATGTTTTAGATCTCATTGAGATATACAATTTTCATGTTGGAAGTTTCCCTTGAATCATTTTGCATCATGATGGAAATTTGACACAAAGTTATGAAAATAATGAACTTTCCAACACAGAAAAAATTCTAAGTCTTAGAATTTTGACTTTTTAAAGATGAATTTTTACTTTTTGATTTCTTGGTGAACAAGTTTCATATCTTGACATGTCTTGATGAATTCTAATCTTTGACACTTGATATTGATCAAAAAGTCAAAGTTTGACTTTTCAGTGTACAATTGACTTTTCACCAGTTGACTGAAATTCAATTAATTAATCAATTGATCTTGAGAAATGTTTTGAGCCATGCCATTAGTTCAAAATGATGTATTTGAATCCTTGAGATCATATCTTAAACCAATAAGTCATTTGTTAGGTCAAAAGTAAAAAATTGAACCTCCTTAGTCAAAACCCTAATTTTGACCATTTTGCCCTTTTGATGATCTGATCAAATTTCTTGAGGAATGGTGATCCAAACTTGATCAAATGACATATATGAGTTCATAATGTTGATATGGATAAAAAATTATGAAGTTTGACTGTAAATTGACCACAATTGATTTTCGGTCAACTGATCAATTGATTGAGCAAAAATGTGATCCAAGACTTGAAACTTGACATGAGCAATCTTGAGGGTTCCTAATGATCCATGAAAGTCATTTGAGGCCTTGAAAGTTCAATTGTCCTTGTGCAAACTCAAACCCTAATTTTGAGTTGTCGGTGATTGAGGAGATGTCTTGAGCTGATCAAACCTTGTGTAATCTTGAATCAATGGAGATCTTATGAGATATTTCTTGAGAAATGAGAGGGAAAATTTTTAGGTACAAAAATTTCCCTTGTTCAATCTTCTTAAACCTGAAGAGTTAGATTGGCGGATCCTCCCTTCGTGACTTGAAGGTGGAAGATGATTGAACACTAGAGTGCCCATAAATTTGCACTCGAAGATGTATTGGGAATGGGCTTATAGATGCCATTTGGAGGGATGATTGTAATCACTGGAAGAAGTATCAACATAAATATTTGGTCGATTTATACTAAAACTTGATGTTTTACCTGTGGGAAAAGGGGTAGTTAAATGCAGATGCATGAATGATGTTCACAAGATGAATGGGATTGTGCTAAATGCATTTCGTATGTATATGCTATGATGTATGAATGTGAGATGCATATTTGTCTGGGAAAATAAATCCCTGACTATTGCTGAGGAGTTCTGAATCCCAGATTGCTGTTGGTGATGAAGAATATACATATCTTTAAATTTTGTTAAAAGAATGCTTCCGTCGGGGATCATCTCTTGAATGTTAGCTGTTATCTGGTTGGGTCCAGGCTTCACAATAACTTGCTGAGGACGAGGAAGTAAATTTCCATCTGGTCAGATTCCAGGTTTCACAATAACCTACTGGGGAAGAACAAATTAACTGTTATCTGGTCGGATTCCAGGCTTCACGGAAAATTTCTTGAAATTGAATTGTTATCTGGTCGGATCCCGGCATCACAGTAACTTGAAGTGGTAACTACTATCTGGTCGGGTCCAGGTTTCATAGTTTTTCTTTGAAAAGTTATACCATTATCTGGTCAGGTCTAAGCTTCATAGTGACTCGCTGGGGATTATAGCTAGTTGTTATCTGGTAGGACTCCAGGCTTCACCATAACTTGCTTGAATAGACGAAGTTGAACTGATATCTGGTCGGATCTGGGCTTCACAGTAACTTAAAGACATTAAACCGCTATTTGGTCGGATCCCAGGCTTCGCAGATTTCTGAGGTGGATGAAGTTAATTGCTGTCTGGTCGGGTCCAGGCTTCATAATAACTTTCTCGAAAAGATGAAGTTGAACTGATATCTGGTTGGATCCAAGCTTCACAACAACTTTCTTGGGTAGAGGCAAACTCCACTAGGGAAAAGAAGTTAAACCCTTGTCTGGTTGAGTCCAGGTTCTTCAATATCTTGAGGAGTTAAACTTTTATCTGGTCGGGTCCAGGATTCAAAGTACTTAGATAAGTTACACTATTATCTGGTTGGGTCCAGGTTTCACAGTGTCTTGGGAAGTTAACTATTATCTAGTCGGGTCCAGGCTTTAAAGTTACTTGAGAGTTGTACTATTATCTGGTCGGGTCTAGGCTTTATAGTATTTGAAAGATTGCACTATTATCTGGTCAGGTCCAGGCTTCATAATATTTGAAAGGTTTTCACTATTATCTGGTCGGATCCAGGCTTCATAGTGTCTTGAACGAATGAAGTTGAATGTTATCTGGTCGGATCCAGGCTTCACAATAACTTACTGAAGTTAAAACTGTTATCTAGTCAGATTCCAGGCTTCACAGAAACTTTTAGAGATCGCAAAAGCTTTATTGACGACTTTACTGGGGATTATGGGTTGTGGCCCTCTGATTTGTAATAGTTTGAAAGGCAAACTCAAGCTGGACATGATAGACTATGCCGGGGAATTTTGCTATTAGTTGTTTGTTGGGGAAATAAACCTTGTTGATGAATACTTGATAAACTGATGATGAAGCGAGTTCTTTTAGGAAGAGATCCTCAAGGCTTCTTCTTTTAGGACCAACTTAGATGGGGAGAGAGCTGTCAAGAGATTGAGACTCTGGATGGGTATTTACCTATGCAAAGAGACTTTGTGGGTAACTCCATTGGGAAAGGTTTATTGTAGCCGGTCTTGTGGGGATAATGCTAATGAAATAACCCTGTGGGATATTCCATATACATTAAAGAGATGCTTGCAGCTTCTTAGCAGGACACATGTGCCAAACAGTTTTAATTATGTTCACATGCATATGTTCGTTCAGCTTTAATCATTGGACATTTTTGCATTCGAAATAAAAATAGAAAGTTTGCACTTCAAAGTATATTTGTATTTTTCCCATGAATAGGTGTTTTTGTACAAAGAGACGGAGATCCTAGTAAGAGGAAATCATTGAAAGGAAAATAGAAATTTAAAACAAAAACAAATAGCCATGTGGAAATGATCTCATTGCATTCCAACTCTACTATTGCCCCAATGTCTTCGAATGCCCCTTGCCGTTGACAGATGTTGATTGACTGATCTTGGACCATTTGAACTCGGACCTTGGTAATAAAGTCTACTGTGGTGATTCCACGGTACATAATCATACGCTTTCAATCCTTAATTTTTGGCTGGACTGCCCTTTCGGGTTTTCAGCCCACCAGGATACCCATTTTTTCCCAAGTCGCCCTTTTGGGTTTTCAACCTGCCGGGTGTACAATCTTTTGCATATATCCCTAATTTTTGTCCAAACCTTTTGGTTTGCCGGGATGCCCTTATCTTGCCTAGGTGTGCCAACCTAGAGGGTCTCTTATGCATAGTATTTTTTAACTATGTCCGCGTTCACGGGATGTGGGAAGTCTTCACCATCCATGGTAGTCAGCATCATGGCACCGCTAGAGAACACTCTCTTGACAACAAATGGTCCTTCGTAGGTGGGAGTCCATTTTCCCCTGGGGTCTCCTTATGGAAGAATGATGCGCTTTATCACCAAGTCACCAGCTTGATATACTCGAGGCTTGATCTTTTTGTTGAAAGCCTTAATCATGCGTTTTTGGTACATCTGTCCATGACAAACGGCAGCCAGTCGCTTTTCATCGATCAAGTTCAATTGATCCAATATTTTCTGAATCCACTCATCCTCGCCTAGGCCTGCCTCATTCATAATCCTTAGTGAGGGAATCTGAACTTCCAATGGAAGAACAACTTCCATGCCATTAACCAAAGAAAAGAGAGTTTCCCCAGTTGATGTTCTAGCTGAAGTACGGTAGCCATGAAGTGCAAACGGTAACATCTCATGCCCATATTTATAGTTAATCCCATCTTCTACACAATCTTCTTAATGTTTTTGTTGGCCGCTTCCACTGCGCCATTCATTTTAGGTCTATAAGGAGAAGAATTGTGATGCTTGATCTTGAACTGAGTGCAAAGTTCTATGATCATAGCATTGTTGAGGTTAGTCCCATTGTCAGTGATGATCCTCTCGGGGATACCACAGCGGCAGATGAGGTTATATTTGATGAACCTGGCTACCACGTTCTTTGTGACCGAGGCAAATGAGGCGGCTTCGACCCATTTGGTGAAATAATCGATAATGATAAGAATGAAATGATGTCCATTGGAAGTAGTGGGTTTGATATCTCCAATCATCTCAATGCCCCACATTGCAAATGGCCACGGAGCGGTTATGATGTTCAGAGGGGAAGGAGGCACATGGACCTTGTCAGCATAGATTTGGCATTTGTGACAAGTTCTTGAGTGTTGATGACAATAAGTCTCCATCGTTGACCAATAGTAACCAGCTCTTAGGATCTTTTTGGCCATAGTATGTCCGCTAGAGTGAGTCCCAAAGAGACCATCATGCATGTCTTCCATAATTCCCTCTGCCTCCTTCTTGTCCACACATCGGAGTAGAGTAGAATCATGGTTCCATTTGTACAAGATCCCATTACTTAGGAAGAATTTGGCTAAAAATCTTCGTAAGAACTTTCTGTCATTGATGGAAGCTCCTTCGGGATACTCTTGTACTTCAAGGTATCTCTTCACCTCATGGTACCATGGCTTTTCTGTGTCAGTGTCGAGCTCATAGAAGTGTGCCAGTTCGTCGAATCTCTTAATTGTAATCATAGGAGCTTCGTTGTCCCATCTGACCTTGAACATAGAAGACATTGTTGCCAAGGCGTTAACCAGCTAATTTTCTTCCCTATGGAAGTGTTCAAATTTGATCTCTTCGAAGTAAGGAATCAAAGATAACACAAGCTCCTTGTAAAGGATTAGATTAGGGTGCTTAGTGTCCTAATCTCCTTTTACATGGCTAATCACTAGAGCGAAATCTCCAAACACATTCAAATTCTTGATCCTCAAATCAATGGCAGCCTTCATACCGAAAATGCATGCTTCGTACTCAGCCATGTTGTTCGTACAATCAAATCATAGTCTGGCAGTGAAAGGAGTGTGGCAACCTTCAGGGGATATGATCACATCACTAATTCCATTTCCCAAAGCGTTGGAAGCCCCATTGAAAACCATAGTCCATTGGGATCCTTGTTCAGGCCCGTCATACGGTCCAAGTTTCGTGCAGTCGGTCACCAACATGATATTCTCATCCGGGAAGTCAAAGTTCATAGACTGATAATCATCAACAGCTTGATGATCCAAATGATATTCTAGTATGCTTCCTTTGATGGCCTTTTGCATTGTGTATTGAATTTCGTACTCAGTCAAGATCATTTGCCATCTAGCTATCCGCCCGGAAAGAGCAGGTTTCTCAAAGATGTACTTGATATGGTCCATCTTAGAAATCAGTAAAGTGGTATGAGTCAACATATACTGTCTTAGCCGACGAGCAGCCCATGCCAGAGCGCAACAAGTTTTCTCGAGCAGTGAATATCTGGTTTCATAGTCGGTAAATTTTTACTCAGGTAGTAAATATCATGCTCTTTTCGGCCAGACTCGTCATGTTGGCCCAAAACACACCGCATAGAATTCTCTAGCACCGTCAAGTACATGATCAAGGGACTTCCTTCAACTGGAGGCATGAGAATATGAGGTTCTTGTAGATATTCTTTGATTTTGTCGATGACAGCTTGGCATTCATCATTCCACCTGACTACTTGATCTTTCTTCAAGAGTTTAAAGATTGGATCACAAGTAGCAGTTAAGTGAGATATGAAGCGAGCGATGTAGTTAAGACGACCCAAGAATCCTCTAACTTCTTTTTCAGAATGGGGAACTTGCATTTCTTGGATGGCCTTTACCTTGGTAGGATCGACTTCGATGCCTTTACCACTGACAACAAAACCTAGAAGCTTTCCAGACCGTACTCCGAATGTGCACTTATTGGTGTTCAACCTCAACTTGTACTTTTTTAGCCTCTCGAATAGCTTATATAGGTGATTGAGGTGCTCCTCTTCAGTTTGTGATCTTGAAATCATATGATCCACATAGACCTCTATTTCATGATTAATCATGTCATGAAACAAACCTACCATAGCCCTTTGATATGTTGCCCCTGCATTCTTCAATCCGAACGACATGACCTTGTAGCAAAAGGTGCCCCATTGCGTAACGAAAGTGGTCTTCTCCATGTCTTCGGGAGCCATCCTAATTTGATTATATCCAGAGAAACCATCCATGAAAGAGAAGACTTTATGCTGAGCAATGTTATCAACCAAGACATCAATATGAGGTAGAGGGAAGTCATCCTTGGGGCTTCCCCTATTCAGGTCCCTATAATCTACGCACATGCGAACTTTTCCGTCTTTCTTCAGTACTAGCACCACATTTGCAACACATTGGGGATAAGATGTCACAACTAGGAATCCTTCATCAAATTGTTTCGTCACTTCAGCTTTTATCTTTTCAGACATGTCAGGCCTCATGCGAGAACTTTTTGTTTGACAGGAGGGAAATCTTCTTTTGTCAGAAGACAATGAACTACAATGTCAGTATCCAACCCTGACATATCTTCATATGACCAAACAAACACTTCCACATAGTCATGCAACATCTGAACCAATCTTCTTTTGACACTGCTTTCCAAGTTAGCGCCGATCTTGACCTCTTTCTTGTCTGTCTTGGTACCTAGATTGATGACTTCAACTGACTCTTCGTACGGCTGAATAGCTTTTTCCTCTTGTAATAGAAGTCTGGCTAGTTCTCCTGGTATTTCATAATCTTCCTCGCCTTCGTCTTTTGCTTGGTTAACTGGACGTTCAGAGTCATAGTTGACAATAGTAGAGTTATTGGAAATGAGATCCAGAGTGGATGAGGACCTACAAGAGTGTGTGTGTGTGTGTGTGCATGTAAGATACATGGCTACTTTGAAAAACGTATTTGAAGAAAAAGAAAGACAATGAGCACAAAGATTTGAATGCAAAAGAGTCCAATGCTTTGTATTGAATGATCATATGATAAGATGAACATAAATAAAACCCTTGACAAATGGACCAAAGTTCCCGAGAAGCTAATGCATGCCTAGATTTAGCTATGGATGGCTGGAATGGTCTGGAGAAGTCAACTTGCAAACTCTATTTTTTGGTTATGGAGGTTGATTAAAATGGTGTTACATTTCCAAAACAAGGACAAGGATGGGCTATATTTGAGGTATAGAAGCTTTGTAAATGAATTTGAGGGAAAACGCACGAGGGAAATGAGAGATACAAGTTCAAGGCCAAAACTGTGTATCAATGGATTTTTTTGAGCAATTTTTGGTTTTTTAATGTTTGAGAGAGTTTCAGGGTGCTTGAGCTCGTGTCTTAACTTGAAAATAATGTCTCTATTTATAATCAAAAGGTTTTGTATGCTACAACAAATCAGAATTTGAATTTTTAAGTTTAAGCTTAACATGTGATTTTCTTGACAAAACAAGTTTCCATGCCTTATACCGTGCTATTATAAAGTGGTTGAACTTTAAACAAGCTTGCTTCTGACTTTTTGGATGGAGTGTACTTAAGGAGAACAAGTTAGGAGCTCAAGAAGCTGACTTTGTACATAAAGCTTGCTTTACAAGAATGGAAATGGTGACTTTCTCCCTAAAATGGAAAAATGCTTTGGATAATGCTTGAATCAATTAGACAATTGATCAATCAGTTGTGTAAACATTAAATTAAGGAGTGACAAACAAGTTTGAGGCCTGCAAAGTGAGGATTATTCAGCATGGCTATGGATTTGGTTCATGTTCATCACAAAATATGCCTTGTAAATCTAGTTTGTAACCCTAACTTCTGCCCTTCGATTCTCTTAGCTCAAGTATGATATTAATGAGTTCTTTGACATTTTGGAAATCTTGTGACATAACCTACAACCTTAATGTTGTACATTTTTGAAAATTCAACATGGAACTAGGTGAAAAGTTGCCATGAAGTTGGTACCAAAAATCTACCTAACTAGGGCAAAATTTCACTAAGTGTTTTAAGTTTCATGAACATGTCTTCACAAATTCATAACTTGAAATCCAAGCATTTATAGAAAATGTTATGAACTACAATGTTTTATATGTCATTGATATCTACAACTTTCATTTTGGAAGTTTCCCTTGAATCATTTTGCATCATGATGGAAATTTGGCACAAAGTTATGAAAAAAATGAACTTTCCAACACTTAGAAAAAATTCTAAGTCTTAGAATTTTGACTTTTCAAAGATGAATTTTGACTTTTTGATTTTATGGTGAAAAAGTTTCATATCTTGACATTTCTTGATAAATTGTAATCTTTGAAACTTGATTTTGATCAAAAAGTCAAAGTTTGGCTTTTCAGTGTACATTTCACTTTTCACCAGTTGACTGAAATTCAATTATCAGTCGATTAATCTTGAGAAATGTTTTGAGCCATGCCATTAGGTCAAAATGATGTATTTGAATCCCTGCGATCACATCTTAAACCAATAAGTCATTTGTTAGGTCAAAAGTAAAAAATTGAACCTCCTCAATCAAAACCCTAATTTTGACCATTTTGCCCTTTTGAGGATCTGATCAAATTTCCTGAGGAATGGTGATCCACACTTGATCAAATGACATATATGCGTTCATAATGTTGATATGGATCAAAAAGTATGAAGTTTGACTGTAAATTGACCATAATTGACTTTTTTCCCAATACAATTGATTTTAAGTCAACTGATCAATTGACTGAACAAAAATGTGATCCAAGACTTGAAAATTGACATGAGAAATGTTGAGGGTTCCTAATGATACATGAAAGTAATTTGAGGCCTTGAAAGTCCAATTGCCCTTGTGCAAACTCAAACCCTAATTTTGAGTTGTCAGTGATTGAGGAGATGTCTTGAGTTGATCAAACCTTGTGTAATCTTGAATCAACAGAGATCTTATGAGAGATTTATTGAGAAATGGGATGGGAAATTTTGGGGTACAACACCTATTCTAAAGACCAGAAGTTTATGATTCATTGTTTCCAAGACAATTTAAGTGGGGCATCCCTAGATTAGTACATGTAGTTGGAACGGGTTCATGTTTAGACATGAGCAGATATTGCTAATGCTTTCCTAAAACGGTACAAATATAACTTGGACATGGCGCCCACCCATATACAACTCCAGAACTTGTCCCAGAAAAAGGAGGAGTCTTTCAAGGAATATGCCCAAAGGTGGAGAGAAATGGCAGCCCGTATAAAACCACCACTTCTGGAGAAAGAATTAGTAGATATGTTCATGGGAACCTTGCAAGGGTTATACTATGAAAAGGTGCTAGGAAACGTATCTTCCGAATTCTCGAATTTAGTAACTATTGGTGAAAGGATTGAAGCTGTAATAAAAAGCGGAAAGATACAAGGGGGATCATCTAGTACCCCCTTATAATGCAAAAGACATGTTCCTAACTTCATAAAAAGGAAGGAGGGAGAAATTGATGATGTAGCTTCAAAACTGAGGGAACAACAACCATTAATAATTCTGCGAGAACAACAACAAAACAAATTTGAAAGGCCTCCAAGAAAGTTTGACCCGCTCCCTATGTCACCTAGTTAGTTATTACAACACTTGGTCAAGGTATCTTTGGTAGAGATAAGACCTCTAGCTCCTCTAATCGGGGCACCCCCACCATGATATGATGCTAATGCCAAATGCGAGTATCATGCCAATTATCCCGAGCATACCATAGAAAAATGTTGGGACTTAAAACATAAAGTTCAAGATTTGTTGGATTCTCAGTTTATTACTTTTTGATAAACCTAATATCAAGTGAAACCCCATGCCTCTGCATGGTGGACCAGCAATAAATGCAATTGAAGTAGTCACTGACTTTGGGGTATCAAGACGAGTAAAGGCCCCAATAAATTTGTTGAAGGAATATCTGTTGGAGTGTGGGTTCCTTTTGGAACATAATGAAGCTTTTGATAAGACATTACAAGAATTGATGGACCAGGGGATAGTCCAATTCAGATCACACCCTAAAGAAGAATATATAGCCACGATCGAGGGAAGTACGAACCAGCCATTGGTAATTCCTTGCCAAGGGCCGAACCTTAATAAGAAGACTCTTGTGATTCCATGGGGATAATCAACAGAAACACCAGTGAAAACACCAAGACAAACTCCTAGGATACCAGTATTTTCAAATACTACGATGGTAATTAGGGGGCTATCTCCTACCCCTTACGAAAGTGACAAAGCATTACCATGAAGTTATGATTCGACTGTATACGTCAATGGCTTAAAACAGGAATGCGAGTCATCGTCAAGTCAAGGACCTGCAATCTCAAATATAGCAGGAACATGGGGCATGACCCATAGTGGTCGAATCTTCAGCTTTGAACCGCAAAAGAAGAACGATAGTGTGGTAAAAAATAAGGATGATACATTAGTGAAAGATAAAGGAAGCACAGTGGTGGAGGAAAGTCAAGAACAAGAGCCTCCAAGCAAGAACTTTACTGAGCAAGAGGCAGAAGAATTTTTTAAAATAATCAAAATAAGTGATTATAAGGTGGTGGATCTGCTTCACCAGACCCCGACAAAAATTTCTATACTCTCGTTGCTCATTAATTCAGAAGCACATCGAGACTCACTAATGAAAGTTTTGAGTTATGCTCATGTCGTAAAAGAAATTAATGTAAACCAATTTGACAATGTTGTAGCAAATCTGATGTCTGGATCATATCTGGGTTTTAATGACAGTGAGTTACCTCAACAAGGACGAGCTCACTACAAGCTTGTCCAGGGTACTCACCGATATTGGTTCTGCCCTCTATGTATTACCAAAATCTAGTTTGATGAATTTAACACTAGATGGTGTTGTAATAAGGCCTAGTTCTACGATAGTTAAAGCTTTTGAGGTTCTCAAAGTTCAGTATTGGGAGAAGTAGACCTTCCTGTCAACATCGGCCCACATATGTTCAATATCACTTTTCAAGTCATGGATATATAACCATCATATACATGTTTACTGGGCAACCACAGATTCATGCAGCAGGAGCAGTCACTTCAAATTTACATCAGAAGCTGAAGTTCTTCGTTGAAGGAAGATTGGTCATAATCGATGGTGAAGAGAACATCTTTGTAAGTCAAATAAAATCCTACAGGTATACCAGTGCTGATGAAGACTGTATAGCCACACCATTTCAAGTCTTAGAGGTTTCCTCAATGGTAACCCTACCGGTAGAAAAAATCAAGAAATATACTGTGACTTCATGGAGAAATTTGCAAATAGCGGTGGAAAGTGGTGCCTCAACAGGCCGGGGAAAGCTCCCGGAAATACCTGAGAAAAAGAATCGTTTTGGTTTGGGTTGCGAATTATCAAAGGCTACTCTAAAAGGAAAAGCACGGTATCCTCCAATCTAGGAGACCTTCGTCAACAAAGGAGTAGAGCATGAAAGACATGTGGAAATGATATCTAACAAGAACAACATCAAAAGGGCATCTGATTTCATCCATGAATGCGCCCTAGGAAAAGAACTCAATAATTGGACAACTATGGAGATTCCAAAGATCTTTTTCTTTCGAAAGTAATTTTTCTTGTTTTTGAAAGAACCTATGTCAAGCCCAAGGCATATGGGTTGCTTGTAAGGGTCCCCCAATTTGTTTTAGACATTATTTATAATTAATGAAAGTTATATTTCACATTCAATTAAAAGATCCATGTCTTTCTCTTGCATTTATCTCTTATATTTAAAAATGGCAATACCTTTATTCATATGCATTTTCCAAATTCACATACTAAGAAACTACACCAAAACATGATAAATGTGCAGATCCATGCCCGAAATCACCGATAATGTTACTGCTGCTATCTGATATAATTTTGATGCACCCATCAACCAACCTGAAGAGGAAGATGATAAAGATCTTGAACTTTCTAAAGAATTAGCGAGAGAGATAAAGCAAAAAGATGACAATATATAACCATACCAGGAATCTATCGAGACCATTAACCTTAGCACAAAAGAAGATCCAAAAGATATTAATCTAGGGGAAACATTGGAGAAAAGCGTTAAAGAAAGATTGATTAAATTGCTACATGAATATGTGGATATATTCACATGGTCTTACAGAGATATGATGGGATTAGATATGGACATTGTGGTGCACAGATTACCTCTCTCGAAAGGATGCTCTCTAACTAGGCAGAAGCTTAGAAGAACTCGTTCACACATGTCCAACAATATTCGAGAAGAGGTCCTTAAATAATTTGATGCAGGGTTCTAAGCAGTGGTAGATTATCCACCTTGGATAGCTAACACCGTGCCAATACCTAAGAATGATGGAAAATTATGTATGTGTGTGGATTATCGGGATCTAAACAAAGCAAGTCCCAAAGATGATTTCGCGTTACCTCACATAGATGTTTTGGTGGACAATACAGCTTAAGCTTCGGTATTCTCGTTCAAGGATGGTTTCTCAGGAAATAATCAAATCAAAATGGCACCCGAAGATATGGAAAAGATTAATTTCATGACGCCTTGGGGAACTTTATGCTATAAAGTAATGTTGTTCAGTCTGAAGAACATAGGGGAAACTTATCAACATGCTATGGTCACACTATTCCATGATATGATTCACAAAGAGGTTGAGGTGCACGTAAATGATATGATTGCCAAATCTCATATGGAGGAGGATCACACCATACATTTACAAAAGCTATTCGAGCGTCTGCAAAGGTTCAAACTAAGGTTGAATCCGAACAAGTGTACACTTGGTGTCAGGTCAGGCAAGTTACTGGGTTTTATTGTAAGTCATCATGGTATTGAGGTAGACCCCGACAAGGTAAAAGCCATATAAGAAATGCCAGCTCCAAGGACAGAGAAAGAGGTTCGTGGTTTCTTAGGACGATTGAATTACATCTCAAGGTTCATATTGCACCTAACTGCTACACACGAGCCTATATTCAAATTACTGCGAAAAGATCAAACAGTGGTATGGAATAATGATTGTCAAACAACCTTCGAGACAATAAAGCAATATTTACAAGGTCCACCAATCTTGATGCCACCAGTTCCCGGAAGACTACTCATCATGTATTTAACAATGCTTAAAGGATCAATGGGATGTGTATTAGGACAACATGACAAAACAGGTAGAAAAGAGCATGCAATCTACTACCTCAGCAAGAAATTTACTGACTGTGAAACCAGGTACTCAATTCTCGAGAAAACTTGTTATGTATTGCCTTGGGATACTAAAAGATTGAGGCAATACATGTTAACTTACACCATGTGGTTAATAGCAAGAATGGATCCTTTAAAGTATGTCATCAAAAAACCAGTTCTCATAGGAAGGATTTCCCGATGGCAGATGTTACTATCAGAATACAACATCCAATACGTCACTCAAAAGGCCATCAAGGGTAGTGTACTAGTTGACCATCTAGCTCATCATCCATTACCATAATATCAACCAATGAAGTTCGACTTTCCAAACGAAGATGTCATGGTTATTGGTGACTACGAAGTACCAGAGCTCGACGAATGACCTGAATCAAGAGCACATTGGATACTCATGTTCGGCAGGGCTTCAAATGCATTAGAGAATGACGTTGAGGTAGGTTTGACTTCTCTGAAGAATTTTCATAAACCTTATAATGCAAGGTTATGTTTTGACTGCACCAACAATATCGTCGAATACGAAGCTTGTATCCTGGGCCTAGAAGCTATTAATCTAAGAATTAAACATCTCGAAGTATTTGGAGACTCCACGCTAGTCATATACCAATTCAACAGTGAATAGGACACTAAGCATCCCAAATTGATTCCATATCGGGATCATGTTTCTAAGCTAGCTACAGAATTCACTGAGATTACCTTCAGTCATATCCCACGAGAAGAAAATCAGATGGCAGACGCCTTGGCAACTCTATCAGCCATGTTCAAAGTAACTTGGTGTTATACCCTAATTTTTCCCCATAATATTTTTCATCATCTCATTATTACCAATATACCAAGATCACACATTAGGGTTGGTTCTTTCTTCCTACTTTATCCCATCTTTAAGTTTTCTCTTGAGGGATTACCAAACACCTTGAATTGTGTATCTTGTACATGTGTTTTTTAACTAACATTAAAATATGTATATATGTATCTTTGAATGTTCATATTGTAGGTGTTGACACAATTGCATTCATCTCACCATCTCCTAGCATAGAGGGTCAAAATTAGGGTTTTGAGTTTAATTAGGGAATCTCTGACTTTTTGGGCAATAGTTGATTTCATGCTTCTCTGCATGTTCATGAGCATCTTGGATTATAATATTTATCACCAATTTTGACTGAAAAAGGTTCAATTGATCAAAAGGAGTAAAATGGTAATTTTGTCAAAAGTCAACCAAAGTCAACTGTTGACCAAGTGGACTTTTGGTCAACCAACAATTCAATGTCCTTATTTTCAGATTCCAGGGTCAATGGTGGCATAAAATCAAGAGAATTGGTTAATTTGAAGATAACTTGTTGAATAAGTCGTTTGATCATTTGAAATTTTCCTAAGTCTCCATAGTACTAATTTTTGGCTTCTCATAACTTGCTCATTTTTTTTTTGCTTAAATGGAGCAAATGATACATATTCAGAAAGCTTGAGAAAAATCCTACAAGTTTGTCAATGTGAGCCTAAGCCCAAAAAGTGAAGTATTTATGAGACATGAAGCTTAGAAGTTTAGCGCATAAATATGTTAAAATGCAAGTCACCATGCATGTCAAGCCGACCATTTCAACAAACACTCGATGTGCCATTTTCATGGTTGATTTTCTTTTGATTTATGTCTTAATTGAAAAAATGTTCAAAGGGGAATTGTAGCTGGATATGCTAGCTTCATGTTAAGCTTTGTATCATGTCATTTGGCTTTATATTAAGTAAGATATGAGATTTAGAAATCAATGTTTCAAACTGACGAAGCCAACCAGCCATGCACGCGCGCACGCCCGGGCCTGCCAGACTCCTCTTTTTCCAAACTTATCACATCAATTTCTCTCTAATGAAAGCATCATTTTCAACAATTCAAAGCATCATGTTGAAGTTCATCATGAGATATTTCTAAAGGCCTCAAGAGCTTGCAAATAGCACGACTAAATCAAGAGAACTTAGGGTGGAAACTGAGCTGATCATGGACCATGCGTGCAGTATACCAGATTTTTGGTTTGTGTACACACACCCTTGTGTCACATGTTATGCATGCATTCACTCATTTCCATTCACTTTGAGCTCACTAAAACGACTTCAAGCTCACACCAAAACAACATGAAACACAACTTTTCTTGCAAGCTGTCTAATTTTCAAGAATTTCCAATTTCCTTCCAAACTATGAATGACCTTCGTACCCTTAGCAAAGCTTCTTCAAAACTCTTTACCACTCTATATAAACTCCTCTTCACTCTCATTACAAACACATGAGTTCTCTCTCACATAGAAGCAAAAAAAAAATAATTACATTTTTTTCTCCTAATATTCTCTTTCAAACCTGATCCTTCTCTCTGATCCAGTCACAAACACTTTCTCATTTCATCTTCATTGAGGCTCAAGGGTAAAGATCATAGGGGTTTCTTGTTGTTCAGAGGCAATAGTTGGATTTATTTTTCAACTTTTAAGGTATGATTACAGATATGGAATTCTTCCTTTCTAGCATGTTTTAGTTTATTCAAAGCTTGATTACATGTTCATAGATGGGTAGGCGTTAGGCTTGATGTATAATCTCGCTTCAATTTGAAGTTTGGATCGTGTTATAAGCTTCTGAATTTTTTTGTGAAAAAGTCTGACTCCGGAGCTTTCGTGCTCCATTTCTGTTTAAACCTTGCATCATTTGGAGAATTCATAAGCATCCTCATGTTCCCTTCATTTTTTGATGAACTTTGAAGTTTGGATCAAGCAAGATGGTTAACAATAAAGTGAGATATTTGAACATGAAAACTATTTATGGAATTGCTTAGTCTAAAATCTTGTTCATGCAATGACTTTCACGCCCTGATTTCTCTATGATACGTTCATCATTTCACGAAAATTTTGATCCTATTGTGTTCTACACATTTCAATCTTGAAGTTTGATGTTTACTATTGTACCCTGAAATTTTCCCTCCCATTTTTCATGCAAGATACTATCCTAGGGTTTCTCAAATATCCAATTTGTCTCAAAAGTCGATCAGACAGATTCTCCTCCTAGGCAGTAAGTCAACAATTATGGTTTATTATTTCCCAAAAAAAATTGAGTCTCCAAGGTTTCAATTGGTCTTAATAGATCTTCATGTCTCCTCAAGGATGTTCATGCCAAGTTTCAAATCTTGCATTGCAAGTTTGCTCAGTCAAGGGTTCAGATGACTGAAAATGACTCCAGTGACCCAAAGGCCGACCTTTTGCGAGACCAAGTTCAAGCGATTGTAACTCCTTCATTATTCAATATTTTTGAGTGGTTCTTCTTGCGTATGACTTTCCTTAACGTCATCTCAAATTTCTCTTCACAAATCAAGAGCTGATCACGTGTGGAGGATCACCAAAATTCGAATACTTTAGAGACCGCTTCATGGAATTTGACCTAATCTTAAGTAACTGTCGTCTGATTTCTAAGAAATGTGATTTCCTCAAATTACAAGATCTTGAGATGATTATTTATGCATATGGTCCTAAGTGATGTCCCTTACGAGTTTATCTTCAAAGATCGAAGGAAAATTGTGTTTGGAAGACTTTGAAAGTTATCGAATCATCGTAAGTCATTTGTTTGATTTTGAATGTTCTTAACCACAATTATTTTCTCAGGACTATTGATTCTCACGTTGAAGTTTGTTAATTTTACAAGATTGATGAATGTTCTTAAAGCATGTTTGTTTTAGCAATAATATTCCATTTTAATTGAGCATGGCGTGCGAGTTCATTTTGAATGCAAGTTTGATTCAGACATGATGTGAAGATTAATATTTTCATTTAAATGACCATGGTTTTGGGTTCGAGTTAACCAAGTGGAATCAAATTCTTAAACATTTATTTTGTTTAGAAATTTGATTGGAGTACAAGGTTCATTAGTTTACTTGAAAGACAAGTTACAAAAGTCATTAGTGATTGCTTGAAGTTCAAGTTACAAAATCAAGATGTATCATTCAAACCATTCAATTGAGAATTTCAAAGTTCTAACAAAATCAAAAATTTGTACAACAAATTTCATCACTCACAAATTTATTCAAGCTTTGTGTTCATTACATTACAAGTAAAATACAAACTACAATTGTTTTGTTTACAAAGAAAGAGATAATGTTTGTTTCTTCAAGTCTTCTTTGCTTCATCTTCAAGCAACTCATCCACTTCTTACTAGCCATGGTCTTCTCTTCGTCTTTTAACCTCGCCTCGCTTGCCATCTACTCCTCGTGATCATGAAACAAGAAAATAAAAAATTAGCAAACAATCAACATGTAAAAAATTTCAAGCAAGGATTATTTGTTAAACAAGAAAGATCATCATTAGGATTTGCATTTGGAATAAGAACTAAAAGGGTTTTTGTTTTAAATCATGCTGTTTTCTCCTATTTTTTGGAAATCATAAAAAGTTTGGTGTCTTTGGTTCACAAAAAAAGATAAGAAATTTGCAAACACTTTCTACTGCAAAAGCAAAGTCAAACTGCAAATAATGCAAACATTCATAGCGCCCTTGGAAAAACCAACAAGCAGCAGCAGAACAAGGCAGCAGGCTGCCTAAGCAACACTACAAAACATAAAAACAACGCAGCCCAAAGCTGCAAACCAGGCTGTAAACAAAACAAGATAACTGCAGCAAAATACATAACAATAAGCTGCAACAAGACAACAAGTATACGCAGGGCAAGGTTGGAAACAGCAGCAGGCGCAACATAAATAAAAACAAAACAGGCAACAACAGTAGGCTGCTATAAAAGCAGCACAAACCAAAACAAATGCAACACAAAAACAACAATAAGTAAAACAAGGAGCAACTGCAAGATTAGCAATAAGGTGTCAAAATAGCACAGCAACAATTCAAAACAATGCAAGCTAGCATTGATTCCTGGCCCTTATGTCATCATGTTCCTAAAGTGAAAAATCCTTCAGAATTTTCAAGAAAGGCAAAACAGTTTGCATCATGAAAAGATAAAAGGGGAAAAGAGATTAGGGTTTAGAAAGATGTCACCTAACCAAAACAGTCCAAATTCTCTTAAAACCAAATAGAACATGCCAAAACCGGTGCCAAACCTGTTGCAAGCCTGTTGCAAGCCTAAAAAACAGTTACACCAAATAGGAAAATACAAACCTGCTACTCAAATGTTCAAGGTCAGCTTTCCAAATATGTTCAAATTTTCACTAATTTATCCCCTAATTTTTACCTCTATTTCAATATAAAAGGCCACTATTTCATTGAAAGGGGGGATTTTTTGGAGAGAACAAAGCCAGCATAAAAAACACACAGCAAACCAAGATATTTTTGATACAGCCAAAAAATCAAAAGAGAGAACACACAAGATCCTGAGCAATATCTAAACACAGAACACATACAGTAACTCCAATAGAAGTTGTGCGCATCAATTCCTCAACCTTCCTCCAAGTTCAACACATAAATCACTGCATAGAATCAAAAACAGAAAAGGAAACACTTACAAAACCCCGTTCAAAAAACCTCACATTACCAACTCGTATCACCTTTGTCCATCATCACCCGACATTCCCACACCGAATACCAGGTACCATGAATCCGCCAATTCAATACACAAACAAAAGCCCTGAAACGCATAGATCAGAAGAAATATTAGTGAGCAAATTTAATCAACAACAATAGTTCACGGATTTGACAGAAAAAGGGAAAGAATTCAAGTTCACTTGAGTCAAAGCTTTGGACATTATCGTGAATCGCTGGAACTATATGAGTCTCCTTCTTTTCTTATAAACATGTTGTTATCATTCACTTCCATGATGTGTTGCCATTGATACTTGTTGTCGTTGCTTCTCTTATCTTTCCCGCGAGTGAGGGCCGAGGGTTTTCTTTCGAAACAGATTTCTATGGTTAACGAAACGAGAAAACTGCGGGATTTCCAGTTAGATAGTTTGGTTGGAGTTTGATGACTTTGTGAGCGAAACCGCGAGTAAGGAACAAATCATTGTTGATTGTTGAAGAAGGGGTGTGAGTTGAGAGAAGAGAGTGAGAATACAGAGTGAAAAATGAAGAGTGTTGTTTCACATTTTTAGAAAAGGGGCGTTGCCTCATTCTATTTTTGCTTTTAGGGTTTCATAAACTCTCTCCATTCCCTCTAGTAAAATCGGGTTTGGGCCTGTTCAGTTTGGCCCAGCCCATTTCTTAAAATTATTTTTTTATATTAATAGAAGTACTCAAGTAAACGAAGGGTCAGTTTGTGTAGTGGTCAGCGTGCGTTTGTGTGATATAGAAGTTCCGGGTTCGAAACCCCCTGGGACGTTTTGTTCATATTTTTCAATCTTTTTGTCATTTCCTCCTTTTATTGTTATACAAAAGTCATAAAAAAAGGGTTTGGGCTTTTAATCAAAAGCCCATACGAAATTCATGACAACACCTTCAGTTTTCTGTTCCACACCTCTCCTTATAATTGATTTAGTAATTTTAATTTAGTTAGTAATTTTAGATTTTTAATTTAGTTTAGATTTAATTTAACCTTTAATATTTTAATTAAATAAAAATATACTTCCAAAAGTAATTTATTTTCTTATTTAGTTCAAGATTTTGTAAATTAATTTTACTAATTAATTTTTGTACTTAGTTCTAATTTGTTTATTTAATTTTCTTAATAACAAAAAAAAACCTAAAAGACAAAAATATATACAAACAATTTAATTTCTTTAAATGAATTATTTTCTTTTCTTTAATAGAATAGATTTTTTTAATTCTCTTCCTAAATTTCTCACAAAACAAAAACAAGATTTTATTTCCATACTTTGTTAATTAATTTTTACTTCATAGATTGTTGTAATTTCGATTAATTTCTCGATTCAATTTGGTTGTATTGGTTGCCTATTTTGACTTTTAATCACATTAATCCATCCCCATTTGTAAATTTGTAATCCGATTCCCGAAAGCTCTGTAATAGCGTAGAATTTTAATTTCTGCAATTTACTGTTTTCCTTATACTGTATAGTAATTAGGCGTGTATGGCAAGATATAAAAACAACCGCTAGATAACCTAATTTCAAGATAACTCAATTGAAAACAAATCACTTTGCACACGCGCACCTCTAGTGTAACCTCGCTTGTTGCCTCAGAAATACAGTCATGTCCCTCGAATATGGGACGCTTTAGCAAAGACCCTTCGATAAAAAAGATCGTAGTTCCTC
This sequence comes from Vicia faba, assembly GCA_948472305.1. NCBI lineage: Eukaryota > Viridiplantae > Streptophyta > Magnoliopsida > Fabales > Fabaceae > Vicia > Vicia faba. The sequence continues at coordinate 1,033,909,574 of OX451741.1, forward strand.
GATGTCCCTCGATGTTGCCTTTGATAAAACGATCTAGTCCCTTACGAAAAATTTCTAAAGCGTCTCATAAGTTGCCTTCTATGACTGTACGATTGACCCGCGCCTGTCCCTTCACATCCAACGATGGAGCTTCTTACCAAATCAATGGTAAGATAGCAACATCTAAAGGAGGAGGAAAAGAACATTTAAGACCGTTTGAGTAGGTAGATTCGCTCCTAGTTGCTCGCTTGCTCACAACAAAAACATTTTATACACCAACGCTCTCATCTTTAAACATTTTCAAAAGACAAACACTTTGTACGTGTTCTTATAGAAACGAGAGCCATTACAAAGAAGACACCTTTTCAAAATCACTTTCAAAAACACATCCCACAAACACATCTTTGAACTACTTTTGAAACAACACTTTGTACGCGTTCTTATAGAAATGAGAACCATTACAAAGACATTTTCAAAATACTTTCAAAAACACATCCCACAAACACCTCTTTGAACTATTTTCGAAACAACATTTTGTACGTGTTCTTATAGAAACGAGAAACATTACAAAGACATTTTCAAAATACTTTCAAAACCCACACCACAAGCACATTTTCAAACAAAAGCAAGTGATCTAGAAAGCAACTAAGAAAACATCTCTAAAGGTCGTTCCCTTTCTTTTCAGCCTTTCCTTATTGGATAAAAGAAAATTCGGTGGCGACTATTGCTATCTGCACAATTGCGATCAAGCACAAAACAACCAAGTCAGTTCTCTCACCGTGTTACAGAAATGGCGACTTTGTTGGGGGATCACTTAAAAGTGGGGTTACCTTAGAGCTAGATCACCTTTACTTGCTTTCTTTGTTTGAGTTGTATGCTTTACATTTTTGGTTCTTTATTTGGGCTTAAATCCTCTACCTGATTTTGGGATACCTTATAGGTAAGTAGAAATACATTGTGGAGACTGTGTGTGGTATACCAACATGGTCTAAGCAATAGCTACGTTAGTGTGACATATTTGTGGGTACCAGTACCCCTTGAGTAGTCAAGGAGAATACGAGGCCACTGAGTGATGTCATGAAGAACTAACTGGCTTTTAGAACCTTTACCTGACCAACTTGGCCATTATGACGTAGTGAGATTACCGGCTTTGGTGCAGCCCGAAGTTGGTAGATACTCGATACTACACTCATTGAGGTTTGGCTTTTTGGGATATTTCGATCGCCATGAAAGAGGGTTACGCTGAAACAATGTCCGAGAAGACAAATCAGTGATATTGAGATCCCTTAGAACCCGGTTACTATCTTTTGTACCCCAAAATTTTCCCTCCCATTTTACTCAAAACATACTCATTGAAGTCCTTAACTGGCCCAAGGATGCCTAAGGATTGACCAGACAAATCCTCCTCCTAAAACAATGAGCCTCAAACTAGGGTTTCCATTTTCATCAAGATGTTTGAGTTCCAAGGGTCCCAAATTATTTCTATTTCCTTAATATGTCCTCAATACCATCCATGCCAAGTTGCATGCCTTGCACAACAAGTTTGCTCAGTCAACTGCTCAGATGCCTGAAAATCATTTGTATTAGGTCAAAAGTCAATTGTGGTCCAGATGCAGTCAAACTTTAATATTTTTGGTCAACATCAACATTTTGAAGTAAAATCCATCATTTGATCAAGGTTTGATCATGATTCCTCAAGGAAAGCCCCAAATTCAACAAAATTCAAAAGTTGCTAAATTAGGGTTCTTATAGGAAAAGTCAACCAAACTTTGACCAGGCATAACTTTCTCATACTTTATCATAAATTTCCCATCCAAGGCTCATTTTGAAGAGGATGCAATTACCTACAACTCATCTTCATCACTCAATTTCAAAAAATGCGCTCATGAAAAGATATGAATTCAGACATTACAGGTCATTTTAAAAAGTCAAGAAAAACACCTTTTGGGTCAAAGCTTCTTAAATGAACATGGAAGATCCAATTGAGGTGAAACCAAAAGGGTTGTTTAGAGGATATCTTAAGCTTTCTAAAAAGTAAAAGGACATTCTCTTAGGGTAAAAATTGAGTGAGATGTGCATTGTCAAAGTTGGCCATTTTTGGAAATTTGCACAAAGTCAACCATGCCCAAAATGAATTTTTCTTCAAATGGGACCAACTTTTTATGCTTGTATCTTGTTCCTAACATGGTCCAAGACCCATGAACCACTCCATGCCTCATAAACTTATTTATTTAATTTATTGTGATTTTATTCATTTAAAAATTCAAATAAAATCAAATAAAATCAAAATAAATCATATAAGTTACTTTTGGAATGATTTTGGCATTGAATGAAGATGATATATGCTGGCATATCAAGATCAAATCGTGCAAGGGGTGATTGGAGAAAGAATGGCATGATTTGGCTTATTTTGGAAACAAATAATGCAAGGATTAAATAAGATCTTTTCTCCATGATTGTTAAAGATTCAACCTGCTTTTGTTGACCTAATACATTCTAATACATATACACAAGGAGGCCAGACCGAATACACGAAAAGACTGCCTCAATAAGAAGAACAAAACTCAAATTTTTAGAAAAAAAGTGTGGTTCGAATTTTGAGTTAGAGAGAAATTCAAGCTGATTCAAAGCCAACAATTTATTCCATGGCGTGTAGCGAAGCTATTCCAATTTCTCTCAAGTCATAAAGCCTCTAGAATCGTAAGATACAGATCACAGTTTAACCCCTTTTGCTTTCAATTTGTTTTCTTGGTATTACATGTTTTAAATCAAATTCGTTTACATAAATGTGTTTATAATCATGCTTAGAATTTGTTTCAATGCTTGGATTTGAGTTTTAGCTCAGGAACAGACATACGCCATTGCTAGGGTTTGAAAGCTTCAAATTAGGGATTCTCCGTAGAGGCAAAATTAGACCAAATCGTGTGCACCAATGAACTCAGGGCATGATTTGCATTTGATTTACGCCTTTCGTTTTGATTTATCTTGCTGGTATTTTAGTTTTGAATCTTGCAGGGATGTAGCTACGGACAAAAACAGTCACTATAACCTTTAGTGACGGTTTTGTCCGTAGGTAAAAGGCTGATACCTAAAACAACAACTCTAAGGAAGAAGGTGACCACGTGGCTGACTCCCACAGGCCGGTTTAAATTCTTGCGCGCTTCTTGAGGCATAGCACTTTATTTCTTTTATATTGTATTTTTTGATTATGCTAATAGATGAGCCATCCAGCCCAGACGGTAAAGCAAGCAAGCGTGTAAGGGGAAGGACCTGGGTTCGATCCCAGGTCCAGTTATTTTATTATTTTCCTAACAAGTGTTCCAGGATTCCATACTCCATGAAACCAAGTGCCTATCATGCACCACAAGATCCATGCCATTGGATCAATCTCCTCCCAGATCCAATGTCTCATGCAGGCAAGTTCCATGATGCATCCTCAGGCGTGGCCCTCACTAGATCCAGACAATTAATGGGGCCAAATGATGTGGGCTCAACGAAAATCAATAATGCACCCCCCTGATCTGCTTTCATCACAGGCCCAAAATTATTTCTTTCCTTTATTTCTTTTATCTTTTAATTATTTGCTAATTATTTCTTTTTACAAAAAAATAACAAAAATAATTTTTTATTAAATCAAAAATAACAAAAATATAGAATTAGGTTTTATTTAAATTAATTATTATTGAAAATAAAATAGTTTAATTAGATTAACCTGGTTATTTTATATTAATTAAAATTAACTAGAAATTAGGTTTAATTTGCAATTAAATTGGTTTTCTCATTAAAAAATACACAAAGATATTTCTTTAATTAATTATATTTTTTAGGCTTCTAATTTATTCTCGTGTTTAATTCCTCTCGTGCGCCTTTACTTTCTTTTAATTCAAATTATTGTAACTGTTTCAAGTTTGTAATATATTAATTAGGATTTTAATTTGCGCATCTTTATTTTCAGTCAAATATTTATGTATCTGCCCAAAAGCCTTGTAATAGTTAAGACTTTAATTTCCTTAACTGTTGTACCCCAAAATTTGCCCTCTCATTTTATCAAGATTTCCCCTCACAAGGCTCCTTGAACTCCAGACAGGATTAGGGTATTGCTCTGCTCAAGACATCTCCTTGCACTGATGACCTAAATTAGGGTTTGAGTTTGCACAGGGATTTTTGGACTTCTAATGCTTAAAGTGACTTTCATACTTCATGTTGGACCCATAAGTTTGTCCATACCAAGTTTCAAGCCTTGATTCAAATTTTTGCCAAGTCAATTGGACAATTGACCTAGAAATCAGCTGTATTGGGGAAAAAGTCAACTGTGGCCAATTTACAGTCAAACCTCATGATTTTTGACCCACATCAACATTATATACTCATATGAACCATTTGATCAAGTTTGGACCATAACTTCTCAAGAAATTTGATCAAATCATCAAAAGGGCAAAATGGTCATTTTTAGGGTTTTGACTACACAAGGGCAATTTCTGACTTTTGGCCTAGCCAATGGCAAATTGGGTTCAAGCATGGATTCAAGGAATCAATGGCATCATCTTGACCTATTCACAAGGTTGAAAAGATCTCAATTGCATTGGATTGACAGATGAATTTTTCAGCCAACTGATCAAAATTTGACTATACACTGAAAAGTCAAACTTTGACATTTTGGTCAAAATCAAGTGCCAAGGGTAATTTTTCATCAAGATGTGTCAAAACATGAAACTTGTTCATCAAGAAACCCATTTTTGCAAATTAGGGTTTAAAGTTGAAAATTTTCATAACTTAGAATTTTTCTAAGTTATGGAATTTTCTTAATTTTTCCTAACTTTGCCCAACATTTTCACCATGATGCAATTGGATTCAAACAAAACTTCCAACATGAAAGTTATATTCATCCACAAAGTCTACAACTTTTATTCACAAAGTTTTCCCAAAAGAAGCTTGGATCTCAAGTTATGATTTTTGGAACAAGGGTCCATGAAACTTTTAACTTAGTGAAATATTGCCCTAGTTTAGGCAGGATTTTGACCTATCTTCATGGCCATTTTTCACATAGTTCCACTTGGAATCTCAAATTTAATTTCAAATATGGATTGTGGAGCATGTTGCAAGCTTTCCAAAATGTCCAAGAACTCTCCAAACACATTTGTGGTTAGGTAGAATCGAAGGCTTGAAGTTGGCAAAAACTCACTTTTCATCCATGGCATGTTCATATTGAAACAAGTTGCAAATTCAAATCAGCTTGCTTTGCACTAGATTACAGGACTCAAAACCATTCCACACTCAATAATTAAATGCAAATCCATTGGTCTAAGGCATTGTTTTGGTCATTAGGGCATTGCATACAAGATTAATCCCTAAATGGTAAAAGGTACATTACCATTTTTGCCAAAGTTTGCTTTATGTCAAAACCACAATCCTTGAGCATTGAGCCATATCTTGTGCAGTAAATCAGATCCACAAACTTGAGGGGACAAATGCAAAGTGTGCAAGCTGATGGATAGCCTGTACAGGCCTGCTTCACATCACTTCTCATACTTTACTTCATAACCAAGAAATTTGTCAAAAATACTAGAACTTGAACATCAGCAAAAACCAACTGGGGCAAGCTTTTGAGACATCTTTCTCACATCCCTTTGAGCCAAAAACACGACCCTTTGAGCCTTCAAACCTCCCATAGCACAAAATCACCTTCCATTGGCAAAACAGGGCAGCATCTGCAGTTTGATTTCCACAACTCAATTTGCTCGTGCGTTTTGTCTCATATTGGTTTAAACACCTTTCATACAACCTATCCAAGCTATCCCAACCCTTAAATACTGACTGTAACTCTATTTATAGGGTTTTCCATTTTTAATTTCAGCTTGTGCAGGTTGAGTTCTGTAGGCTTGTTCAAGCACATTCAAGGCAAGCTAGACATTGGGGAAGGTCAAGTGAAGTTCAAGCAAGCTCCCAAACATCTCAGGCCTTGTTGAAAAGCTCCACATTGCCATACACGAAGTCAGCTGAAACAGGTTTTTATGAACTTCCTATCTCTCTATTTAGGAACATTTAGACTTAGGTTTGTGAATAAGAAATGTAGTATTCATAGCCATGAAGTTGTACATATGCTCAGTTTTCATTTTAAATAAGCATGCTAAGAGAATTTGATCCATGAATTTCCTGAAAAAATTAGGTTAGACTTTAGGGCCAGAGAAATTCTCTCTGGTCTTTGAGAGTTAGGACAAATTTTTTATATGGTTGAATTCGTCTTGGAAAGCTCTACAACTTTGATGTTATGTGTTTTTGCATTAGAGCACGTATACAGGTTATTCGTGTTGGAATCCAGGCGCGCGCGTTTTTGAAGAACAAAGGTTGAAGATGAAGTGTGGTGGGATGGGCTTGGTCCTGGCTCACTATTGGCACCTCCCTTTTGCTGAATGCACCCCCCTGGCCCAATTTCTTTATATTTTATATTTTTGTATTTTATTTTCATTTCTGATTTTATTTTATTATTTCCAAATATAAAAAACACTCAAAAATATTTTTATAAATTTTTACATTTATTTTGTATTTTTTTTTTCTAACATGAAAACAATTTAATTAGTATATATTTTATTTATTGAAAACTTAAAAATAATGTATAAATTATACTTTTATTTTATTATTTATTTTATTCATACTAAAAAATATTGTTCTAAATATATTTTTTTTTGTATATATTTTATTTTATTATACATATTTCATATAATTAATGTATATATGCATACTTTTATTTTATTTAATAGATACTGTAGAATAAAAACATAAAAATACCATACTTATATTTTTATTATTATTTATACTTAAAAAATACTTTTTCTAAATGTATTTTATTTTTTGTATATACACTATTTTATTTTATTGTATATAAATAGTATATTTAATATATTTGTATTCTTAAAAGAAATTAGGGTTTACCCTTAATAAAAAAATAATAATCTTTTTTATTATTCCTTTCTTTTTACATTAAATATTTTTACATATATAAAAATAAACAAAACCTTTTTTGCATATTCATAATATTTTGTATACTTATTTAATTTATTTATTTAAGTATTATTCATTTATTTATTTTGTACCATTTGATTCAATTTGGATGTAATAGTAAAACTAGGGTTTTAATTTCTTGTCAAATAATCCCCATTCAAAATTGTATCCCCCTCCCCATAATCATGTTGTAATAGTGGTAGATTTATTTTACGCATTTACGCTTTCAATTATGCCATGATTAGAGATTAGAGTTTGTATGCAAAAATCCAAAATCAACAAGTAGCTTGACCTAACACAAAGACAAGAATGCATGAAAATCAATACACAATGCACACTTACACCCCTAGGGTTTCATCCACTTGTTGCCTTAAAAATGGGCCATGTTATGCATGTTAAGTACTTTGGCAAAAGAAAAACAAAACAAAAGATCATAGTCCCTCGATGATGCTATCTTGGTTGCCTATACAAAATGATCTAGTCCCTCGGAAATTTGCTAAAGATACTTAAAACAATTGCTATCATGGTCTATACGATGACCCGCGCCTGTCCCGTTTAACATCCTAATACAAGTTTGTTTACCAAATGCAATGGTAAAACAACATCTGTCGAAAGAGTTAAAAATTTGTAGGAAAGATCTTTAAGTAAAATAGGGTAGACAATTCTTAGTTATTTGATCAAAAAACTTGCAAAACATCCTTGCTATTTTCAAACACACTTCACAACACAATTTCAAAACATTTACCAAACCAAACATTCAAAAACATTGAAATCTTTTCAAAAGACAATACACCTTCGTATACATTCAAACAAGAATCATTACAAAGGTTTCCACAATGATGGCCTCTTTTCAAAACATCTTTCAAAACCACACACAAAGCACCATTTCAAACAATTGAAAAGCAAAAGCAAGTGATCTAAACAAGTAACTAAGAGCCCATGGATAACCATGGATGAAAAGGGTGCTTGCACCTTCCCTTTTCATAATCTACTCCCCGAACCCAAGAAAACATCTCAAAGGTCTTTCCTGTGATTTTTGACCTCTCCTTAGGATAAAATAAAAAGTCGGTGGCGACTCTTACTAAACCGAAACATTTGCGAACACAAACGCAAAACCTCAAGTCAGTTCTCCCACCGTATCACAGAAATGGTGACTCTGCTGGGGAAGACTTTAAAAGTGGAGTAAACTTGGGGTTTAAATCACCTTTACATGTTTACCTTGTTGATAACAAGAAATCGTATCATATATTTACTATGAAATTAAACCGCTTTATTTCGTATTGACCCGATTAACTCCCGAATACTCCGAGTTTTGTATGATTTTATGCAGGTACAACATATCTTAGCTCAAACTAGAAAGAAACATGAAATGTACAAGATTGCGGCCAAGACCAGAAGAGAAAAGATAAATCTGTCAAAAATCCAAAATTTGCTGCTATTACGGTCGTCACACCCTTGCCACGACCGTAAGACACTTCAGAAGCGTGTTACGACCATCATGCATTGGCCACGACCGTAACGCGCTATTTCATGGAATCTGCACGTAACACACCAGCCACGACCGTAACAAGCATTTTATTAGTTATTTTGAACGTGCAGTACGTGGTCAAGTAACGAAGCATGCATGTGTGCCTTATTTTTCTCCAACGACCAAGACCACCTTCTCCTTATTTTTCTCAGCAAGCCAAGAATCTAGCAACGTGAAATATAATCCCAACTGTATTCATTCTCTATAAATAGATTGGACTTCAAAGAAGAAATTACAGAGTTCAGTTCAAAAAATTCTTGCGGAAGCTCTGCCGATTTAAAACCCGATTCTATTTTCCGATTTTATTTTGTTCTTGTTATTCCCTTTCCTTTCAGAACCTTTAATAGCATTTCCAACATCAGGAAATTGCTATTGTAGTTAGGATTTTTTTCAAGCCTCAGCATTTTGTTTATTTAATTTTCATTCCGACGTTCTGATCTTACCGGCTTGTGGAAGAAGGATCTAGGATATTATTGCTTTTCAGGTTTTTTATCGTATTCAATATAATTGCAATTTATTTATGTTAAATTTCTGTTCTTTATTTATAATGCATGTGTTATTGTTTTCTGATTTTATTTCCCGCATTTTAATTCCGAGCATTATGAGTAGCTAAATACCCGTAGTTGGGGTGTGATAAAATAACCGAATGAATTAATGTATTTCTAAGCTAAAACCTTAATTAACTTAATTTCTGGGCGTGACTTTTTATAATTAAAAATTAAGCTTTTTGTTACGAGAGTAAGGAAAGTAAAATAGGGAGAAATCAAGACCACGAGAGTGTGAGGTTTTAACCGGATAGCTAAAGTTAGGCATTCGATTTAAATACAGCGAGAGCGCTTTAAAACGAATTAGATTTATTTAGTTTTCAAAAAGATGCTTTCTAAACACTTATGGGCTAGCGAGAGCAGACATTTGGCTTTAGGAGTATGATCCGAGGTAAGACCACGAGAGTGTGAATCGAGGGTTTTTAAACTGATAAGTACTACAGAGCAATTTAAGTTAAATATTTTTATATGCTTAGGTACAATTTAATTCTCATAGGTTCAAAACATTACACTCCGACCAATTTAATATTATAATTCTTTTAATTGAATTTAGTTTCTCCTTTAGTTTTAAACTTCTAAAAACCAAACGTGACAATTTCCGCCTTAGCTAAACTAACCTGTTTCATAACATTAGAGTGATTACGAAGTCCCTGTGGGTTCGACATCTTTTTATTACTACCGCGATAGACTGTGCACTTGCAGTTAAGATACCGTTAGACACATTAGGTTTAATAGACTGTGCACTTGGGGTTTAAATCACCTTTACATGCTTACCTTGTTTGCTTTGATTGCTTTACATTTGATTCTATTGTTTGGGTTTGAAATCCTCAACCCGGATTTTGGGAAACATTCATAGGTAAATAGCAATACGTTGTGGAAACTGTGCGGGGTATACCGACATGGTTGAAGAAATAGCTATATTAGTGCGACATATTTATGGGTATCGGTAGCCTTTGAGTCAATCAAAGAGAATACGGGGCCGCTGAGTGATGTCATGAAGCACTAATGAACTCTTGGAACCTTTACTTGACCATCTTGGCCTTTTTAGGGGTAGTGAGATGACCGGCTTTAGTGCAGTCCGAAGTTGGTAGATACTCGATGCTACACTCATTGAGGGTTGTTTTCTTGGAATATTTCGGTCGCCAGTTAAATGGCTAAACTGAAACAATGAACACAGAAAATAATCCAGGGATATTGAGCTCCTTAGAACCCAGTTACCATTTATAGGACAGGTTGAGCCAGCTAACTTCAAGAGGGTACTTACCTATGAAACCCCATGCAAACCCGAAACTAGGATTTTGTGTGACTTGCTTGTACATGCACTTGTGCATACATCATGAACATCATAAAGCATCATATGCATCCACTAACCATTTCAAGGGTTTGGATCTTCATCTTTGTTCTTGTTTTGTAGGTTATGGAATCACTCCGCAGAAAAACAATTCAAGTCAACCTTGTGAGAATCCCTCCTCAACTCAAGGAGCTTACTTCCAAGATTCCAGAGAATTCTCTCTTCAGTGAAATACATGGTATACTTCTCCACTTGGTCAAATCCAACATTGAAGAAGACATTGGGAAAGTCCTCTTCCAGTTCTTTGACCCCCTACACCACTGCTTTACATTTCCTGATTACCAACTAGTACCTACTTTGGAGGAATTTTCTCAACTCCTGAGGATTCCTATTCTCCATGAACTACCCTACAATGGTACGGAAAGAGAACCAAAGCCTGAAGATGTTGCTCAAGCCCTACACTTGCAACCATCTGATATCAAAGGTCATTGGGAAACCAGAAGTGGTGTCAAGGGTTTCTTGGGAAAGTTTCTGTTTGAGAAGGCACAAGACTGCTGGAATTCTCTAGATCTACAAGCTTTTGAGGAGATTGTAGCACTTCTCATCTATGGGTTGGTTTTGTTCCCAAACCCTGATCAGCTTATAGATGTGAACGCTGTCAAGATTTTCATATCTCGGAATCCTGTGCCTACATTACTTAGGGATATCCTACACTCATTTTACACACGAACAATGAGGAAAAGAGGTGTTCTCGTGTGCTGTACTCCTCTTCTAGCAAGGTGGTTTATTTCTCACCTTCCCCAGTCAGTTTTTAAGAATGAGCAGGGTTTAAGTTGGTCACAACGGTTGATGACCCTCACACATTCTGATGTTCATTGGTGTTCTCGGTCCAGAGAAAATGTCATCATCATTGATCGTTGCGGAGAATTCCCTAATGTCCCACTACTTGGCATTAGGGGAGGCATTACCTACAACCTCTGTTTAGCTCTAAGACAATTTGGGTATGCCCGAAGGGATGACCCTCATGACATGCTGATTCCTGACTTGGCTTTTAACTTTGACAATGACGCTCAAGGACTTCGACAAAGGTTTATCCGAGCTTGGAGGATGCCCAACAAAGTGGATAGTAAGACACTGGGACACAAGAATTCCATCCCCTTGAGCCTTACCTCAAGTGGGTACGAACCCGCGCCCAGAGTCTTATGATGCCTTACCCTCACATTCTCCCCGTGATCAAAGAGCTTGTTATGGAAGGAGAGGTTCCATACACCCTCCTACATCCTGACATGCCAACATCATTGGAAGATTTGCAAAAGAGTTGGATACAGCTCAAGGAAGAATAGAATACTTTTGAAGCCAGCTTCTACGCCAGTGAGAAGAAGGTTTTAGAACTTACCCGCCAACTCCATGAAGAGCAGAATCTCAACACTTACATCTCACCAAAGAGGATGCGCAATGTCTTTTTACATTAAGAACTTTGTAATATTTTGCCCATGGGGCATTTATGTACTAACAAATTTATTCTTATTAATATAACGTGTGTTCTTTTTGTTTGTAACAAATTTGAATTTCTGAATCCTTGAATGCATTGCATGAATACACATCATTCATCATATGCATAAACAGGTCTTCACACCAGGTTTCTTTATCTTTATGCTGTTTATTTCAGCAAGATGGATATAGAGCAGACGGTCAAAGATCTGCAGGCATAGAATTCACAATTCCAACAACTCCTCATAACCTTGGCAAAGGGTCAAGAGGATCTTAAAGCACTGTTAGAGAAAGATAAGGAAAAGGAAAAGAAGAAAAAGAAAAGAATTGGTGTGGCCACTATGGGAAGAAGATTTGAGAATCAGGCTAGGAGAGTTCTGGATTTCCCCTCGACGTCTGACGAAGGGGTTGGTAAAGGAAAGGGAGTTGCAATGCCCTCCGAGTCTGAAGCTGAAGAAGAAGAAGAGGAAGAGGAAGAGGATGAAGATTACTCCGAACAGCAGTACCCTCCGGCAGACGATAAGTATAAGAATCTTGAGGATCGGTTGGCAGCCATGGAGGTACAAAGGGTACCTGGGCTGGATTTCGAAGAATTAAGGTTGGTTGCTGGGATCGTCAGTCCCCCCAAGTTCAAAGTGCCTACATTTGCTAAATATGATGGTTTGTCCTGTCCGAAGATGCATCTGCGGTCCTACGTCAGAAAGATCTAACCCCACTCTTCTGATAAGGATCTCTGGGTCCACTTTTTTCAAGATAGTTTGTCGGGTACACAATTGGACTGGTTCTATCAACTTGAGAGGTCTGATGTTCATAACTGGGAGGATTTAACTGCTGCTTTATATCGACAATACCAATATAACACAGACTTAGCGCCTACTCGTACTCAACTAGAGAGTATGGGTATGGTCTCTAATGAAGGATTTAAGGAGTATGCCCAGAAGTGGCGGGATTTGGCTAGAAGGGTGCAGCCACCATTGTCGGATAGAGAGCTGTTTGACATGTTTCTGGGACCTTGTCAGGTCCATTCTTCAATCACTTGATCGGGAGCTCATCTGCAGGGTTCACCGAATTAATTCTGACCGGTGTAAGGGTCGAAGCTGGCATTAAGAGTGGTAAAATTCAGAAGGATGCCTCCGCTTCCCCTGCTATCAAGAAGACCTTCCCAGCCAAGAAGGAAGTTTCTTCTGTTCACACCCAGAGAAATCAAGGAAGAATGGAGCGCCGACCAGCGGTGGGGGCTGTGATGATCCAAAACTCTTCAGCTGATCAACCTCGAAGCAGTCAACCCAGAGCTAACCAACAAAGGGTGGAAATGCCACAATGGTAGTTCACCCGGATCAATATGACACCGGCTCAGGTCCTCCCTCATCTGTTAAAATTAAACCTTACCAAATTGAAAGAAGCGCCGAAAAACCCAAATACCTCTTCTCCCTATTATCATTCCAATGCAAAATGTGCATATCATTCGGACAGTGTGGGGCACGACACCAACAACTGTTGGACCCTTAAAAATAAGATCCAAGATTTAATAGATGCCAAGGAGGTGGAATTTGATGCTCCCGAAAAACCTAATGTTATATCCGCTCCTATGCCAAAACATGGTCATAATGTCCATGCTATTGTAGAAGATCTTCATGTTACTACTGTTGATGACTTAATGACTCCGTTGCCAATGATCAAGATGAATCTGTTGAAAGCCGGGATTTTTCCAGGCTGTGAAAAAGATTGTTACCTATGCTCGACCTTGCAATCCGAATGTCCGCTGTTGAAGTCAGGCATCTAACGCCTGATGGATACTCAAGAGATCCTCTTTCAGAAAACTCTTGTTGCTACCACCACTCATGTTACCCCTGTTACTCCAATCAATGATGTTGCTATAATCACCATTTCCGACAATCTTTCCAAGTACTGCAAAAGGCCTGATTCAAAGTTTGTACCGCTGAAGATTACCATGCCAGGGCCTATCCCATATAAGTCCAACAAGACGATATCGTGGAATTATGGAGGAGAGATCTTCTATCACGGTGTGAAACAGATCGAATCAGTTGAAGAAAATTCCGATGAAGAGACTCCTGATATAGGAAATATTGCGGGGACAAGTAAGATCACTCGTAGCGGAAGAATCTTCTCTTCGGAGATTGCTCCTCCACGGGAAGTCTTCGGACCCTCAAGTGCTCCTGTGCCTGTTGAGATATCTGTGCGAAGTCCGGTTATTGAAGAAATTGTTACTCCCGAAGTTGTACCCTCTGCTGTTACTGCTGATAAAGGTAAGGGGATCCAAGAAGCGCCCGTCAGGACGAGGGCTCAGACTTTGGTTATCCCCGAGACCACCCAAAAGGATATGGAGGAGATTTTAAAGATAATTAAGAAGAGCGACTATGATGTCGTAGAGCAGCTGGGGCAGACCCCTTCAAAAATCTCTATGCTGGCTCTATTGCTCTACTCCGAGGCTCATGCCAAAGCCTTGATCAAATTTCTGAAGATGGCACACGTGCCTAAAGAAACTTCTGCGGATCAGTTTCAAGAGTGCGTGGCTAGCCTTACAGCTGACAATGGTCTTGGTTTCTCTGATGCCGATTTGAAGTCTAAGGGAAGAAAGCATAATGATGCGCTACATGTCTCGGTAGAGTGCAGAGGGACCACACTTGCTCATGTTCTGGTTGATACCGGTTCATCTTTAAATGTTCTACCAAAGAAAGCATTGGACAGGCTAGACTGTGAAGGTTTGACCCTAAAGCCCAGTAATATCATTGTTAGAGCCTTCGAAGGTTCTAAGCGGATGGTTCACGGAGAAGTGGACATTCCAATTAAGGTGGGAACGGAAATTTTCAACTCTACATTTTATGTGATGGACATCCGTCCTTCATATTCATGCTTGTTGGGAAGGCCATAGATTCACAACGCTGGGGCAGTCACTTCTTCTCTACACCAGATGCTCAAGTACCCAATCCAGGGTAAAATCATAACAGTTCATGGTGAGGAGAAGTATATGATAAGCCACCTTAACTCTTTCCGCTACGTGGAGTTAGATGGTGAATTCATAGAAACACCTTTCCAACACTTTGAAGAGGTTTCTCCTGAAGTTGCGGTAGCCAAGACAATGACTGATGTGCCCATCATTACTAAGCATGCGTCCCGGATGTCATCCCTTAAAGGTGCAGAGGCTGTAATCAAGGAAGGAGGAAGTATAGTGTGGGGTCAACTTCCAGATTTTCCTTACAAGACAGATAAGTTCGGATTGGGTTTCACTGCTGCTAGCCAGAAAGTTGTGCGTCGCTCCCGGGCTGGAGGACCACCACTGAAAATCACTCATCATGGAGTTCATGCTTTAGAAGACGATGAATAAGGAAACAATTTTGAAGACTGGATCTTTCCAACCATTGAAGGAGGACTGGACAACTGGGAGGCGAAAGACTTTGTTCCCATTACTTTCATCAATCAGTAATTTATCTTTTAAACATTTCCTGTTTGGTCTGTAATAACTTTTGAACAATTCGTACACTTTTTGCCTTATGCCTTACCCGGGGCATATAGGTCCATCTGTAAGGGTTTTGATTCTTCATTTTCATATGCCATTTTTAATGAATCATGGATGTTTTCATCTATAAACTTTTGTGTTCATTTTTTTTTTACATTTCATTTTGTTTAAAGATGGCTATCCCTTACACACACCCACACTCACAAAATGCAGGTACCCATCCACTCCGGATTCCATGGGTAAGAATTATGCTATGGCCTTCAGTGACTCTGAAGATCTGGTCAATCATGCCGAATACGAAGGTGATGAAGAATGTGAAGTGCCTGGAGAGTTGGATAGACTTTTGCAACAAGAAGAAAGGGCTATTCTGCCCCATGAGGAGTTGTTAGAGACTATCAATTTGGGTACTGCCGAAGATAGAAAAGAGGTTAAAGTGGGTGCCAACCTGGAGCCAAGTGTCAAAGAGCGCTTAGTTCAGCTGTTGAATGAATATGTTGAGATCTTCGCTGGTCCTATGAAGACATGCTAGGGCTGGATACAAATATTGTGGTTCACCGTCTCCCTACAAGAGAAGACTGTCCACCAATCAAGCAGAAAGTCTGCCGAATGAGGCCCGATATGTCTGAAAAGATCAAAGCTGAAGTAATGAAGCAGTTCATTGCTGGCTTTCTGGATGTTACTTCCTATCCATAATGGGTTGCTAACTTTGTGCCCGTGCCTAAGAAGGACGACAAAGTCAGAATGTGTGTGGACTACAAAGATTTAAACAGGGCTAGCCCTAAAGATGATTTTCCACTACGACACATTGACATCTTGGTTGAAAACACAACTCAACACAAGGTATTCTCTTTCATGGACGGATTTTAAGGGTACAACCAGATCAAAATGGCCCCCGAAGACATGAAGAAGACTACTTTTGTTACGCAGTGCGGTACCTACTGTTATAAAGTGATGTCGTTCGGACTGAAGAATGTCGGGGCAACCTATCAGCGAGCCATGGTATCTTTGTTTCATGACATGATACATCATGAAATTGAAGTCTACATAGACGACATGATAGCCCGTTCACAAACAGAAGAAGAACACCTCGACCATCTGCAAAAGCTGTTTGTCAGGTTAAAGGAATATAAGCTTAGACTGAACCCTAGCAAGTGCACTTTCGGAGTCAGGTCCGGTAAACTTTTGGGATTCATCGTCAGTAACAAAGGCATCGAAGTTGACCCTGCCAAAGTCAAAGCTATACAAGAAATGCCTGCCCCTCGCACTGAGAAGGAGGTCAGAGGTTTCTTGGGATGCCTAAACTACATCGCACGGTTCATCTCTCACCTAACATCTACCTATGAACCAATTTTCAAACTGTTGAAGAAAGATCAGGTGGTTGAATGGAATGATGACTGTCAAGCTTCTTTCGATAAAATTAAGGAGTATTTGTTGGAACCTCCTATCTTGATGCAACCCGTCGAAGGAAGACCGTTAATCATGTATCTGACTGTTTTGGATAACTCAATGGGGTGCGTATTGGGCCAACATGACGAGTCTGGCCGAAAAGAGCATGCCATTTATTACCTTAGCAAAAAGTTTACCGACTGTGAGACTCGTTACTCACTGCTCGAGAAAACTTGCTGCGCTTTGGTATGGGCTGCTCGCCGGCTAAGGCAGTATATGTTGACACATACCACTTTACTGATTTCTAAAATGGATCCGATCAAGTACATCTTCGAGAAGCCTGCTATATCCGGAAGAATCGCTAGATGGCAGATGATCCTGACTGAGTATGATATCCAGTACACAACCCAAAAAGCTATAAAGGGGAGTGTACTAGATGACCATCTAGCTCATCAAGCCGTTGAAGATTACCAATCTATGAGGTTCGACTTTCCTGATGAGGATATTATGACATTGGACAACATTAAAGGTAACGGACCGTATGACGGACCTGAACAAGGATCCCGATGGACCCTGTACTTTGATGGTGCCTCCAACGCACTTGGGAACGGTATCGGCGTGGTACTTATCTCTCCAGAAGGTTGCCATACACCTTTCACTGCTAGACTCTACTTCAGTTGCACCAACAACATGTCCGAATATGAAGCTTGTATCTTTGGTCTCAAGGCCGCTATTGACTTGGGAATCAAATCTTTGATTGTATTTGGGGACTCAGCTTTGGTTATCAGTCAGATCAAAGGAGAGTGGGATACTAAACACCCTAACCTCATCCCTTACAAAGAACATGTCCTGACATTGTTGCCTCATTTCGAGCAGATTAGCTTCGAGCATTTCCCGCGAGAAGAAAATCAGCTAGCAGATGCTTTGGTTACAATGGCATCCATGTTTAAACTTAATTGGGATAATGAGGCACCTCAAATCACCATTGAACGAATGGACGAACTTGCACATTCACATGAGATTAATACCGAAGAAGTGGTGGAACGACCTTGGTTTCATGACGTCAAAAGGTATCTCGAAGCACAAGAATACCCTGAAGGAGCTTCAGTCAACGACAAAAAGTTCTTAAGGAGGTTCGCTACCAAGTTCTTTCTGAGCAATGGTATCCTATACAAGCGCAATCTTGATTGTGTCCTACTTCGTTGTATGGACAAGATTGAGGCTGAGAAAATCATGGCTGAACTGCATAATGGCACCTTTGGCACCCACTCCAGCGGTCATACGATGGCTAAGAAGATTCTACGGGCAGGCTACTACTGGTCTACCATGAAAGCTGATTGTCATCAACATTCCCGTACTTGTCATAAATGCCAAATTTATGCTGACAAGGTACACATACCTCCAGTTCCTCTTAATGTCTTAACAGCTCCTTGGCCATTCTCGATGTGAGGTATCGACATGATTGGAGAGATCAAGCCTACAACATCCAATGGACACCACTTCATTTTGGTGGCCATTGATTACTTCACCAAGTGGGTCGAAGCTGCTTCCTTCACATCTGTTACAAAGAATGTGGTTGCCCGCTTCATCAAGCAGAACCTCATTTGCCGGTACGGCATCCCTGATAGGATCATCACAGACAACGGTAAAAATTTGAATAACACTATGATCACCGCTCTGTGCGAGCAGTTCAAGATTTAACATCACAATCCATCTCCCTATCGGCCAAAGATGAACGGTGTTGTTGAAGCTGTGAACAAAAATATTAAGAAGATCATTCAAAAGATGACAGTCACCTACAAGGACTAGCATGAGATGTTACCGTTTGCTCTGCACGGGTACCGTACCACGGCACACACTTCAACTGGGGCAACACCCTTTTCTTTGGTATACAGCATGGAAGCTGTTTTACCTATCGAGGTTCAAATTCCCTCCTTGAGAATCATGAAGGATCCTGGTTTGAGTGAAGACGATTGGATTCTGACCCGGCTTGATCAACTTAACTTGATTGACGAGAAGCGACTTACTGCTGTTTGCCATGGTCAGACATATCAAAAACGTATGATCAAGTCCTTCAACAAGAAAGTCAAGAGACAAGTATATCAAGTCGGGGACCTTGTAATCAAGCGAATCATCTTGCCGCAAAGTGATCCCAGGGGCAAGTGGACTCCTACTTACGAAGGACCATTTGTGATCAAAAACATCTTTTCTGGTGGGGAAATGATTCTGACCACCATGGATGGTGATGACCTACTGCACCCTGCAAACACAGACATAGTCAAAAGATACTACGCATGAACGACCCGACAAGTCGAAAACCGGAAAGGGCGACTTGGGAAAAAATGGGCATCCCGGTGAATCGAAAACCCGAAAGGGCGGTTCAGGCAAAAATTAGGGATAAACTAAAAAATCTGTACACCCAGCAAGTTGAAAACCCGAAAGGGCGACTTGGGAAAAAAAGGGTTTCCCGGTGGATCGAAAAACCGAAAGGGCGATCCAGGAAAAAGTTAGGGAATTAAAGCGTATGACTATGTCTCATCGGATCACTTTAAGGACAATCTCTTCACGGACAAGCTCCAAGCTTCTGATCAATCCAATCATCTGCGGACAAAGCAACGAATGGACAAGATACTCAGAGTTGTGAAGGCTATAGCATAATGGGAACCCCATGGAATTGTTACACATAGCCATCTTTCTTTGTATAAATTTTTCTCATTTTTATGACAACATCCTCTTACTAGGATGTCTGTCCCCTTTGTACAAAATACTTACACAAAGTTAATACAAAGATATTTCAAAGTGCAGAAACTTGCTTGTCTTTTTTTTTACACTTATGTTTTATTTGAAAAGGTCCAATGATTTATTAAATGAGCATATGCATTTGAATATAATCACTGCTTACAGATAAAACGAAATGAGAAAGAATAATTACTGATAGGTTGAAGGTATAGGAAAACGTCTTTAGGCTATTCTAGAAGAAATCCCCTACAGTAGGTTATTCATATCCTCAACAGAGCTAAAACCTTGAAATACATATCCCCAACGGGGTCACGTTTTAAAACCCCCCGTCAGAGCTAAGTTTCTAAACTCCCGATCCCCAGCGGAGCCAGAAGACTTTGAACTATAAATACCCAGTAGAGTGGCATACAACCCAAGTTTTTGAAAATTCTCCAACATGATAAACATTCTCCCCACAGAGTTATTTCCCAGCAGAACGAAGATTCTTGTTCTCATTTCTCCAGTTGAAGCCTTCCAGGTTTTAATTCCCCAGTAGAGATAGTCAGAGTTTTCCCCATCCTCTAGGAAAGTCATGAAGGATTCTCAATTCCCCACAGAAGAAGTCAAAACTCTTGTTAATCCCCAGCAGTAGTCCAAATGATTTCTCAGTCTCAACAATCAAAGGTTTTGAATCTCCAGCAGCAGTCAAGGATTTTCAATCCCCGGCAGCAGTCAAAGATTCCATTACCTCCAGTTATCAAGGATTTATTTTCCTCAGCAAGATAGCAAATCAGTTTACATGCGCATACATTACATCCATATATCATAAACATTGATAAAACACATTTATTGCATCATACATCTCATGCAACATAACTTTGTGTTTTCAGCTAACATTTTACCCTTTTCAGGATAAGGTTAAAAGCTATCTTTAACAAATGTTCAAAGATTTCAGATACAATATGGATACGCTCCAAACACGGAAGCCATTCTATTTCTCATTCAGATTCAACTATCAACCTCAAGCTCAGATACACTCCAAGACATGGAAGTCATTCTGTTGCCTTTTCAGATCCCAATTATAGTTCAGATACACTCCAGACACGGAAATCATTCTGCTACTCATACAGATCTCAACTTCAGATACAGTCCAGATACGCTCCAGACACGGAAGCCATTCTAACACTCGTTCAAACATTTTCCCGGCCCAGAGATGCTTCAGACACAGACGCTATTTTGTCGCCTATTCAAATTTTAGATTTCGGATACATACAGATACACTCCAAAAATGGCAGTCATTCTGATATTCATTCAAGAATCAAATACAGTTACGGCTTGGATACGCTCCAGACACGGACGCCATTCCCTTGCTCATACAGATCCAATCTCCAGATACAACTCAGATACGTTCCACAAACGGATACCATTCTGACTTTCATTCTCCTTATTTTCAATAAACAAATCTTGGATGACATCTTTAAGCCCATCTCCAGCAAGATTATACCATCTCCAAATGGAATCTTTAATCCCATTCCCTCAGCTACATTTTTTACGAGTGCAAATTTACGGGCATACTAGTGTCCAATCCTCTTTTACCTTCAAGTCACGAAAGGCAAACTCGCCAATATAACTCTTCAGGTTCAAGAAAATTGAACAGGGGCAGCTGTTGTACCCAAAAATTTTCCCTCTCATTTTATCAATATTTCCCCTCACAAGGCTCCTTGAACTCCAGACAAGATTAGGGTTTTGCTTTGCTCAAGACATGTCCTTGCACTGATGACCTAAATTAGGGTTTGAGTTTGCACATGGATTTTTGGACTTCTAATGCTTAAAGTGACTTTCATACTTCATTTTGGACCCATAAATTTGTCCATACCAAGTTTCAAGCCTTGATTCAAATTTTTGCCCAGTCAATTGGACAATTGACCTAGAAATCAACTATTTTGGGGAAAAAGTCAATTGTGGCCAATTTACAGTCAAACCTCATGATTTTTGACCCACATAAACATTATAGACTCATATGAACCATTTGATCAAGTTTGGACCATAACTCCTCAAGAAATTTGATCAAAGCATCAAAAGGGCAAATTGGTCATTTTTAGGGTTTTGACTGCACAAGGGCAATTTCTGACTTTTGGCCTAGCCAATGGAAAATTGGGTTCAAGGACTCAATGGCATCATCTTGACCTATTCACAAGGTTGAAAAGATCTCAATTGCATTGGATTGACAGATGAATTTTTCAGCAAACTAATCAAAATTTGACTGTACACTGAAAAGTCAAACTTTGACTTTTATGTCAAAATCAAGTGCCAAGGGTCATTTTTCATCAAGATGTGTCAAAACATGAAACTTATTCATCAAGAAACCCATTTTTGCAAATTAGGGTTTAAAGTTGAAAATTTTCATAACTTAGAATTTTTCTAAGTTATGGAATTTTCTTAATTTTTCCTAACTTTGCCCAACATTTTCACCATGATGCAATTGGATTCAAACAAAACTTCCACAATGAAAGTTGTAGTCCTCCACAAAGTATACAACTTTGATTCATAAAGTTTTCCCAAAAGAAGCTTGGATCTCAAGTTATGATTTTTGGAACAAGGGTCCATGAAACTTTTAACTTAGTGAAATATTGCCCTAGTTTAGGCAGGATTTTGACCTATTTTCATGGCCATTTTTCACATAGTTCCACTTGGAATATCAAATTTCATTTCAAAGATGGATTGTAGAGCATGTTGCAAGCTTTCCAAAATGTCCAAGAACTCTCCAAACACATTTGTGGTTAGGGAGAATCGTAGGCTTGAAGTTGGAAAAAACTCACTTTTCATCCATGGCATGTTCATATTGATACAAGTTGCAAATTCAAATCAGCTTGCTTTGCACTATAAGACAGGCCTCAAAACCATTCCACACTCAATAATTAAATGCAAATCCATTGGTCTAAGGCATTGTTTTGGTCATTAGGGCATTGCATACAAGATTAATCCTTAAATGGTAAAAGGTACATTACCATTTTCGCCAAAGTTTGCTTTATGTTAAAACCACAATCCTTGAGCATTGAGCCATATCTTGTGCAGCAAATCAGATCCACAAACTTGAGGGGCCAAGGGCAAAGTGTGCAAGCTGATGGATAGCCTGTACAGGCCTGCTTCACATCACTTCTCATACTTTGCTTCATAACCAAGAAATTTGTCAAAAACACTAGAACTTGAACATCAGCAAAAACCAACTGGGGCAAGCTTTTGAAACATCTTTCTCACATCCCTTTGAGCCAGAAACACGACCCTTTGAGCCTTTAAACCTCCCATAGCACAAAATCACCTTCCATTGGCAAAATAGGGCAACATCTGCAGTTTGATTTCCACAACTCAATTTGCTCGTGCGTTTTGTCTCAAATTGGTTCAAACACCTTCCATACAACCTATCCAAGTTATCCCAACCCTTAAACACTGACTGTAACTCCATTTACAGGATTTTCCATTTTTAATTTCAGCTTGTGCATGTTGAGTTATGTAGGCTTGTTCAAGCACATTCAAGGTAAGCTAGACATTGGAGAAGGTCAAGTGAAGTTCAAGCAAGATCCCAAACATCTCAGGCCTTGTTGAAAAGATCCACATTGCCATACACGAAGTCAGCTGAAACAGGTTTTTATCAACTTCGTATCTCTCTATTTAGGAACATTTAGACTTAGGTTTGTGAATAATAAATGTAGTATTCATAGCCATGAAGTTGTACATATGCTCAGTTTTCATTTTAGTTAAGCATGCTAAGAGAATTTGATCCATGAATTTCCTGAAAAAATTAGGTTAGATTTTAGGGCCAGAGAAATTCTCTTTAGTCTTTGAGAGTTAGGACAAGTTTTTTATATGGTTGAATTCGTCTTGGAAAGCTCTACAACTTTGATGTTATGTGTTTTTGCATTAGAGCACGTATACAGGTTGTTCGTGTTTGAATCCAAGCGCGCGCGTTTTTGAAGAACAGAGGTTGAAGATGAAGTGTGATGGGCTGGGCTTGGTCCTGGCTCACTATTGGCACCCCCATTTTGCTGAATGCACCCCCCTGGCCCAATTTCTTTATATTTTATATTTTTGTATTTTATTTTCATTTCTGATTTTATTTTATTATTTCCAAATATAAAAAACACTCAAAATTATTTTTATAAATTTTTACATTTTTTTTGTATTTTTTTTTAACATGAAAATAATTTAATTAGTATATATTTTATTTATTGAAAACTTAAAAATAATGTATAAATTATACTTTTATTTTATTCTTTATTTTATTCATACTAAAAAATATTGTTCTAAATATATTTTTATTTTTGTATATATTTTATTTTATTATACATATTTCATATAATTAATGTATATATGCATACTTTTATTTTATTTAATAGATACTGTAGAATAAAAACATAAAAATACCATATTTTTATTTTTATTATTATTTATACTTAAAAAATACTTTTTCTAAATATATTTTATTTTTTGTATATACACTATTTTATTTTATTGTATATAAATAGTATATTTAATATATTTGTATTCTTAAAAGAAATTAGGGTTTACCCTTAATAAAAAAATAATAATCTTTTTTATTATTCCTTTCTTTTTACATTAAATATTTTTACATATATAAAAATAAACAAAACCTTTTTTGCATATTCATAATATTTTGTATACTTATTTAATTTATTTATTTAAGTATTATTCATTTATTTATTTTGTACCATTTGATTCAATTTGGATGTAATAGTAAAAATAGGGTTTTAATTTCTTGTCAAATAATCCCCATTCAAAATTGTATCCCCCTCCCCATAATCACGTTTTAATAGTGGTAGATTTATTTTACGCATTTACGCTTTCAATTAAGCCATGATTAGAGATTAGGGTTTGTATGCAAAAATCCAAAATCAACAAGTAGCTTGACCTAACACAAAGACAAGAATGCATGCAAATCAATACACAATGCACACTTACACCCATATGGTTTCTTCCACTTGTTGCCTGAAAAATGGGCCATGTTATGCATGTTAAGTACTTTGGCAAAAGAAAAACAAAACAAAAGATCATAGTCCCTCGATGATGCTATCTTGGTTGCCTATACAAAATGATCTAGTCCCTCGGAAATTTGCTAAAGATACTTAACACAATTGCTATCATGGTCTATACGATGACCCGCACCTGTCTCGTTTAACATCCTAATACAAGGTTGTTTACCAAATGCAATGGTAAAACAACATCTGTCAGAAGGGTTAAAAATGTGTAGGAAAGATCTTTAATTAAAATAGGGTAGACAACTCTTAGTTATTTGATCAAAAAACTTGCAAAACATCCTTGCTATTTTCAAACATACTTCACAACAAAATTTCAAAACATTTCCCAAACCAAACTTTCAAAAACATTGAAATCTTTTCAAAAGACAATACACCTTTGTATACATTCAAACAAGAATCATTACAAAGGTTGCCACAACGATGGCCTCTTTTCAAAACATCTTTCAAAACCACACACAAAGCACCATTTCAAACAATTGAAAAAGCAATTGCAAGTGATCTAAACAAGTAACTAAGAGCCCATGGATAACCATGGATGAAAAGGGTGCTTGCACCTTCCCTTTTCATAATCTACTCCCCGAACCCAAGAAAACATCTCAAAGGTCTTTCCTGTGCTTTTTGACCTTTCCTTAGGATAAAATAAAAAGTCGGTGGCGACTCTTGCTAAACCGAAACATTTGCGAACACAAACGCAAAACCTCAAGTCAGTTCTCCCACCGTATCACAGTAACTATAAAACTGCCTAGATGTATGGATATTAGGATTGTATGCGAAAGATAAATCAACGATTAAAAGCTAGATAACCCTAATTGTTCAAAGATAATTAATTGGAAAAAAAATCACACATGCACATGCTCACTCTAGGGTTTGCCTCACTTGGTTGCCTCGGAAACAATGGTCATGTCCCTCGAACGTAGGAATATCTTAGCAAAGAACCACAATTCAAAGTCGTCATAAGGATCATAGTCCCTTATTGTCCCTCGAGTTGCCTACGAGAAATGATCTTATGATGATAGTCCCTTCGAGATGCTATGGTATCCTTACATGTTGCCTTCAATAACCATAAGCGTCCCTTTTGATAGTCCCTCAACATCCAACGACTAGGGTTACCTACTCACTAATAGTAGGATAGCACTGTCTAAAGGTTAGGAGGAAAAGAACGACATTTTCGAGTATAAGTAGATAAGTTCTTAGATGCTTGCTCACCTACACAAAATATTTCAAAACACTTTCAAAAACATTCGCCTTGCTAACACTCTTGAGGACTGATACAAGAGTTATCACAAAGCGAATCACTACACTAAGGCACTTTCAATACAATTTTCAAAACACACAAACACAAGCAATTTTAGAAAATGAGCAAACCTCTAAGAGACCGTAGATGACTACGGATGGAAAGGGTGCTAACACCTTCCCTTTCCATAATCTACCCCCTTACTCAGAATAATCTCAAAAAAAGGTCTTTTTCTGTTCTTTTCACCCTTTCCTTATTGGATAAAAGAAAAGTCGGTGGCGACTCTTTCTTACCGCAACATTTGCAAACAAAAAACACTAACCAGCATTAACAGTCGATTCTGCTACCGTATCACAGAACTGGAAACTCTACTTGGGAAAAATAAGTGGGGCATACCTTAAGATCTAGGCCATTTTTAAAAATTGCATTCTTGTTTTGCTTTGCTTGCTTTATATTCAAGGGTTTTATTGGGGTTATGTAGATCCTACACTCGGATCTGGGGACACCTTTTAGGTAAGTAGTAATAAATTGTGAGGGAATTGGAAGGGGTATACCGACACGGTTGAAGCAATAGCTATGTTGATGTGACACTTTGGTTGGCACCGGTAACCCTTGAGTCAATCAAGGAGAGTACGGGGCTGCTGCGTGGTGTCATAAATCATCAACTAACCTTAGAACCTTTAATTGCACAACTTGGCCAGTAGGATGTAGCGAGATGGCCAGCTATGGTGTATTCCCAAGGTCGACAGATACTCGATGCTACACTCATTAAGGTTTGACTCCTGAGTTTTGTTTGGTTGCGAGTCAATCACCTATTGAACGAAGCTTGAGGGAAAGATCAGTGATATTGAGATCCCTTAGAACCCGATTACTATTTATAGGACAGGTTGAACCAATCCAGCTTCAAGAGGGTATGACCTTAAACCTCATGCAGGCCTTAAACTTAAGGACTTGGTGTGACTTGTTTCTTGCCTACTATACATGTGATTTTTTAGCATAATCATGACATTATAAGCATGTCATATCATACTAACCATTTTAAGGATTTTCTAGGGCTCATCTTTGCTTTTCTTTGTAGGACATGGCATCTGCCTGCAGGAACACTATCCAGATTAACCTTGTGAAAGTGCGTCTCCAACTAAAGGATTTGGCATTAAGGATCCCTGAAAGCTATACCTTCACTAAAAAACATGGTCGGTTGCTAAACCTGGTCACTTCAAAACCCGATGAAGAATTGTTAAAAGTGCTATTTTAGTTCTTTGATCCTTTGCACCACTGCTTCACCTTCCCGGATTACCAGCTAGCGCCTACTATGGAGAAATTTTCTCGGTTGTTGGGGGTACCTATTCTTGATCAGTTACGTTTCAACGGTACAGAAGAACATCCAAAGCCTGAAGAGATTGCTTGAGCTCTTTCCTTACAACGGTCCGATGTAGTGACAAATTGGGAAACTATGGGAAGTGTCCAAGGAATCCTGGTTAAATTTATATTCGAGAAGGCTTACTATTTTTGGGATAAACTGAATTTACAAGCTTTTGAAGAGGTATTGGCACTCCTCATCTATGGGATGGTACTATTCCCTAACGCAGACCAACTCGTAGATGTGAATACGATTAAGGTTTTTTTGTCTCATAATCTGATGCCTACATTACTTAGAGATATTCTACACTCTCTATATGCTCGCAATATAAAGAGAAGGGGGACCCTCCTATTTTGCACCCCTCTATTGGCTAGGTGGTTTATTTTGCACCTACCCAAGTCTATTTTGAAGAATGAGCAGGGTATGAAATGGTCTCCTAGGCTGATATCCCTTACACATTCAGACATTCATTGGTGTTCACGGTCCTCGGAAGATGTTACCATTATCTATTGTTGTGGTGAATTCCTTAATGTCCCTCTATTAGTCATTAGGGAAGGAATCACTTATAACCCTTGTTTGGCACTGTGATAGTTTGGTTATGCGAGAAGGGAGGGTCCTCATGATACACTTATCCAAAGAATTGCCTTCGACTATGAGAATGATGCTCAAGGTTACCGTAAAAGGTTCATGCAAGCTTGGGGCATGGTACATAGGGTTGATAGCAAGACACTAAGGCACAATAATTCCATCCCTCTTGAGCCTTATCTCAGATGGGTACGAGCCCGCGCCCAAAGACTTATGATGCCTTACCCTGCTGTCCTACCAACTATTGTGGAACCAATTGCTGAAGGAGACACTTCTTATCTTGTTCTCCATCTTGACATGCCAACTGATCACGAGGAGCTACAGAAATCCTTGGTTCAACTTAAGGAGGAGCGGGACATGTTTGAAGCTCAATTCTATGCCAGCAAGAAGAAGGTCCTGGAGCTCACTAGGCTACTTCAAGAAAGGAACATAAACGCCTACATTGCACCAAAGAGGATGCGCTCCTGGGAGACCTAATTTTCTTTTGCTTTAGGTTTTATTTAATTGTAAGCCTAAAGGGCAGTCTTTGTAACAATCTGAACTTATTAATACAATTAACGTGTGTTTCTTTTGGTTAAACAAATTTGAGCCTTTAAGAGTCCTTGAAATCATTGCATATGCATACCATCCATAACATTGCATAAACAGGTACCATTACAGGTTTCTCATCTTCTTCGGTGTTTATTTCAGCAATAATATCTTCTAAACAAAGCATCAAAGATCTCCAGGCACAAAATACCCAATTTCAAAAAATGTTCATAGCTTTGGAAAAAGGACAGGAAGATCTGAAGGCCCTTATCCTGAAGGAAATAAAGAAGAAGAAGAAGAAGACCTCTGGTGTTCTGAATCTGGGCAGAAGGTCCAGGGGGCCGCTAAAGCAACCAGTTGATCTGACCTCCTCGTCCAAAGAAGGGGAGAATCAAGAGAGAGAGACAAGGGAGAAGGACCCTAGCCCTGGAGTTTATGATAATGACACGGACTACAATGATGAGCAGTATCCTCCCACTGAGGATAGATACAAACAGTTAGAGGATCGACTGAGCGCTATGGAGATCCAGAGAATACCAGGGCTGGATTTTGAAGAGCTAGGTTTGGTATCTGGGGTGGTCATCCCACAGAAGTTTAAGGATCCAGTTTTCACGAAGTATGATGGGCTATCTTGTCCCAAGCTTCATCTCCGTTCCTATGTGAGGAAGATTCAGCCTCACACTGCTGATAGGAACTTGTGGGTTCACTTCTTTCAAGACAGTCTATCAGGGACTCAGCTTGAATGGTTCTATCAACTGGAGGGAACCAATGTTCGTAATTGGGAGGACTTGGTTGCTTCTTTTTATAAGCATTATCAATACAATGCTGACCTTGCCCCTACTCGTACTTAACTCCAAAGTATATCCATGGGTGCAGGTGAAGGCTTTAAGGACTATGCACCGAAGTGGAGAGATCTGGCAGGGAGATTCCAACCCCCTTTGTCTGATAGGGAGTTAGTTGACATGTTTCTTGGGACGCTGTCTGGTCCTTTCTTCAATCACCTGATTGGTAGCTCCTCAGCTGGTTTTACCGAGTTGATATTAACTGGAGAAAGGGTAGAAGCTGGGATCTGGAGCAACAAAATACAGAAAGATACCTCATCAAGCTCAGTGAAGAAGCACTTCACGGGTAAGAAGGAAGTCAGTTCTATTTATAGCCCAAGAGATCAGAGCAGAGCTGAACACCGTCCAACGGTAAGTACTGTGAAGATACCTAGGCCTGCGACTACCCCACCACGAAATAATCAGCAAAGGATAGAAAGACCGCAAAGGTAGTTTACTCGGATTAATATGATATTGACTAAAGTTTTACCCCATCTGTTAAGATCCAACTTGGCAACCTTGAAGGAGGCTCCCAAGAACCCTAACACCACATCTCCTCGATATAACCCAAACGCTCAGTGTGCTTACCATTATGAGAGTCCTGGACACGATACAAATGACTGTTGGGATATGAGAAATAAGGTACAAGATCTAATTGAAGCCAAGGAGATTGCGTTTGATGCTCCGGAGAAGCCTAACGTCATAACTTCTCCCATGCCTAAGCACAACCATGGAGTTAATGCCATTGATACTGATCTGTTTGTTACCTTCGTTGATGAAGTTTCCATTCCTCTTATGACCGTTAAAAAGAATTTGTTGTTAGCCGGTTTATTTCCGGGTTGTGGTGAAGGTAGCCACATGTGTTCATCTTTGCCCTCTGTTTGCTACTTGCTGAAAGCAGGTGTTCAACACCTGGTGGACAACAAAGAGATTCTGTTCGAAAAGACTTTGATTCCGACTGTTCCGTGTGAAGATGTTGCCATTAAAACCATTTCCGCCAATCCTTCTGAGGTCTCCTCTAAAAGACCTGTTAGGATTACACCTGCTCCAAGAATCTTCCCATTGATAATCACTTTTCCTAGTCCCGTACCGTACTCCTCGGACAAAGTTGTCCCTTGGAATTATGGCGCCGATGTTTACTATCACAATGTTAAACAAGATTTAAAGACTGAAGAGGCTGATACCGATGTCAGTAACATTGTCGAGACCAGTAAGATTACCAGAAGTGGAAGGGTTTTCTCTCTCGAGATCTCCCCGAAGACTATCACTAACCTGTTGTTATTTCATATGTTGTTCCTAACGGTACTTCGGTTACCACTCCCGTTCTTACTCCAATTGTTACCCCTGCTGATGAGTCATCTGGGACTCGGGGAAAAGAAGCTATAGGTGAGCCTTCCCGGACGGAGGCACCTAGAAAAGTTGTTGTAGAATTATCTAAGCAAGAAATAGAGGAAATCTTAAGAATAATTAAGAAGAGCGACTACAATATGGTCGAGCAGCTGGGGCAGACCCCTTCGAAGATATCAATGTTGTCTCTATTGTCATGTTCCGAGGCCCATGCAAAGGCTTTGATTTCATTCCTCAAGACTGCACATGTGCCGCACGAAACCTTAGATGATCAATTCAAAGACTGTGTAGCCAGCTTGACTGCTGACAATGGGTTGGGTTTTTCAGATGCCGGCTTGACACCGAAAGGGAGAAAGCATAATGATACTCTGCATGTCTCGATTGAATACAGGGGCACTATTATGGCTCATGTGCTGGTGGACACTAGATCTTCACTGAATGTTCTGCCTAAGAAGGCTCTCGATCGGCTAGATTGTGAAGGCTTGACCCTAAAGCCCAGTAACATTGTGGTGAGAGCTTTTGACGGGTTTAAGAGAATGGTTCATGGGGAGGTGGACATCCCTGTCAAAGTGGGATCTAAGACCTTTGGGTCCACCTTCTACGTGATGCACATCAGGCCATCATACTCTTGTTTGTTGGGTCGTCCTTGTATCCATGAAGCTGGGGCTGTTACTTCTACCCTGCACAAAATGCTGAAATATCCGGTAAAGGGGAAAATCGTCATTGTGCACGGTGAAGAGGAATATATGGTAAGCCATATGAACTCCTTCAGGTATGTGGAGATAGACGGGGAATTCATATTGACTCCTTGTCAAAACATTGAAGAGGTTCCCCAGTTTTTAGCGTCAACCGAGACTACCACCAGCACCAAACCTCCTCTAAAGATGGCTTCTCTCAAAGATGCCAGAGCATCAATTAAAGAAGGTGGGTGTACCAATTGGGGTCAGCTCCCTGATTTTACTCACAAAATTAACAAATTTGGTTTGGGCTTTACTTCAGGAACTCAAAGGTCTGTTTGACGCGCTCTGGATGGAGGACCTCCCCTACGCATCAGCAATCATGGGGTCAACGCTATTGAAGACAATGAGGAAGATACCGTTGACAGCTGGATCTACGCGACTACCAATGGTGGACCAAGTAACTGGACGACCAGAGATTTTATACAGTTGTACCCCAAAATTTGCCCTCCCATTTCTCATTGATAACTCACCACAAAGCCCTTGGAGATCAAGATCCAGTTAGGGTTTCATCTCCTCAAGACTTCTCCTTGCACTGTTGACCCAAATTAGGGTTTGTGTTTGCACAAAGATGTTTTGACCTAAATTGCCTAAGATGACTTTCATGCTTCATATTGGACTCCCAAGTTTACCTATACCAAGTTTCAAGTCTTGATTCCAATCTTTGCCCAGTCAATTGGACAGTTGACCTAGAAATCAACTGTATTGGGGAAAAAGTCAATTGTGGCCAATTGACAGTCAAATCTCATGAAAATTGACTCACATCAACATCATGAACTCAGATGGACCATTTGATCAAGTTTGGATCACAATTCCACAAGAAATTTGATCAAATCATCAAAAGGGCAAAATGGTCATTTCTAGGGTTTTGATTGCACAAAGGCAAATTTTGACTGTTTGACCTAGCCAATGGCAAACCAAGCTCACATATGGATTCAAGGACCCCATGGAATTGTCTTGACATGCTCAGCAAGTTCAAAAGATCCCAAATACACAAGATTGACAGTTGAATTTCCCAGTCAATTGATCAATTTTGACTGTATACTGAAAAGTCAAACTTTGACTTTTTGGTCAAAATCAAGTGTCAAGATTCATTTTTCATCAAAACATGCCAAATCAGGAAACTTGTTCATCAAGAAATCAAAAAATGCAAATTAGGGTTTGAAATGGGAATTTTTCATAACTTAGAATTTTTTCTAAGTTATGAAAAACCCTAATTTTTTCTCAACTTTGCCCCACTTTCTCACCAAGATTAATTTGGATTCAAGCAAAAGTCAAAACATGAAAGTTGTAGCCTATTGCATAATATACAACTTTGATTCACAAAGTTTTCCCAAAACAGGCTTGTATCTCAAGTTACAATTTTTGGAACAAGGGTACAAAACCATTCTTAACTTAGAGAAAATTTGACCTATTTTAGGCAAGGTTTTTACCTAACTTCAATACCATTTTCCACATACTTCCACTTGGAATTTCAATTTGCATTTCAAAGATGGATTGTAGTACACATTCCAAGATTTCCAAAATGTCCAAGAACTCATCAAACAACCTCATGACTTGAGAGAATCGAATTTTGCAATATGGCAAAAAGTCACTTTGATTCATGACCATTACCATGTTCATAACTTGTGCAATTTTTCAAATCAGCATGCTTCCCTTGATTACAGGCCTCTAAACCATCCAACACTCAATAATTTAATGCATACTCATTGTGCCAAAGTGTTGTTCTATGAGTTCAAACATTACATGCAAGTTTAATCCATTTATGGAAAAAGTGAAATAGCCATTTTTGAAAAGTTAAGCTTTATGTCCAATTAAAAATCCAAGAAGTACAGATCAAATCCCCTTGGCACAAGTTTAGGGACTAATCACTCTGATCAAGACAAGGTTTTACAGCATGTTTAGGGGGCCTCTACCTGTCTAGAACACAACTTGGCCTTTGCTTGCTTAAGTGTTAAGAAACATAGCATATCACAACATAACTTTCATCTCAGCATTAGAACCCTTAAGCAAATATCTTGTACACATTCAAGACATCCTAACTGAGCTAGCACACGACTCCAACACCTCCAATACCTCCACAAACTCAAAATCACCATCAAACTGCCCAAACAGAGCTCTTACTGTAGTTTGAGTGCCATCTCTCATTCCTTTCATGCTTTCTTGCTCAAAGCTCATCAAACACATTCCCTAGCATCACTTGAAGCTAACCCAAACATAAAACACGACCTGTAACTCCTCTAACCAGTTCCACCATTTTCACTTTCTTGTTTTGCAGTTGAAGGTCCATAGCTCGATTCAAGGTGTTTCAAAGCAAAGTAAGCATTGGAATAGCATCACTACACTTCAGGCAAGCTATACAGATCATCATCTTTCCCTGAAAGCTCCCCCATTGCCAGATAGAACTTCAACTGAACAGGTATCTTCTTAAACTTCTAACTCTCAGTGTAGGCATCATTAGCTCTAAGTTTGTGAATAAGAAATGTTCTACTCATGCCCCTGAATCTGTACATGCTTTTACTTTTCATTTATTTTGCCTGAGCTATGAGAATTTAAGGTCTGAATATGGAAGAAAAGTTAGGTTAAGATTTGGGAATGTTAAAATTCTCTCTCATTTCTGAGAGTTAGGATGAGTTCTTTACATATTTAGAATCGTGGCTTGATGATTAACAGTTCTTATGTTGAAAGTTTGTGCAAAAAATCAAGGAATCCAGATGTTTGAACTTGAGTACAGGCGCGCGTTTTTGGACAAGGAGTTGTCTGAAGGTTGAAGAAGAAGCCACATGGGTTGGGCCTGCTTTTGTATTTCTTTTCACACCATATTTTTGATTTCATACCCCCTGAGCCCATTTTGTTTGATTTAATGATTTTTTTGACTTTTCCTTTTTTACTCTGACTTATTTATTTTTCCTAATAATATTAAAAACATAAAAAAACATTTTTACACCATTTTTATATTTTTAGGCATTTATTTAGTTATATTGCTATTTGTATGTAAATAAGTACACAAATATATTATTTAGAATAAATAGGAAAAAATAATGTAAGCATATTTTATTTTCATTTTTATTTTGTTCCATCTTCTTAAAATATTTTATACAAAATATACTTTTTTTATAAATATTAAATATTATTATTTTTGTATATATAATATTTGTTTAGTAAATAATAAAGATATTTATACATATTAGCATATTTAGGTAAATAATACAAAAAATATATACATTTTTATTTTATTAATATTTGACCTAAAAATACTCTTTTATAAATATACTTCATTTTTTATTTTATTTTTGTATATAATAAATAAATACTTGTATAAATTAAACAATATATATATTTACTTAATAAAAATTAGGGTTTTACCCTTAAAACACAAAAACTCCAAAAATGTTACTTTTTTTTTATTTTATTCATTTTTGTTTATTGGACATAAAAAATATCCTTTTTCCATACATATGAAAACCCTTTTTGCATTTTGCATCTTTATTTTATTTTCCATTTAATTTATGCAATTAATTATTTTGTAAATATTCCAAAATTGATGTAATAGCTAGGTTTAAATTCCTTGTCTAAATATCCCCCATTTGAACATTTGTACCCCCCTTCCCATATTGTGTTGTAATAGTGTAGGAATTTTACTTTTCGCACTTTATTGCTTTCTAAATATACCATGCTAGAATTAGGGTTTGTATGCAAATAAAAAGAACAAAATTAGTTTGACCTAGTTTCAAGATAATCAAGCATGAAAATGGACAACACATATCACACTTGCACCCCTAGGGTATTCCACTTGTTGCCTTCAATAAATGGGCCATATTGCATGTTAGGTCTCTTTGGGAAAAACAAATACAAATCAATTGATCATAGTCCCTCGATGACGCTTTCGAAAGTTGCCTAAAAAATGATCAAAGTCCCTTAAAAGAAAATTGCCCAAAGATACTTAGCACCATTGCAATTATGGTCTAAACGATGACCCGCGCCCGTCCCTTTCATCTCCTAACACAAGATTGTCCACCAAATGCAATGGTGGAACAAAATTGTTAAAAGGGTTAAAACATAACAAAAATCTTTGAGAACTTTAGGGTAGATAGCTCTTAAGTACTTGTCAACTTGCAAAATAAAACACTTACCTATTTTCAAACCACACCTCACTACACTTTCAAAACAAACTTTCAAAAAACCCTTGAAACATCTTTTCAAAAAGACAAACACCTTTTGTAAAACATTCGAGTAAAGAATTGTTACAAGGGTAGCCTATACAAGGCATCTTTTTCAAAACACTTTCAAAGCCACGCACAAAGCACCATTTCAAACAATTGAAAACCAAGGCAAGTTGATCTAAGCAAGTACCTAAGAGCCCATGGATAACCATGGATAGAAAGGGTGCTAATACCTTCCCTTTCTATAATCTACTCCCCGAACCCAAGAAAAATCTCAAAGGTTTTTGCTGTGCTTTTTAAACCTTTCCTTAGGATAAAATAAAAAGTCGGTGGCGACTCTTGCTCAACCGAAACATTTGCGAAAACAAACACAAAACCATAGTCAGTTCTCCCACCGTATCACATATACCAATTTGTTTTGTTCAGCAGTAGTTATCTTACTTGTTTTTCGAATTTGTAATAAACAATTTAAACTCTACGGCCTTGTGTCTTACCCGAGGCACAATGGTTTTGTTTGTGAGGGCTATTATATGCCATTTTCATATGTCATCAATAAAACATTGGACGTTTCTTGCATACAAATTTTGCGCTCTTTGTTTTTATTTATTGCTTTTCACTTTATCAATACAGTTATGCCCTTACACACACTCACACATCCAACTGCATATCCATATCCACCCTGGATCCCATTGTTAACAACTCTTCTATTGCCAGTCATGACTTCGAAAATCAGATCAACCAAGTCGAGGACGATGGTGAGAATGATTGTGAGGTACCTGGAGAACTTGCTAGACTGTTACAACAGGAAGAGAGGGCTATAGAGCATCATGAAGATCCAGTTGAGGCGATAAACTGAGGCACAAAGGTAGACAGAAAAGAAGTCAAGATCGGCGCAAATCTGGAGACTAAGATCAAACAGCGGTTGATACAGATGTTGCACAAATATGTTGAGATCTTCGCCTAGTCATTGGGGAAACTACCACAACTATAAATAATCTCTATATCCTGGTAAGCTCGATGATACCAATCAATATCCGAGTGAGTTAGTGCCATGATCTTAGGAGCCCAACGAGGTTCCTTCTTGACATCCCAAAAAGCATCAGATTGTGCCATATGAGAGAAACCACCGATACAACAGAGGCGTGCAACAGATAATCATCCCTCCATGATAAGAATTCCGAAGATGAATAGAGTAATAAGCATCACCCAGCAATATAGGAAATGGGTTTCCAATCATGAAGATCCTGATAGCATTAATGTCAACAAACTTGTCCACATTAGGAAATAAGAATAACCCGTAAGCAAGAAGAGCAAAGATGGCCTCAAAAACAATTGTACTCTTCGTTCTGGCAAAGTAACGAGCTTTCTCCAATAAGAGCTGAGCTGGTAATCCTTTAATTCCTCCTTTAGTAGTCATATGGGCCTCCACCTCATATTTCCCCAGATGAATCAAAGCAGCAATCTCATGTGGTTTTGGCTCACCCTCCAAACCAGTAAAAGGAACACGATCGGTAATAGGTAAATCCAATAAATAAGAATACTCCTCCAGTGTGGGCATCAACTGATAGTCGGGGAAAGTATAGCAATGATACTTGGGATCATAGAACTGGACCAAGGTCGAGAGAATATCCTCCTTCATCTTCAGCTTCATGAGAGGAATAATGGATCCATACTTCTTCCGAAAGACTGAAGAACACTCGATCTCGGGAATTATACTTATCAACTCTTCTATCTTGGGATCCTTGAAACTGTATTTCCCAGTCTTTTCCTTTCCAAAATCCATGGTTAGAAAGTACCTGAGATATTTACAAATAGTCAACCTTTAAATCCCTTGAAATATGGTTTCTTCAAAAGATGCTTATGAGTGCATGGATGCATGATGCAACAATCACACACAAGATCACACATATAGGGTTCATAGGTTCAACGTCACGAGCATAAGGTCGAAGGTACTACCCATAAGGTGTTTGTCTAAAAGTTATCACCTGCGAACAAGGTTCTAGAGATTCCCAGAGTCTACATCCTTCCTTCGGATATTACCAACTTCTCGATTAACTTGGTAATTAGTAATATTCTCAAGAAAGACTCATCCCAGCGTAGTATCGCGTGACAACTATTTTCGGATTACTCCGTCATAGCTTCCACACTACACCTAAAAGGCCAATATGGGTTTGGTATTCTACGGTCCTTAGTTTCAGCAGGCTCCCATGTTGAAAGCAGTATGTCTTCCCGATTACTCGGTAAACGACACTAAAGTCAAAGGGGCCTCCACTGAGTGGGGGATCTCATGCCTCCTTTTTTGGGATTACTCCCTCAAAGTTAACATGACTATACCGCCCGTCCTATCTTAAAGTTTGCTCAAGTTTGGGTATAGGACTTATGAGTAATCACCAAGCACCCTGAAGACCAGGAAAATCCAGACAAATATATATACAACATATAACACAAAAACAATAATAATACATATACATATATAAACAAAGATAGGCTCAACCCACTTAGGGATGGACCGGAAAGAGGTCAACCTTTCCCCAGTGAAGTCTCCATTTTTCTGTAGCGGTAGAAATGTTTTAAGACTAAGACATTGGATTGACTTGACTTATACAAATCAAAATAAAAATCGCCACCACGCTTTATTATTTCCAAAGGAATGGGAAAAAACTGAATAACCCAAAAAGAGGGGGAAAGATTCAAGGTAAGGGGGTTGGTTATGCAAAGGGAAGGTATTAGCACCCTAAACATCTACGGTACTCCGCATGAACCTCTTTCTAAAATCTGTATATTTTGGCTATAAAAAAATGTTGTATAAAAATGGATGGTGGAGGTGAGAAAAGAAATATATTTATTTTATGATTTTTGCACCCGCCGCAGTTGCGAACCTTTAGTTCCTACGTACCACCTTTTCGTGCAATAGGGGATCAGGGTACACGAAGTTCCTCTTTTAAAAATTTAAAACACAAATGTGTTGGTTAGTTTTATGAGGTAAAACATCATCGTCATTGTCTGCGTGGAAAACATACCTACTACCCACAATTATGAGAAAGGAGAATTTGCATCATCTCAAAGTGGAGGATATGGCTTGGATTTTAAAATCAACAATTCCTCACTTAACACCCAAGTGGAAAATATCTCTCTTCACTATATATTGTAGAAGTATAGTTGTTTGCATCACTACAAGGATTGACAAAAGTTCAATCTTTTTTGAGAAAAGTTTAAAGATGAAAGCCAAAGTGGAAAAATGGTTTGAAATGAGATTTGATTGACTTTTAGTCTTCTCACAAAAATGTTAAAGTATTATTAAAATGATTAGGGTTTATTTATAAAAATGTTTGAAAATGCATGGACCCAAGTCCAAGTTTATTATGAAAGTGGTTCAAGTTTAAAATGAGAAGAGTTTTCAAAAGGAGGGAGATAATTTTTGAAATTAAAGAAGATGGGAGGAGAAGAAGAGGCTATCTAAAGCATAAGGTAAAAGCTAGGGATAAGAACCATATAACTAACAAGAAGCCAATACTTGACATTATGAGCCAAGATAGAATTCCCATTCCTTGGATTGAAACCAATCAAGAAAAAAATACTAGACCTCTTGATAGAACCAAACTTTAATTGTATTAAGTCTTCACAAATATTGGGCAGAGTAACAGTTGTATACGGGTGAATTCCAGATTACGGACAAAGGGTGTAATCACAAAAAACCTGCACTCAAAAACAAATAAGCAACCCAATGTCTTGAGGTAAACCTCAAGAACTCCAGACAAAATAATCAGATAAGATCACAAGGTCTCCAAGATAGGCCAAGGTTTCTAATCCTAAGTCCAAGAAAAGTCCCATGCTCCATAATGCCAAGGATAGTAACCAAATAGTCCGAGTACCATTAAAGATTTTTAGGGTTTATGTTGCTTATTAAGTATCTTAAAAAGGAAAAGAAAATCTCAAGTGAGCAAAGCAAAAATGACAAGAAAGAAAATGCTCAAATGAGCAAAGATGAAAATGGCATGAGATGTAAATGCTAAAAGTAAATGGTACATAAAGCATAAAAAAATAAAAGCATAAAGTAAAACAAGTAAATTATTAGTGGTTAGTTGGATGACCGTCTTGAAGCTTGCATTTGGAACTCATTAGAGGATTGGTAGAACCAAACCTCCACATAACAAGTTGCATTTGCTTTTTGTCAAGTATATCATCCATTTGGAATTCTCACAAGTGCCATTTAAAGATCAACGATGTTTAAGTGATCCGTGTTGACCAAAGGTGTTGTAGATCCACTAGAGGATTGGTAAAACCAAAGCCTCCACACAATTAATCTCAAGGTTATTGGATCAAAGAGATCAAATTAACATACTTGTGCTTGCAAACATAAGTTTGGGCCAAGATTGATCATTTATTCGAATCGGGACGAAATTTAGCGCTATGTTAAGTAATCGTAAGTGGACTTATATAGAAGTCACACCTATTTTGAGGCCAGTCAATAGAAATCTATGCACCACTTATTTTGAGACATGATATATAGATCATGCTCCAACAACATCTAGTGCAATAAGAAGGGGATGCGATGAAGAGGGGTGGGAGAGAAAATACAAACCACTTTTGAATTAAATTTAATAAAATTATTATTAAAATCATTTATCCATTTTTTGTGCAGTTAAACTCAACTCCATGGATCCAATGATGTTAACAAAGTTCATGATCCAAAATTTAACCCAAGATCAGCCAGAAAATAGTCACAAAATAATATTACATTTTAATATATACAAAAGGGTTTAAAAATTATTGTTTAAAAATAGAAAAGAAAGAGAAAAATATCAACTATGTTCAAATTAATCAAGAAATAAAAAGTAAGACCATAGAAAAATCAGAAAAGGGCTCAATAGTTTTTATAAATTTTTTGGTAAAAATAAACCAAAAATGATTAAAAAAAATAGCAAAGTCAGAAACAAAAATAAAGTAAAGTCACCATCTTCAACCTCCAGCCAACGTGATTTTCAAGTCTCTCAAACTGTAAAATCAGAAGCTCAGACCTATGTTATTCGCTTCGTCTCTTCAAGACTAAAACAACCACACCCTCGCGCCAAATTTATATAAACTGTAGCTCAAGCAATTTGGAAAGAAAGTTTTGAAAAGGGATTTGAAATTTCATGGTCAAAACGTGTTTCCAGCAAAAGGTAAATGTTGTGACTAGAACCAGGGCAATGAGAGCATCACAATGATATCAGAGTTTTGAATAATTGATGAAGGAATATACCTATTGAAGTTGAGTTGTAGAGCTCTGAAACTGGACTTCTATGGAGCAGTATATGGCATGATTCTAGAATGTAATTATGTGGTTAGCTTCAAGGAAGATCAGGGAAGGTGAATTGATGGAAAAATTGGATTGAAAAAGTCTTGGGAATGGATTTTGAAGTTACTGAATTCTGAGTTGTGGAACAAGTTTGGCAAGGTGATTCTGGCTATCCAAGCTTGATAAAATGAATGGGGAATGACCCTCTATTTATAGGGAATCAAATGGAATGTTCAAGCATGTGAAATGATGAAGTTTGGAGGGAAATCGTGTGAAGTTGCAAACAAGAAAAGTGTGACTTCAAACTTGATCAAAAATCATCTAAAATGCACGTTTTGCTATGCTAATCACTTATGGAAGTTCACTAAACATGTTTAGAAGCAAAAACGCGTAGAAACAAAGTGTTTAGAAGCCAAATCAAGGATTTCAAACTTCTGACTTGGTGAAAAATTCAGTTTCAAATTGCCAACTTCTGACCAATGGCATTCTCAGCTCAAGGGGTCTTAGGACATGATTCTTGATGCTTTATAAAGATGAGGTTACAATATTTGAAATGGAAAAAGAATGTAGTTAAATGGATGCTTGAGCTTAAAGTTGTGTTGAGTCAAAGTTGGAGAAAAAGAGTTAACTTTCCATACTTAGAAATATTTCAAGTTCTTCTTCAAAAATGACCTATAATGTCTTGAATCCAAACATGGTCTTCTACTTGGAATTTGCTCTTGACCAAAAAAGATGGAATGAAGTAGATCTCTTGAATGACATTTTGAAACTTGAACCACTCAAAATATTCAAAATTTGAGAGAGTTATGAATTGTTAAAGTTGGCAAAAAATCATGAAATGACCTATAATATTTTGCATCTTTAAGGCAACTTCCATCCATTTTCTCACTTTGCACATAAAAAAGGCATAAATTGCACACCTTCAAGATCATTATGGAAAAATAATGGGCTCAAGGTGATAAAAATTGACCAAGTTATGATCATTTGAAGTCACACATGGAAAATTGGGGATTCATCTGGAGGACTTGTAATCTTTCTCCCTCATTAAGCCTCTTCCTCATGAAAACTCCTTGAAATTTTGAAGTGATTTGTTGATAACCCTTTGAAGAGAAGGATGTCTTTAGAATCACCCAAAAATACCAAAATATGAGCAAGATACACTTCTTTGAAGTTCAAAACCCTAGCTCTTTAGATCAAGAGAATGCTTTGAGGAACTTTGACAATTTTGAACAAACCTCTTATACCAACACAAATGATTTGTAAATAGAAGTTGTTGAGGATGATAATGAGAACTCATAGGCACCCAAAACCACTTCCATATCTTGAAAATTGAGAGAAATATGCACTTGTGACCAATGGGAACAAAACCTTGTCCAAGCATGACAACTTCTTCAATCAACCGCTTGTACTTTTCAACCAAATTTGATAACCTTGAAAGGTGGTGAACCAAAATAACCTTTCCATGCCATTTCTTCCAAACAAATCCAATGGTGAGGTTTGAACTTCTCAAGCTTTATTTACTAGGGCATGGAAATAAACTCATGAACTCATGGGGTAGCTTGTTAAATCTCATTGCCTTTACCTACATGGATAACAAGCAAGACAAACCAACATTGCATTTTATTAGTTAAAAGAAGAATTCAAGACAAAAAATATTCATGATCACAAAAGAACATAAGTCAAGGTGCTTGGTGATTCCTCAAAAGGGAAAAGCTAAATATAGGGAGGGGAACCAATAATCCTCGTATGATCTTCTTGTGAATGAATCAACATGGTATGATGAAGGGATCTTAGGGGGAAAAATTTGGGTATAACAACTGCCCTTATTTAAGTTTCTTCTATCCGGAGATACGAAGGTTAAAAATATTTGTGTCAACGCGATCGAAGATACTTAAATATAAAACAAACCCTATTTTTGGCCCTAAGATGCCATGCAAATGTTTATGA
Source organism: Vicia faba (assembly GCA_948472305.1). Classification (NCBI taxonomy): domain Eukaryota; kingdom Viridiplantae; phylum Streptophyta; class Magnoliopsida; order Fabales; family Fabaceae; genus Vicia; species Vicia faba. The sequence continues at coordinate 1,033,952,043 of OX451741.1, forward strand.
TCATGAATGCATATGAACAAGTCCAAAGAGACACAAAACACCACTGGGGATGTAACAATAATAAAGAAACAAGAGAGCGACCCCACCAGGAAAATAAATCACTGGTGGATCAAAAGACCTGAATCAAAAAGGATGGTAGAATGGTCAAAGGATACACCAACTTCAACCGAAGGCAAAGCTACCGACGTTCACTAAAGGTAGAGAGAAAATAAAAATAACACCGAGTTCACTGACGATGAACTACCAACTTTCACTGAAGGTAGAGAGAAAAGAAATATCATAACACCGTCGTTCACTGATGATGAACTACCAATGTTCACTGAGGGTAGCAAAAAGATAACAAACATTGACGTTCACTGCCGATGTCCTACCAACTTTCACTGAAGGTATAAAGAGAATATATCATAGCACCGCCATTCATTGACGATGAACTACCAACGTTCACTGAGGGTAGCAAAAAGATAACAAACATCGACATTCACTACCGATGTCCTACCAACTTTCACTGAAGGTAGAAAGAGAAAATATCATAGCACCGCCATTCACTGACGATGAACTACCAACGTTCACTGAGGGTAGCAAAAAGATAACAAACATCAACGTTCACCGCCTATGTCCTACCAACTTTCACTGAAGGTAGAAAGAGAATATATCATAGCACCGCCGTTCACTGACGATGAACTACCAACGTTCACTGAGGGTAGAAAAAAGATAACAAACATCGACGTTCACTGCCAATGTCCTACCAACTTTAAATTAAGGTAGAAAGAGAATATATCATAGCACCGCCATTCACTGACGATGAACTACCAATGTTCACTGAGGGTAGCAAACAGATGACAAACATTGACGTTCATTGTCGATGTCCTACCAACTTTCACTGAAGGTATAAAGAGAATATATCATAGAACCGCCGTTCACTGATGATGAACTACCAATGTTCACTGAGGGTAGCAAACAGATAATAAGTTTCCCTAAAATTATGGCATTTCACCTAGAACGGGTATCAACTTCTTCTTTAACCAAAGCACTCTTCCTGGAAAGGGTAATATATAAGCTGTTTCAAATAAAGAGACTTCCACTGGCCGAGATTTCACAACGAGCTATTTCTTGTGATATTGAAAGTCTTTCCATCCATTGGTGTAATTTGACGACAAACTACAAACTATTCACTCATAGAGGAGATAGCAAAAAAAATTACGTCGACTTTTACAGGGAATCACAAGTTGCTCAAATAAAGAGACCTGTTACTTGTTGTCATGGAGGATTGTAAAAAGAAATGACTTTCTGGGGAAAGAAATATGACTTCCTGGGGAGAAGCCACGATATTCCAGCTGAGGAGATAAAGTCTTCCCGTGCAAAATAAATGCACCAACCAAAACTTGACGTTTTCAGAAATCCAAAGTAAATAATATTGTCGTGGAACCACAGATTCAAACCAGAAATAAATTGGAATGAAACAGTCAACCAAAATACATCCTTTGAGAAATAAACTCAAGAGGGAAAACCAAATCCATCCAAACAAGGAGCTGTACACGAAGGCTAAAGCAAAAATATTCCACGAGGGACAACTCAGTGGGGAAATTGAAAGAATATAGGCTTTCATCTTAAGGTCATCACTCTATTGAAGAGAGGACAACGTAACTTTGCAAAACAGAGTGATAAGTCAACAAAAATATTAACAAATGTCAATGAACAATGATTTTCCAATTTTAGCTATGCATGATGTATGTATGAATGTATGAGTGTTATCGTGCGTATGCTGACAAAATAGATATACAAACACCGGGAGTAACCAGGAAAAACCACCTCGGGCACTAACAACACTCGGCTAAACTTCATCCAAGATGATCATTCCAAGAAAAAGTAAATGCCAATTGAGGAAACAAAACCTACTAGGATGCTTTAGCTTTACTGGGGAGCAACATAATCCGGAAGTAAACAAAACAAAGTGAAAGAATAATACACATACTGGGATAGAACATCCCTCCCCAGGCTTCACTGGGGAAACAAATGTTTTTAAAAGTAACATTTCTACTGGAGATTGCAAAACCAGTCTCAGGTGAAGCAAAATGACACCAAAACATCAAAACATTCACTAGGGAATTTAGGCCTACTTCAATGGTGAGGTTAACGGCATATCCACAAAGGGAAAACCAAAATACATCCTTCACTTGAGAAACAAGGGACTTGCGTTCTTCAAGAGTGATTATGGTACTAACCTCTCTAGAAAAGAACTTTTAACCGATAGAACGAAAACTTCCCTGGAGAAAATGCGGGTTGAAACTTCACATCATGAAAACTCATAAAAGAGGAGAAATGAATCCAAACTTGACCAAGGATACCAGAGTTATAAACCCAGTACGGAGAAAACATCCTGCATGAACCTTCCCGAGGGGAACAAAAACTTCTCAAAACGACTGGAGTTTGTCCATTCCTGGGATCACCATTTTGTTGTTGTTGCTTCATCACAAATCCCAAAGTAAAAGCAAATTATAAATTCTTTTTTGAAAAATCGATTTTGTTATTTAATCTTTTGCTTTGAAATTTATTATCAATAATAAATGGAGTCTTTGAAAGCCAAATAAAATAAGAAGTACAAAGAATTGGGTAAAAGCTCAAATTTAATTAATAGAATGGTTGTCTGCGAATGGCGAGACTCCATAGATGATTACAAAGTTCGGAAAATGGTAATATATAATGGAAAAGATACATTGAGATGCAATGACCACTATCCCCTCTAACAACTTTTGAAATCCTGAGTAGCATCTTCTGTTGAAGTATGGTGAGGATCCGAGAAAATTGTTGCTTCAACGATCAAGTCTTGTCTGACGTAGTTAATTGCCAATAAAGTCCCTAATTTTTGCCTAAGCTTCCCTTGCGGGTTTTCAACTTAGCGGGAAATTTATTTTGTTTATGTCTCTAATTTTTGCCTATACCGCCCTTTCGGATTTTCGGCCTACCGAGACGCTCTTTTTTTGCCTAAGCCTCCCTTTCGGGTTTTCAACTTAGCGAGTTGTTATTTTATTTCTTTAGGCGAAGTATTTCTTGACTGCGTCAGCATTCATGGGACATGGGAACTCCTCGCCATCCATAGTTTCAAGAATTAATGCACCTCCGGAGAAGGCTTTCTTGACAACATATGGGCCTTCAAAATTGGGAGTCCACTTGCCCTTAGAATCAGCATTGAAAGACATGATCTTCCTGAGCACGAGGTCACCTTCTCTGAATTCACGAGATTTGACCTTTTTATCAAAAGATTTCTTCATTCTTCTCTGATATAACTGGCCATGACACAAAGCTGTCATTCTCTTCTCCTCAATCAAATTCAAGTGGTCAAACCTGTTCTAGACCCATTCTGCCTCTGTCAATTTGGTTTCCATTATCACACGTAAAGAGGGAGTCTCCACCTTGATAGGGAGTACACCTTCCATTCCATACACCAGGGAGAATGGGGTTGCTCCTGTTGAAGTGCGGACAAATGTTCGATATCCATGCAGAGAAAAAGGAAGCATTTCATGCCAATCTTTATAAGTAACAACCATTTTATGGATAGTTCTCTTGATATTCTTATTAGAGGCTTCAACAACCCCATTCATCTTTGGCCTGTATGGAGATGAATTGTGATGGACAATCTTGAATTCTTCACATAGTTCTGTCATCATCTTATTGTTTAAATTCGAGCCATTGTTAGTGATGATTCTGCTTGGCACACTATACCGACATATAAGGTTATTCTTAATGAAGCGCACAACCATCTTCTTAGTAACATTGGCATATGAAGCAGACTCCCCCCACTTGGTGAAGTAATCAATTGCTACCAAGATAAAATAGTGTCCATTCGAAGCTTTGGGTTCTATCATCCCAATCATGTCAATACTCCACATCGAGAAAGGCCACGGGGAGGAAATTACATTGAGAAGTTTTGGAGGTACATGGAACTTGTCCGTATAAACCTGGCATTTACGACACTTCTTTGCAAATTTGTAACAGTCGGATTCCATTATCAACCAATAATAACCTTCCCTTAGCATCTTTTTAGCCATTGAATGTCCATTGGTATGAGTGCCAAATGAACCTTCATGAATCTCATGCATCAACATGTCTTCTTCGTGTCCATCCACGCATATGAACAAGACCATGTCATAATTTCTCTTGTATAACACATTTTCACTAAGGAAAAAACTGCCTGCCAATCTTCTCAATGTCTTTCTATCTTTTTTCGACGCACCAATCAGGTATTCCTGAGTCTAAAGAAAATGCTTGACATCATAATACCAAGGCTTTTCATCTGCTACCTCCTCTGTTGTAAACATATGAGAGGACCTATCCAAATTTCGAACCATAATTCGGGGTATATCATTCCAAGTATTCACTTGGTACATAGAAGCCAGAGTTTCCAGAGCATCCTCCATTTTATTTTCATCTCTAGGAATGTGATGGAGTTCGACTTTATTAAAGACGGGTAATAATTATCTAGCATAGTCTTTGTAAGGGATCAAGCCAGGGTGAAGAGTATCCCATTCTCCTTTAATCTAATTTATTACCAAAGCTGAATCACCATACACATCTAGAATTTTAATTCTGAGATCAATAGCTTCTTCGAGACCCATGATGCAAGCCTCGTATTCGGCCATATTATTAGTACAATCAAATGTTAACCTCACGCTAAAAGGAATATGTGATCCATGAGGAGTGACAATTACAGCACCAATTCCTTTACCATAAGCATTCACAACTTCATCAAATATCATACTCCAACTAGATTCAGGGTCAGGACCTTCCTCAGGCAATGGTTTATCACAATCTTTCACTTTCAGAAACATCACATCCTCATCGGGGAATTCATATTCTACAGACTGGTGATCCTCAATTGGTTAGTGAGCAAGATAATCTGCCAACACGCTGCTTTTAATAGCTTTTTGAGTGCAGTATTCAATATCATATTCAGATAACAACATCTTCCAACGGGCAATTCTCCCAGTATGAGCAGGCTTTTCAAAAATGTACTTGATTGGATCCATTTTGGAGATCAACCAAGTAGTTTGATTCAACATATACTGCCGCAAATGCTTTGCCACCCAGGCCAAAGCATAATATGTCTTTTCCAGCATGGAATACCGCGACTCACAATCGGTGAATTTTTTACTGAGATGATAAATGGCGAACTCCTTCTTCCCTATTTCATACCGTTGTCCCAGAATACAACCCATGGATTCATCTAACACTTTCCGATACATAATCAATGGTCTTCCTTCTACAGAAGGGAGCAAGATAGGAGGTTCAAGCAGATATTCTTTAATACTTTTAAATTCCCTTTGGCAGTCATCCGTCCACACACAACCTTGATCTTTATTTAACAACTTAAAGATCGGTTCACATGTTGCAGTCATGTGGGAAATGAATCTGGAAATATAATTCAAATTCTCGAGGAAACCTCTGACTTGCTTTTCAGTTCTTAATGCTGGCATCTCTTGAATTTCCTTGACTTTATCAGGTTCAACTTCAATTCCTTTTTGGCTAATAATTAAACCCAACAATTTTCCTAATCGAACATCGAAGGTGCATTTATTTGGATTCAAGCGGAGACAGTACTTCCTCAAACACTGAAACAACTTCAACAAATCTTCTACATGCCCTTCTTCAGTCTGGGATTTAGCAATCATATCATCAACATATACTTCAATTTCCTTGTGCATCAGATCATGGAATAGGGTTGTCATAGCCCTCTGGTATGTTGCACCAGCGTTCTTCAACCCGAAGGGCATCACTCTGTAACATAATGTTCCCCAGGGTGTGATAAACATTGTTTTTTCCATGTCCTCTGGAGCCATTCTTATTTGATTATACCCGGAAAATCCGTCCATGAACGAGAATACTTTGAATTTTGTTGTGCTATCCACTAACATATCAATGTGTGGAAATGGAAAATCATGTTTTGGACTAGCTTTATTTAGATCTCTGTAATCTACGCACATGCGGACTTTTCCTTCTTTTTTCGGTACTGGGACAATATTGGCAATCCATTGAGGATACACCGATGTCACAAGAAAATTAGCATTAATCTGCTTCAGAACCTCCTCTTTGATATTTACTGCCATATCTGGGTGAGTTCTTCTCAACTTTTGTTTGATTGGCGGACACTCTGGCTTCAATGACAAACGGTGCTCTACAATATATGTATCTAGACCAGGCATATCTTGATAATACCAAGCAACAATATTCGCATACTCCCTTAACAGCTCAATCAACCTGCTCTTCACATCAGGATGCAGCAATGCTCTAATCTTGACTTCCTTCAGATCTTCTTTTGAACCCAAATTGATCACTTCCAATGGCTCTTTATATGGATGAATGGTATTTTCCTCGTGCTCAAGAAACCGTGAGACCTCTTCTAGAATCTCATCATAATCTTCTTCTCCATCCCCATACACAGGACATTCAAAGTTGGGAGAGGGTGCAGGGTCATTGTATTCAACGGGTTTTTAATTAATCTGCACATATGATTTGTGATTGCATTTAGAAACTGACACATATAACAAGTGATCATGCAAATTGAATTTCAGTTATTATTTATTTTGAAAGGTTTTTTCTGATTACCATTTTCCAAGAAAAGTAGAAAATAAAAAAAAACACAATTTGGGAAGCAAAGACAACTTTTATTATTGATTTTAAAAGTCGCAGCAAACAGGTAAGCTCTACAACATTAATACTTCCACCTTGGACATAGTGAAAGCTTTCTCAAAAAAGAACAACAAAACAAATTACTTTGAAACATGTATGCAAGAGGGAACATCAATGGTGATTCAGTTCTGAACCCTAACTCCGTGCGTCACATAATTCGGCATTTCCTGCTCTGCTTCATCTTCTACAATGGCGTTAATCCTGGAAAAAGTCGGATGAAGATAACCCTTGCTTACGGAAGATGTCTTGATACCTGCTTGTAGAAGACTTCGGCTTCATGCCCTCACCTTTGTAATTCTTCAAAGAGAACCCCAAGCCAGTTCTGTTCTTGTTCACAGGTGGATCCATAATTCTTCCCCAAACTTCACTATGACCATTACGCACAACCTGCTGCATGTCCTTAAGCGAAACCATGGAGTTCTCATTTCCTCTTATGTTGTCAATGGATAAGGCTTGGAACTGGGTTCCAACAAAAACTTCATCCTCCTCTACAATGCTGAAAGAGGATAAATGAGATATCAACAATGCCTGTTCCCCATTTATGATCACTACTTTCCCTTCACGTACAAACTTTAGCTTCTGGTGTAAAGTTGAAGTGACAGCCCCCCTCATGTATCCACAACCGTCCTAGCAAACAATTATAAGCGGGAACAATGTTCATTACCTGGAAAGTTATCTGAAACAAATGTGGTCCTATATGAATAGGCAAGTCCACTTCACCAATAACAGATTTCCTTGACCCATCAAACGCTTTCACAATGATGCCACTCGGGCGCATAGGAATTCTTTGATATTTCAACTTTATAAGCGTACTCCTCGATATAACATTCCACGCAGATCCATTATTAATCAGCACATTGGATAATGAATCATTCTTGCAGTTCATAGAGATGTGGAGGGCCAGGTTGTGATTCCTCCCTTCATCTGGTAATTCATCATCGCGGAAACTCAAGTTATTACATGATGTAATGTTTCCTATTACGCTGCTGAATTGGTCTATTGGCATATCACTCTCCATAAAAGCTTGTTCCAGTACCCTCATACAGGATTCTCTCTGAGCAGAGGAGTTCATCAATAAAGCTAAGATAGATATTTTTGAAGGAGTCTGCAGTAGCTGATCTACAATTCTGTAGTCGCTCATCTTGATTATATTCAAAATATCATCCACTTCTTTCTCTAACGTAGCTCCACTAGTCTCACCCGTAGCCTTCTTAAGTTCATCATTTTCAGCAATTTTCTTTCTAGCACCAACATCTCTTCGAACAACTGGTGCAAACACACGACCGCTGCGGGTCACCCTGCTATTTTCAGCTATATTCCCAACATCAGGCATTGGCTGGATGGGAACTTCCACTCCATCCTCTAAGATTGTAGAATTGTATTTATAAGGCACAACCTTGTCTGACTTGTAGGGGATAGGACCCGACAAACTAATCACCAATGGGGTAACATCTGGCTTACTATAATACTCAACTTCAAAATGGGCGGGTGCACCAAAACAAGGCACGATGACTTTTACCCCATTCTTAAACACAATCAGTCATCAATAAGTCATTTATGGAAAACAAATCTTCGTCTGAAGAGAAATACTCATCTGCGGAGGCATACTCTTCATCTGACTCTTCTTCAGCCAAAAAAGCCTCAATCATATCAATCTCATGGTAATCATCCCTCTGACTTGTGACCTTGATAGTTCCATTGTCTAACAACAACTGAACACCCTTCCTCACGATTGAACATCCTCGTGGGTCTCGACAGCAAACTCGGCAAGATCCATATTGGTGTTCCACCTGACCAACCGTATGGCAGAAGGTAACATGCAACTGCACGAGGTCCTCATTCATATACTCTACATAAAAAATTATGAATTCTCTAGGACATCCAGAAACCATATTCACTTCCTCTTCATACTCTGCCCTAGGTGTGATTATATGGATGAGGCCCTCATCCATCATCTCTTGTAAATCAGCCTTTATCTTATCGCAACCCTGTATGTATTTACTACAAGTAGCACAACCAGAATGGTCATGCATATAGTAGCTGAATTCACAAAGGTCTGCATGTATTTTCACCAAATCTCCTCTAACTAGATGAATATCAAAAATCCGGAAGTCGCATGGACAACCAGCCACCATATTCACAACATGTGCTCCTCCATGCTTGGGTAGAGGATTGTCTTTCACATTAGGACCCACATCCTTGAAAGATAGAATACTAGACTTCACCAATTTCTGTACCTCAGTCTTCAAAGGATAACAATTCTCAACATTATGCCCTGGTGCTCCCTAATGAAAAGCACATGTTTGGTTTGCCTTGTAATACCAAGGCAATGGTGATGGTACGACGGGAGGTGATCGGGTCTGAACCAACTTCTTCTGAATTAACGCCAGTAGTAACTCTGTATAACTCATAGGAATAATGTCATAACTCTCCCTTCTCTGATTATACCCTTGATTCCCCTGCTGGGACGGTCTCTGATAAGTAACGGTAGTTGGAGCAGCACTCATAATGGGAGTAACTGAGGCGACTTGCTGATGACGCTGATAATTCCTTCTAGGAGTATTTACCCTCCTCTCTTGTATAAAAGCATTTACATCTCCTTCTTTTTTCTTGGTAAACCCATAGGATGGCCTCTTCACACCTCCAGATCCTTCATTCTTTGTAAAACGGCCTTCTCTTACAGCCTCTTCTAAGCGAATACCCATCCCTACCATTTCAGTAAAGTCACTTGGCGCACTTGCTACCATCCTCTCGTAGTAGAAAGCACCCAACATCTTCAAGAAAATATTAGTCATCTCCTTCTCTTCCATGGGAGGAATCACCTGGGCGGCTACCTCACGCCATCTCTGTGCATATTCTTTAAACGATTCCCTGTCTTTCTGAACCATGGCCCTGAGTTGATCACTGTCAGGCGCCATGTCCATGTTGTACTTGTATTGTTTGATGAATTCTTCTCCCAAATCATTAAAAGTATGGATATTGGCATTGTCCAAACTCATATACCACTTCAGCGCAACACCAGTCAAACTATCCTGAAAAAAGTGAATCAGCAGACGCTGATCATTAGTATGGGTAAACATTCTCCTTATGTACATCACCATATGAGCACGAGGGCAAGTGTTGCCCTTGTACTTCTCAAACTTCGGGACTTTAAACTTAGCAGGTATCTTAACATTCAGGACCAAGAATAACTCATTCACATTCTGCCCAAATAGCTCTTTTCCCTCAAGGGCCTTCATTTCTCTCTGCATCTTATCAAACTGCTCTTGAAAATCATTCATTCTGTCATAAAGACCCAAGTCTTCACTCGGTGGAGGGAAAGGAAGACACGCATCATCATTAACAAATGGAACCATATTCACCCAAGGAGGTGCAGCAGGAGCAGTATGCACCACATGAGGTGCAGGAGTAACAATAGTCTGAACAACTGGAGTATCTTGAGGACCAAGATTTAAACCTTCAAGTGCAAAATTCTCTAGAATTCCCCATGGATAACCTTGGGGCATGCGATTCTGAACAACAATTGGAGTAGAAAATACGGGAACAGTCGGAGCTTCAGTAGTTGCCCTTGTTGGTTGAGGTTGAACACTTGGTGGTTGATTCTGAGCAGCCACCAGAGCTTCCATCAGAGTAGTCAGATTAGCCATGCTGGCCTTCAAAGCAGAAACTTCCTTGCGCAACTCGCGATTTTCTTGTTCTAAGTTATCTATGTTTTTTCTGAAATTAGCCTTAGTGTTGTAGTGGTGAGTCAGCTTGCTGAATGAAGTAAAGAAGCTTGGTAAGACACCTGGATATGCATAACAAATGCAATAAATACGTGCAATATGATGCATGATATGCAATGCACATGATTAATTTTATTTTGTTATTAATATTTCAAGGGATTTAAAGTTTATAGACATATTGCAAACATCAAAGTAATAACGCATTTGAAATACTGAAAAATTTTATTATGACAACTCCAAAATGGGTTACAGGTTTCAATGATCCTGAGTACAAGATGAAACTAAAATCTAAAACCCTGAGAAATAGAACTGATGAAGATCACTCTATACGCTGACGCTTCCCCATGAGCCTGGCAATCTGAGCCTTCAACCTCTGGTTTTCTTCCGCATATCTGGTGGCAACCTCCTTCCAATCATCTGAATCAGGAAGTGAGTTATCATCACCTGATTGAGGCTTAGGAGAAAATAAATCCCCTTGCCTCTCCATAGACTCTATCGCTCGACTCTCAAGGATCTCAATCAAGTCGTCTTTCTCCTTCAAGTCTTCTCTATAGGAACTCTCTAAAGTTTGGAACTTGTTCTTCCAAGCATCCTTTTCCTGTTTCATCCTAACCAAAGCAAGTTGAAGCTCTTCTAGATCATCTAATAAGGGGGGAGTGGTCTTCACAAATAGATTAGGCATGGGTGTCTCCCGGGAATACGACATCTTTAACTGAATATCTCTGAATCGGACCCACTGAAGATATGGCTCCAAAGACACAACACCCCTAGGTCCCAAATTCTTCCTACTCCTCTTATGAATGTGACGCCAGGCCTTCGCAATCTGCTTCCTAGCTTCCCTATGGTCTTCTCCTTCCTTCAGAAAGAAACTACTCAAATGAATACTATTTGGTTTATCCCTCATCGGATAACCGAGCTGTCATCGTGCAAGAACAGGGTTATAGTTTATTCCTCCCTTTGTACCAAGAAGAGGTACATTGGGGAAACTACCACAACTGTCAATAATCTCTATATCCTGGTAAGCTCGATGATACTAATCAATATACAAGTGAGTAAGTTCCATGATCTTAGGATCCCAACAGGTTTCCTTCTTGACATCCCCAAAAGCATCAGACTGAGGCATATGAGAGATAAACCACCGGTACAACAGAGGCGTGCAACAGATAATCATCCCCCATGATAAGAATTCCAAAGATGAATAGAGTAATAAGAATCACCCAACAATGTAGGAACTAGGTTTCCAATCATGAAGATCCTGATAATGTTAATGTCAATAAACTTGTCCACATTAGGAAATAAGAACAAACCGTAAGCAAGTAGAGAAAAGATGGCCTCAAAATCAACTGTACTCTTCATTTTGGAAAAGTAACGAGATTTCTCCAATAAGAACTGAGCTGGTAATCCTCTAATTCCTCCTTTAGTAGTCATATGGGCTTCCACCTCATATTTCCCCAGATGAATCAAATCAGCAATCTCATGTGGTTTTGGCTCACCCTCCAAACCAGTAAAAGGAACACGATCGATAACAGGTAAATCCAATAGATAAGAATAATCCTCCAGTGTGGGCATCAACTGATAGTCGGGAAAAGTATAACAATGATACATCAAATTATAGAACTGGACCAAGGTCGAGAGAATACCCTCCTTCATCTTCAACTTCATGAGAGGAATAATGGATCCATACTTCTTCTGAAAGTCTGCAGAACACTCGATCTCGGGAATTAGACTGATCAACTCTTCTATCTTGGGATCCTTGAAACTATATTTCTCGGTCTTTCTCTTTCCAAAATCCATGGTTAGAAAGTACCTGAGATATTTACAAATGGTCAACCTTTAAATACCTTGAAATATGGTTTCTTTAAAAGATGCTTATGAGTGCATGGATGCATGATGCAGCAATCATGCACAAGATCACACATATAGGGTTCATAGGTTCAACGTCACGAGCATGAGGTCAAAGGTACTACCCATAAGGTGTTGGTCTAAAAGCTATCACCTGCCGAACAAGGTTCTAGAGGTTCCCAGAGTCTACATTCTTCCTTCAGATGTTACCAACTTCTCGATTAACTCGGTAATTAGTAATATTCTCAAGAAAGACTCATCCGAGTGTAGTATTGCGTGACAAATATTTTTGGATTACTCCGTCATAGCTTCCACACTACACCTAAAAGTCCAAGATGGGTTTGGTATTCTACGGTCCTCAGTTTCAGCAAGCTCCCAGGTCGAAAGCAGTACGTCTTCCCGATTACTCGGTAAACGGAACTACATTCAAAGGGACCTCCACTGAGTGGGGGATCTCATGCCTCCTTTTTTGGGATTACTCCCTCAAATTTAACATGACTATACCGCCCGTCCTATCTTAAAGTTTTCTCAAGTTTGGGTATAGGACTTATGAGTAATCACCAAGCACCCCGAAGACCAGGAAAATCCAGACAAACATATATACAACATATAACACAAAAAACAATAATAACACATATACAGATATAAACAAAGATAGCCTCAACCCACTTAGGGATGGACCAACAAGAGGTTAACCTTTCCCCAGTGAAGTCGCCATTTTTCTGTAGCGGTAGAAATGTTTTAAGACTAAGCCATTGGATTGACTTGACTTATACAGATCAAAATAAAAATCGCCACCGCGCTTTATTGTTTCCAAAGGAATGGGAAAAGAGTGAATAACCCAAAAAGATGGGGAAAGATTCAAGGTTAGGGGGTTGGTTATGTAAATGGAAGGTATTAGCACCCTAAACATCTATGGTACTCCGCAGGAACCTCTTTGGAAAATATGTATATTTTGGCTATAAAAATGGATGGTGGAGGTGAGAAAAGAAATATATTTATTTTATGATTTTTCCACCCGCCGCGGTTGCGAACCTTTACTGCCTACGTACCACCTTGTCGTGCAATAGGGGATCAAGTTATACGTAGTTCCTCTTTTAAAAATTTAAAACACAAATGTGTTGGTTAATTTTATAAGGTAAAACATCATCGTCATTATCTGTGTAGAAAACATACCTACTACCCACAATTATGAGAAAGGAGAATTTGCATCTTCTCAAAGTGGAGGATATGGCTTGTATTTTAAAATCAACAATGCCTCACTCAACACCCAAGTGGAAAATATCTCTCTTCACTACATATTGTAGAAGTATAGTTGTTTGCATCACTACAAGGATTGGCAAGAGTTCAATCTTTTTTGAGAAAAGTTTAAAGATGAAAGACAAAGTGGCAAAATGGTTTGAAGTGAGATTTGATTGACTTTTAGTCTTCTCACAAAAATATTAAAGTATTATTAAATTGATTAGGGTTTATTTATAAAATTATTTGAAAATGCATGGTCCTAAGTCCAAGGTTATTATGAAAGTGGTTCAAGTTTAAAATGAGAAGAGTTTTCAAAAGGATGGAGATAATTTTTTAAATTAAAGAAGATGGGAGGAGAAGAAGAGGCTATCTAAAACATAAGTTAAAAGCTAGGGATAAGAACCATCTAACCAACAAGAAGCCAATACTTGACATTTTGAGCCAAGAGAGAATTCCCATTCCTTGGATTGAAACCAATCAAGAAAAAGATACTAGACCTCTTGAGATAACAAAACTTCAATTGTATTAAGTCTTCACAAAAATTAGGCAGAGTAACAGCTGTATATGGGTGAATTCCAGATTATGGACAAAGGGTGTAATCACAAAAAACCTGCACACAAAAACAAACAAGCAACCCAATATCTTGAGGTAAACCTCATGAAATCCAGACAAAGTAATCAGATAAGATCACAAGGTCTCCAAGATAGGCCAAGGTTTCTAATCCTAAGTCCAAGAAAAGTCCCATGCTCCATAATTCCAAGGATAGTAACCAAATAGTCCGAGTACCATTAAAGATTTTTAGGGTTTATGTTGATTAGTAAGTATCTTAAAAAGGAAAAGAAAAGCTCAAGTGAGAAAAGAAAAAATGACAAGAAAGTAAATGCTCAAATGAGAAAAGATGAAAATGGCATGAGATGTAAATGCTAAAAGTAAATGGTACATAAAGCATAAAAAAATAAAAGCATAAAGTAAAAAAAGTAAATAATTAGTGGTTAGTTGAATGACCATCTTGAAGCTTGCTTTTGGAAATCATTAGAGGATTGGTAGAACCAAAGCCTCCACACAATAAGTTGTATTTGCTTTTTGTCAAGTATATCATCCATTTGGAATTCTCACAAGTGCCATTTAATGATCAACGATGTTTAAGTGATCCGCATTGACCAAAGGTGTTGTAGATCCACTAGAGGATTGGTAAAACCAAAGCCTCCACACAATGAATATCAAGGTTATTGGATCAAATTAACATACTTGGGCTTGCAAACATAAGTTTGGGCCACGAATGATCATTTATTTGAATCGGGAAGAAATTTAGCGTTATGTTAAGCAATTGTAAGTGGACTTATATAGAAGTCGCACCTACTTTGAGGCCGGTCAATAGCAATCTATGCACCACTTATTTTGAGACATGATATAGAGATCATGCTCCAACAACATCTAGTGCAATAAGAAGGGGATGAGATGAAGAGGGGTGGGAGAGAAAATACAAACCACTATTTGTCACAATATCATTGGATCATTCCATAATTTTTTTAGAATTTAAAAATGTATAAAAGTATTTTTAAACATTTAAAACAATTCAAATAAAGTGTAAGTTTATAAAAAATACCAAAACACAAAATTAAATTGTGAAAAAATAAAAATCAGATAGAGAATAATAAAAAATATTTTTCATAATTTTTTCAGATTTTTTGGACTTAAAATGAATTTTCGATGATTTTTTGAAATTTAAAACAATTAAAATATAAAAATCAGAAAAAGAAAATAAATGTAAAAATATGTGGACCATTAGATGAGAGTCAAAATGCATTAGTAACTAAATCCAAGGGATCTGGCGCGTTGTGCATATCATGGTCATTAGTGAATAAAGTACTGAATCAAATATAAATCAGATTTTCAAAAATAATAAGTGGCGTGCCATCATTGGTTGGAAGATGACACGTAGGTCATCTTCAACCTCCAGCCAACGTGATTTGTAGGTCTCTCAAACTATAAAATCAGAAGCTCGGACCTATGCCAATCGCTTTGTCTCTTCAAGATGAAAACAACCACACCCTCATGCCAAATTTATATAAACTGTAGCTCAAGCAATTTGGAAAGAAAGTTTTGAAAAGGGATTTGAAATTTCATGGTCAAAACGTGTTTCCAGCAAAAGGTAAATGTTGCGACTAGAACCAGGGCAATGAGAGCATCACAATGATATCAGAGTTTTGAAGAATTGATGAAGTAATCTACCTATTGAAGTTGAGTTGCAGAGCTCTGAAACTGGACTTCTATGGAGCAGTATAGGGCACGATTCTTAAATGTAATTATATGGTTAGCTTCAGGGAAGATCAGGGAAGGTGAATTGATGGAAAAATTGGATTGAAAAAGGGTTGGGAATGAATTTTTAAGTTACTGAATTCTGAGTTGTGGAACAAGTTTGGCAGGGTGATTCTGGCTATCCAAGCTTGATAAAATGAATGGGGAATGACCCTCTATTTATAGGGAATCAAATGGAGTGTTCAAGCGTGTGAAATGATGAAGTTTGGATGGAAATCGTGTGAAGTTACAAACAAGAAAAGTGTGACTTCAAACTTGATCAAAACTCATCTAAAACACGCGTTTTGCTATGCTAATCACTTCTGGAAGTTCACTAAACATGTTTAGAAGCAAAAACACGCAGAAACAAAGTGTTTAGAAGCCAAATCAAGGATTTCAAACTTCTGACTTGGTGAGAAATTCAGTTTCAAATTGCCAACTTCTGACCAATGGCATTCTCAGCTCAAGGGGTCTTAGGACATGATTCTCAATGCTTTAGAAAGATGAGGTTACAAGCTTTGCAATGGAAAAACAATGGAGTTAAATGGATGCTTGAGTTGAAAGTTATGTTGAGTCAAAGTTGGAGAAAAAGAGTTGACTTTCCATACTTAGAAATATTTCAAGTTCTTCTTCAAAAATGACCTATAATGTCTTGCATCCAAACATGGTCTTCCACTTGGAATTTTCTCTTGACCAAAAAAGATGGCATGAAGTAGATCTCTTGAATAACATTTTGAAACTTGAACCATTCAAAATATCAAAAATTTAAGAGAGTTATGAATTTTTGAAGTTGGCAAAAAATCATGAAATGACCTATAATCTTTTATATCTTTAAGGCAACTTCCATCCATTTTCTTACTTTGCACATAAAAAAGGCATAAATTTCACACCTTCAAGATCGTTATGGAAAAAGAATGGGCTCAAGGTGATAAGAATTGACCAAGTTATGATCATTTGAAGTCACACATGGAAAATTGGGGATTCATCTGGAGGACTTGTAATCTTTCTCCCTCATTAAGCCTTTTCCTCATGAAAACTCCTTGAAACTTTTGAAGTGATTTGTTGATAACCCTTTGAAGAGAAGGATGTATTTAGAATCACCCAAAAATACCCAAAGATGAGCAAGATACATTTCTTTGAAGTTCAAAACCCTAGCTCCTTAAATCAAGAGAATGTTTTAAGGAACTTTGACAATTTTGAACAAACCTCTTCTACCAACATAAATGATTTGTAAATAGAAGTTGTTGAGGATGATAATGAGAACTCATAGGAACCCAAAACCACTTCCATATCTTGAAAATTGAGAGAAATATGCACTTGTGACCAATGGGAACCAAGCCTTGTCCAAGCATGACAACTTCTTCTATCAACCCCTTGTACTTTTCAACCAAATTTGATAACCTTGAAATGTGGTGAACCAAAATAACCTTGCCATGCCATTTCACCCAAAAAAATCCAATGGTGAGGTTTGAACTTCTCAAGTTTTATTGACCAGGGAATGGAAATAAGCTCATGAACCCATGGGGTAGCTTGTTAATTCTCATTGCCTTTACCTACATGGATAACAAGCAAGAAAAACCAACACTGCATTTTATTAGTTAAAATAAGAAATCTAGACAAAAAATATTCATGATCACAAAAGAACATAAGTCAAGGTGCTTGGTGATTCCTCAAAAGGGCAAAGCTAAAAATATAGGGAGGGGAACTAAGAATCCTAGTATGATCTTGTTGTGAATGAATCAACATGGTATGATGAAGGGATCTTAGAGGCAAAAATTGGGGTACAACAGTAAGGTCTGGTAAACTTCTAGGGTTCATCGTCAGTGACAAAGGTATTCAAGTAGACCCTGAAAAAGTAAAGGACATATAACAGATGTCGGCTCTCCGTACAAAGAATGAGGTTATAGGTTTCTTTGGACGCCTAAATTATATCGCCATGTTCATTTCACATCTGACTGCTACTTGTGATCCCATCTTCAAGCTTCTGAAGAAAGATTAAGTGGTAAAGTGGAATGACGAATGCCAGACTACTTTCGAAAGAATCAAGGAATACCTTCAAGAACCACTAACTCTGATGCCTCCGGTTGAAGGAAGACCTTTGATATTATACTTAACAGTGCTAGACAATTCAATGGGGTGTGTGGTGGGGAAGCATGACGAGTCTGGTCGAAAAGAGCATGCAATATACTACCTTAGAAAAAAGTTTACCGACTGTAAGACAAGATACTCACTGCTCGAGAAAACTTGATGTGCTTTGGCATGGGCTGCTCATCGACTAAGATAGTATATGATGACCCACACTAATCTGTTGATATCTAAGATGGATCCAGTCAAATACATCTTCGAGAAGCCCGCACTCTCTGGAAGAATAGAGAGATGGAAGATGATCTTAACCGAATACGATATACAATATACAACCCATAAAGCAATCAAGGGAAGTGTATTGGCTGATCGTTTGGCTCATCAGGCCGTGGATGACTACCAGTCCATGAATTTTGAGTTCCCGGATGAGACTATTATGCTGGTGACTGACTATGAAGAACCTGGACCGAATGAAGGACCTGAGGAAGGATCCCGATGGACCATGGTTTTTGACGGAGCTTCAAACGCACTCGGTAATGGCATTGGCGCTGTAATCATATCTCCTAAAGGTTGTCATACTCCTTTCACTGCCCGACTATGTTTCAAATTCACTAACAACATGGCAGAGTATGAAGTTTGTATCATGGGTCTCAAAGCCTCTATCAATCTCAGGATCAAGTTCTTAAATGTCTTCGGGGATTCAGCGTTGGTGATAAGCCAAATCAAAGGAGAGTGGGATACAAAGCATACGAACCACATCCCGTATAAAGAGCACGTATTGACGTTACTCCCACACTTTGAGGAGGTAACCTTTGAACATTTCCCATGAGAGGAGAGTCAGCTAGCGGACGCGCTAGCTACCATGTATTCTATGTTCAAAGTCGGGTGGGACAACGAAGCTTCTCGAATCACCATTGAAAGGATGGATGAACCAGCACACTGCTGCGAGATTGATACTGAAGAGGTAGCAGATAAACCTTGGTTAAACGAAGTTAAAAGGTATCTCGAGACTCAAGAGTATCCTGAAAGGGCGTTTATGAATGATAAGAAATTTCCGAGATGGTTCACTGAGAAATTCTTCCCCAGTAATGGAATCCTCTACAAGCGCAACCATGACTCTACCTTACTGCGGTGTGTAGACAAGAGCGAGGCGGAGAGGATTATAACAGATTTACATGAAGGTACCTTTGGAACCCATTCCAGTGGACATACCATGGCTAAGAAGATCCTACGGGTAGGATACTACTGATCCACCATGGAAGCAGATTGTTATCAGCACTCCCGAACTTGTCATAAGTTCCAAATCTATGCTGATAAGGTGCATGTGCCTCCGGTTCCTTTGAACGTCTTGACGGCTCCTTGGCCCTTTGCAATGTGGGGCATTGGCATGATCAGTGAAATAAGACCTACCGCTTCCAATGGGCATCACTTCATCCTGGTGGCCATCGACTACTTCACAAAATAGGTTGAGGCGGCCTCCTTTGCTACCGTTACCAAGAACGTTGTGGCGCGGTTTATCAGGCATAACCTGATTTGTTGGTATTGTTTGCCAGAGAGAATTATCACTAACAATGGTACCAATCTCAATAACACGATGATCACCGAGCTCTGTAAGCAATTCAAGATTCGGCATCATAACTCTTCTCCTTACCGGCCAAAGATGAATGACGTTGTTGAAGCAGGTAACAAGAACATCAAGAAGATCATACAGAAGATGACGGTGACATATAAAGACTGGCATGAGATGTTACCATTTTCTCTTCATGGGTACCGTACCTCATCACGGACGTCAACAGGGGCAACACCCTATTCTTTGGTATATGGAATGGAGGCAGTCCTGCCTATTGAGGTCCAGATTCCTTCTTTAAGGATTATGAAGGATGCGGGTTTTAACAAAGACGATTGGATCCAGACTTAACTTGACCAACTGAATCTGATCGATGAGAAGAGACTTACTACTCTCTGTCATGGTCAGATGTATCAAAAACGGATGATCAAGGCTTTCAAAAAAAAAGTCATACGCCAAGAGTATCAAGTCGGGGATCTAGTGATCAAGCGCATCATACTACCGCAAGGTGATCCCAGGGGCAAATGGACTCCCACATACGAAGGGCCATTTGTGATTAAAAACATTTTCTCGGGTGGAGCCATGATTCTAACCACCATGGACAGTGACGATCTTCCTCACCATATCAATATGGACATAGTGAAAAGATACTACGCATGATAAAACACCCGCTAGGTTGACTGGCCTAGGCAAAAATAAGGGTTTCCCAGCGAACCAAAAGGGTTCGGGCAAAAATAAGGGATGAAAACAAAAAATATGTACACTCGGCAAGTCGAAAACCTTAAAAGGCGGCTTGGGCTAAAAAGGGTATCCCGGAGGACTGAAAACCTGAAAGGGAAGTCCAAGCAAAAGTTATGGATGTAAAGCGTATCATTATGTCCCATTGGATCACCTTGCGACCAAACCTCAATATCAACTGTCAAGCTCGAACGACACCGATCAATCTAATCAGCTTCGGACAAGCAGCAAATTGATGAGACGCTGAAGACATCGGCAATAGCAGAATTGAAACTCAATGGGATTGCTGCACATTGATGTTTTCTTTTTGTTGTACACAATATTGTATAGATTCCATTTTTACGGCGGCGTTCTCTTACTAGAGCGTTAGCCTCCTTGTACAAAATGCCTGTTATAGGCCAACTTCGAAAATTAATACAAGTCATTTTTAAAAAACTACTTATTTTTCCTTTTTCTGTTTTGTTTTGCAAGAACGTCCAATGGTTTATTCTTGACATATGCATTTGAATATGATTGTTGTTCACAAATATTCACATAGTAAATAGAAATACAATTGCTCGTAATATAGGAAACAGGGGCAAAAACTAAAAAATGTCAAACCCGACAGTTACTCTGTCCAGTAGGTACCGGGGCAGAGACAACTTTGAAGCACAATCATTAGTACATACGACCTCGTGACATCTATACTCCACAGAGAGTAAAGGTAATCAAAGCATTGACATCAGCTTCACCAAAATAGGAAGTATTCTCCCCAGCCAGGTTCCTTCAGAAAGCTGACATTTATATTCCCCAGTCGAACTTCATAATCGCGAGCGGGTCATAAAGTTTTCTCCCGAGTAGAGTTTATTTCTTAGAATACAGAAGCTTAATCCCCGAAAAAGATTCATCCTCCAGTAGAGTTATTTCCCCACAGAGTTATTCTCAAGCAGAGGCTCTCTCCGGCAGAATCTCCATAAACAAGGAGAAAATCTCCAGAATAGTCATTTTTGTTCACCATCCCCAGCGGAAATAGAAAAAAACACGGCTTTTTACAACAGTCAGGAATGCTATACTCTCCAACAGTAGTCAGGGATTTATTTTCCCATACTCGTATATGTCACAATAACATCTCATGTTTATACATCATGACATGCGCATACATATTTCATACAACATAATGTCATTTATTTTGAGAACATCATCCCACAATGCATTTCATGCATCACATATAATTAATCCTGTTATCTTTTCAGGAAAGACAATTATCATTAACCAACCCGCATGATTAAATGAAGCAAACTTACCTAGGTTCCTTCTCGATTCATATGCAGTTTTACCCAAACTCCTCACGAAGCAGCCTTACCCAGGTTCCTTCCCATAAGACCTACTATCCAGGCTATCATCTTGAAGAAACCCTACGACCCAGGTTCCTTCCCATAAGCCCTACTATCTAGGATTTCATCCTGAAGTAACCCTACTATCAAGGTTCCTTCCCATAAGCCCTACTATCCAGGCTTTCGTTTCGAAGCAACCCTACTATCCAGGTTCCTTCCCATAAGCCCTACTATCCAGGCTTTCATCTTGAAGTAACCCTATAATCCAGGTTACTTCCCAAAAGCCATACTATCCAGGCTTTCATCTTGAAGTAACCCTATTATCCAGGTTCCTTCCCATAAACCCTATTATCCAGGATTTCATCCCGAAGTAACCCTACTATCCAGGTTCCTTCCCATAAGCCCTACTATACAGGCTTTCATCTTGAAGTAACCCTACTATCTAGGTTCCTTCCCATAAGCCCTACTATCCAGGATTTTATCCCGAAGTAACCCTACTATCCAAGTTCCTTCCCATAAGCCCTACTTTCCAGGATTTCATCTTGAAGTAACCCTATTATCCAAGTTCCTTCCCATAATCCCTACTATCCAGGCTTTCATCCCGAAGTAACCCTACTATCCAGGTTCCTTCCCATAAGCCCTACTATCAAGGCTTTCATTTCAAAGTAACCCTACTATCCAGGTTTCTTTTCATAGCCCTACTATCCAAGCTCCTTCCCTCTTATCTCCGGACAACAGTTTACAACACTGCAAGACCTGGACCTTTGGTTTTGATTTATCTTGCTGGTATTTTAGTTTTGAATCTTGTAGGGATGTAGCTACAGACAAAAACAGTCACTATAGCGTTTAGTGACGGTTTTGTCCATAGGTAAAAGGCTGATACCTAAAACAACAGTTCTGAGGAAGAAGGTGATCATGTGGCTGACTCCCACTGACCGGTTTGAATTCTGGCGTGCTTCCTGAGGCATAGCACTTTATTTCTTTTATATTGTATTTTTTTGATTATGCTAACAGATAAGCCATCCAGCCCAGACGGTAAAGCAAGCAAGCATGTAAGGGGAAGGACCTGGGTTCGATCCCAAGTCCAGACATTTTATTATTTTCCTAACAAGTGTTGCAGGATTCCATACTCCACACAACCAAGTGCTTATCATGCACCACAAGATCCACACCATTTGATCAATCTCCTCCCAGATCCAATGTCTCATGCAGGCCAGGTCCATGATGCACCCTCAGGCGTGGCCCTCACTGGATCCAGACAATTGATTGGGCCAAATGATTTGGGCTCAACAAAAATCAACAATGCACCCCCTTGATCTGCTTTCATCACAAGCCCAAACTTATTTCTTTCCTTTATTTCTTTTATCTTGTAATTATTTGTTAATTATTTCTTTTTACAAAAAAACAACAAAAATCATTTTTTATTAAATAAAAAATAACAAAAATATAGAATTAGGTTTATTTAAATTAATTAATATTGAAAATAATTTAGTTTAATTAGATTAATCTGGTTGTTTTAAATTAATTAAAATAAACTAGAAATTAGGTTTAATTTGCAATTAAATTGTTTTTCTCATTAAAAAATACACAAAAATATTTCTTTAATTAATTAGATTTTTTAGGCTTCTAATTTATTCTCATGTTTAATTCGTCGCGCGCGCCTTTACTTTCTTTTAATTCAAGTTATTGTAACTGTTTCAAGTTTGTAATAGATTAATTAGGTTTATAATTTCTGCATCTTTATTTTCAGTCAAATATTTATGTATCTGCCTAAAAGCCTTGTAATAGTTAGGACTTTAATTTCTCGCACTCTTTAATTTCCACAATTATAAAACTTCCTAGATGTATGGATATTAGGATTGTATGCGAAAGATAAATCAACGATTAAAAGGTAGATAACCCTAATTGTGCAAAGATAATTAACTGGAAAAAAATCACACATGCACATGCTCACTCCTAGGGTTTGCCTCAGTTGGTTTCCTCGGAAACAAAGGTCATGTCCCTCGAACATAGGGATATCTTAGCAAAGACCCACAATTCAAAGTCGTCATAAGGATCATAGTCCCTTATTGTCGCTCGAGTTGCCTACGTGAAATGATCTTATGATCATAGTCCCTTAGAGATGCTAAGGTATCCTTACATGTTGACTTCGATGACCATAAGCGTCCCTTTCGATAGTCCCTCAACATCCAATGACTAGGGTTACGTACTCAGTAATAGTAGGATAGCACTGTCTAAAGGTTAGGAGGAAAAGAACGACCTTTTCGAGTATAAGTAGATAAGTTCTTAGATGCTTGCTCAAAACAACTTTTTGCACTTACACAAAAATATTTCAAAACACTTTCAAAAACATTCGCCTTGTCAACACTCTTGAGGACTGATACAAGAGTTATCACAAAGAGAATCTCCGCACTAAGGCATTTTCAAAACAATTTTCAAAGCACACAAACACAAGTAATTTTAGAAAATGAGCAAACCTCTAAGAGCCCATAGATAACTACAGATGGAAAGGGTGCTAACACCTTCCCTTTCCATAATCTACCCTCCTTACTCAGAATAATCTCGAAAAAAGGTCTTTTTCTGTTCTTTTCACTCTTTCCTTATTGAATAAAAGAAAAGTCGGTGGCGACTCTTGCTTACCGCAACATTTGCAAACAAAAAACGCAAACCAGTATTAACAGTCGATTCTGCCACCATATCACACTATCACTAGGACAGGTTGAGCGAACTAAACTTCAAGAGGGTACTTACCTGCAAACTCCATGCAAGCCTAAACCTAAGGAATTGTCTGCTTTGTGTGTATATAATTATTTGCATATAAACTTGCTTACTTTGCATACTTGTACATAACATCATACCATAGCATTTTCAATAACTGTTTCAAGGATCTCAAGGGCCTATGATGCAGGGTCATGTTGAACCAGACGTCTATCAAAGGACAAGAGGATTTATTTTCCTCTAACCAAACACCGTCAAAGATCAAGTACAACAACTTGAGTCAAAGGCTATGACCCACTCGACATGGTGAGCTTAATTCTCGTGGAAGGACATCCACCGATACAAAGTTCTCCAATCAAAGCTATTGTTCAAAGTTCAACTTCTAACATTTTCTTGTGTTTACCCCGTGAGATCCTTCAAAACATGCATCCACATATCATGCAT
Source organism: Vicia faba (assembly GCA_948472305.1). Lineage (NCBI taxonomy): Eukaryota > Viridiplantae > Streptophyta > Magnoliopsida > Fabales > Fabaceae > Vicia > Vicia faba. The sequence continues at coordinate 1,033,976,696 of OX451741.1, forward strand.
CATATCATGATAGGTTTCTCCCATATAGGTCTCCTTATCTTCTTACGGATTATTTCAGTAAGATGGATATGGAACAAACGGTGAAAGATCTCCAAGCTTAAAACGCTCAATTCCAACAAATGTTCCTGGCTTTGGCTAAGGGGAAAGAGGACCTGAAGACTCTTCTTCTCAAAGACAAGAAGAAAAAGTCCAAGAAGTCAGTAGGCGTCCTGAACTTGGGAAGAAGACTTAAAGGACCAGTCAAGGGAGCTCTAGATCTTCCAACTCCATCCAACATGGGGGATAGTCATGAAGAAGAAAATAGTTTGGAGATTGATGGAGTCGAAGCTGACTACTCGGAGGAACAATATCCTCCGGCTAATGACAAGTACAAACATTTAGAGGATCGCCTCATTGCTATGGAAATTCAGTAGATACTTGGCTTGGATTTAGGAAACATGGTGTTGTACCCCAAAATTTGCCCTCTCTTTCTTCAGGAAATCATCTTGGATTCTCAGAGTCCCTCTGAAACAAATCCAAATCCTGAATTGTCATTTTTGTCCAAGCAAACCATTTACAAGAGCAAAATGATCACACAAGCTCTAAAGGCAACACTTTTATCTTGAGAAAAATTAAATTCTAAACATTTGGAATTTTTCTCTAAACATGGGTGTTTAAGAAGAAAATAGCGCTTCAGAACTTCTGGACCAAACTCCAGATAAAAACGGTCAGAAGTTGCAAGCTTGGCTCAACGCAGTCAGAAGTTGGCTCTTCAACAGCTACATCAACTCAGTCAGAAGTTGCAAACGTGGTTCAACACGTAAGCCTCAGACAGAACATGACTCTTTCAGCAGTTACGCAAGTTCAGCCAGAATTTGCTAAAGGAACGCAAAGGAAGCAAGGAAGTCTGAAGGCTCCTTCAGAACATGCTGAAATCAGAAGATGAAAAGGTCAGAAGAGTGGGTATTACACTGATGCAGAATCTCTAAGCCCAGGATTTCCAGAAGCAAATCCAAGGAACGTGTCAGAAAGTCAGGAGAATCCCCAGAAGTTGCTAAGGCAATAGGAGGCCAAGACCAGAGCATGGTTTACGTTTGTTTTTGGTAAAGCAGAACTGCTGGTTAAAGTTTTCCTCCTATTACCAGAATGTTGGTATTGATAAGTCTCATCACCATTTAATGCTCATTAATGCTCCCAACCACTCCTGAACATTCATCCAAGTAGTCCCTTCACGTTTGGCTTGGTAAATGCCTTTATGCAGGTTCTGGCATGGGTCTACGCGCCACCGTCCATCTAAGAGGTCACTTCTCCCCAATCCATGTCTGTTGTTCCAGCCTAGGCTGAAAGGCTATCTGTTATCACAACTTCCCAGGAATTTCTTTCAAAGAACAATTCAACCTCTGTTGTCGCCTTTAATGTTCAAGAAATCCACAAGAGCTTTTCCTATAAATAGGGAACCATTGTCCACTGAAAAAGGGTCAAAAGAAACAGAAAATTTGCTAGAAGAGAAACAGAAATCTTTAGCAAGAAAGTGCTGTGAAACTCTGCCAAAATCTCCAGTGTTTCATAACTTTGAATTTCTTACTTTCAAACCTCATCAGTACCCAGTTTTCTGTGACTAAAGAACACCCTTTCAACTTCTGACCATATATACGCATACACCTTCATCTACCCTTTTCAAAAAGAACCTGTCCAGAACACCATCAGAGCCAAAAGCTAGCTCTCATCCACAAACTTTTCCAACAGCCAGGTAAGCACCTGCTGACCTTCATCACGCTGCTAAGCATATTCAGCTTTGCATGCTCAAATGAACATAATGTAAATATCATATTGTTGTTGTTTGTGTTCTAAGGATTTTCATACCTCAGAACATCTTGAGTCAGCCTAGAACCTTCTTGTGACCTTGTTAGTTTTGTCCTCTGAAATACTTTGACATTTGCTGGAGCTGTTCCAAACATGTTTTCTGTTGTGTGGAAAAATAACAAAATTGCAGATGTTCTGATTAACACAGGGAGAAGCCAAGTGCTGACTTTGAAGTTAGCACATCTGAAGCCTGTTTTGCTGTCAATAATATCAGAACTTATGAGAATTATTGTATTTCCAGCAGGATCAGAACTTCTGATTTCCCCAATAACAAACTTTTGTCTTGCAGCGCAGGGGGGTCAGAACTTCTGATCTTCCCACTAACGGGTTTCTATTTTGCAGGTGCTAGAGTCAGATGTTCTGACTCATACAGTTTAACCAAAAGGTTGATCATCTGGCAGCGGGCCTGAGTCAGAACTTCTGATGACCTCTCAGCAGCGCGCTGGCTCCCTCTCTCTTTCTCTCTATCTTGTTTTCGTTATTTTCTTTTCTTGTCTATTTTTCTCGTTGAACCACCCCATGTACAAATGTGTATCCCCACTCCCTAATTGTTGTAATAGCGTAGGATTTTATATTTCTGCTTTTTATTGCTAGTAATTAGGGTGTGTATGGCAAGATAAAATCAATGAAATAGAAAATCCTAATTCAAAGATAAACTCTTGTATGCAATAAAACACACTTGCACACTAACACCCCTAGGGTTACATCCACTTGTTGCCTTCAAAAATGGGCCATGTTACGCGTGTAAAGTATCTTGGTAAAACAAACAAAATCAAAAGATCATAGTCCCTCGATGACGCTATCCAAAGTTGCCTTACAAAAATGATCTTAGTCCCTCAAAAGAAATACTAAGATACTTTTCAACATTGCTATCATGGTCTATACGATGACCCGCGCCCGTCCCGTTAACATCCTAACACAAGGTTGTTCACCAAATACAATGGTGAAACAACACTGTCAAAAGGGTTAAGAACATAGGAAAGATGTTTGAGTAAAATAGGGTAGACAACTCTTAGTTACTTGATCAAAAATCTTGCAAAACATCCTTGCTATTTTTTTCAAAACACACTCCACAACACAATTTCAAAACAACTTTCAAAATATTGAAAACCTTTCAAAAAGAAAAACACCTTTGTATACATTCAAACTAGAATCATTACAAAGGTTGCCACAATGATGGCCTCTTTTTTCAAAACACCTTTCAAAACCACACACACAAAGCACCATTTCAAACAATTGAAAATGCAAAGCAAGTGATCTAAGCAGGTAACTAAGAGCCCATGGATAACCATGGATAGAAAGGGTGCTAATACCTTCCCTTTCTATAATCTACTCCCCGAACCCATGAAAACATCTCAAAGGTTTTTCCTGTTCTTTTTAACCTTTCCTTTAGGATAAAATAAAAAGTCGGTGGCGACTCTTGCTAAACCGAAACATTTGCGAATACAAAACGCAAAATCCCAAGTCAGTTCTCCCACCGTACCACAGAACTGGCGACTCTGCTGGGGAAATGTTTAAAAGTGGAGTAACCTTAGGGATTAGATCACCCTTTTGCATGACTAATTGTTTGCTTTGATTGCTTTACATTTTGGTTCTCTTGTTTGGGCTTGAAATCCTACACCCGGATTTGGGGAAACATTCATAGATAGCAATACGTTGTGGAAACTGTGTGGGGTATACCGACACGGTTGAAGCAATAGCTATATTAGTGCGACATATTTGTGAGTATCGGTAACCCTTGAGTTCAATCAAGGAGAGTACGGGGCCGCTGAGTGATGTCACTAAGCACTAATAACCTAGAACCTTACTTGACCATCTTGGCCTTTTATTAGGGGTAGTGAGATGACCGGCTTTGGTGCAGTCCGAAGTTGGTAGATACTCGATACTACACTCATTGAGGGTTGTTTTCTTGGAATATTTTGGTCGCTAGTTAAGTGGCTAAACTAAAACAATGAACACGGAAAACAATCCAATGATATTGAGCTCCTTAGAACCCGGTTACTATTAATAGGACAGGTTTTTTGAGCCAACTACACTCAAGAGGGTACTTACCTATGAAACCCCATGCAAGCCTGAAACTAGGGTTTTGTGTGAATTGCTTGTACATATGGTTGTGCATACATCATGAACATCATAAAGCATCATATGCATCCACTAACCATTTCAAGGATTTGGATCTTCATCTTTGTTCTCGTTTTGTAGGTCATGGAAATTTTTCGCAGGAAAACTATCCAAGTCAACCTTGTGAGAATCCCTCCTCAACTCAAGAGCTCACATCCAGAACTCCAGAAAGCTCTCCCTTCAGTGAAAGACATGGTAGACTGCTCAGCCTAGTCAACACCAACATTGAAGAAGACATGGTAAAAGTGTTGTTCCAGTTCTTTGACCCCCTTCACCACTGTTTCACATTCCCCGACTACCAATTGGTGCCCACTTTGGAGGAATTTTCTCAACTCCTGATAATTCCTATTCTTAATCAACTACCCTACAACGGTACGGAAAAAGAACCAAAGCCTGAAGATGTTGCTCGAGCACTACACTTGCAATCGTCTGACATCAAGGGGCATTGGGAAACTAGAAGCGGTGTCAAAGGCTTCTTGGCAAAATTCTTGTTTGAGAAGGCACAAGAGTGTTGGAATTCATTGGATCTACAAGCCTTTGAAGAAATTGTGGCACTCCTCATTTATGGGTTGGTCTTGTTCCCAAATCCTGACCAGCTTATAAATGTCAACGCCGTCAAGATCTTCTTATCCAAGAATCCCATACCAACATTGCTTGGGGACATCCTCCACTCATTTTACACACGAACAATGAGAAAGAGGGGTGTTCTCATGTGCTGTACTCCTCTCCTGGCAAGGTGGTTTATTTCGCACTTGCCACAATCTGTTTTGAAGAATGACCAAGGCTTAAGGTGGTCACAAAGATTGATGACCCTCACACACTCTGATGTACATTGGTGTTCTCGGTCCAGAGAAAATATCATCATCGTTGATCGTTGTGGGGAGTTTCCTAATGTTCCATTACTTGGCATTAGAGGAGGCATTACCTACAACCCTTGTCTAGCTTTGAGACAATTTGGATATGCACGGAGGGATGGCCCTCATGACATGCTAATTCCCGACCTGGTTTTTGACTTCGACAACAATGCGCAAGGACTTCGCCAAATATTCATCAGAGCTTGGAGGATGCCTAACAAGGTAGATAGCAAGACACTGGGGCACAAGAACTCCATCCCTCTTGAGCCTTATCTCAAATGGGTACGAACCCGAGCCCAGAGTCTAATGATGCCTTACCCTCATATTCTCCCTTTGATTAAAGAGCCCGTTAAGGAAGGAGAGGTTCCCTACACCATCCTATATCCTGACATGCCAACATCATGGGAGGAAATGCAGAAGAGTTGAATCCAACTCAAGGAGGAGCGAAATACTTTTGAAGCCAGCTTCTATGCAAGCGAGAAGAAGGTTTTGGAGCTTACCCGCCGACTCCATGAGGAAGAGACCCTCAACACCTACATCGCACCAAAGAGGATGCGCAACGTCTTTTTACCTTGAGAAGCTTTTTTGTAATATTTGGCCCATGGGGCATTTATGTACTGACAAAATTTCTTCTTATTAATATGACGTGTGTTCTTTTTGTTTGCAACAATTTTGAATTTCTAAATCCTTGAATGCATTACATGAATAAACATATCATTCATCATATGCATAAGCAGGTCTCCACACCAGGTTTCCTTATCTTTCTGCTATTTATTTCAGTAAGATGGATCTCAAACAGACGATCAAAGATTTGCAGTCTCAAAACTCACAGTTTCAACAACTCCTAATGGCCTTGGCAAAGGGTCAGGAGGATCTGAAAGCACTGCTTGGGAACAAAGAGCAAGAGAAAGTGAAAAAGAAGAAGAAAAGAGTGGGGGTAGCTACCCTGGGAAGAAGGTTTGAGCGTGAAGCCAGAAGAGTTCTTGAATTTCCCTCCGCGTCTGAAGAGGAAACCAGTAAAGGAAAAGGGGCTGCAGTACCTTCTGAATCCGAAGCTGAAGAGGAAGAGGCTAAAGAACATGAAGACTACTCTGAGCAACAATACCCGCCCGCAGACGACAAGTACAAAAACCTAGAGGATAGGCTGGCAGCTATGGAGCTGCAAAGGGTTCCCGGGTTGGATTTTGAAGATTTGGGATTAGTTGCTGGAATTGTGATCCCTCCAAAGTTTAAGGTGCCAATTTTTGCAAGCTATGATGGGCTGTCTTGCCCGAAGATGCACTTAAGGTCGTACGTCCGAAGAATTCAACCTCACACATCCGACAGAAATCTTTGGGTGCACTTCTTTCAGGATAGCATGTCTGGTACTCAGCTAGACTGGTTCTACAAGCTCGAGAGGTCAGAGATACATAGTTGGGAAGACTTGGAAGCTGCCTTTTATCGCCAATATCAATATAACTCTGACTTGGCACCATCCCGTACTCAGCTACAGAGTATGGGGATAGCCTCAGGTAAGGGATTCAAGGAATACGCCCAAAAATGGCGCGACTTAGCCGGAAGAGTGCAGCCACCTCTTTCTGATAGAGAACTAGTTGACATGTTCTTGGGAACCTTATCTGGCCTGTTCTTCAACCATTTGATCGGTAGCTCTTCCGCAGGGTTTACTGAGTTAATTCTGACTGGCGAACGGGTGGAAGCCGGTATAAAGAATGGGAAGATTCAAAAGGATGCCTCTGCATCTACAAATGTCAAGAAATCATTTCCAGCGAAGAAGGAAATGACTGTTATGTACTCTCAGAGAGGAGTGGGAAGAACTGAGTGCCGACCGACTGTGGGGCCGTGATGATCCAAAATTCATCAAATGATCAGCCTCGTGGCAATCAGTCCAAACCAAATCAGCAACGGGTAGAGCGGCCACAACGGCAGTTCACCCGCATCAATATGACACCCGCGCAAGTTCTTCCATATTTGTTGAAGTTGAATCTGACTGGTTTAAAGGAGGCACCGAAAAACCCTAACACCACATCTCCATACTATCATGCCAATGCCAAATGTGCCTACCATTCTGACAGCGCCAAACACGACACCAACAATTGTTGGGCGCTAAAGAGTAAAATCCAAGACTTGACAGATGCAAAGGAGGTTGAATTCGATGCTCCAGAGAAGCCAAACGTAATATCCGCTCCGATGCCGAAGCATGGTTGAAGTGTCCATAATATCGAAGAAGATCTGTATGTTTCTGTATGTTTCTGATGCAAAGAAGATTGCCACTGTTGTTTCTCTCTACCAATCAACTGTCCATTGCTGAGGAAAGGCATCCAAGGCCTGATGGACAGTCACCAAATTCTGTTTGAAAAGATTCCTTCTATTCCAACCCCTATCGAAGATGTTTCAATAATCACCATTTCCACCGATCTTTCCAAGGCCGTCAAAAAGCCTGTTAAGATCACATCCTCTACAAAGATTGTTCCCTTGAAAATAACCATGTCTGGGCCTGTCCCCTACAGTTCTGATAAGTTAATACCATGGAATTACGATGGAGAAATCTACTACCATGTTGTTAAACAAGTTGAGATAACTGAGGAGAACTCTGATAAAGAAGATACCGGTATTGGAAACATTGTCGGTACAAGCATAATCACCCGAAGTGGGAGAATATTTTCTCCAGAGATTTCCCCTCCAAAGGCAATCTTTGGACCCTCAGCTGCTGCCAAAGTTACTCCTGCACCGATAAAACTTTCCGCAAGAACTCCGTTGATTGAAGAAGCTGTTATTCCTGTTGTTGTCCCTCCTACTTCTGCTGATAAGGGGAAAGGGATCCAAGATGAGCTCTTCAGGACGAGGGCTCAACCTTTGATCATCCCTGAAACCTCTAAGAAAGAGATGGAGGAGATTCTGAAGATAATTAAGAAGAGTGATTATGACGTGGTAGAGAAACTGGGGCAAACCCCCTCGAAGATCTCCATGTTAGCATTACTACTTTGTTCAGAGGCGCACACCAAAGCATTGATAAAATTTCTGAAGACAGCCCATGTGCCCCAAGAAACCTCAGCCGATCAATTCCAAGATTGCGTGGCCAGCCTTACCGCAGACAACGGCCTAGGTTTCTCTGATGCTGACCTGACTCCAAAAGGAAGAAAGCATAATGACGCATTACATGTGTCAGTAGAATGTCAGGGGACTACTCTGGCCCATGTTTTAGTCGACACGGGTTCCTCTCTGAACGTGCTGCCTAAGAAGGCTCTCGACCGATTGGATTGTGAAGGCTTGGAATTGAGGCCAAGTAATATCATTGTAAGGGAATTTGACGGGTCAAAGAGAATGGTACATGGGGAGGTAGACATTCCCATTAAAGTAGGCACATAAGTGTTCTCCTCAACTTTCTATGTGATGGACATCCGTCTGTCATACTCTTGCTTGCTGGGGAGACCATGGATACATAATGCAGGGGCAGTCACTTCCTCCCTACATCAAATGCTGAAGTACCCTGTCAAAGGGAAAATCATAACCGTGCATGGTGAAGAAGAATATATGATCATCCATCTGAACTCCTTTCGGTATGTAGAGGTGGAGGGCGAATTCATTGAAACACCATTCCAGCACTTCGAGGAAATTGCTCCCGAAGTTGCAGTAGCAAAGGCAGTAGCTGAGGTACCCAAGCAGGTGGCCAGGATGGCATCTCTAAAAGACGCAAAGGCTGCGATGAAGGAAGGGAAGAGATCAACATGGGGGCAGTTGCCTGATATTCCTCACAAAACAGACAAGTTTGGTTTAGGATTCACTGCCGCAGGGCAGAAAGCTATGCGCCACTCAAAAGTTGAAAAAATACCCATCAAGATTTCTCCTTTTGGAATCAATGCTTTGGAAGGTGAAGACGAAGAGCACAACATTGAACACTGGATCTTCCCAACCATCGAAGGAGGACTACGCAACTGGGAGGCAAAAGAAGTTGTCCCCATTACTTTTATTAATCAGTAATCATCTGTCAAACATTTCCTGTGGTCTGTAACAATTACTTTTGAACAATCTGCACGCTACTTTTTCACCTCATGCCTTGCCCGGGACATGTAGGTCCATTTGTAAGGGTTTTGATTATCTTCATATTCATATGCCATGTTTAATGATTCATTGGACTTTTTTCATTGATAAACTGCTATGTTCATTTTTTCCTTCCCTTTGCATTTTGTTTGTTTAAGGATGGCTATCCCTTACACACACCCACACTCACAAATGCAGGTACCCATCCACTCCAGATTCTATGGGTGACTATTCTGCTATGTCCTTCAATAACTCTGAAGATCTGGTCAATCAGGTTGAGTATAAAGATGACGAAGGTTGTGAAGTACCAGGGGAACTAGCCAGACTTCTACAACAAGAAGAAAGGACCATCTTGCCTCACGAAGAGTTGTTGGAAACTGTCAACTTAGGAACAGAGGAAGACCGGAAGGAAATACAAGTGGGTGCCAATCTGGAACCAAGTGTCAAGGAGAGCTTGATACAGCTGTTAAATGAATACATCGAAATCTTCGCCTGGTCTTATGAAGACATGTCGGGTTTAGACACAGATATCGTGGTTCACCGTCTCCCTACAAGAGAGGATTGTCCACCGATCAAGCAAAAAGTCCGTCGAATGAGGCCCGACATGTCTGAGAAGATTAAAGCAGAAGTAATGAAGCAATTCGACGCTGGCTTTCTGGCTGTTACATCCTATCCACAATGGGTTGCTAACATTGTGCCAGTACCTAAAAAAGATGGCAAGGTCAGAATGTGTGTGGACTACCTGGATTTGAATAGGGCCAGCCCTAAAGATGATTTTCCGCTACCGCATATCGACGTTTTGATCGACGACACAGCTTAGCACAAGGTGTTTTCCTTCATGGATGGATTCTCAAGTTACAATCAGATCAAAATGGCCCCCGAGGACATGGAGAAAACAACCTTTGTTACACAATGGGGTACCTTCTGCTACAAGGTGATGTCGTTCGGACTGAAGAACGCAGGGGCAACTTATCAGCGCGCCATGGTAGCTTTATTTCATGATATGATACATCATGAGATCGAAGTTTACGTAGACGATATGATAGCTCGATCAAAAACAGAGGAGGAACACCTTGAACATTTGCAGAAGCTGTTTGCCAGGTTGAAAGAATACAAACTCAGGCTGAATCCAAGTAAGTGTACTTTTGGAGTTAGGTCTGGTAAACTTCTAGGATTTATTGTCAGCAACAAAGGCATTGAGGTCGATCCAGCAAAAGTAAAAGCTATACAAGAAATGCCTGCTCCCCGTACTGAAAAGGAGGTTAGAGGGTTCTTGGGGCGCTTGAACTATATTGCCAGATTCATCTCTCATCTGACATCCACCTGTGAGCCAATCTTCAAACTATTAAAGAAAGATCAGGTAGTCGAATGGAACGACGATTGCTAAGCTGCTTTTGATAAGATCAAGGAGTATTTGCTAGAACCTCCTATTCTGATGCCACCCGTCGAGGGAAGACCGTTGATCATGTATCTGACCGTCTTGGACAACTCAATGGGGTGTGTTTTGGGCCAGCATGACGAGTCTGGTCGAAAAGAGCATGCCATTTATTACCTTAGCAAAAAGTTTACCGAGTGTGAGACTCGCTACTCACTGCTCGAGAAAACTTGCTGCGCTTTGGTATGGGCTGCTCGCCGACTAAGGCAGTATATGCTGACTCATACCACCTTGCTGATTTCCAAAATGGATCCTATCAAGTATATCTTTGAGAAGCCTGCTTTATTTGGAAGAATAGCTAGATGGAAAATGATCTTGACTGAGTATGACATCCAGTACACCACCCAAAAAGCCATAAAAGGGAGTGTACTAGCTGACCATCTAGCTCATCAAGCTATCGAAGATTATCAACCCATGAGATTTGACTTCCCAGACGAGGACATCATGAACTTAGACAACATTGAAGGTAACGGACCGTATGACGGACCTGAAAATGGATCCCGATGGACCCTATACTTTGATGGTGCTTCAAATGCACTGGGAAACGGTATCGGTGCGGTACTCATTTCCCCGGAAGGTTGTCACACGCCTTTCACGGCCCGACTTTGCTTCAGTTGTACCAACAACATGGCTGAATATGAAGCTTGCATCTTTGGTCTCAAGGCTGCTATAGACTTGGGGATCAAATCTTTGATTGTATTTGGGGACTCGGCTTTGGTTATCAGTCAAATCAAAGGAGAGTGGGATACTAAACATCCTAATCTTATCCCATACAAAGAACATGTCCTAACATTGTTGCCTCATTTCGAGCAAATTACCTTTGAGCATTTCCCGCGAGAAGAGAATCAGCTAGCAGATGCTCTGGCTACAATGTCTTCCATGTTTAAACTCAACTGGGATAACGAGGCTCCCCAAATCACCATCGAGCAAATGGATGAACCTGCGCATTGTCATGAGATTAATACCGAAGAAGCAGTGGAACAACCCTGGTTTCACGAAATCAAAAGGTATCTCCAGACTAGAGAATATCCCGAAGGAGCTTCCGTAAATGACAAAAAGTTCCTAAGGAAATTTGCTGCCAAGTTCTTCCTGAGCAACGACATCCTCTATAAACGCAGCCATGATTGTGTTTTACTCCGATGTGTGGATAAAGCTGAAGCAGAGTTAATCATGACTGAGATACACAGCGGTACATTTGGCACCCACTTGAGCGGGCATACGATGGCTAAGAAGATCCTAAGGGCAGGCTACTAGTGTTCTACCATGGAAGCTGACTGCCATCAACATTCCCGTACTTGCCACAAATTTCAAGTCTATGCTGACAAGGTTCATGTTCCTCCTGTTCCTCTCAACATTCTGACAGCTCCTTGGCCGTTTGCAATGTGGGGCATTGACATGATTGGAGAGATCAAGCCCACGGCATCCAACGGACATCGCTTCATCCTAGTCGCCATTGACTATTTCACCAAATGGGTCGAAGCAGCTTCCTTCTCCTCTGTTACTAAAAATGTGGTTGCCCGCTTCATCAAGCAGAACCTTATATGCCGGTATGGTTTCCCCGACAGGATCATCACAGACAACGGTACAAATCTGAACAATACTATGATCACCGCATTGTGCAAACAATTCAAGATTTATCATCACAATTCATCTCCCTATCGGCCGAAGATGAACGGTGGTGTTGAAGCTGCGAACAAAAACATTAAGAAGATCATTCAGAAAATGACAGTCACCTACAAAGACTGGCATGAGATGCTACCGTTTGCTCTGCACGGATACCGTACCACGACACGTACTTCAACCGGGGCAACCCCATTTTCTTTGGTATATGGCATGGAAGCTGTCCTACCCATGGAAGTTCAGATCCCTTCCTTGAGGATTATGAAGGACGCGGGTTTAAATGAAGACGATTGGATTCAGACCCGACTTGATTAACTCAATTTGATCGACGAGAAGCGACTCGCTGCTGTTTGCCATGGTCAGACATATCAAAAACGGATGATCAAGGCTTTCAACAAGAAAGTCAGACGTCAAGTATACCAAGTCGGAGATCTCATAATCAAGCGGATTATCTTGCCGCAAAGTGATCCCAGGGGCAAGTGGACTCCTACCTACGAAGGACCATTTGTGATCAAGAGTATATTTTCTGGTGGTGCAATGATTCTGACCACCATGGACGACGACGATTTGCCACACCCTGCGAACGCAGACATAGTCAAAATATACTACGCATAAAATAACCCGACAAGTCGAAAACCCGAAAGGGCGGCTTGGGCAAAAATGGGCATCCCGGTGAACCGAAAACCCGAAAGGGCGGTGCAGGCAAAAATTAGGGATAAAACAAAAAAAATCTGTACACCCGACAAGTTGAAAACCCGAAAGGGCGGCTTGGGCAAAAAAGGGTTTCCCGGTGGATCGAAAACCCGAAAGGGCGATTCAGGCAAAAGTTAGGGAATTAAAGCGTATGACTATGTCTCGTCGGATCACTCTAAGGACAATCTCCTCATCAACCAGCTCCAAGCTTCTGATCAATCCAGTCATCGGCGGATGAAGCATTGAATGGACAGATATTCAGAGTTGTGAAGGCTATAGCAGAATGGGGATCCCATGGAATTGTTTCACATGGCCATCTTTCTTTTATATAAAATTTTCAATTTTTACGACGACATCCTCTTACTAGGATGACTGTCTCCTTTGTACAAATATACTCATAGAAAGTTAATACAAATACATTTCCAAATACAGAAATTTGCTTTGTCTTCCTTTTCTTATTGCACTTATGTTTTATTTTGAGAAACATCCAATGTTTTGTTAAATAGGCATATGCATTTGAACATAATCATTTTCCTTACAAATCAAGAAAGATGATTACTGATAGGTTGAAGGTGCAGATAGATATCTTGATGCCCTTTCAGAAGGAATTCTCAGCAGAGTTGAACTCCAAATTCCCCAGCCGGAGAGCCTTCCATTTCCCCAAACAGAGTTAAAATTTAGAATCCTCAGCAGAACAGGAGCTTTCTCAAAACTGATCTCCCCAGCCAGAGGGCCTTCCAGAACTCAATTCCCCTCAGAATTTCAGTATCCCCAGTGGAGCTAAACATTCCAACTATCAATCCCCAGCGGAACCAAACTAGTGAACATTCTCCCCACAGAGATACTTCCCACCCGACTGAAGATTCTCAGTCTTATTTCTCCAGCATAAGTCTATCAGGTCCTGAACTCCCCAATAGAGATCATCAGAAATTCTCATTCCCCGCAGGTCACCAAGGAATTCCAATTCCCCGCGGTGGTCCTAAGATCCCTCAACAATTGAAGATCTTGCATTCCCCAAGCAGAATGAAGACTCTCATTCTCAGTTCCTCACAGGATATTCAGATGTTCCCCAGTGAAGATCTCCTCAGGACATGAATCCCCAGTAGATTGGCATACAACCCAAGCTCCTGATTCTCCAGCAGTAGTCAACAAGGATGTCTCATCCTTAGCAATCAAAATTCTTGCAATCCCCTGCAGCAGTCAAGGATTCACTTTCCCTGACAGCAGTCAAGATTCTTTTATCTCCAGCCATCCAGGATTCATCTATCCTCAGCAAGACAGCTCTCCAACTTACATGCGCATTCATTTACATTCATATCATAAACATTGATATAACATATATATTGCATCATACATATCATGCAACATAACTTTGTGTTATAGCTAGCATTTCATCCTTTTCAGGATAAGATTAAAAGGCTATCATTAACAATTATTCAGATACAGTATGGATACACCCCAGACACGGCGGTCATTCTATTACTCATCCAGAATTTATTCAGATACAGTATGGATACACCCCAGACACGGCGATCATTCTATTACTCATTCAGAATTTCAAGTCAGATACAGTACACATACACCCCAGACACGGCCGTCATTCTATTTCTCATTCAGAATTTATTCAGATACAGTATGGATACACCCCAGACACGGCGGTCATTCTACTACTCATTCAGACTACAGCAATCAGATACAGACTAGATACGCTCCAGACATGGCAGCCATTCTATCTCTCATTCAGATTCCCTTATCCACCTCAAGGTTCAATGAATTTCGAGCACGGATACCATTCTGACCCTTACCACAACAGTTTGATTATCCCCAGTGCGTTCGCCACGGGAGTCATTCTGTCATTTATTTAGATCCCAGTTACAATTTCAGATACACTTCAAACACGGAAGTCATTCTACTACTCATACGGATCTCAATCCCAGTTACAGTTTCAGATACACTCCAGACACGAAAGTCATTCTGCTAACTCATACAAAATCTCAACTTCAGATGCAGTCTAGATACGTTCCAAACACGGTTGCCATTCTGTCACTCATTCAGAATTTGTCCCCAACACGCAGTTGCTCCATACAGATATTTCTTTGTTACCAGATACAATACAGATACACTCCAGACACGGCAGTTATTCTGATATTTATTCTACCTTCAAACGCAGTTCCAGCTCAGATACGCCCCAGACACAGAGGCTATTTTGTTGCTCGTACAAACTCAGTCTCCAGATACAGTTCAAGTGCATTCCAAACACGGATACCATTTTGATCCTCCTTCTTCTGACCAGTAACATTGCAGTTCAACAAACATTCCAGATGGCATCTTTAAGCCCATCCCCGACAAGATTCTGTCACCCCTCCAGATGGCATCTTTAAGCCCATCTCCAAATGGCATCTCTAAGCTCATTCCCGCATCCATTGTTTTGACGAGTGCAAATTTAAGGGCACTATAGTGTCCAATCTCCTTTTACCTTCGAGACGCGAAATGCAAGCCTGCCAATCTAACTCTTCAGGTGCAAGAAGATTGAACAGGGGAAACTGTTGTGCCCCAAAATTTGCCCTCTATTTCTTCAGGAAATCATCTTGGATTCTCAGAGTCCCTCTGAAACAAATCCAAATCCTGAATTGTCATTTTTGTCCAAGCAAACCATTTACAAGAGCAAAATGATCACACAAGCTCTAAAGGCAACGCTTTTATCTTGAGAAAAATTAAATTCTAAACATTTGGAATTTTTCTCTAAAAATGGGTGTTTAAGAAGAAAATAGTGCTTCAGAACTTCTGGACCAAACTCCAGATAAAAACGGTCAGAAGTTGCAAGCTTGGCTCAACGCATTCAGAAGTTGCCTCTTCAGCAGCTACATCAACTCAGTCAGAAGTTGCAAACGTGGTTCAACACGTAAGCCTCAGACAGAACATGACTCTTTCAGCAGTTACGCAAGTTCAGCCAGAATTTACTAAAGGAACGCAAAGGAAGCAAGGAAGTCTGAAGGCTCCTTCAGAACATGCTGAAATCAGAAGATGAAAAGGTCAGAAGAGTGGGTATTACACTGATGCAGAATCTCTAAGCCCGGGATTTCCAGAAGCAAATCCAAGGAACGTGTCAGAAAGTCAGGAGAATCCCCAGAAGTTGCTAAGGCAACAGGAGGCCAAGACCAGAGCATGGTTTACGTTTGTTTTTGGTAAAGCAGAACTGCTGGTTCAAGTTTTCCTCCTATTACCAGAATTTTGGTATTGATAAGTCTCATCACCATTTAATGCTCATTAATGCTCCCAACCACTCCTGAACATTCATCCAAGTAGTCCCTTCACGCGTGGCTTGGTAAACGCCTTTATGTAGGTTCTGGCATGGGTCTACGCGCCACCGTCCACCTAAGAGGTCACTTCTCCCTAATCCATTCATGCTGTTCCAGCCTAGGCTGAAAGGCTATCTGTTATCACAACTTCCCAGGAATTTCTTTCAAAGAACAATTCAACCTCTGTTGGCGCCTTTAATGTTCAAGAAATCCACAAGAGCTTTGCCTATAAATAGAGAACCATTGTCCACTGAAAAAGGGTCAAAAGAAACAGAAAAATTGCTAGAAGAGAAACAGAAATCTTTAGCAAGAAAGTGTTGTGAAACTCTGCCAAAATCTCCAGTGTTTCATAACTTTGAATTTCTTACTTTCAAACCTCATCAATACCCAGTTCTCTTTGTGACTAAAGAACACCCTTTCAACTTCTGACCATATATACGCATACACCTTCATCTACCCTTTTCAAAAAGAACCTGTCCAGAACACCATCAGAGCCAAAAGCTAGCTCTTATCCACAACCTTTTCCAACAGCCAGGTAAGCACCTGCTGACCTTCATCACGCTGCTAAGCATCATCAGCTTTGCATGCTCAAATGAACATAATGTAAATATCATATTGCTGCTGTTTGTTTTCTGAGGATTTTCATACCTCATAACATCTTGAGTCAGCCTAGAACCTGCCTGTGACCTTGTTGGTTCTGTCCTCTAAAATACTTTGATAATTGCTGGAGTTGTTCCAAACATGTTTTCTGTTGTGTGGAAAAATAACAAAATTGCAGATGTTCTGATTAACACAGGGAGAAGCCAAGTGCTGACTTTGACGTTAGCACATCTGAAGCCTGTTTTGCTATCAATAATATCAGAACTTCTGAGAATTATTGTATTTCCAGCAGGATCAGAACTTCTGATTTCCCCACTAACAAACTTTTGTCTTGCAGCGCAGGGGGGTCAGAACTTCTGATCTTCCCACTAACGGGTTTCTGTTTTGCAGGTGCTAGAGTCAGAAGTTCTGACTCATACAGTTTAACCAAAAGGTTGATCATCTGGCAGCGGGCTTGAGTCAGAACTTCTGATGACCTCTCAGCAGCGCGCTGGCTCCCTCTCTCTTTCTCTCTATCTTGTTTTTGTTATTTTCTTTTCTTGTGTATTTTTCTCGTTGAACCACCCCATGTACAAATGTGTATCCCCACTCCCTAATTGTTGTAATAGCGTAGGATTTTATATTTCTGCTTTTTATTGCTAGTAATTAGGGTGTGTATGGCAAGATAAAATCAATGAAATAGAAAATCCTAATTCAAAGATAAACTCTTGTATGCAATAAAACACACTTGCACACTAACACCCCTAGGGTTACATCCACTTGTTGCCTTCAAAAATGGGCCATGTTACGCGTGTAAAGTATCTTGGTAAAACAAACAAAATCAAAAGATCATAGTCCCTCGATGACGCTATCCAAAGTTGTCTTACAAAAATGATCTTAGTCCCTCAAAAGAAATACTAAGATACTTTGCAATGTTGCTATCATGGTCTATACGATGACCCGCGCCCGTCCCGTTAACATCCTAACACAAGGTTGTTCACCAAATACAATGGTGAAACAACACTGTCAAAAGGGTTAAGAACATAGGAAAGATCTTTGAGTAAAATAGGGTAGACAACTCTTAGTTACTTGATCAAAAATCTTGCAAAACATCCTTGCTAGTTTTTTCAAAACACACTCCACAACACAATTTCAAAACAACTTTCAAAATATTGAAAACCTTTCAAAAAGACAAACACCTTTGTATACATCCAAACAAGAATCATTACAAAGGTTGCCACAACGATGGCCTCTTTTTTCAAAACACCTTTCAAAACCACACACACAAAGCACCATTTCAAACAATTGAAAATGCAAAGCAAGTGATCTAAGCAGGTAACTAAGAGCCCATGGATAACCATGGATAGAAAGGGTGCTAATACCTTCCCTTTCTATAATCTACTCCCCGAACCCATGAAAACATCTCAAAGGTTTTTCCTGTGCTTTTTAACCTTTCCTTTAGGATAAAATAAAAACTCGGTGGCGACTCTTGCTAAACCGAAACATTTGCGAATACAAAACGCAAAATCCCAAGTCAGTTCTCCCACCGTATCACACATGGGTTTGGTTTTTGGAGTGGTCATCCCGCCAAAGTTCAAAATCCCTACCTTTTCCATGTACGATGGAGTTTCTTTCCCTAAGATTCACTTAAAGTCTTATGTCCGTAAGATTCAACCATACACAACTGATCCGAAGCTTTAGATCAATTTATTCCAAGAGAGCCTTGTAGGGACTAAACTTGAATGGTTCTATCAATTGGAGAGTTCTCGCGTGCATACATTGGAGGATTTAGCTGCTGCTTTCTACAAGCAGTACCAGTACAACACTAATCTTACACCAACTCGTGTGAAATTGTAGAACATGACCATGGGTTCCAACGATAGCTTCAAAGGATACGCCCAAAGATGGAGAGATCTGGCTGGTATGGTGCAGCCCTTTTTAACTGATAGAGAACTGATTGACATCTTCATGGGAACTTTGACATGACCTTTCTTCAAACACCTAATCGGATTCTCCTCGGCCGGGTTCACCGAGCTAATACTAACTGGAGAAAGAGTCGAAGCTTGCATCAAAAGTGGTAAAATCCAATGGGGTGCATCCTCGAGTACATGGAAATAACATTTCATCGGGAAGAAGGAGTCCGATGCTGTGTACGGTCAAAAAGGTCGTAACCAAGGCAACCACGATCAAAACGTAGGAGAAATCCCAATCTCTAATCCTACACCTGCTCAACAAAGACAGGGAATCAGCGCAAGGAGGCCGCACCCAAGAGGCAATTTACCAGGATTGGAATGTCGCTAGCTCAGGTGCTACAACACTTGTTGAAGGCGGAGCTAATTACATTAAAGGATCCTCCCCGGAATCCTAACACTGCTTCTCCTAGTTACCATCCCAATGAGAGGTGTGCATATCATTCATATGGTCTTAGGCATGATATGAACAATTGTTGGTCTCTGAAGAATAGGATTCATGACCTAATTGACGAAGGAGTTTTAGAATTTACACAAGACGATCAACTGGAACTCTTCTATCACCCCTCAAGGGCATCCACTTGAAGCGACGATCTGGGCGAGGAAATTTTCTGTTTATTTGAATTTTCAATTGTAATCTCCTTTGTTATTCAAACAATCATCTATTAATGTCAAACTTTGTTTCATTAATGCATTGCATATGTTTGTCTTGAATTCATCCATTCATTTTCACTATATTTAAACTATGCTTTTTACTCCCTTTATGATATTGAACTCTTGTTTCAAAAAGTTGCAAGCCTTTAGAGGGAGCATGACGAAAACAATGCTATAATGTCATACAGTATGCTTTTGGACAGACCTTGCTGACGTTGTACAAGCGTTCTTTCAATTCCTAAACACTGGAGTTATAAGGAAGATAATCCCTAGTCAACCCCTTCGATCCAAAGAAGTAGAAGTTTTTCTTTTTTTACACAAATTGAAACCTTCAATCAAAACCTGGGGCAGGGTAGTCTCTCAGTTAATTCAAATGTTCGTGCAAATCGTGAACTCTCATCTCGTAATACAACGAGTGACATCAAAAACATTCCTCTGAAATCAAAAGACAATGATGGTTCCCTATCGAATAGGCAGTCATTATCTCCCCTGAAAAGCCCACTAAGTCAAAACCTACGAAGGAGACTTAAGAAAAATGGGGGCATCCCACTGACTGTAATCTCAAAACAAGAACAGTAAGACAAAAACCAGGGATACTAAATAAAAAAAGAGGTCACTACAAATCCTCAAAAACATGGAAGATATGGAAAAATGACTTCCTTACAACAAACTCAACTTGTTTGAACCATCACTAAAACTCCATTCCATACTCAATTCGAGTTCAAACGCATGATTAACTAAGTTCAGGACTGAAGAACATCATGAAGAACGGGTGGGTACAATTAAACTTTGAGCCTTATCCTTTGTTTCTTAAACTATGAACCTAGGTCACATTAAAAACTTTCAAAGTCCTAATTGAAGTATGGGTTAGTTTGAAAGCATACTGTTACAAAAGGTATCCTGACTCCTGTAAGGCTTTACTCTAAATCCTGAGTTTGAATTTTCTTACAAAACTTCTTTAACGCATTTTCAAAACTTCAAGACAAGCATAAACTTTGCATTATTTTGAATACCGATGTTTGCATATGCCTATTTGTTTGACAATAGAGAAATTCAGATGACGAATATTCAACAAATGAAAGCTCTCTCAATAAACAGAATCACTTCAAATGGAAAGACGCTTCCAATGAAAAATATCCTATCAACAAGGGGGCATGACATGTCACTATCCAGCATACCTGGGGCAGTCCAGTCCAGATCCCAAGAAATTTCTCAAGAAATGCTGAATATACCAGGGGAAGGTCTCCATCACTTAGGGCATTGAACACAAATCCCAACAAAGGGTTACATACAGTCAATTAATTTCTGGCAGTGCCACAAACACTTGTTACTAGGAGCAGTGACAAATCTCCCCAAGATCCTTCTCATAGGATGACTCCCAGCCAGTGTTTCAATATCTGAAAACTTCTCATCAACTGAGTCGATCTCAAGAATCCTCGAGGACTTTGCCCAATGAAGAAGACACCTCTACAACAGACCGACAATAGGGTTTGTTTCCCCAACAAACTACAGATCCCCCATCTTGAGTTTTCCTCTCCGACTACTACAAATTAAAGGACCACAACTCCTCTTCCCCAGTAGACTACTCTATAATCCCCAGTAAGTTATTGTGAAGCCTGGACCCGACCAGATATCAGTTCAACTTCGACTCCCCAGTAGAGCAACAAACAACTGAGACTCCTGAACTCTTTTTCCCCAAGCAAGAATCAACACTCTCCACAAAGTTTTCGAAATTCCTTAGTGGAGCTCTCCTCAAACAACAAATAAGGAATCCTTGGTGGAAATATTCTAAGCAAAGTTTGAAGACTCGCCTACTCTTCACAGCTGTCCGAGATTTAATGACTCCCCATCATTTGTCAAGGATTTATTTTCCAAGACAAAGATACATTCAAATAACATTTCATCCTTCATGCATCATAGTACATACGTGACAAGTGCATACGACACAATCTCATTTATTTTGAGAACATTATTGCAACATGCATTTCATACATCATGACATCGCATACAACTAACGTTTTACCTTTTTCAGGAAAAGGTTAATCAATAGATGGCTATTGTCAATAATCTTCAAAAGGTCAGAAGTTAATACCTGTAACAAGCCAGGGTAATTATCTACACAACTAGCTAAAGCAATCCTACACGGGCTCCTTCCCGTACACTCTTCTAGAAATAGTTCAGATGCAATCCAGATATGGCTGACATTCGGACACTTATTCCAGATTCCTTCTAGAGACAGTTCAGATGCGATCCAGATACGGCTGACATTCTGACACTTATTCCAGACTCCTTCTAGAAACAGTTCAGATGCGATCCAGATATGGCTGACATTCTGATACTTATTCCAGATTCCCTTCTAGAAACAGTTCAGACGCGATCCATATACGATTGACATTTAGACACTTATTCCAGATTCCTTCTAGAGGCAGTTCAAATGCGATCCAGATACGGCTGACATTCTGACACTTATTCCAGATTTCCTTCTAGAAACAGTTCATATGCGATCCAGATATGGCTGACATTCTGACACTTATTCCAGAGTCTCTTCTAAAAACAATTCAGATGCGATCCAGATATGGATGACATTCCGATACTCACTCTAGATTATCTTCTAAATACAGTCCAGATACGATCCATATTTGGATGTCATTCTGTCACTCATTCAAATACAGTCCAGATACGATCCAGATACGGATATCATTCTGATATTTCCTTCAGCATACCTTTCCAATACAGTCTAGATACGATCCAGATACGGATGTCATTCTGACACTCATTCAGTACATCTCTCAGATACGAGTCAGATACAATTAATTTATGAATATTATTCTGATGCTCATCTAAGACCTCTGTTGGTTAAGTTTAAATCTCTCAACGGTTTATCCTGATTCTTTCCGGTAGACATTTTGTCCTTTGTCTGTTTCAGTTGAATCGATCCTAAGATTCTTCTGATTTCCATTCCAGTCAAAGTTAATCTAAGACCTTCTTTGGTTCAGTAAGATTGACACTAAGATCTCTCTGATTTCTATTCCAGATGAAGATATTCCAAGACTTTTGTCGAGTTCAGTTGAATCGATCCTAAGATTCTTCTGATTTACATTCCAGTCAAAGTTAATCCAAGACCTTCTCTGGTTCAGTCAGATCGACACTAAGATCTCTCTGATTTCTATTCCAGTTGAAGATATTCCAAGACTTTTGTCTGGTTCAGTTGAATCGATCCTAAGATTCTTCTAATTTCCATTCCAGTCAAAGTTAATCCAGACCCCTTCTGGTTCAGTTTAAATCTCTCAATGGTTTATTCTAATTCTTTCTCGCAGACATTTTCTCTGGTCCAGATAGAACGCTCCAAGATTTATTTTGGTTCTTCTCCTGACACTTGTTGTTTCAGTTTAAATCTCTCAACAGTTTTTCCTGATACTTTCCAAATAGACATTTTCTCTGGTTCAGATAAATCGCTCCAAGATTTATTCTGATTCTTTCCAGTCAAACAACATTCAAGACTTCTGCTAGTTTCAGTTTAAATCGACCAAAGGTTTACTTTGATTCTTTTCCAGTAGAAGTCAAGTTCAGACTCAGTCAAATTTCTCTCAACAATCACCTTTGGATGGCATCTATAAGCCCATCTCTGACAACTCTCCATAATTTCTCCAAATGGCATATTTAAGCCCATTCCCCACACAATCAACCAACACACAACCGAGTGCAAATTTCTGGGCACTCCAGTGTTCAATCATCTTCCACTTTTAAGCTACGAACGAAAAACATGCATATCCCACTTTTCAAGTTTAAGAAGATTGAATAGGGGCAGCTGTTGTACCCCAAAATTTTCCCTCCCATTTTTCATGCAAGATAATATCCTAGGGTTTCTCAAATATCCAATTTGGCTCAAAAGTTGATCAGACAGATTCTCCTCCTAGGCAGTAAGTCAACAATTAGGGTTTGTTATTTCATAAAGAAAATTGAGTCTCCAAGGTTTCAAATATTCTTCATAGATCTTCATGTCTCCTCAAGGATGTTCTTTCCAAGTTTCAAACCTCGCATTGCAAGTTTGCTCAATCAAGGGTTCGGATGACTAAAAATGACTCCATTGACCCAAAGGTCAACCTTTTGTGATACCAAGTTCAAGCGATTGTAACTCCTTCATTATTTGATATTTTGAGCGGTTCTTCTTGCGTATGACTTTCCTTAACGTCATCTCCAATTTCTCTTCACAAATCAAGAGTTGATTACGTGTGGAGGATCACCAAAATTAGAATACTTTAAAGATCACTTCATTGACTTTGACCTAATGTTAAGTAATTGTCGTCTGATTTATAAGAAATGTGATTTCCTCAAATTACAAGATCTTGATACGATTATTTATGCATATGGTCATAAGTGATGTCGCTTACGAGTTTATCTTCAAAGGTCGAAGGAAAATTGCATTTGCAAGACTTTGAATGTTATCGAATCATCGTAAGTCATTTGTTTGATTTCAATTGTTCTTAACCATAATTGTTTTTTTCAGGACTATTGATTCTCACGTTGAAGTTTGTTAATTTTACAAGATTGATGAATGTTCTTAAAGCATGTTTGTTTTGGCAATAAAATTCCATTTTAATCGAGCATGGCGTGCGAGTTAATTTTGAATGCATGTTTGATTCAAACATAATGTGAAGATTAAGATTTTCATTTAAATGACCATGGTTTTGGGTTCGAGTTAACTAAGTGGAATTGAATTCTTAAACATTTATTTTGTTTAGAAATTTGATTGGAGTACAAGGTGAATTGGTTTACTTGAAAGACAAGTTACAAAATTCATTAATGATTGCTTGAAGTTCAAGTTACAAAATCAAGATGTATCATTCAAAGCATTCAATTGAGAATTTCAAAGTTCTAACAAAATCCAAAATTTGTACAACAAATTTCATCACTCACAAATTTATTCAAGCTTTGTGTTCATTACATTACAAGGAAAATAAAAACTACAATTGTTTTGTTTACAAAGACAGAAATAATGTTTGTTTCTTCAAGTCTTATTTGCTTCATCTTTAAGCAACTCATCCACTCCTTGCTAGCCATGGTCTTCTCTTCGTCTTTTAACCTTGCCTCTATTCTCGTCTACTCATCGTGATCATGAAACAAGAAAAGAAAAAATTAGCAAACAATCAACATGTAAAAAATTTCAAGCAAGGATTATTTGTTAAACAAGAAAGCTCATCATTAGGATTTGCATTTGGAATCAGAACTAAAAGGGTTTTTGTTTTAAATCATGTTGTCTTCTCCTATTTTTTGCAAATCACAAAAAGTTTGGTCTCTTTGGTTCACACAAAAAAAAAAGAAATTTGCAAACACTTTCTACTGCAAAAGCAAAGTCAAACTGCAAACAATGCAAACAGTCATAGCTCCCAAGGAAAAACCAACAAGCAGCAGCAGAACAAGGCAGCAGGCTGCCTAAGAAACACTACAAAACAGAAAAACAAAGCAGCCTAAAGATGCAAATCAGGCTGTAAACAAAACAAGATAATTGCAGCAAAATACATAACAGCAAGCTGCAACAAGACAACAAGTATACGTAGGGCAAGGTTGGAAACAGAAGCAGGCGCAACACAAATAAAAACAAAACAGGAAGCAACAGCAGGCTGCTATAAAAGCAGCACAAACCAAAACAAATGCAACACAAAAACAACAATAAGTAAAACAAGGAGCAACTGCAAGATTAGCAGTAGGGTGTCAAAATAGCACAACAACAATTCAAAACAATGCAAGCTAGCATTGATTTCTGGCCCTTATGTCATGATGTTCCTAAAATGCAAAATCCTTCAGAATTTTCAAGAAAGGCAAAACAGTTTGCATCATGAAAAGATAAAAGGGGAAAAGAGATTAGAGTTTAGAAAGATGTCACCTAACCAAAACTATCCAAATTCTCTTCAAACCAAACAGAACATGCCAAAATCCGTGTCAAACCTGTTGCAAGCCTAAAAAACAGTTGCACCAAATAGGCAAATACAAACCTGCTACTCAAATGTTCAAGGTTAGCATTCCAAATATGTTCAAAATTTCACTAATTTCCCCCTTAATTTTCACCTCTATTTAACTATAAAAAAGGCCACTGTTTCATTGAAAGGGGGGATTTTTTGGAGAGAACAGAGCTATCATAAAAAACACATAGCAAACCAAGAGATTTTTGATACAGACAAAAAATAAAAAGAGAGAACACACAAGATCCTGCATAAGAAAACCGAGAGAGAGAACACCCTGCCAGCAATAGAGGGACAAAAACAAAGAGAGCAATATCCAAACATAGAACACATAGAGTAACTCCAATAGAAATTATGTGCATCAATTCCTCAACCTTCCTCCAAGTTCCACACATAAATCACAACATAGAATCAAAAACAGAAAAGTAAACACTTACAGAACCCCGTTCAAAAAACCTCACATTACCAACTCGTATCACCTTCGTCCATCATCACCCGACATTCCCACACTGAATACCAGCTACCGTGAATCCGCAAATTCAATACACAAACAAAAGCCCTGAAACGCACATATCAGAAGAAATAGAAGTGGGAAAATTTAATCAACAACAACAGTTCACAAATTTGACATAAAAAAAGGGAAAGGAATTCAAGTTCACCTGAGTCAAAGCTTTGGACAGAATTGTGAATCGCTGGAACTATGCGAGTCTCCTTATTTTCTTATAAACATGTTGTTACTGTTCGCTTCCATGATGTGTTGACATTGATACTTGTTGTGGTTGCTTATCTTATCTTTCCCGCGAGTGAGGGTCGGGGGTTTTCTTTCGAAACAAATTTCTATGGTTAACGAAACGAGAAAACTGTGGGATTTCCGGTTAGAGAGTTTGGTTGGAGTTTGATGACTTTGTGAGCGGAACCGCGAGTAAGAAACAAGTCATTGTTGATCGTTGAAAATCGAAGAAGGGGTGTGAGTTAAGAGAAGAGAGTGAAAATACATAAAGAAAAATGAAGAGTGTTGTTTCACATTTTCAGAAAAGAGGCGCTGCCTCATTCTGTTTTTTCTTTTAGTGTTTCACAAACTCTCTCCATTCCCTATAATAAAACTAGGTTTGGGCCTGTTCGGTTTGGCCCATCCCATTTCTTAAATTTTGTTTTTTATATTAATAGAAGTACTCAAGTAAATGAAGGGTCAGTTTGTGTAGTGGTCAGTGTGTGTTTGTATGATATAGAGGTCCCGGGTTCGAGACCCCCTGGGACGTTTTGTTCATATTTTTCAATCTTTTTGTCATTTCCTCCTTTTATTGTTATGCAAAAGTCATTAAAAAAAGGGGTTTGTGCTTTTAATCAAAAGCCCATACGAAATTCATGACAGCACCTTCAATTTTCTGTTCCACACCTCTCCTTATAATTGATTTAGTAATTTTAATTTAGTTAGTAATTTTAGATTTTTAATTTAGTTTAGATTTATTTTAACCTTTAATATTTTAATTAAATAAAAATATACTTTCAAAACTAATTTATTTTATTATTTAGTTCAAGATTTTGTAAATTAATTTTACTAATTAATTTTTGTACTTAGTTCTAATTTGTTTATTTAATTTTCTTAATAATAAAAAAAAACCTAAAAGACAAAAATATATACAAACAATTTAATTTCTTTAAATCAATTATTTTATTTTCTTTAATAGATTAGATTTTTTTAATTGTCTTCCCAAATTTCTCACAAAACAAAAATAAGAATTTTATTTTTCATACTTTGTTAATTAATTTTTACTTCATAGATTGTTGTAATTTCGATTAATTTCTCGATTCGATTTGGTTGTATTGGTTGTCTATTTGGACTTTTAATCACATTAATCCATCCCCATTTGTAAATTTGTACTCCCATTCCCGAAAGCTCTATAATAGCGTAGAATTTTAATTTCCACAATTAAATGTTTTCCTTATACTATATAATAATTAGGCGTGTATGGCAAGATATAAAAACAATCGCTAGATAACCTAATTTCAAGATAATTCAATTGAAAATAAATCACTTTGCACACGCGCACCTCTAGGGTAACCTCGCTTGTTGCCTCAGAAATAAAGTCATGTCCCTCGAATATGGGACGCTTTAGCAAAGACCCTTCGATAAAAAAGATCGTAGTCTCTCGATGTCCCTCGATGTTTCCTTCGATAAAATGATCTAGTCCCTTACGAAAAATTGCTAAAGCGTCTCATAAGTTTCCTTCTATGACTATACGATTGACCTGCGCTTGTCCCTTCACATCCAACGATGGAGCTTCTTACCAAATCAATGGTAAGATAGCAACATCTAAAGGAGGAGGAAAAGAACATTTAAGACCTTTTGAGTAGGTAGATTCGCTCCTAGTTTCTCGCTTGCTCACAACAACAAAAATTTATACACCAACACTCTTATCTTGAAACGTTTTCAAAAGACAAACACTTTGTACACGTTCTTATAGAAACAAGAGCCATTACAAAGAAGACACCTTTTCAAAATAACTTTCAAAAACACATCCCATAAACACATCTTTGAACTATTTTTGAAACAACACTTTGTACGCGTTCTTATAGAAACGAGAATCATTACAAAGGTATTTTCAAAATACTTTCAAAAACATATCCCACAAACACCTCTTTGAACTATTTTCGAAACAATATTTTGTATGCATTCTTATAGAAACGAGAACCATTACAAATACATTTTCAAAATGCTTTCAAAACCCACACCACAAGCACATTTTCAAACAAAAGCAAGTGATCTAGCAAGCAACTAAGAGCCCGTAGATAACTACGGATGAAAAGGGTGCTAATACCTTCCCTTTTCATAATCTACCCCTCGAACTCAGAAAACATCTCTAAAGGTCTTTCATGTTCTTTTCATCCTTTCCATATTGGATAAAAGAAAAGTCGGTGGCGAATCTTGCTATCCGCACAATTGCGATCAAACGCAAAACAACCAAGTCAGTTCTCTCACCGTGTTACATTTACATTTTTAGTTTTCATGGAGAAATAAGAGAGATATCGTCATTTGAACTTTGCTTGTTGAAACTGTGAAAAACGAGTTAGGGTTGGTTTTTTGGTATGGATGATAACGTGACAATTTTTGATTGAACATGTTCTAAAGCTTTTCGCAGCGCATTTTTTATATAACAAGTGTAATAGGCTTTCATATATTTGAATTTTCTTTGTTTTCTCAAATTTTGTTTTAATATTTCTCTTAACTCAAAAATCACCATAAAATATTTTAAACTCTATTTTCAATATATTTTCATATTCTAATTTTTAATTCATAGTTTCATCCTTTTTTCATGATTAAATAAATTAAAGTAGTTTAATTAGGATTTTAGCCATTCTTTAGGTTTTCGAATTTTATTTTCCTATCTCTACTAAATCAAAAAATCCATAAAAAATATTTTCTAACTTCCCTCCAAGTCTAATTCTTAAAATAATTTTTGTCCAATTTTACAAATTTCGTGGGATGCAAATTAAATCATTTGTTTGGTTATATCACTCTTTCTTTGTTTTTTTTAACATATTGTGTAAATATTTTTTTGTTTAATTCTTCCTTTTGAGATAAAACTAAAGAAAAATACACTCGCTGACTCTTAAGTATTGAGCTAATGTTTTAACATTTTTAATTGGGTTTACATGTCAGTTTGCTTATTTTTCAATATTTTTTAAGTTAATTGATGTTTTTGAGGTCTTTTATTACTTAAGCACAAAGAAATAATTAATTCTCCAACTTCCCTCATTTCTAAAAATCAAAGAAAATATTTTCAAAGTTTCTGGATGAGTAAATATCATTTAAACATTTTTTTCTGATTTTTTAAGTATGCCTATTTTTAGTCTTTGAATAACTAGTTTTGATGTTTGAGTTTCAAAAACATATTTCCTCTTCTTTTCAGGAACTTTGGACAATCCCTTTTACTTTTAAGTGTCTTTAGAAGATTAGGATTAAATGGACATATTTTTATAAGTTACTTTCCTATTTTTAACCTAATTTTAACTTAGGAGTATACTTAGGGTTTTGCTTTGATCAAATTTGTATTTGAGAACTTTTGTACATAAATTTTGTTTAACATTTGGCATGGCATATGCTACTGACTTAGGATTTATTTTTGGATGAATTCCTCAACCTCATTGGATCTTGGGTGTTTATAGGTTAAAAACCCAAATCCACCAAAATTGATGAATGATGTTGATGATATTTGAAACCCTAATTTCATCTAATTCATCCCCTCCATCTTTATCTCATCCCTTTCTTACTTGTGCTACGTGTTATTGGAGAATGATTTACATATCATTTCTCTAAATTGCTATCATTTCTTTAATTTGAAACCTTTGATCCAATAACCTTGAGGTTCATTGTTAGGAGGCTTTGATTTTATCCATCCTCTAATGAACTCCATAAACTTTGGTCTAAGTGAATCATTTGAACATTGTTGATCATATGTGGTTTCCTTGAGTGATTGAAATGAATGATATACTTGACAAAAAGCAAATGAAACTTGTTGTTGAGAATCTTTGATTTATCAATCTTCTAATGAGTTTTCAAAATGCAAGTTTAAAGATGGTCATTCAACTAACCTCTAACTTCTTACTCAGTAACAATTGACTTTACTTTGTGCTTTTATTTTATGCCTTTACATTTATGTACCAATTAATTTATCATTTATATTTCATGCTATTAAATCTTTTCTCACTTGAGCATTTATCTTTATGCCATTTTTATTTTTTCTCACTTAAGCATTTATTTTCTTATGGATTTTTTTTTACTTTTCTCACTTGAGCTTTTATTTTTTTTGAAGGCACTTAATAATAAACTTAAACAATAAAAGCCTTAAGGTTACTTGGACTATTTGGTTACTATCCTTGGCATTATGAAGTTGTGGACTTCTTGGACTTAGGATTAGAAGCCTTGATTACCCTTGGGACCTTGTGATTCTGTTGATATTTTGTCTAGAGTTCTTGTGGGTTTACCCCAAGACATTGGGTTGATTTTCGTTGTATGTATGTTATTCTGATTATGTGCTTTGTCTGTGATTGAGAATTCCTCTATATACAGTCGTTACTCTGCCCTATTTTTGTGAAGACTTAATTCATATGAAGCTTGGTATTTCTTAGAGGTTTAGTATCTTTGCTTGCTTGGTTTCAATCCAAAGGATGGAAATTCTACATTGACTTCTTTATGTCAAGTGTTGGCTTCTTGTTGGTTAGACAGTTCTTTTCCCTAGCTTTTACCTTATGCTTTAGGATAGTCCCTTCATCTCCTCCCATCTTCTTTAATTTCAAAAATATTCTCCCTCCTTTTCAAAACTCTTCTTGTTTTCTAAACTTGAACCGCTTTGCAAAAAACATTTTCTTAAATAAAGCTTCAACCAATCTAATCATACTTTGATATTTTTGTGAGAAGACTAAAAGTAAATCAATCATATTCAAATCATTTTGCCACTTTGGCTTTTTTACTTTAAAACTTTTTCTCAAAAGATTAGATTCTTGTCGATCCTTGTAGAGATGTGAGCTACTATACTTCTATGATATGTATTAGAGTGAAATATTTTCCACTTGGGTGTTGAGTGAGGCTTTGCTGATTTTAAAATCCAAGCCATATCCTCCACTTTGAGATGATGCAAATTCTCATTTCTTATAATCGTGGGTAGTAAGTATGTTTTCTACTCGGATATGACGATGATGTATCGTATATTAAAGTTAACAAACACACATTGTGTTTTAAAACTTTTGAGGTGAACTACGAGTACCCTAATCCCCTATTACACGGAATATGGTACGTAGGCACTAAAGGTTCGCAACCGCGGTAGGTGCAAAAATTGTAAAAAATACTTCTCTTCTCATCTCCATCATCTATTTTTGTATACAACATTTATAGCCAAAATATACAAATTTTGAAAGAGCTTCCTGCATAGTACTGTAGATGCTTATGGTGTTAATACCTTCCCTTTGCATAACCAACCCCCGTACCTAGATTCTCTCCCCATCTTTTTTGGTTATTCGCCCTTTTCCCATTCCTCTAGAAACAATAAAGCGCGGTTGCAATTTTTATTTGATCGGTGCGAGTTAAGTCAACCCAATGGCTTAGTCTCAACATTTCTACCGCTACATAGAAAATGGCGACTTGATTATGGAAAGATAAACCAAATGCTGGTCCATCTCTAAGTGGGTTTAGCCTATCTTTGTTTATTTATGTATTTTTTTTGTATATTATATTTTGTATACATGTTTTTCTGGATTCTCCTGGTTTTCAGGGTGCTTGGTGATTTCTCATAAGTCCTTTACTCGGACTTGGGTAAACTTAAGATAGGACGAGCGGTATAGTCATGTTAACTTTGAGGAAGTAATCCCAAAAAAGGAGACATGAGATCCCTCACTTAATGGAGGCCCCTTTGACTTTAGTATCGTTTAAAGAGTAATCAGGAAGATGTGATGCTTTCGACCTGGGAGCCTGCTGAAGTTGAGGACCGTAGAACCCTTAACCCATCTTGGCCTTTTAGGTGTAGTGCAGAAACTATGATGGAGTAATCCGTAAATGGTTGTCACATGATGCTACACTTAGAGGAGTTTTTCTTGAGAATATTACTAATTACCGAGTTAATCGAGATATTGGTAATATCAGAAGGAAGGATGTAGACTCTAGGAACATTTTAGAACCTTGTTCGGTAGGTGATGAACTATTAGTCCTTACCTTGTGGGAAGTACCTTTGGCTTCATGCTCGTGACGTCAAACCTATGAACCCGTTTGTGATCTTGTGTGTGATTGTTGCATCATGCATTCATGCACCCATGAGCATTCTTTAAAACAGTTGATTCAAGGAACTTAAGGTTGAATTTTTGCAAATATCTCAAGTACTTTTTAACCATGGATTCTGGAAAAAGAAAGACTCGGAAGTACAATTTCAAGGATCCTAAGATAGAGAAACTGATGAGTTTGATTCCTGAGATTTTGAGCTCTACAGATTTCTGAAAGAAGTATGGATCCATAGTGCATCTTATGAATCTCAAGATGAAGGAGGGTTTTCTATCTACATTGGTCCAGTTCTATGATCCATTTTTCTGGTGTTTTACTTTTTCTGATTACCAGCTGATGCCCATATTGGAGGAGTATTCTTATTTACGTGGCTTATCTATTACTGATCGTGTTCTTTTCACTGGATTAAAAGGAGAGCCCAAGTCTCATGAGATTGCCACCATGACTCATTTAGGGAAGTCTGATATTGAAGCTAACATGACTACTAAAGGAGGAATCAGAGGTCTACCTGATCAATTTTTATTAGAGAAAGCTCGTTATTTTGCCAAGATGAAGAGTGCAGTTGCTTTTGAGACTATCTTTTCTCTTCTTAATTATGGTTTGTTTTTATTTCCTAGCATCGACAACATTATAGATTTCAACTCCATTAGGATCTTTTGATAGGGAATCCAGTCCCTACACTGCTAGGAGACACTTATTATTCCATCCATCTTCAGGATTTTTATCAGGGAGGGATAATCATTTGTTGCATACCATTATTATATCAGTAGTTTATTTCTCATTTACCTCAGACTGTTGCTTTTTGGGATATCAAGAAGGAACCTCGTTGGGCCTCGAAGATTATGTCTCTCACTCATTTTGATATTGTTTGGTATCACCATGTTTATCATGAGGTGGAGATTATTGATAGTTGTTGTAGTTTCCCCAATGTGCCTCTTCTTGGTGCAAAGGGAGGAATTAACTATAATCTCGTACTTATGCATCGTCAGCTTGGGATATCCGATGAGAGACAAGCCAAACAACATTCATATGAGTGGTTTCTTTCTCAAAGAAGGATAAGATCACAAAGAAGCTAAGAAAGTGATTGAGAAAGCCTGGCACCATATTCATATGAAGAGTAGAAAATATTTGGGACCAAGAGGAGTTGTTCCCTTGGAGCCTCACCTTCACTGGGTACAAGTAAGAGCAGTTTAGTTGAAGATGACTTAATCTCGTGAAGAACCCATACCTAATATGTTTGTGAGGAGTACTCCTCCTCTCTACATGATTCCGAAGAACTTCAGCTTGCCCTGGTTAGGATGCAGCAAGCGAAGGAAGCATGGAAGAACAAGTGTCAGACTTTGGAGGTGTCCTATTCAGCAGAATTAAAAGAGAAGGATGACTTGATTGAGATTATTAAGATTCGTTCTGTGGAGATGATGGAGAAGCAAGAGGATTTATTTTCCTCTAGAGTTCAGTCTGGTCCCAGTCCCTCATCCACTGATTCTGACAGATGGAAAAAAGTCACCAACAAGTATGCTGAAAAGAACAAGCAGTTGAGTGCTCAGATTGCAAGACTCATGGGAAAGTGTCAGTGTGCGGAGAGATCTTCATCAGTTTCGGCTCCTTAGGATTTTTAAATTCTATATTTATTTTATTGTACTTAGGATTATTGAATCTTGTACTAAAAAATTGTAATCCATTCCAAAGTTATTATTAAAATGATTTTTTTTCCAGTATTTCCCAAATATGTTAGTACTTTAATATTTGCAAATTTTTTATGATTCTTTGAGTTCCTTGAATAAACAAAATAATCACGTGCATTGCATATCATGCATCATTTTTCACATATTTTTGCATTTCTGTTCATTCCCAAGTGTCTTACTTGTTTCTCTACTTCGTTCAGTTGGCAAGTTGTCTCATCGCTACAATACTACGACTAATTCCAAGAAGAAGATGGAAAATCTTGAACAAGAGAATCGCGAGCTGCGCGAAGAAGTTACCACTTTGAGAGCTGGTATGGCCAATTTGACTGCTTTGGTGGAATCGTTGGTGGTTTCTCAGAATCAGCCACCTCCTCCTCCGTCTCCTCATGCTACTCAGCCACATCAAACGAGTGTTATTTTAGAAGTTTTGTTAGTTCCCATTTTTGTTACCGCCTTTACTACTGCTCAGTACCATATGCCTCACGGTTACTCATGGAGAATGCTTGAGAACTTCATGCCGGAAGGTTACAATCCTACTGCTCAAGTTTCTCCTTTTGCTCAAACTATTGTTGTTTCTGCACCTCCTATGGTGCATGCTACTCCTGTTGCTAAAAATAAGATTTGTTAT
The DNA here is from genome assembly GCA_948472305.1 of Vicia faba. Classification (NCBI taxonomy): domain Eukaryota; kingdom Viridiplantae; phylum Streptophyta; class Magnoliopsida; order Fabales; family Fabaceae; genus Vicia; species Vicia faba. Next base: position 1,034,010,843 of record OX451741.1, read on the forward strand.
GCTGCACCTCCTATCGTGAATGTTATGCCTGTTATTGATGATGAAATTTATCATCCTGCTCCTCCACCAAGAAAAAGCATGGGCTTCTATGACCGGCTGGATGATTTTCAGGATCAATTCAATGAGATGCAGAAAGAAGTAAAGGCTCTCTGAGGGAAAGAGTTATTCGGACAAAATGTCAGTAACTTCTGCTTGGTCCTTAATGTAAGAGTGCCAACAAAGTTTAAGTTGCCAAAATTTGAGAAGTACAAGGACAACTATTGTCCCCGTGATCACCTGGTGATGTATATTAGAAGAATTTCTACTCATATGGATGACCAACACTTGCTTATTCATTTCTTCCAGGATAGTTTAACTGATGCTTCTTTGAAATGATATATGGGTTTTGACAGTAGCAACATCCTCACCTTTAATGATTTAGGTGAAGCTTTTATCAAGCAGTATAAGTACAACATGTTTATGGAACCTGACCGCGATCAGTTGAGGGTGATGGCTCAGAAGGATAAGGAGTCATTTAAAGAGTATGTGCAGGGTTGGCGCGAGTTTGCTTCCCAAGTGGTACCCTTGATGGGAGAATAAGAAATGACTAAGGTATTCCTAAAAACTGTTGGTTCATTTTATTATGAGAGGATGGTTGTAAGTGCACCGAGTGATTTCACTGAGATGGTAAGTATGGGTGTTCGTCTAGAAGAAGCTGTCAGGGAAGGACGATTGACAAAAGATAAAGGGACTAGTGGAGGAAAGAAATCATCATATGGATTTTCTAGAAAGAAAGAAAGTGAAACAAATGTTATCATTGATGAAAGGAATTTTAAACCTCTAAGAAGACATCATCGGTACCAACAACAGGTTGCTTTTATGACTCCAATCGTCAATGTAGCTCTGAATGTTGTTTCTTATCAAAGACCACCTCCTCAAGGAAATCAATGGAAAAGTAAGAGAATAGAAGATTTTGACCCTATTCTAATGAGTTATGCAAAGTTGTTTCCGACTTTAATTTAAAATAAATTGGTGCAGACTAGGTCTCCTCCTGCTAAACCTTCACCTTTGCCATGGTATTACAAGGTGGATCAGACTTGTGCTTTCCATTAAGGAGCCCCAGGGCACATCATTGAAAATTGTTATCCATTGAAGTATGAAGTGTATAAAATGGTAAGATCTGGTCTCCTGTCTTTTAAAGATGTTGGTCCCAATGTGAAGAATAATCCACTACCCAAACATGGAGGGGGAAGTGCTGAAAATATGGATGTTGGTTGTCCTGGAGATTTCTGGATTTTTGATATCAATCTGGTCAGAGGTGATTTGGTGAAGATGCATGCTGATCTCTGTGAATTAAGCTATTATATGGATGACCATGTTGGTTGTAGTATTTGTAGTTCGGATATCCATGGATGTGATAAAGTAAGAGTTGATCTTCAAGAAATGATGGATGAAGGTCTCATCCACATAATCAGACCAAGGGCTAAATATGAAGAAGAAGTGAATATGGTGTATGGTTGCCCCAAAGAATTCCGAATTTTTTATGTGAATTACATGAATGGTGATTTGGTACAGGTACACGCCACATTTTGTCACATGGATGGCCAAGAGGTACATCATTATGGATCCATTGAGATCTGCTGTAGGAATTCTCGTGGGTGTTCTATTGTAAGGAGAGGTGTTCAATTGTTGTTAAATAATGGTACTATTAGAATCACGGGAAACAAAGATGATTATAATGAGGTTAATATGATTAAAGATTACTTTGTTGAGGCCATGTCTGATGATGAGTACATTTCTGATGATGATTTATTTTCTTCTGATGAGTCAGAGTATGGGAATAAGGATGTTTTGTGTGACAATGATTCCATTTTTTTGAGTATTATGAAGAAGTAGGGGTGAATGTCATTGTGCCATGTTTCAGTGTTCCTGCTCCGGTTGAAATTGCGTACCACAACAAGCCTGTTGTTGCTCCCATAGTTATTTGTCTGCCTGGTCCTATCTCATATGAATCAGATAAAGTTGTTCCATATGAGTACAATGAAACTATCTCGGAAAACGGTGTGGAAATTCATATTCAACCTTTGTCCCATGTTAAAAATATTGCTGAAGCTAGTTGGATAACTCGCTGTGGTCGAGTCTTCACCCCTACCTTTCGAGTAGATGTTGATGCTGGTAAGAAGGTGTTTGAGAATGTCGAACCTAAGAAGGCTGTAGGAGAATCTATTGGTGCTTCCTTGGAAAAAGACATTGATGATCCTTTGAAAATCATCAAGATGAGTGATTACAAGATTATGGATGAATTGTTGCAAACTCCGCCTAAGATTTCCATTTTGGCCTTATTGATGAACTCCTCTGCTCATCAGGAGTCTCTGATGAGGGTGTTAGATCAGTCTTGTGTTGAAAGTGATATGTCTCTAGATGATTTTAGAAGTGTTGTGGGGAATATTACATCTTGTAATAATCTGAGCTTTTGTGATGATGAGTTGCCTGATGACGGAAGAAACCATAACCTGGCTTTGCATATTTCTATGAATTGTAAGAATGACTCTTTGTCCAATATGCTGATTGATAATGGGTCTTCTTTGAATGTCATACCAAGAAGTACACTTATGAAACTTAAGTACCAGGGAGCTCCTATGCGCCCAAGTGGCATTATAGTGAAGGATTTTGATGGTTTGAGAAAGTGTGTCATCGGAGAGGTGGACTTACCTATTTGCATAGGTCCGCACTTATTCCAAATCACCTTATAGGTTATGAATATTGTTACCACCTATAGTTGTTTATTGGGACGACCATGGATCCATGAAGCAGACGTTGTTACCTTAACCCTACATATGAAGTTGAAATTTGTTCGGGAAGGAAAGGTAATCATTGTGAATGGTGAGCAAGCTCTGTTGATATCTCATGTGTCCTCCTTCAGTATTGTAGAAGCTAATGAAGCCGTTGTTGGAACTCAGTTCCAAGCTTTTTCTATTGATAATATAAGGAAGAATGAAGATTATATCGCTTCACTTAAGGATGCACAACAGGTTGTGCAGAAAGGTCTAGAAAGGTGTGGGGGAAAGTCGTTAATCCACCGGTAAACATGAATGTGGCTGGTTTAGGATTCTCCATGAAGAAGGAAGTCACAAAACCGAAGTATGCTTTGAGTAAATATCAAGACATCTTTCACAGTGCGGGATATCATCATATGACTACTCCAAAGATCAATGATATTCTCGAAGACGAGTCATAGCAAGAGATGCCGAACTTTGTGACACATGGAGTCAGAGTCCAGAATTGGATCACTGCTGATGTTCCTTCTTACATTCACATTTCAAAGTAATCTGTTTTTTTGTTTTATCTTTTCAAAAGTCTTTCACTCTGCCCAAGGTGAAAGTGATGTTGTATGGGAATGTCTTTTGTTTTGATTTTTAAGATCATTAATAAAAGTTGTTTTTGATTTCTAACTTGTGTCTTTATTTTCTACTTTTATTGGAAAATGGTAATCAGAAAAAAAAAACTTTCAAAATAAATAATAACTATAAGTAAATATGCATAATCACTTGTTACATGTGTCAGTTTCTAAAATCAATCATAAATCATATGTGCAGATTAATTAAAAACCATGTTGAGTGCAATGTCCCTGAACCCTCTCCAAACTTTGAATATCCTGTGTATGTGGCTGAAGAAGAAGAATATGATGAAATCCCTAAAGAGGTTTCACGGTTGCTTGAGCGCGAGGAAAATACTATTCAACCGTATAAAGAGTCGTTGGAGACGATTAACTTGGGTTTAGAGGAAGATCCGAAAGAAGTCAAGATTGGGGAACTGCTTCATCCTGATGTGAAGAACGGGTTGATTGAATTTTTTAAAGAGTATGTGGATATCTTTGCTTGGTGTTATTAAGACATGCCTGAGTTGGATACCGATATTGTGGAACATTATTTGCCACTAAAGCCAGAATGTCCACTAGTCAAGCAGAAGCTGTGAAGAACTCATCTTGACATGGAAGTAAAGATTAAAGAAGAGGTTTTGAAGCAGATCGATGTTGCTTTTCTTGTGACATCAGTGTACCCTCAGTGGATTGCCAATATTGTTCCAGTACCAAAGAAAGACGGAAAAGTCCACATTTTCTTTGATTATAGAGATTTAAATAAAGCAAGTCCTAAAGATGACTTTCCATTGCCACATATTGATATGTTGGTTGACAGTACAACAAAACTCAAAGTGTTCTCATTCATGGACGAATTTTCTGGGTACAATCAAATAATGATGGCTCCTGAGGACATGGAAAAAACAAAGTTTATCACACCCTGGGGAACATTCTGTTACAGGGTGATGCCCTTCGGGTTGAAGAACGCTGGTACAATGTACCTGTGATACAGTGAGATAACTGGCTTTTAGTTTTGCGTTTTATCACAAAGGTTGCAGATAGCAAGAGTCACCACCGACTTTTCTTTTATCCAATAAAGGAAAGGGTGAAAAGAACAGGAAAAACCTTTGAGAATTTTTCTAAGTTCAGGGGGTAGGTTATGAAAAGGGAAGGTGTTAGCACCCTTTTCATCTGTATTTATCTACAGACTCTTAATAGCTAGCTCACTTTTGAAAATGTTGTGTGTTTGTGTTTGTTTGAAAATATTTTGAAAATGCCTAAGTGCGACAATTTTGTAATGATTCTCATATCGTTGAGAATGCATACAAAATGTTTATTTTGAAAATATTTATTGAAAAAGTGTCGTTGTGTGGAAAAAATTTTGAAATGTTCACGAGCAAGCGATTAAGAACTATCTACCTACTCAAAAGTCTTTGTTCTTTTCCTTCTCCTTTAGATAGTGTTATCCTACCATTGGTTAGTAGGAATCCATATCATTGGATTTGTGAGGGACAAGCGCGGGTCATCGTACAATCATAAAGGCAACTCATAGGGCGCTTTAGCAATTTATCGTAAGGGACTAAGTTCATTTACCGAAGGCAACATCGAAGGGTCATTAAGGGACTACGATATTTTTAACCGAGGGTCTTTGCTAAAGGTATCCCTATGTTCGAGGGACATGACTGTTGTTTTTTCCGAAGGCAACAAAGAGGCAGGCTACCTTAGAGGTGTACATGTGCATATGATTCAATTCAGATATATCATCTTGATTAGGGTTTTCTATGTTTTGGTTTTAAATCTTGCCATACAATCCTATTTAGCTAACAATTATATATACATACAAGGCATACAAAATATAGGCGCAAGAAAATAAAATGCGGGAAATAAAAGACCTATGACTATTACACGACTTTGGGAGATTTACAATATTTACAACTTTGCGGGAATTTAAACACTAAACTATTACAAGAAAACGTATATACATTTGTTTCTAATAAAATAAGTAGCAAAAGTAAATACAAAATATTTGCAAAATTATTTTTAAAAATCTTAACATTTAGAAGATTAGAAATTGAATTTTTTGTGCATTTTGGTTTTATTTGAATTATAAAATAAATAGACTTTAAACCTAAATTAAATATTTAATTAATTATAAAAGAAACCTATGTCGGATTAATTAATTAAGAAAAATATTGTCTAGAAATTAAATTAACCTATTAAAAGTCTAGTTTTGATTTTATTATATTTTTTTGTGATTTTATTGATTAAAAAAATGATTAAAAAGAAAACTTAAATTAATTAGACAAACTGAAAAAGAAAAATAGAAAAGGGTTAAAAAGTATTGAAAAGAAGAAAAGAAAGGTGCAGGCACTGGGGTTTGAACCCACACACTTCTATTTACAGTCTCCATCCTTTGCCATCCAAACCATGCACACTTGGTGTTTGAAAAATGGGATTTGATAATTATATGATAAACCTGCAAAGATTTGAAAATAATAGCAAAAATATATCATGCATTGTTGTACCTCAGAAGATCATTAGTGGTGGTAGTATGCAATAAAACAAAATGAAAACAGAAAAATGACTTTGCAAGAAATTAAGAAAAACAGTGTAGCATGTATGCTCATTTCATGCTCTTTGTATAATTACAAATGATCCAAACTTACCCTATAATGCTCCCGAAAGTGAATGGAAAGACTTATTTGTTTTTTATCGTGGCTGCAACTAGAGTTTACAGCTTGCCCTAGTTTTGAGAGTTTTGAGAATTTTGGAAATTTTGGAGAGTTTTTTTGGGAGCAGCTTTTTGTGTCCTTTGCACTTGAGTATTGCATGTATTTATAGAGGAATGAAATGGAACAAGAACAATACAAGAATCTTGTACCATTATGTCACAATTCATTGCAAAAAAATACATTAAAATCTCTTCAAAATTGTTTTAAAAATATTCCAAACTTACAGATTATTGTTCCTAACATGTTTTCACAGTTTTGGCATGTTTTTCACATGTTCTTGGGCCTCCATGTGATCGAAATCAAAAGTCCATGCGCCTTGGCCCAATAATTTTACATTTTATTTGATTTACTTGCATTTAAATGCATAAAAATTCAAATAAAAGAAATAAAAATCATAAAAAATATATGAATGGATTTAGAGGTCCTCTAACACATTGTGAACATGTTTTAACATCAAAAGTTAGGCCCATTAGTCTAGAATTTCAAGTTTGCTCACTTTGCATTTCATGCATTTTACCAAAATTTCCCAATTTGCAATGGTCATAACTCTCTCAATTTTCTTCTTTTGAACATGATATTTGACTTTTTGAAAATATCAAGATGTCTTATTCAATTTATCTTTTGATAATTTTTGCATCTGAAGACTTTATCTTGATGTAAGTTGCCTTGACAAAAAGTGTCTTTTTGTTGACCTTTGAAATGACCTGTAATGTATGGGCTCATATCTCTCAAATGAAGCACTTTTTGGATTTGAGAATACATATACAAAGTTGTAGAGAATTTAATTTCCTTAAAAATGGACTTTTGTTGAGGAAAAGTTGATGAAGCATGTGAAATTTATGCTTGGTCAAAGTTCAGTTGAATTCTCCTAAGGAAACCCTAATTTGGAAACTTTTGAATTTTGATGATTTGAAGACTTTCCTTGAGAAATCATGATCAACTCTTGATCAAATGATGAATATCACTTCAAAATGTTAATCTTGACCAAAAATCTTAAAATTTGACTGTATGTTGACCATAATTGACTTTTTACCCAATATAGTTGATTTTCAATCATCTGAGTCATTGATTGAGCAAACTTGTGATGCAATATTTGAAAGGAAAGTCGCCCCGTCCTGTTTCAGGAGTGGATATTTATCTGACCATAAAGAAAGAAAGCTAGTTTCTCCATCCTGTTTCAGGAGTTAATCTTTGATCTGTTCATGTAGATAGTCGCCCCGTCCTGTTTCGGGAATTGATCTATAATCAGTTTGTTGGTAAACCCGTCCTATTTTGGGAGTTCATACCATTGGTGATAAAGATAGTCGCCTCGTCCTATTTACGAAATTGATATTTATCTGACCATAAAGAAAGAAAGATAGTTTCCCCATCCTGTTTCGGGAGTTAATCTTTGTTTTGTTCATGTAGATAGTCTCCCCGTCCTGTTTCGGGAATTGATCTACAATCAATTTGTTAGTAAACCCGTCCTGTTTCGGGATTTCATACCATTGGTAATAAAGATAGTCGTGCCATCCTATTTTGGGAATTGATCTTTATCTGACCATAAAGAAAGAAATATAGTTTCCCCATCCTGTTTCAGGAGTTAATCTTTGATCTGTTCATGTAGATAGTCGCCCCGTCCTGTTTCGGGAATTGACCTACAATTAGTTTGTTAGTAAACTCGTCCTGTTTCGGGAGTTCATACCATTGGTGATAAAGATAGTCACCTCGTCCTATTTTGGGAATTGATCTTTATCTGACCATAAAGAAATAAATATAGTTTCCCCGTCCTGTTTCGAGAGTTAATCTTTGTTCTATTCATGTAGATAGTCGCCCCGTCCTGTTTCAAGAATTGATCTACAATCAGTTTGTTGGTAAACCCGTCCTATTTCGGGAGTTCATACCATTGGTGATAAAGATAGTCGCCCCTCCTGTTTTGAGAATCGATCTTTATCTGACCATAAAGAAAGAAAGATATTTTCCTCGTCCTGTTTCAGGAGTTAATCTTAGTTATGTTCATGTAGATAGTCGCTTTGTCCTATTTTGGGAATTGATCTTCAATCAGTTTGTTGGTAAACCCATCCTGTTCGGGAGTTCATACCATTGGTGATAAATATATTTTCCCTGTCCTGTTTCGGGAATTGATCTTTATCTGACCGCAAAGAAAGAAATATAGTTTCCCCGTCCTATTTCGGTAGTTAATCTTTGATATGTTCATGTAGATAGTCTCCCTGTCCTGTTTCAGGAATTGATCTATAATCAGTTTGTTAGTAAACTCGTCCTATTTCGGAAGTTCATACCATTGGTGATAAAGATAGTCGCCTCGTCCTGTTTTGGTAATTGATCTTTATCTGACCATAAAGAAAGAAAGATAGTTTCCCCGTCCTATTTTTGGAGTTAATGTTCGATCTGTTCATGTAGATAGTCGCCCCATCCTGTTTTAGGAATTGATATACAATCAGTTTGTTGGTAAACTTGTCTTGTTTTGGGAGTTCATACCATTGGTGATAAAGATATTCGCCCCATCCTGTTTCAGGAATTGATCTTTATCTGACCATAAAGAAAGAAAGATAGTTTCCCCGTCCTATTTCGGGAGTTAATCTTTGATCTGTCTGAAAATTATTGATGATGTTCGTCTGTTCTTAGACTTTACCTGAAAGGATAAAGATTTAGCTATATGCAATATCATGATGTATGAAATGCATTGTGTAATGATGTTCTCAAAGTAAATGAGATTGTGCCATATGCGTTTCGTATACATATGCTATGATGTTTGTAAATGATGGATGAATGTGAAATGTCGTTGAAGTGTAGCTCCGTATAACATCTCCCTAGGGAAAATAAATCTTTAAATGGTGTTGGGGATGAAGAATATGCGTAATCTTCAATCTCGCCTGGAATTTTGCCACTGGGGATCCTACTCTTTGTTTGAGGGAACTCCGCTGGGGAACGTTGATTTCTGCTTGGGGAGAAGAGTTTAAAATCATTGGTCGTTCATCAATTTACCGGAGAATTTAATGCTTATATACCCTGACTAGGGATAAAAGAGATGGATATCCTTTCGAGGCATTGTCTAACCGATTTTCTGATATGGATGCTTACTCGTCTGGAGAGGATAAGTTTGAACGATATTTGGTCCAATTTCAAATTTTGTAACAACTTTCTAGGGATAGCAACCTGGACTACCCTTTGCTGGAGAAAGGGATTTTGCCGGTGATTTATAGTAGTTAGAGAAATAGGCTCAAGCAGGGGAGAGTGTTTTCTGTTAGGGAAATAAACTCGATTGGGGAAATAAACCTTGTTGGGGAAATAATCCCTATTATGGAAATAAACCATAAACTTGTTGGAGAAACACTTTGATGAGGAATACTCCTGCTGTGGAAATAAGCTCTACTAGAGAAAATAATTATGCAGGAGATTTTACAGTTTTGGAGGAATAATATCGGCTGGGGGAAGAGAATTCTTATGAACTATGCTGACGACCTAATCTCTGATGAGAGTTGGGACTCCGTAAGTTGGCGACATTGTCGGGGAGGTGATCACACTCGTTTATTGTTAGGGGGATCTACCGGTGAGTACGATTATGTTAACAGCTAGAAGATGCCCTACTATCTGTCATGAAGGCATATTAGACTTGCGGGGAATGTATCTCTTGTTGAAGATGAGCTTGTGCAGATAGCTCTGTAGGGATAATTCTGTGGAAACTGCTATGTGGGGCTTTATGGATGACTTAAACATTATCTAAATTTCTAGAGCCCTCGGTAATTGCTGATCAAGGTGATGAGTCTTCTACAGATAGACAATTAATGAGATACTAGGACATAGTCGTGCACTTTAATCCCTAACTTTTACCTGGACTGCTCTTTCCGGTTTTCAGCCAACTGGGATACCCCTTCTTGCCCAAGCCTCCTTTTCAGGTTTTCGACTTTTTGGGTGTTACAATTTTACTCATATATCCCTAATTTTTCCCGAACTCTTTTGGATCGTCGGGATGCCCTTATTTTTGCCTAGGCCAGTCGACCTAGCTAGTCTTTTTTCGTGCGTAGTATTTTCCGACTATGTTCGTGTTCACAGGGTACGAAGAATTGTCACTGTCCATAGTAGTAAGTGTTATAGCACTGCCAGAAAATGTTTGCTTGATCATGTGCGACCCTTCATATGCGGGAGTCCATTTTCCCCTGAGATTAGTCTGGTGCACCCGATGCTTTATTGGTCAACCATTGATTGCCAATTTTCTAATAATCTTGACCTTCCTTAGTACTCTTCTAAGAACTGTCATGGTAGAATGACACAATCTGATACTATTGTCATAGACAAGCAATTCAGTGACATAGAGGATAATGTCTTTTTTCGAAACTCGTGACCAGTGTAGCATGCCCCAAGTGATTCAGATGGAGATCTGCCCCTGGCTATTCAACACTTTTGAGAGATTCTTTGAATCTGAACTCGACTACCACAGATGAGTTGGAAAATAACATGTCATGCCCCTAGATTTATAACCAATTGGGTACAAAAAGTCCTGTTACTAGAGGTGTCTTTCTCTTTGATGCATCATCTGAAGTAATTATGTCCATTGGGAGGATTTTCATTCATTGAATATTCGTCATGCGAATTTTTCTGCTCTCGAACAAGTAGTTATATGTTAACAGTGGTATTTAAAATGCAAAGCTTATGTCTTTCTTGAAGTTTTGAAAATGTATTTTTAGTAAACAACAAAATTTTGTAAGAATATGAAGTCAACTTAGGATTTATAGTAAGCCTTACAGGAGTCAGGATACCTTTTCTAACAGTATGCTTTTGAACTAACTTATGCTTCAGTTAGGACTTTTAAGGGTTATAACATGGCCTAGTTCACACTTTAAGAAAAAAAGGATAAAGGCTCAAACTTTATTTGTACCCAACTCGTTCTTCGTGATGTTCTTTAGCCCTATACTCAGTTAATTGTGTGTTTAGATTCCAATCGAGTCTGGAATGGCATTTTGGTGATGGTTCGGATACTGGAAGTTTATTTGAGAAGGCAGTCATTTTTTTGTAACATTTTTCTTTTTTTGAGGAATTGTAGCGACCTCTTTTTGATTTTATTACCCCTACCTTTTTCCTGAACTGTTTGTTCTGTGATTGCAGACAGCGGGATGCCCCAATTTTTTCTTAAGTCTCCTTCATAGGTTTTGACTTAGAGGGCTTTTCTTTTGAGAGATAATGACTTCCTATTTTAAGGTGAACCATCACCGTCTTTTGATTTGGAAGGATTTCTCTTATACTATTCACTGTGTACGAAGTAAAAGCTTATGACATCATGTGCATTTGAATTAACTGAGAAACTACCCTGCCCCAGGTTATGATTAAAGGTTCCAATTTGTGTGAAAATAAAACTCATACTTCTTAGGCTCAAAGGGGTTGACTAGGGATTATCTTCCTTGTAACTCCACTGTTTAGGATTTGAAACAAAGCTTGTACATCATCAACAAGGTCTGTTCAAAATCATATTGTAGAGATTATGGTATTGTTTTCATCATCTTCCCTCTAAAGGCTTATAAATTTTAATCGAGAGTTAAATATCATAAAAAGGAAGTAAAAACATAGTTTAAGTATAATGAAAATGAATGGATTAATTCAAGAAAAACATATGCAATTCATTAATGGGGACAAACAAAGTCTGACATAAAGGTAAGTGTTTGAACAAACAAAGAAATTACAAATGAAAATTCGAATGAACAAAAAGCTTCTCCACCTGAATTTGTCACTTCAGATGGTGTGCCTTTGGGGGCTGACAGAAAAGCTCAGTCTGACCATCTTGTGTGAATTCCAACACTTCTTCGTCAATCAAGTCTTGAATATTATATTTCAACATCCAACAGCTATAAATATCATGCCCCGGACTTTTGGAATGATATGAACACCTTGCATCAGGATTGTAGCTAGGAGCAGAAGTATTGGGATTCCGAGGCGGATCCTTCAATGTGACCAAATTCATCTTTAACATGTGTTGCAAGGCTTATAACATCGGCATGTTAAGTTTGGTATATTTCCTTTTGGATGTATCCTGCTTACGCTAACTACCCTGTTGTTGTTGGCGGGGTCGTTGTTGGGCTTGCGATATAATAGCAATCCAGAAAGGCCTACTTTCAACCAAGCCAACTTCCTGCCTTATTGGAGGTTGATTTATGATTTGGTCTCCAATTCTAACCGTTCATCCCATACCGTTGTATTCGTCCTAATGAAGTTTGCTGATGAGAATTCTCAACTCTTCTTGTCCCTGAGCTAAGTTTTGGATAAGAGCCATATGACCCATCATCTTGATTCTCTTATTTGCCATCTCGACTAGCAATTATTCCAACTGATCATCCTTGTTGTCTTCAGGATTTTTCGTGGTCATGTTCTCAGTGAGGAGTACTTTCAATTCCTCTTGCCCCTTGGCTAAGCATAGGAACATCTCCTGGAATTGTGCATTTTGAGTTTAGAGATCTCTGACGGTATGTTTGAGAGCCATTTTTCTGCTGAAATAAACAGCTAGAAAATGAGAAACCTATCTTGAGAGCTACTTGCTATGTAATGACATGCATGATATGTAAATGCAATGTTTTCAATGATCTTGCGGGATAAACATAAGAAAATGTTAGAATCCGATTGTAGCTTTGATTGAAGAACTTCGTATCGTTGAATGTCTTTCTACGAGAATCAAGCTCACCATGTCGAGTGGGTCCTAGCCTTTGACTCAAGATAATATACTTTGTTCTTTGACGACATTTGGTTAGAGGAAAATAAATCCTCTTGCCTCTTTCTAGATGTCTGGTTCATGCTACTTCAACGACATTCAGTTAGAGGAAAATAAATCCTGCTACCCCTTGCTTGACGTCTGGTTCATAATACTTCGATAGCATTCGGTTAGAGGGAAATAAATCCTCTTGCCCCTTGTTAGACGTCTAGTTCATAATAAGCCAGCATCAAAGACCCTTTAGGTCCTTGAAATGGTTAACGAAAATACCATGGCGTGATGTCATGATGTGTATGATATGCACCAATCAAAAGTGTAAGGTGGTGAAAACAAGTAAGTCTTGCAAGAAGTCCAAACTAATGGATAATGAATATAAACAAGTCCTGCAAGGAATTCACATCGTTAGATGATGAATACAAATAAGCCCTGCAAGGAGTTCAAGTTATTAGATAATGAATTCAAACAAATCACACACGTAGCCTTAAGTTCAGGCTTGCATGGAGTTTGTAGGTAAGTACCCTCTTGAATTTTAGTTGGCTCAGCCTGTCCTAAGAAAAGTAATTGGGTTCTAGGAGCCTCAATATCACTGATCTTTCTCCCAGGCATTATTTCACCACAAGCATCTGATTTGCGACCGAAATATCCCGAGAGTCTGATCTCAATGAGTGTAGCGTCGAGTATCAACCAACTTCAGTCTGCACCAAAGTCGGCCATCTCACTACTTTCTAATGGCTAAGTTGTGTCAACTAAGGTTCTACGATCAGTTAGTGCTTTACGACACCACGCGGTAGCCCATCATTCTCCTTGACTGACTCAAGGGACGCCGCCACCAACCAATGTGTCACACTAACCTAGCCATCGCTTCAACCATATCAGTATACGCCGTATAGTTTTCATGATTTATTGCTACTTACCTAAAATGTCCCAGATTCGGGTATAGGATCTTTACAAAAATAAACCCTAGCAAAAACCCCGAAATGTAAAGCATACAAATCAAGCAAGTATTTTAAATATGATCTAGCTCTAAGGTAACCCCACTTTTTCCTCCCCAGCATATTCGACAGTTCTGTAATGCGGTGGGAGAACTTACTTTTGGTTTTGTTTTTTATTGCAAATGTTGCGGATAGCAAGAGTTGCCACTGACTTTTCTTTTATCCAATAAAGGAAAGGGTGAAAATAACAGGACAGAGCTTTAAGAATTTTTCTGAGTTCGGGGGGTAGGTTATGAAAATGGAAGGTGTTAGCACCCTTTTCATCTGTAGTTATCTACGGGCTCTTAATCTCTACCTCACTTTTGAAAATACTTTGTGTTTGTGTTTGTTTGAAAATACTTTGAAAATGCCTAAGTGCGACAATTTTGTAATGATTCTCGTATCGTTGAGACTGAATACAAAATATTTATTTTGAAAATATTTGTTGAAAAAGTGTGATTGTGTGAAAAATGTTTTGAAATGTTCACGAGCAAGAGATTAAGAACTATCTACCTACTCAATAGTCTTTGTTATTTTCCTCTTCCTTTATATAGTGCTATCTTACCATTGGTTAGTAGGAATCCTTATCATTGGATGTGTGAGGGACATGCCCGGGTCATTGTACAATCATTAAGGCAACTTATAGGGCACTTTAGCAATTTATCTTAAGGGACTAAGTTCGTTTACCGAAGGCAGCATCGAAGGGTCATCGAGGTACTATGATCTTTTTAACCGAGGGTCTTTGCTAAAGATATCCCTACGTTCGAGGGACATGACTGTTGTTTTTTCCGAAGGCAACAGAGAGGCAGGCTACCTTAGAGGTGTACGTGTGCATAGTGATTCAATTCAGATATATTATCTTGATTAGGGTTTTCTATGTTTTGGTTTTAAATCTTTCCATACAATCCTATTTAGATAACAAGTATATAAACATACAAGTCATACAAAATATAGGCGCAAGAAAATAAAATGCGGGAAAGTAAAGACCTACGACTATTACACGGCTTTGGGAGATTTATAATACTTACAACTTTTCGGGAATTTAACCGCTAAACTATTACAAGAAAACGTATGCAACCTATACATTTGTTTCTAATAAAATAAATAGCAAAAGTAAACACAAAATATTTGCAAAATTGTTTTTAAAAATCTTAACATCTAGAAGATTAGAAATTAAATTTTTTGTGCATTTTTTGTTTGATTTGAATTATAAAATAAATAGAATTTAAACCTAAATTAAAGATTTAATTAATTATAAAAGAATCCTATGTCTAATTCATTAAGAAAAATATTGTCTAGAAATTAAATTAACCTATTAAAAGTCTAGTTCTAATTTTATTATATTTTTTTGTGATTTTATTGAATAAAGAAAATGATTAAAAATAAAAATTAAATTAATTAGACAAAATGAAAAATAAAAATAGAAAAGGGTTAAAAAGTATTGAAAAGAAGAAAAGAAAGGTGCAAGCGTTGGGGTTTAAACCCACACCCTTCTTTTTACTGTCTCCATCCTTTTCCATCTGAACCATGCACACTTGGTGTTTGAAAAATGAGATTTGATCATTATATGATAAACCTGCAATGATTGGAAAATAAAGGCAAAAATATATCCTGCATTGTTGTACCTCAGAATATCATTAGTGGTGGTAGTATACAATAAAACAATGAAAACAGAAAAATGAATTTGTAAGAAATTAATAAAAATGGCGTAGCATGTATGCTCATTTCACGCTCTTTGGATCATTAAAAATGATTCAAACTTACCCTATAATGCTCTCGGGAGTGAATGGAAAGGCTGATTTATTTTGATCGTGGCTGCAACAAGAGTTTACAGCTTGCCCTAGTTTTGAGAATTTTGGAAATTTTTGAGTGTTTTTTTAGGAGCAGCTTTTTGTGTCTTTTGCACTTGAGTATTATATGTATTTATAGAGGAATGAAATGGAACAATAACAAGACAAGAATCTTATACCATTATGTCACAATTCATTGCAAAAAAAAACACATTGAAATTTCTCCAAAATTGTTTTAAAAACATTCCAAACTTGAAGATTCTTGTTCCCAACATGTTTTCACGGTTTTGGCATGTTTGTCACGTTTTCTTGGGCCTTCATGTGATTGAAATCAAAAGCCCATGCGCCTTGGTCCAATGATTTTATATTTTATTTGATTTACTTGAATTTAAATGAATAAAAATTCAAATAAAAGAAATAAAAATCATTAAAAAAATATATGAATGGATTTAGAGATCCTCTAACAGATTATGAACATGTTTGAACATCAAAAGTTAGGCCCATTAGTCTAGAATTTTAAGTTTGTTCATTTTGTATTTCATGCATTTTTACCAAAATTTCTCAATTTGCAATGGTCATAACTCTCTCAATTTTCATGTTTTGAATATGATCTTTGACTTTTTGAAAATCTCAAGATGTCTTATTCAATTTATCTTTTGATCATTTTTTCATTTTAAGACTTTATCTTGATGTAAGTTGCCTTGATAAAAAGTGTCTTTTTGTTGACTTTTGAAATGACCTGTAATGTATGGGCCGATATCTCTCAAATGAAGCACTTTTTGGATTTGAGCATACATATACAAAGTTATAGAGAATTGAATTTCCTTAAAAATGAGATTTTATTGGGGAAAAGTTGATGAAGCATATGAAAGTTATGCTTGGTCAAAGTTAAGTTGACTTCTCCTAAGGAAACCCTATTTGGCAACTTTTGACTGTTGATGATTTGAGGAATTTTCTTGAGGAATCATGATCAACTCTTGATCAAATTATGAATATCACTTCAAAATGTTGATGTTGACCAAAAATCTTGAAGTTTGACTGTATGTTGACTATAGTTGACTTTTTACTCAATATAGTTGATTTTCAATCATCTTAGCCATTGACTGAGCAAACTTGTGATGCAAGACTTGAAACTTTGACATGAACATTGTTGAAAACCTATGGAGAATCATGGAAACCACTTGAGACCTTTGCAAACAAAACTTCCTTGAAAAACACAAGAACCTAGTTGTGGACCCCTTGCTTAGGAGGAGAATTGACTGGTCAACCCTTGAGTAGCCTTGAGTACTTTAGAGCCTTAGAAGAATGTTTTTTGAAGAAAATGGGAGGGAAAATTATGGGGTACAACAGTACCCGAGGGCTATGAAAACCCTATTCCAAGATTTGATGCATAAAGAAATTGAAGTATATGTTGATGATATGATCACCAAATCTCAGATTGAAGAAGGGCATATGGAAGACTTGTTGAAATTGTTTCAATGTTTGAGGAAGTATCGTCTCCGCTTGAATCCAAATAAGTGTACTTTTTGTATTCGCTCAGGAAAGTTGTTAGGTTTCATTGTCAGCCAAAAAGGAATTGAAGTTGATCATGATAAAGTTAAGGTAATTCAAGAAATGTCTGCACCAAGAACGAAAAATCAAGTTAGAGGATTCCTTGGATGTTTGAATTACATTTCCAGATTTACTTCTCATATGAAGTGTGAACCCATTTGTTATACCCCAACTTTTTCCCTAAGATCCCTCTATCATCTCATATCAACCCAATCATATCAAGATCACACTATGGTTTGGTTCTTCTCCCTATATTTAGTTTTGCTCACGAGGGATCACCAAGCACTTTGATTTGTATATTATGGTCATATTTGTCTTGTGTTGATTAACTTTTAACTAACAAATACAATGAATGTTTGCTCTAAATGATGATACTATAGGTGAGGGCACAACACATTTCATTAGGTTGATTCATAGGTTCATGAGTTTATTTACATGCCTTCTTCAATAAAGCTTCATTGAAATTTAAGCTTCATCATTGAGAGTTCTTTAAAGAAATGTCATGACAAGGTCTACTATGATTCATCATGTTTCAATTTCCAAAGGAAGTCAAAAGATGCAAGATTTGATCAAAGAAGTTTGACCTAATTGGACAAGTTCTTGATTCTTTGATCACAAGTGCATAACTCCCTCAATTACCAACTTTGGAAGTGGTTGTTGCTATTATAGGTTCTTATTATCATACACAACAACTTCTCTTCACATAGAAAAAGTATTTGAACAAGAAAGATTGTCAAAATTGAAATGGGTTCCCAAGTCATTTTGATGCTATAGGAGTTAGGATTTTGGACTTCTAAGGGCTATATCTTGTCCATCTTTTGAGATTTTTGAGTGATTCCAAATACATGCTTCTCCTTAAAGGATTATCAACAAATCACTTCAAATGTTTCAAGCAAATTTTGTGTGAAAGATCACTAGTGATTGAGAAAGATTACAAGTCCTCTAGATAGGCCATCAAATTCCCTTATGTGGCTTCAAAAAGTCATAAATTGATCAATTTTTATCTCCTTGAGCCAATTATTTTTCCACAATGATCTTAAGAGTGTGAACTTCAACTCTTCTTTTATGTGAAAAACTTGAAAATGGTTAGAAGATTCCTTAAAAGCTCAAAAGATTATAGGTCACCTTATGAATTTTCATCAAATTCAAAGGATCATAACTTTTCCAATATTTGGAATTTTTTAGTGATACAAGTTTCAAAATACTCTTTAAGGAGTCCACTTCAAGATAGAATCATTGATCAAAGCAAATTTTTTGGATAATACCTTGTTTGGAGTCAACATTTTGGGTCATTTTTGAAGAAAAACTTGGAACTTTTTCTAAGTATAAAAGTCAGCACATTTTTCCTGATTTTGACCAAGCACAACTTCTAGCTCAAGAATCCAAATGATCTCTTTCTTGGCAAATTATGAAGAATGTTACCTCATCTTTCCAATGCATCAAGAACCAGGTCCTAAGGTTCCCTAAATCATGCACACCATGAGTTCAAAGTCAGCTACTTAAAATTGATTTTTTTCTTCCAAGTCATAATTTGAAATCCATAATCCAGCTTCTAAACACCAAATTAGCACGCGTTTTTGATTTAAACATGTTTAACAAAGTTCCCAAAGTTGAATTAAGGATTAAAACATAGGAATTGACTAAGTTTTGATGCACATGGAGTCACACATTTTCCATTTTCGGGCTCCATCCAATTTCCCTCCAAACTTCATTTTTCCTCTCAATTCTTTGCACCATTTACTTCCCTATAAATAGAGGACCTCACTCCTCTCATTTTCTCAAGCTTGGACAACCAAAATCACCCTGCAATCTCCCTGCATAACCCACTTTTCTTAGTTTTCAAATTCATCTTTTCTCCATTTTTCAATCCATTTTATTTGTTGATTCTTTATCCTTGAACTTCATTGAAGCTAACAGAAGAAGAACCAAGCCTTGAAGTGTCTTAAATTGTGCTAACAAAATTCAGTTTCAGAGCAATTTTCTGCTACCTCGTTCAGGTAGAATTCTTAACCAAATTGAACCAAATATATTCATATTCTACTCTACTCATTCATCTGATTCTCACACTTCTTACGATTTTCATTTTCATTGAGAATTGAGAAAGATAATTGGAATTTTTGTGCTCACTATTTTTTCTGGTTTTCTCCAAATACAGCCTTGCATAGTTTATATAAATTTGGCACGAGGGTAGCATTAGAATCGTCTTGAAGAGACGAATATAATGGTACCGATCTGGTCCTCTAGTTTTACAATTTGTGAAACATCAATTTAGGGCGTCTGGAGGTTGAAGACGACCTACGTCTCGTGCTTCAGCCAATGATTGCGTGACATGTGATTTTTCGAATCCTATCCAGCACATCTATCTTATTATACGCGCGTTTTGAGGACCATTGGATCTGATTATTTTTGTTAGTCAGACTCTATCCAATGCGCCAAATTTTTTATTGTTTTTAATTATTAAAAAATGATTTTGTGTGATTTCTTAAGATGACCATATTATGCACAGCGTGTCAGATCCCTTGGATCTGCTTACTAATAACTTTTAACATTAATCTAATGGTCCACATTTTTTTTACTTTATTTTCATTTTCGAATTTTTTATATTTAATTGTTTTACACTTCAAAAAATCATAGAAAATTCATTTCTGACCAAAAAATTATAAAAAAATTCACAAAAATATTTTGAAATATTATATTTCTGATTTGGACTTTTTCATGATTTTATTTTCAAATTTGATATTTTTTTATTTTTTTCTTTGTTTTGACTTGTTTTTAATTGTTTAAAAATACTTTTTGTATTTTTAAATTCTGAAAAAATTCATCAAGATCTTTTCCTTTATTTCTGACTTTTTGAAATTTTTTCTAGAATTATATTTTGATTTTTTCTGTTTTTTTTATCTTTTTCACTTGAATGATTTAAAATATTAAAAAATACTTTTCTGTTTTAAAAAATTGCTAAAAAATTTGTAAAAATACTTGAGATCATCTCTGACTTTTCTATGTTTTTCTTTTAATTTTTATTTGACACTTTGAATATAGTTTTTTATTTTGCCTTTTATTTTCTTTTAAAAAAAATTAAAAAACATTTTCTTTTTTTTTTATTTTGTTTATTAAATGCAATTTTATTTTTGATTATATTCTGGCTAAGCTTTAACTATGTGATTTTTGATCATGCGCTTCATTAACATCATTGGATCTTGGGTGTTGAGTTTAACTCCATCAAAATGGATAAATGATTTTAATGATAATTTGATTAAAATCTTTGATTCAAGTATTTACCCTCCCTCTTCATCTTACCCATTTCTTACTTGTGCTACATGTTGTGGGAGAATGACCTATATATCATTTTCTCTAAACATATGGTACATATTGACCGGTCTCAAAATAGGTGCGACTTCTACATAAGTCCACTTATGATTGCTTAACATAGCCCTAAATTTTGTCCTGATTCGAGAAATGATCATTCGTGGCCCAAACTTATGTTTGCAAGCCCAAGTATGTTTAATTTGAAACCTTTGATCCAATAACCTTGAGGTTCATTGTTAGGAGGCTTTGGTCTTATCAATCCTCTAATGAACCTTCATAAAATTTGGGCTAAGTGAATCATTTAAACACCGTTGATCATTTATTGTTGCCTCAAGAATTTGAAATGAATGATATACTTGACAAAAAACAAATGAAACTTGTTGTTGAGACGCTTTGATTTTATCAATCTTCTAATGAGTTTCCAAATGCAAGTTTTAAGATGGTCATTCAACTAACCTCTAATTTCTAATTCATTAATAATTGACTTTATTTTATTCTTTTACTTTACGTCTTTACTTTAAGCACCATTTATTTTAGCATTTACATTTCATGCTATTTTCATCTTTTCTCACTTGAGAATTTATCTTTATGTCATTTCGTTTTGCTCACTTGAGCTTTTCATTTTCTTTTTGAATATACTTAATAACCAACTTGAACAATAAAAAACTTTAAGGTTGCTTGGACTGTTTGGTTACTATCCTTGGCATTATGGAGTTATGGACCTCTTGGACTTAGGATTAGAAGCCTTGATACCCTTGAGACCTTGGGACTTTTATTGTTATTTTGTCTGGAGTTCTAGGGGTTTACCCCGAGACATTGGGTTATTGTTTCTTTGTGTGCAGGTTATTCTGATTATGTGCTTTGACTGTAATTGGGAATTCCTCTGTATACAGCCGTTACTCTGCCTAATTTTTGTAAAGACTTAATGCATCAGAAGTTTAATATTCTTAAGAGGTTTAATATCTTTGCTTGTTTGGTTTCAATCAAAAGGATGGTAATTCTACATTGACTATTTGTGTCAAGTGTTGGCTTCTCGTTCATTAAACGGTTCTTTTCCCTAGCTTTTATCTTATGCCTTAGGATAGTCCCTTCATCTCCTCCCATCTTCTTTAATTTCAAAAATATTCTCCCTCCTTTTCAAAACTATTCTTGTTTTATAAACTTGAACCGTTTTCATAATAAACTTGGACTTAGGTCCATGCATTTGCAAAATATTTTCTTAATCAAACTTTAACTAACTTAATAATACTTTGACATTTTTTGTGAGAAGACTAAAAGTAAATCAATCTCATTCAAACCATTTTGCCACTTCGGCTTTTTACCTTAAATTTTTCTCCAAATATTAGACTCTTGTCAACCCTTGTAGTCATGCGAACTACTATACTTCTATGATATGTAGTAAAGTGAGATATTTTCCACTTGTGTGTTTAGTGAGGCTTTTTTGATTTTAAAATCCAAGCTATATCCTCCACTTTGAGATGACGCAAATTCTCCTTTCTCATAATCGTGGGTAGTAAGTATGTTCTTCCACTCGGATATGATGATGATGTCTCGTCTCTTAAAATTAACCAACACACTTGTGTTTTAAAAAATTTTAAAGGTGAACTACGAGTACCCTGATCCTCTATTGCACGCGGAAGGTGGTACGTGGGCACTAAAGATTCACAACCGCGGAGGGTGCAAAAACTGTAAAAAACACTTCTTTTCTCATCCCTAACATTTATTTTTGTATACAACACTTATAGCCAAAATACACAAATTTTCAAAGAGGTTCCTGCGGAGTACCGTAGATGTTTAGGGTGTTAATACCTTCCCTTTGCATAACCAACCTCTGTACCTAGATTTTATCCCCCTCTCTTTTTGGGTTATTCTCTATTTTCCCATTCCTTTGGAAACAATAAAGCATGGTGGCGATTTTTATTTGATTTGTGCGAGTCAAGTCAATCCAATGGCTTAATCTCAACATTTCTGTCGCTACAGGAAAATGGCGCCTTCACTAGAGAAAGATCAACCAAATGTTGTTCCATCTCTAAGTGGATTAAGCCTATCTTTGTTTATTTGTATATGTGCTATTATTTGTTATATATTATGTGTTGTATATTTGTTTGTCTAGATTTTTTTTGGTTTTCAGAGTGCTTGGTGATCTCTCATAAATCCTCTACCCGGACTTGGGCAAACTTAAGATAGGATGGGAGGTATAGTAATGTTAACTTTGAGGGAGTAATCTCAAAAAACAAGACATGAGATCCCTCACTCAGTGGAGGCCCCTTTGATTGTAGTATCGTTTATCGAGTAATCGGGAAGACGTGATGCTTTCGACCCGGGAGCCTACTGAAGCTGAGGATTGTAGAACCCTTAACCCATCTTGGCCTTTTAGGTGTAGTGCGGAAATTATGACGGAGTTATCTGGAAATGGTTGTCACGCGATGCAAAACTTAGACGAGTTTTTCCTGAGAATATTTCGAATTACCGAGTTAATTAGGACATTGATAATATCTGAAGGAATAATGTCGACTCTGGGAACCTTTTAGATGGCAGGTGATAAAATATTAGTCCATACCTTGTGGGTAGTACCTTTAACTTCATGCTTGTGACGCTGAACCTATGAACCCCCCATGTTTGTGATCTTGTGTGTGATTGTTGCATCATGCATTCATGCACCCATGAGGATTGTTTTAACCAATTTTTCAAGGAATTTAAGACTTCTTCTTGCAAACATCACAAGTTTTGTAATTATGGAATTTGGAAAGAGTACTCAAAAGTACAATGTCAAGAGTCTTGATTCAGAAGAATTGAAAAGGCCTGAATCCTTGGTATCTAGTCCTTGGGATTTCAAATTCTCCTAGCTGTCTTGAAGATGGAGTTCTCCACTCCCTTGATCCAGTTCCTCAATCCTTTGTATCGATGATTTATTTTCCCGATTATCAATAAAATAGACGAGAAAAGTGCAAGAGGATTTATTTTCCTTTAGCATTCCAAATTCAAGCTCAATAAGATGTTGCAACATGGTGTTGGATCATTTTTAGATGCAGTTCTTCTGGACCTGAGGATATAGCTTTCTCTTTCTTCTGTGTAGGATTAGTGAAGTCTTGTAATTCAAATGTATTCCATCCAATATTAATGAAATGATTTTTTCAGTTGTCTCAATTGTGTCTTTTAATTGATGTTTGCAATTCGTTTATAATGATCCAAAGTTCTTCAAAAACTTGGTTTTTTTGAAAACTTTTAAACAAACATTTGCATTGTATAACATGCATCATTCTCACTTCTGTCTTTATTTCCAAAGTTTCCTGGAGTCTTATCCTCTGACCTTCGTCTTCATAAGTCAAGTTATTGCGTCAGTGCAATAGTCGAGCTAAGTCCAGGAAGAAGATGGAAAATCTTGAACAAGAGAATCGCGAGCTGCGTGAAGAAGTTACTGCTTTAAGGGCTGAAATATCCAATTTGACTGCTTTGGTGGAATCATTGGTGGTTGCTCAGAATCAACCACCACCTCGTCCCCTGTCTCCTCGTGCTAACCAACCACAACAAACAATGGTCGCTTCCAAAGTTTTGTCAGTTCCCAGTTCTGTTACTCCAGTTACTGCTGCTCAAAACCGTATGCCTCAGGGTTACCCGTGGGGAATGCCTGAAAATTTCATACCGGAAGGTTACAATCTTGATGCTCAAGTTTCTACATTTTCTCAAGCTACTTATATTCCTGCACCTCTTGTGGTGCATGTTACTCCTTCTGCTAAAAATGAGATCCATTATATTGCACCTCCTATGGTGAACACGATGACGTTTGTTAATAAGGAAGTTTATCGTCATGTTCCTCCACCAAGTGAAAGTGTGGGTTTCTATGACTGATTGGATGATTTTCAAGATCAGTTAAATGAGATGCAGAAGGAAATGAAGGCTCTTCAAGGAAAAGAATTATTCGGATAGAACGTCAGTGAACTCTGCTTAGTTCCTAATGTAAAGGTGCCAGTGAAGTTTAGAGTGCCAGAATTTGAGAGGTACAAGGGCAACTCTTGTCCTCGTGACCACTTAGTGATGTATATCAGAAAGATGTCCACCCATACTGATGATCAACGTTTTCTTATTCATTTCTTCCAGGATAGTTTAACCAGTGCCGCTTTGAAGTGGTATATGAGTTAGGACAGTAGCAATATCTGCACCTTCAATGATCTAGGGGAAGCCTTCATCAAACAATATAAGTACAATATGTTCATGGCACCTGACCGTGACCAATTAAGAGAAATGGCTCAGAAAGACAAGGAGTCGTTCAAAGAATATATGCAGCTTTTGCGCGAGATAGCTGCCCAGGTGGTACCCCCGATGGGAGAACAAGAAATGACCAAGGTCTTCCTGAAAACCACTGGATCATTTTATTATGAAAGGATGGTCTCCAGCGCGCCGAGTGATTTCACTGAGATGGTGAGCATGGGTGTTCGTCTAGTAGAAGTTGTCAGGGAAGGGCGCTTGACGAAAGACGAAGGTACAAAGAAGTCATCATACGGGTTTTCTCGAAAGAAAGTGAAACTAATTATGTCATTGAGGAAAGTAAGATTAGACCACCTAGAATAAATCATCGGTACCAAAAACAGGTTGCTTCTGTAACTCCAGTCATCAATGTAGCTCCAACTACTATTGCCTATCAGAGACCACCTCCTCATGCAAATCAAGGACAAAGTCCGAAGAGAGAGGTTTTTGACTCTATTCCAATAAGCTATGCAAAGTTATTCCCGACTTTGATTTAGAAGAAGTTGGTTCAGACCAGGCCTCCCCTGCTATACCTTCACCTTTACCCTGATATTATAAGGCAAATCAGACTTGTGCTTTTCATCAAGGAGCCCCAGGGCATAACATCGAAAATTGTTATCCCTTGAAATCTGAAGTACAAAAGATGGTGAGATTTGGCCTCCTATCCTTTAAAGATGTTAGTCCTAACGTAAAAGATAATCCTTTGCCTAAACATGGAGGTGAAAATGCTATAAATATGCTTGCTGGTTGTCCTGGGCATTTCCGAATTTTTGATATCAACCTGGTTTTAGGGGGTTTGGTGAAGATGCATGTTGATATCTGTGAATTCATCTATTATACGCACGACCATGTTGGTTGTAGTATTTGCAGTATAGATATCCAGGGATGCGATAAAATAAAAAGTTGATATTCAAGAAATGATAGACGAAGGTCTCATTCATATAATCAGGCCAAGGGATGAGTATGAAAAAGATGTGAATATGGTCTATGGATGTCCCGATGAATTCCAAATTTTTGATGTGAATTATATGAATGAGGATTTGGTGCAGCTGCACGCTACATTCTGTCACATAGATGGCCAACAAGAACACCATTATGGGTCTTGTCAGATCTGCTGTAGGGATTCTCGTGATTGTTCTATCGTAAGAAAGGGCGTTTAATTGTTGTTAGATAGTGGTACTATCAAGGTCTCAGGCAATAAATATGATTACATTGGGGTTAATGTAATTGAAGATTTCTCGGTCAAGACCATGTCAAATGATGAATATGTTTCTGTAGATGAGTTCTTTTCTTCTGATGAAGATATGTTCTCCAACAATGATTTTGTGATGTCTAAATATTATGAAGAAGGGGTGAATGTTATTATGCCGTGTTTTGGTGTTCCCACCCCTATAGAGATTGAGTACCATAGCAAGCTAGTTGTTGCTCCAGTTGTTATTTTCCCGCCCGGTCCTGTCCCATATAAATTAGACAAAGCCGCGCCATATAAATACACTGCGACTATCCTGGAAGATGGTGTAGAAATTCCTATCCAACCTTTGTTTAATGTCAAGAATATTGCTGAAGCCAATCGAGTGACCCGTAGTGGTCGGGTTTTCTCCCCTGTCATTTGAGGGAATGTTAATTATGATAAAAGGGTTGTTGAAAGTACTGAAACTAAGAAAACAGTGAGAGAATCTAGTGGCACTGCTTTGGAAAAGGATGTGGACGAATTGTTAAAAATTATCAAGATGAGTGACTACAAGATTGTAGATCAATTGTTGCAAACTCCATCTAAGATATCCATTATATCCTTGCTAATGAATTCTTCTACCCATCGGGAATCTCTAATAAGAGTTTTGGATCAAGCTTTTATGGAAAGTGATATGTCTCTAGGCCAGTTCAATAGTGTTGTGGGGAATATTACATCTTGTAATAACCTGAGTTTCTGTGATGACGAATTGCCCGATGAAGGAAGGAACCATAATCTGGATCTACATATCTCCATGAATTGTAAGAATGACTCTTTATCCAATGTGCTGATTGACAATGGATCTGCTTTGAATGTCATACCAAGGAGTATACTCATGAAGCTTATGTACCAGGGAACTCACATGCGCCCAAGTGGCATAATAGTGAAAGTTTTTGATAGTTCAAGGATGCCTGTCATCAGAGAAGTAGGTTTTCCTATTCACATAGATCCGCACTTATTTCAAATTACTATCCAGGTTATGGATATTGTTCCCGCCTACATCTGTTTATTGGGATAACCATGGATCCACGAAGCAGGAGCTGTTACTTCAACCTTGCACCAAAAGCAGAAATTTATTCATGAAGGAAAGGTGGTCATCGTAAATAAAGAGCAAGATCTATTGATATCCCATAAGACTTCCTTCAGCATTTTAGAAGCCGACGAAGCCGCTTTTGGAACTCAGTTCCAAGCTTTGTCCATTGATAATGTAAGGAAGAATGAGAATTCCATAGCCTCGTTTAAGGATGTGCAGCAGATGGTGCATAAAGGCCCTAGCAAGGTGTGGGGGCAGGTCATTGATCCTCCTGTGAACAGGAACGAAATTGGTCTGGGTTTCTCCATGAAGAATGAAATCATGAAGTCGAATCCTGCTTTGGGCAAATATCAAAACATCTTTCACAATGGAGGTTATCTTCATCCAACTACTCCAAGGATCAACACTATTCTGGAAGGTGAATCAGAGCAAGAGATGCCAAACTACGTGATGCATGGAGTCAGAGTCCAAAATTGGATTACTATTGATGTTCCTTCTTGCATTCACATTTCAAAGTAATTTGTTTTTTGTTAGTATTTTAAAAAATCTTTCACTCCGCCCAAGGTGAAAGTATTAATATTGTATGAGCATATCTATTGTTTTGATCTTTAAAATCATTAATAAAAGTTGTTTTTGATTCCCAAATTGTGTCTTTATTCTCTGCTTTTTATTGGAAAATGGTAATCCGAAAAATCCTTTCAAAGTAAATAATAATTGTAAATAAATCTGCATAATCACTTGTTATATGTGTCAGTTTCTAAAATCAATCATAAATCATATGTGCAGATTAATTAAAAACCCATTGAGTACAATGACCCTGCACCCTCTCCCAACTTTGAATATCATGCGTATGTGGCCGAAGAAGAAGAATATGATGAAATCCTAGAAGAGGTTTCACGGTTGCTTGAGCACGAGGAAAGTACCATTCAGCCGTATAAAGAGCCATTGGAGACAATCAATTTGGGTACAGAGGAAGATCCAAAAGAAGTCAAGATTGGAGCATTGTTTCATCTTGATGTGAAGCACAAATTAATTGAATTGTTGAAAGAGTATGTGGATATCTTTGCGTGGTCTTATCAAGACATGCCTGAGTTGGATACTGATATTGTGGAACATCATTTTCCGCTAAATCCAGAATGCCCACCAATCAAGCAGAAGTTGTGAAGAACTCACCCTAATATGGCAGTGAAAATTAAAGAAGACGTTTTAAAGCAGATTAATGTTGGTTTTCTTGTGAAATCAATGTATCCTCAGTGGATTGCCAATATTGTTCCAGTACTAAAGAAAGACAAAAATTCACATACGGGTGGATTATAGAGATTTAAACAAAGCTAGTCTAAAAGATGACTTTCCATTGCCACATATTGATATGTTGTTTGACAGTACAAAAAAATTCAAAGTATTCTTGTTCATGGATGGATTTTCCAGATATAATCAATTCAGAATGGCTCCTGAGGACATGGAAAAAACAATGTTTATCACACTCTAGGGAACATTCTATTACAGAGTGATGCCCTCCGGGTTGAAGAACGTTGGTGCAACGTACCAGAGGGCTATGACAACCTTATTCAATGATCTGATGCACAAGGAAATTGAGGTATATGTTGATGATATGATCTCCAAATATCAGAATGAAGAACGACATATAAAAGATTTATTGAAATTGTTTCAGCGTTTGAGGAAGTATTATCTCCGCTTGAATCCAAATAAATGCATCATTGGTGTTCGATCAGGAAAATTGTTAAGTTTTATTGTCTGCCAGAAAGGAATTGAAGTTGACCCTGATAAAATTAAGGCAATTCAAGAAATTCCTGCAACAAGAATTGAAAAGCAAGTTAGAGGCTTCCTTGGATGTTCAAATTACATTTCCAGATTTATCTCCCATATGACTGCAACATGTGATCCGATCTTTAAGTTGTTAAAGAAAGATTAAGGTTGTGTGTGGACGGATGATTGCCAAAGGGAATTTGAAATCATTAAAGAGTATCTACTTGAACCTCCTATCTTGCTCCCTCCTGTTGAAGGAAGACCATTGATTATGTGTCTGACTGTGTTAGATAATTCTATGGGTTGTATTTTCGTACAACAAGATGAAACGGGAAGAAAAGATATGCCATTTATTATCTCAGTAAGAAGTTTACTGACTGCGAGTCGCAGTATTCTATACTGGAAAAAACATGTTGTGCTTTGGCTTGGGCGGAAAAGCGGTTGCGGTAATATATGTTCAATCATACTACTTGGTTGATTTCCAAAATGGATCTGATTAAGTATATTTTTGAAAAGCCTGCCCTTACAGGAAGAATTTCACGTTGGCAGATGCTATTGTCTGAATATGGTATTAAATACCATACTCAGAAGGCTATAAAAAGTAGTGTGTTGGAAAATTATCTTGCTCACAAACCAGTTGATGATTATCAGTCTGTTAAATATGATTTCCCTTATGAGAATGTGATGTTTTTGAAAATAAAAGACTGTGATGAACCTTTTCCTGGGGAAGGTCCTGATCCTAAATCCCATTGAGGTATGGTGTTTGATGGAGCTATAAATGCTTATGGGAAAGGAATTAGTGTCGTGATTATCACTCCTCATGGGTCGCATATCCCTTTTACTGCAAGATTGGCATTTGATTGTACCAATAATATGTCAGAATATGAAGCTAGTATCATGGTTCTCGAAGAGGCTATAGATCTTAGAATTAAAATTCTAGATGTATACGTCGATTCAGTTTTGGTAATAAATCAGATCAAAGGAGAATTGGATACTCGTCACGTTGGCTTGATTCCCTACAAAGACTATGCTAGAAGATTATTGCCCTTTCTTTAATAAAGTTGAATTACATCATATTCCCAGAGATGAAAATCATATGGAAGATGCTTTAGCCACTTTGGCTTCTATCTATCAAGTAAATACTTGGAATGATATGCCTCATATCACAGTTCAACGTCTAGATAGGCCAACTTATGTGTTTGCAGCAGAGGGAACGTCAGACGAAAAACCTTGGTATTATGATATCAAGCATTTTCTCCAGACTCAGGAATACCCGGTTGGTGCATCGAACAAAGATAGGAAGACATTGAGAAGGTTTTCATGCAGCCTTTTCCTCAATAAAGATGTGCTCTACAAAGAAATTATGACATGGTCTTGCTTAGATGCATGGATAGACACGTAGTAGACATGTTAATACATGAGATCCATGAAGGTTCCTTTGGTACCCATGCCAATGGACATTCAATGGCAAATAAGATGCTTAGGGTAGGTTACTATTGGCTGACAATGGAATCTGACTGTTACAAATTCGCAAAGAAGTGCCATAAGTTCTAGATTTATGTTGACAAAATTCATGTGCCTCCGACGCTTCTGAATGTTATTTCTTCTCCGTGGCCTTTATCTATGTGGGGTATTGACATGATTGGAATGATTGAACCCAAGGCATCAAATGGACATCGTTTCATCTTGCTAGCAATATACTACTTCACCAAATGGGTGGAAGCAACTTCCTATGCTAATGTCACTAAACATGTGGTAGTACGTTTTATCAAGAACAATCTTATATGTCGGTATGGTGTGCCAAGCAGGATTATCACTGACAATGGCTCGAATCTGAATAACAATATGATGACATAACTTTGTGAAGAATTCAAGACTGTCAATCACAATTTATCTCCTAACATTCCAAAGATGAATGGGGCTGTTGAAGCTGCTAATAAAAACATCAAGAAGATCATCCAGAAAATGGTTGTTACCTATAAAGATTGGCATGGGATGCTCCCATTTGCTTTGCATGGGTATCGTACATCCGTCTGCACTTCAACAGGGTAAACTCCATTCTCTCTTGTGTATGGAATGGAAGCAGTACTCCCCATTGAGGTTGAGATTCCCTCTTTACGTTTGATAATGGAAACCAAATTTTCAGAGGTTTAATGGGTCCAGAATAGGTTTGACCAATTGAATTTGATTGAAGAAAAGAGAATGACGGCCTTGTGTCATGGTCAGTTATACCAGAAGAGAATGAAGAAAGCTTTTGATAAAAAGGTTAAGCCTTGTGATTTCAGAGAAGGCGACCTCGTGCTCAGAGAGATCATGTATTTTAACACTGATTCTAGGGGCAAGTGGACTCCCAATTTTGAAGGCCCATATGTTGTCAAGAAAGCCTTCTCTGGTGGTGCACTGATTCTTGAAACTATGGATGGCGAAGAGTTCCCATGTCCTATGAATGCTGACGCATTCAAGAAATACTTCATCTAAAGAAATAAAAGAACGGCTCGCTAAGTTGAACCCCCGAAAAGGCGGCTTAGGCAAAAAGGAGCGTCTTGATGGGATGAAAACTCAAAAGGGAAGTTTAGGCAAAAGTAAGAGACACAAATAGAATAAATTTTCCCGCTAGGTTGAAAACCCGCAAGGGAAACCTAGGAAAAAGTTAGGCATTTCTTGGCAAGTAACTGCATCAGACAAGACTTGATCACTGAAGCAACAATCTTCTCGAATTCTCACTACACTTCAACTAAGGTCGTTGTTCAGGAATTCAAAGTTGTTAGGGAGAATAGTGGTCATTATATTTCAATCTATCTTTCCCAATATATTACCATTTTCCAAATTTTATAATTATCCATGGAGTCTCGCCATTTGCAGACTACCATTCTATTAGTAAATTTTGAGTTTTTATCCAATTCCTTCTAGTTCTTATCTTATCTTGTTTGCAAAGCTTCCATTTATTATTGATAGTAATTTTCAAAATAAAGAGAATTAACAATAAAAATGTTTTCGAAAAGAATTTACAAATTACTTTTTACTTTAGATTTTATGATTCAAGTAAAACAAAAATAGTGATTCCAAGGATGCACGAACTCTGAAATTTTGGAAATATATATTCCCCAGGAAAGTTCTCCCACGTCACTCTTGCTGATATGCGGATGATCTCCTTGTGTTTATCAAATAGTTGGAGTTCGTACCAATTGATGTATGGTGTGGTTTTGGGTTTGTAATCCCATTTTCCCCAGTCAAAACTTGGGTCAGATTTTTTTCTCCAGGTTGATTATTTTTGGCTTCGGGTTTGCATGTTCTGAAACCTCTATCCTAGATTCCCTAGTGAGGTCTTGGCTCATATGACGGAAGTTCCTTCTCACTTTGTGCGATGGGGAAGGATCATTTGAAAAACATTTCTCTTTGCAGTGATGACATTATTGTTGTTGTTTGTTTCCCAGGCAACTAGACAAAGGCAGTATCTTTTCTAAGAAGTGTTGAGAAAATTGTCAACTTTTTGGGTTTTATCTCACCATGTTTTGGGTTGGATTTAAAATCCCCATAATTTTGATTTCTTGCTGTATTGTTTGACTTCTTAGATCCCCAAGCAAAGTCGAGATAATGCTTCTCTCTGAAAGTTGTTATCCCCATATGGTTTCATAATTTCTCCCCGGAGAAGTTTCTATAATCATCACTCTTGATATTGAAGAATGTATTTTGGGCTCCACTAGATGGTGTGGTGTTGAAATCCCCGATGAAGTCAGCACAAGATCCCCAGTTGTTGTCTTGACGATGTGGTTTTCATCTTCCCTAGTGAAGTCAATATTATAATCTCCAGTGGAAGTCTAGACGATGAGACATTGTGTTCCTTATTGAAGTCTGTGTGATATTCCTCGGTGAAGCCTAAAGGAGGATGTTATATCCCTATATATGTACTGATTTATTATTATGATTTAATTATTTTCGGATTATGTTTCTTCTCAGTGGAGTTAAGCCGTGAAATAGGAATTTGTTTCCTCAATTGGTGCTTACTTTCTTATGAAATTTTTATCCTGGATGTGATTTAGCCGAGTGTTGACTTTACCCAAGCTGGTTTTGTCTAAGTTATTCCCAGTGCTGTATGTCAATTTTGTCAGCATATACATGATAACATTCATACATTCATAAATACACCAGGCATAGTTGAATTAAAGTTAATTACTCATTTGCATTAATTGATGTTTTTGTTGGCATGATACCCTATTTTGTAGAGTTATGTTACCCTCTCTCCAATAAAGTGTCAACCTTAAGCAGAAATTGTATATCCTTTCATTTACCCACTGAGTTATCCCTCATGGAAGAATTTTGCTTTATCTTTCCTTCAGCTCATTATATGGATGGAACGTAGTCCCTTTTTTGAGTTTATTTCTCATCAGGTGCTATCTTGACTGACTGTTTCACTCTGGTTTATTTCTGGTTTGGATCTGTAGTCCTCGACAATGTTATTATTATGATTGTTGCAGGCTTTAAGCCCGAGTTTGAGAATGTGCATTTATTTTGGCACGAGAAGACTTTACCTCCTCAGCATGACTGTATTGGCACTTCCCCAGAGAAGTCATTTTTCTTTCCCCAACATGCTTCTTATAACAGCAAGTGACATGTCACTTTATTTGAGAAACCTGTACTTCCTCAGTAAGTCAGTTAGTTCCCAGAGAAGATTCGTTTTTGTTACTCCGGTGAATGGTAGTCTCTTCACTATGGAAGATAGTTCGTTATTGAGATTTGTTACTCCGATTAATGGTATTCTCGTCATTATGGGAGAGAGTTCGTTATTGAGATTTGTTACTCCGATGAATGGTAGTCCTATCATTATGGGAGATAGTTTGTTGTTGAGATTTGTTACTCCGATGAATGGTAGTCTCGTCATTATGGGAGATAGTTCGTTTTTGAGATTTTGTTACTCCGATGAATGGTAGTCTTGTCATTATGGGAGATAGTTTGTTGTTGAGATTTGTTACTCCGATAAATGGTAATCTCGTCATTATGGAAGATAGTTCATTGTTTAGATTTGTTACTCCAATGAATGGTAGTATCGTCATTATGGGAGATACTTCATTGTTGAGATTTGTTACTCCGATGGATGGTAGTCTCGTCATTATGGGAGATAGTTCGTTGTTGATATTTGTTACTCGGATGGATGGTAGTCTCGTCATTATGAGAGATAGTTCATCATTGAGATTTGTTACTCCGATGGATGCTAATCATTTGTTACCTACCCTAATATTGGTTTTACCGGTATTATCTTACCATTTCTTCTCCCTGTGAGTCGACATTACTTTTTTGCTATCTTCTCAATGAATGGATAGTTTGTAGTTATTTTCCGATCGTTGTAATCCTTTACTTTTCTCCTCAATAGAGTCGAGTCTTCTCTGTGAGTGGATAGTTTGATGTGAATTACATGAATGATGATTTGGTACAGTTACAAACCATATTTTGTCACATGGATGACCAGGAGGTACATCATTATGGATCCTGTCAGATCTACTATAAGGATTCCCGTGGGTGTTCTATTGTAAGGAGAGGTGTTAAATTGTTGTTAGATAATTGTACTATTAGAATCACAGGAAACAAAGATGATTATAATGAGGTTAATATGATTAAAGATTAATCTGTTGAGGTCGTGTCTGATGATGAGTACATTTCTGCTGATGAGTTATTTTCTTCTGATGAGTCAGAGTTTGTGAATAAGGATGTTTTGTCTGATAATGATTCCATGTCTATTGAGTATTCTGAAGAAGTAGGGGTGCATGTAATTGTGCCATGTTTCGGTGTTCCTGTTCTGGTTGAAATTGTGTACCACAGCAAGCTTGTTGTTGCTCCTGTAGTTATTTGTCTGCCTGGTCCTGTCTCATATGAATCAGATAAAGTTATGCCATATAAGTACAATGCAACTATCCTGGAAAATAGTGTGGAAATTCCTATTCAACCTTTATCCCATGTTGAGAATATTGCTGAAGCTAGTCGGGCAACTCGCAGTGGTCGAGTCTTCGCCCCTACCTTTCGAGAAGATGTTGATGATGGTAAGAAGGTGTTTGAGAATGTCGAATATAAGAAGGCGGTAGGAGAATATATTGGTGTTTCCTTGTAAAAACATGTTGATGATCTGTTGAAAATCATCAAGATGAGTGATTACAAGATTGTGGATCAATCGTTGCAAACTTCGTCTAAGATTTCCATTTTGGATTTTGTTGATGAACTCCTCTGCTCATCAGGAATCTCTGACGAGGGTGTTAGATCAGGATTTTTTTGAAAGTGATATGTATTTAGATAAGTTTAGCAGTGTTATGGGGAATATTATATCTTGTAATAATTTGGGCTTTTGTTATGATGAGTTTCCTGATGAAGGAAGAAACCATAACCTAGCTCTGCATATTTCTATGAATTGTAAGAATGACTCTTTTTCCAATATGTTTATTGATAATGGATCTACTTTAAATGTCATACCAAGAAGTACACTTATGAAACTTAAGTACCAGGGAGCTCCCATGCGCCCAAGTGGCATTATAGTGAAGGCTTTTGATGGTTTGAGAAAGTTTGTCATCGGAGAGGTGGACTTACCTATTTGCATAGGTCCGCACTTATTCCAAATCACCTTATAGGTTATGAATATTGTCACCACCTATAGTTGTTTATTGGTACGAACACGGATCCATGAAGCAGGCGTTGTTACCTTAACCCTGCATCAGAAGTTGAAATTTGTTCGGGAAGGAAAGGTAGTCATTATGAATGGTGAGCAAGCTCTGTTGTTATCTCATTGGTCCTCCTTCAGTATTATAAAAGTTGATGAAGCCGATGTTGGAACTCTGTTCCAAGCTTTATCCATTAATAATATAAGGAAGAATAAATGTTCTATCGCCTCACTTAATGATGCACAACAGGTAGTGCAGAAAGGCCCTAGCAAAGTGTGGGGGCAAGTCGTTAATCTAGAGGTAAACAAGAATGAGACTGGTTTTGGATTCTCCATGAAGAAGGAAGTTGCAAAACTGAAGTATGCTTTGAGTAAATATCAAGACATCTTTCACAGTGCAGGATATCATCATCAGACTACTCCAAAGATTGACAATATTCTCGAAGATGAGCCAGAGCAAGAGATGCCGAACTTTGTGAAACATGGAGTCAGAGTCCAGAATTGGATCACTGTTGATGTTCCTTCTTGCATTCACATTTCAAAGTAATCTGTTTTTTGTTTTATCTTTTCAAAATTCTTTCACTCTGCCCAAGGTGAAATTGGTGTTGTATGGGCGTGTCTTTTGTTTTGATTTTTAAGATCATTAATAAAAGTTGTTTTTGATTTCTAAATTGTGTCTTTATTTTTTGCTTTTCTTGGAAAATGGTAATCAGAAGAAAAAAACCTTTCAAAATAAATGATAACTGTAAATAAATCTGCATAATCACTTGTTACATGTGTCAGTTTCTAAAATCAATCATAAATCATATGTACAGATTAATTAAAAAAACTCGTTGATCCTGATAAAGTTAAGGTAATTTAAGAAATGCCTGCACCAAAAACGGAAAAGCAAGTTAGAGGATTCCTTGGACGTTTGAATTATATTTCCATATTTATTTCCCATATGACTGCAACATGTGAACCCATCTGTTAATTGTTTTAAACTTCAAAAAATCATAGAAAATTCATTTTTGACCCAAATATTATGAAAAACTTCACAAAAATATTTTGTAATATTCTCTTTCTGATTTTGATTTTTTCATGATTTTATTTTCAGATTTGATATTTTTTTATTTTTTTTCTTTGTTTTGACTTGTTTTTAATTGTTTAAAAATACTTTTTAGTATTTTTAAATTTTGAAAAAATTTATCAAGATCATTTTCTATATTTCTGACTTTCTGAAATTTTTTCTAGAATTTTATTTTGATTTTTTCTATTTTTGATCTTTTTCACTTACTTGAATGATTTAAAATAATTTTAAAAAATACTTTTTTGCTTTAAAAAATTGCTAAAAAATTTGTAAAAGTACTTGAGATCATCTCTGACTTTTCTATGTTTTTCTTTTAATTTTTATTTAATACTTTAAATACAGTTTGTTATTTTTTCTTTTATTTTCATTTAAAAAACAATTTAAAAATCATTTTATTTTTTAAAATTTTGTTTATTAAATGCAATTTTATTTTTGATTATATTCTGGATGAGCTTGAACTATGTGATTTTTGATCATGCGCTTCATTAACATCATTGGATCTTGGGTGTTGAGTTTAACTCCACCAAAATGGATGAATGATTTTAATGATAATTTGATTAAAATCTTTGATTCAAGTATTTACCCTCCCTCTTCATCTTACTCCTTTCTTACTTGGGCTACATATTGTGGGGGAATGATCTATATATCTTTTCTCTAAACATAGGTACACAGATTGCTATTGACCTGCCTCAAAATAGGTGCGACTTCTACATAACTCCACTTAAGATTTCTTAACATTGTGCTATGTTTTGTCCCGATTCCAGAAATAATCATTTGTGGCCCAAACTTATGTTTGCAAGCCCAAGTATGTTTAATTTGAAACCTTTGATTCAATAACCTTGAGGTTCAATATTAGGAGGGTTTGGTCTTACCAATCCTCTAATGAACCTTCATAAAATTTGGGCTAAGTGAATCATTTAAACATCTTTGATCATTTGTTGTTGCCTCGAGAATTTGAAATGAATGATATACTTGACAAAAAGCAAATGAAACTTGTTGTTGAGAAGCTTCAATTTTATCAATCTTCTAATGAGTTTCTAAATGCAAGTTTCAAGATGGTCATTCAACTAACCTCTAATTTCTAATTCATTAACAATTGACTTCATTTTATGCTTTTACTTTACGTCTTTACTTTAAGCACCATTTATTTTAGCATTTACATTTCATGCTATTTTCATCTTTGCTCACTTGAGCATTTATCTTTATGTCATTTTGTTTTGCTCACTTGAGTTTTTCATTTTCTTTTTGAAGAAACTTAATAACCAACTTGAACAATAAAAAACTTTAAGGTTGCTTGGACTGTTTGGTTACTATCCTTGGCATTATGGAGTTATGGACCTCTTGGACTTGGGATTAGAAGCCTAGATACCCTTGAGACCTTGGGACTTTTATTGTTATTTTGTCTGGAGTTATAAGGGTTTACCCCGAGACATTGGGTTGTTTTTTCTTTGTGTACAGGTTATTCTGATTATGTGTTTTGACTGTAATTGGGAATTCCTCTGTATAAAGTCGTTACTTTGCCCAATTTTTGTAAAGATTTAATGCATCGGAAGTTTGGTATTCTTAAGAGGTTTACTATCCTTGCTTGTTTGGTTTCAATCAAAAGGATGGTAATTCTACATTGACTATTTGTGTCAAGTGTTGGCTTCTCGTTCGTTAAACGATTTTTTTCCCTAGCTTTTATCTTATGCCTTATGATAGTCCCTCCATCTCCTCCCATCTTCTTTAATTTTAAAAATATTCCCCCTCCTTTTCAAAACTATTCTTGTTTTCTAAACTTTAACCGCTTTCATAATAAACTTGGACTTAGGACCTTGCATTTGCAAAATATTTTCTTAATCAAATTTTAACCAACTTAATAATACTTTGACATTTGTTTGTGAGAAAACTAAAAGTTGATCAATCTCATTCAAACCATTTTGTCACTTTGGCTTTTTACCTTAAATTTTTCTCAAAAGATTAGACTCTTGTCAACCCTTGTAGTGATGTGAACTACTATACTTCTACGATATGTAGTAAAGTGAGATATTTTCCACTTGGGTGTTGAGTGAGGCTTTATTGATTCTAAAATCCAAGTGTTGTACCCCAAAATTTTCTCTCCCATTCTAATCAAGGCATGCCCATTGAGGTCCCCAATTTCTCAAGGTTGACCAAGAATTGACCAGAAAAATTCGCCTCCTAAGCAATGGATTTCTGTCTAGGGCTTCATTTCTCACAAAGAATTTTGGTTTGCAAAAGCTTCAAATGATTTCCATGGCACCCTAAACGCCTCAGCATAATGTCATAACTGAAAGAAATAAAAGAAGTGTATGGAACATGACGAGGTGTATGTCGAAAGCTAAGAATAAGTCTAAGAGATTTTGGGCTGAAGCAGTTTCGACAACAGTATGCATTCTAATGAGATGCCCAGCAAAGCAGTGTTTGCTGGGAATTTCAGTTACACAAGTTTTGAATAATTGAAACTATGATCTAAGAAAGAATAGTGTGAAAGAAAGTGTGAGGAGGCTTTTATGAAGTATTCAATTTATGAAGAGCTAGTAAAGAGCTTCACTACATTGAACCGTTATCGAAGGGTTCATTTTAGAACTATTGAAATATAAGTTATTCGAAGCATTACAAGGAAAGACATTTCTAATGTCATGTTGATTGAATTGGCGCTTAGAAAAGAAGAATATTTTGAATTCAAAAGCTTTGAAGAAATACGTGGAAGTCTAATGGTTCGAAGGAGTTGACACCTTTGAATGTGGAGTGATTTCATAGAAGGACCGTTAGGGTCGAATCAGCCAAATATAAGTCATCTTAGAGTTTTTGGATCAATGTGTTTCAGGCATGTACTTGAACAGGCGAGGAAGGAGTTGGATGATTGAAGTGAAGTTTTGGTGCTCATAGGTTATCATTTGATTGGTGCATACAAGTTGTATTCACCAATCAAAGATAAACTAGTGATCAGTAAAGATGGTCTTGTAGACGAAAGCAAAGGGTGGGATTGGAGTCGAAGTTCAGTTTGACAAGAAGATAAACAGAACGAAGCTTTGACATAGTCACAATTGTCACAACTTTGTTCGAAGAAGATGAACAGAACGAAGCTTCGACAAGTCAAAATGAATAAGGTGATGCTTCGAATGGTCGAATCGAAGAACCTCCTGCATAACTGTGTTCGAAGGAGATGAACAAGAACTAAGTTCGACTAGGCTGATTGGATATGAGAGGTTTCTAGATCAAGAAATCGATGTAGATGGTGGCTTAATCGAAGAAGCCATGATGGTGAAGCCTTGAGCAATTCAAATTTGTGTGAAGCCATGAAAGAAAAACTTAGAGCCATCGAAAAGAACAAAACTTGGGAGCTTGTCAAAAGAACCAATAAGAAACCAATTGATGTGAAATGGATCTACAAGGGCATGTAAGCTTCTAGTTTCCATCAAGATTGGAGGCCCAAACAACTCATAGCAAGCTGGCAAAAACGCATAAAATAGATTTGCACATGATTGGATCAAATATAGCAAGTTTCATGCAAAAATCGAATCAAATCTCTCCATCATAATGTGAAAAGATATAATGCATAATTGTTGACCTAAACCCATTGTCTATATAAACCTAACAATCTCAAATGCAAGGGAGACGCACAACCTACCTCCAAGAAGCCCTAGAAAGTTACAAAAAAATTTCCAAAGTTGTAAAACTCAAAACTGATTTTGCAAGGAGCCTTCGTCCAAACTAATACTAGATTTGTGTTCCTAAGACATCCAGGAGCCCATACCAGCCTTTAAACAAGCATCTCCACGCCTAAAGCCACAGATCAACGCATCTCTGATTAGTAATGGTTTGTAAAAATCAAAATTACATTTTTATCACATATTGATGCTTTTAATCGTTTGATTCGTGTTCAGGACTATCATTAGTGCAGGTTTAACGAGCTACATGTAGGTGTAAGCGCAAGGATGAGATCGTGGCATTGCTAGGGTACGATATGAGATTTCCTTCGAGATTCAAATTCTAGGATGTTTCAGGCCAAACGGACCATAAATTGAGAATCAGGGGGTTCAAATTAGGGGGATAACGTAGTTTTCAATCTTTGCTTTTGGATATTTTGCAGGTTCTAGGTTGGAGCCCACCGGAGAAGACAACCGGAGAGTTGACTCCGGTGGGCTGACTCTGGTGCCCTAAGTGTCTCTCTCTTATTGGTTCAAGTAGTCCAACACGCGCGTTTGATTTTCAAATGTATTTCTATTTGGTTTTCATTTACATATTTATTATTGTGTTATAATTAAAGAATGACAAGTAACTCAGTTGGTAAATAGGAAGCTGGCAAAATGGGAAGGACCTGGGTTCAATACCCAGGCCTCACAAATTTGTTTTCTAACTATTATTCTTCAGATTTTGTGTGTTTCACATCCAGATGCTCACTATGCACCTTCATATCTTAACCAGGAGATCCCATCTGATCAGATCCAACGCCCCCAGACGTGCAGTTCACCATGCACCCTCAAAGGATTTTCTCATTGGATCCAACTGCAGACTAGGGCTCTTCTCACTTTGGGCCTACATTTTTAAAACTTACCCCCTGTTTACTTTTGTTGCCTGGCCCATTTATACTTGTTTACTTTTTTGTTTTGTTTTTTTTAATCCACATAAAAATCAGAAAAAATATAAGTAACTTAGAATTAGGTTTTATTTTACTTTTTAATAATTTAATTTAGTTAATTATTTTAACTTATTTGCCTCAATTTTTAAAATCAGTAGACTTAGGATTTATTTGAACTCAATACTTTTCTTAAACTGAAAAATGCAAAAAAAATATTATGACTGTTTTAGAGTTAATTTTAATCAATAATTTATTTTTCTTTTCTCTCTTCAATTAATTAGATTTGACTTAATTGAACATTTAGCATTTTACAGACAAAACAAAATGACAAAAAAATATTCCCTTTCACTTAGGATTTAGACGTTATTTTCAATTCACGCACAAATTTTATTTTTATCATTTTCATATTATTGTATTTGCTTCCTGGTTTGTAATAGAATAAACTATGACACTTTTACTTTTTTCTTTATTTCTCCCCCATTTTTGGACTTGTAATAATCCCCCTCCCCGAAGCCTTGTAATAGTTAGATTTACATTTCCGCACTTTTAATTACTGTAAATTATTGACTGCTTAGATGTATGCTAATTAGGATTCTATGGCAAGAATAACAAACAAATGCTAGAAAACCTAACACAAGATAAATAATTGAATATAACACACTCTCACATATACACCTCTGGGATACCCCGCTTTGGTTTCCTTCGGAAAAAGTCACAACTCTCGAAATGTGAGAGACTTTAGTGGCTACCCTCTGGTTTAAAAGATCACAAGTCCCTCGATGACCCTCTCGATGTTGCCTCGGTATGATCTTAAAACCCTAGGGTAGTTACTAAGGTTTCTTGCCCAGTTGCCTTTGTGACTATAAATGTCCATTCGAATGTTCCTCAAACACCGAACGACTAGAGCTACCAACTCACAAATAGTAGGATAACAATGTCTAAAGGAAAAGAGGAAAAGAACACCCTTTCGAGTAAAATAGATAGATGTTAAATGCTTGCTCAAACAACTTTTACACGTA
Organism: Vicia faba; assembly: GCA_948472305.1. Classification (NCBI taxonomy): domain Eukaryota; kingdom Viridiplantae; phylum Streptophyta; class Magnoliopsida; order Fabales; family Fabaceae; genus Vicia; species Vicia faba. The sequence continues at coordinate 1,034,052,810 of OX451741.1, forward strand.
CACAAAACTCTTTCCAAAAACATTTTTCAAAAACACTTTGTATACGTTCTCTACCATTCCGAGAAACATTACAAAGTTCTCCGCATTAAGGCGCTTTCAAAAATACTTTTCAAAAACACACAAAGCACAAGATATTTCAAAATGAGCTAAGCATCTAAGAGCCCGTAGATAACTACGGATGGAAAGGGTGCTAACACCTTCCCTTTCCATAATCTACCCCTCTTACTCAGAAATAATCTCGAAAGGTATTTTCCTGTTCTTTTCACCCTTTCCTTTGTTGGATAAAATAAAATTCGGTGGCGACTCTTGCTTACAGCAACATTTGCAAATACAAACGCAAAACCAGTATAACATTCGGTTCTGCCACCGTATCACAGAACTGGCAACTCTGCTGGGGACACTTATAAATAGTGGGGTTAACTTAGAGTTAGATCATTCTAAATTTGCTTTACCTTGTGTGTTTTGTAAGCTTTACTTTTGAGGGCTTGTTTGGGTTGTTACTAAAAGATCCTACACCCGGACCTGGGGCACCTTTTTAGGTAAGTAGCAATAAATCATGGAGGTTGTACAACATAGACCGATATGGATGAAGTGATAACTATGTTAGCGTGATACTCTGGCTTGTACTAATGTTCCTTGAGTCAGTCAAGGATAACATTAGGCTTCCTTATAGTGTCGTTAAGCGCTAATCGACCTTTATAACCTTTAATTGACTCATCCTAAGCCCTTAGAAAGTAGTGAGATGGCCGGCTTTGGTTCCAACCGAAGATTGATTGATACTCTATGCTACACTCATTGAGATTGGACTTTTGGGATATTTTGGCCGTAATACTTTGGTGCTTGAGCTAAAACAATGCCTAAAAGAAAGATCAGTGATATTGAGACTCCTTAGAACCTGGTTACTTTTCTAAGACAGGTTGAACTAACTGAAAATTCAAGAGGGTACTTACCTTTAAACCTCACGTAAGCCTTTGAACCTAAGGCTACTTGTGTGACTTGTTTTCTTTCATTATCTAACAACTTGAACTCCTTGCAGGGTTTTGTATATTTTCTAACGATGTGAGTTCCTTGCAAGACTTGTTTTTAGTCATTATCCAATAACCTGGACTTCTTGCAAGACTCACTTGTCTTCATCACCTTACACTTTTGCTTGGTGCATAGCATACACATCAAGACATCATGCCATCGAATTTCCTTAACCATTTCAAGGATCTCAAGGGTCTGTGATACAGGCTATGACGAACCAGACGTCTAGCAAGGGGAAAGGGGATTTATTTTCCTCTATCCAATGTCGTCAAAAGACCAAAGCGCAACAACTTGAGTCAGAGGCTATGACCCACTCGACACGGTAAGCTTGATTCTCGTAGAAGGACATTCAACGATACAAAGTTCTTCCGTCAAAGTTGCAGTCAAAATTCAACTTCTGACATTTTCTTGTGTTTACCTCACGAGATCCTTGAAAACATTGCATCCACACATCATGCATCATATCATGACAGATTTCCCCCATGCAAGTTTTCTCACCCGCTTGCTGTTTATTTCAGTAAAAATGGCTCTCGAGCAGACTGTCCAAGATCTCCAAACTCAAGATGCACAATTCCAGGAAATGTTCCTAAATCTATCCAAGGGGCAAGAAGAATTGAAAGCACTCCTCACTGAGTACTTGACCAAGAAAAATCTTGACGACAACAAGGATGACCAGTTAGAACAACTGCAAGCTGAGATGGAAAGGATGAGAATCTAGATGAATAGTCAGATGGGTCTTATCCAAAATTTAGCTCGGGGACAAGAAGAGTTGAGGATTCTCATCAGTAAGTTTAATCAAGACAGATATGATCGTCTGGGGAAAACTGCTAGAGCTTAGGGCCTAATCAATGATCAATCTCTCTTGGAAGACAAGGAATTGGGTGACATGTTCATGCGGGAGCATGTTGAAAATAAACTCAGGAGTGGTGAAATTCAGGGGACTGCGCCATCAAGTACTCAGAAGAGATCATACCATGGAAAGAAGAAGTCCAGTACTGTGTATAACCAGAAGGGCCGCAATAAGAGTAATCTCAACCAATATGTGGGGGAAGTTATGATTTCTAATCCTATACTAGTGTGACAATAACAACGGGGTAATCAGCAAATGTAAGACAAGCCCAAGAGATAGTTTACCAAAATCAACATGTCGTTGTCTCAAGAATTTCAACACATGTTATGAATGAATCTGATTACGTTGATAGAACATCATCCAAACCCCAAAACTTCTTCTCCTAACTACAATCCTGATGCAAGGTGTGCCTATCATTCTGGCAGTCATGGACATGATACTAACGATTATTGGGCGCTGAAATACAAGATTCAAAATATGATTGATGCCAAGGAGATTAAATTCGACCCTCCTGAGACTCCCAACGTGATCACTGCTCCCATGCCAAATCATGGACAAGATTGAGAGCGTTTAGTTTCATTTGAATTCTCAAATTGTAATTTCTTTTGATTGTTCGAACACTTATTTTATGTCAAACTTTGTTATTCCATTAATGCATTGCATATGTTTGTCTTGAATTAATCCATTCATTTTCACTATACTGAAACTACGCTTTTACTTTGTTTTTGTGATTTTCATCTCTCGTTAAAAGTTGGAAGCCTTTAGAGGGAGGATGACGAAAAAGATACCACAATCTCATACAGTGTGCTTTTAAACAGACCTTGCTGATGATGTACATGCGTTGTTTCAAATCCTAAATAGTGGATTTATAAGGAAGATAATCCCTAGTCAACCCCTTTGATCCTAAGGAGTAGGAGTTTTCTTTTTCACGCAAATTGAAACCTTTAATCATAACCTGGGGCAGGGTAGTTTCTCAGTTAATTCAATATTGCACTCAATCACAAGCTTTCCCCTCGTACACGATAAGTAGTGTCAGAGGTATCATTCCAAAACAAAAGATGGTGATTGGTTCCACATAATCATTAAAACAGACAGTCAATATCTCTCAAAAGAAAATCCCGCTAAGTCAAAACCTATGAAGGAGACTTAAGAAAAAAGCTGGGGCATCTCGCTGACTGTAATCACAAAAGAAATTGTTCAGGAATAGGGAAGGGATAATAAAATAAAAAAGGAGGTCGCTACAAATCCTCAACAAAAAGAAAAGGTTACAAAAATGTCTTCCTTCTTAAATAAGCGTTCAATTTCCGAACCATCACCGGAATGTCAGGGCCAAGATTCCATAACTCAATTGGGATTTAAATGTATAATTAACTGAGTGTAGGACTGAAGAAAATCACAAAGAACATATTGGGTACAAATAAATTTTGATCCTTTATCCTTTGTTTCTTAAACCATGAACCAAGCCACACTACAACCCTTAAAAGTCCTAGCTAAAGCATGTGTTAGTTCCAAAGCATATTGTTACAAAAAGGTATCCTGACTGATGTAAGGTTTTCTATAAATCCTGAGTTGATATCACATTCTTGCAAATTTTGTTTTACTAAAAAATGAATTTTCAAAAACTTCAAGACAGACATAAGCTTTGTATTTTTAATACAACTGTTTGCATATAACTAATCTTTCAACAACAGAGAAATTCACACGACGAATATTCATTGAACAAAAATCCTCTCAATGAACAAAATCACCTCAGATGGAAAGACATTTCCAATAATAGGCCTTTCATAATCAAGATACATGGCATGATGTCTAAACTAATCTGGGGGCAGTCGAGCCAAGATTCAAGGAATCCCAAAAAAGCGCCAAATATCCAAGTGCAGACCTCCATCTGAATGACTTGGGGCATTGAATTCAAGCAAAGGATCATGTACGATCGAGAAAACATTTTTCTGGCAGTGCTGTAACACTTACTACTATGGATAGTGACAATTTTCCGCACCCTATGAACGTGGACATAGTCGGAAAATACTATGCATGAAAAAAGACCCGCTAGGTTGACTGGCCCAGGAAAAAGTAAAGGCATCCCGACGAACCAAGGGAGTTCAGGAAAAAATTAGGGATATATATATATATATAAAACTGTACATCCGGCAAGTCAAAAACCTGAAAAGGCGGCTTGGGAAAAAAAGGGTATCCCGGTGGACTAAAAATCTGAAAGGACAGTCCAGGAAAAAGTTAGGGATTAAAGCGCACGACTATGTCTCGTCATCTCGTCACTTGTCTATCAGTATAAGGCTTATCACCCTGATCAACATTTACTCAAGACTCTAGGAGTTGGGATAACATTCAAACCATCCACAAAATCCCCACAGAGTAACCACCCCTAGGGGACTATCTTTGTAGAATTCATCATCAACAATGGTACATTCCTCAGTAGGTATAGAAACAGGGGCATCCTCTCGTAGGTCACTGCCATATCTTTAGCGTATAGCCTAAATGATTTCAGATATGTCGGCGTGCCTTAAACAAGATCAATAGTTTTAATCATTTCCCCAGCATCTTGAAAAATTCCCCAAGTGGTTTATGGAGTTTCCCTTCCCCAACAGAGTTTATTTCTTTAACAACGGAAATCCGTCTCCCAACATTTCAACTTCAACAAATAATGAAAACTTACATTCTTCATCCCCATCAACAACCAGGGATTTATTTTCCCTAGTTCAACAACACTGCAATAGAACAAATGATACGTTCACATATTGCATTCATACATAATTTTACAAACGTCATATCATATGCAGTACAAATGCATACATCGTAGTCTCATTTATTTTGAGAACATCATTACCCAATGCATTTCATGCATCATGACATTGCATACAAATAATTCTTTACCTTTTTAGGAAAGTTCCAAGCAGACAAATATCATCACCAATTTTCAACAGTTCCAGATTAATTACTGAAACCATATAGGGAAACTATCTGTGAACAACTAATGGTAGATCAATTCCCGAAACAAGATGGGGAGACTATCTACAAGACCAGGTTAGAGAGTAATTCCTAAAACTAGACATGGAAACTATCTCAACGACCAACAAAAGAAAGTTCCTGATTAATTCCTGAAACCAGAAAAGGAAACTATCTGTGAACAATTGATTGTAGATCAATTCCTGAAACAAGACGGGGCGTCTATCTACAAGACCGGGTTAGAGATTAATTCCTAAAACCAGACAGGGCAACTATCTCAACGACCAACAAAAGAAAGTTCCAGATTAATTTCTGAAACCAGACAGGGAAACTATCTGTGAACAACTAATTATAGATCAATTCCTGAAACAAGATGGGGCGACTATCTACAAGACCATGTTAGAGAGTAATTCCTGAAACCAGACATGGCAATTATCTCAACGACCAACAAAAGAAAGTTCCAAATTAATTCCTGAAACCAGACAGGGAACTATCTGTGAACAAGTGATTATAGATCAATTCCTGAAACAAGATGGGGCAACTATCTACAAGACCGGGTTAGAGACTAATTCCTGAAACCAGACATGTCAACTATCTCAACGACCAATAAAAGCAAGTTCTAGATTAATTCCTGAAACCATACAAGGCAACTATCTGTGAACAACTGATTGTAGATCAATTCCCAAAATAAGACGGGGAGACAATCTACAAGACCAGGTTAGAGAGTAATTCCTGAAACCAGACAGGGAAACTATCTCAATGACCAACAAAAGCAAGTTCCAGATTAATTCCTGAAACCAGAAAGGGAAACTATATATGAATAATTGATTGTAGATCAATTCCCGAAACAAGATGGGGCGTCTATGTGCAAGACCAGGTTAGAGATTAATTCTCGAAACTAGACAGGGAAACTATCTCAACGACCAACAAAAGCAAGTTCTAGATTAATTCCTGAAACCAGACAGGGAAACTATCTGTGAACAACTGATTATACATCAATTCCCAAAACAAGACAGGGTGACTATCTACAAGACCAAGTTAGAGAGTAATTCCTGAAACCAGACAGGGAAACTATCTCAATGACCAATAAAATCAAGTTCCATATTAATTCCCGAAATGAGACAGGGCAACTATCTGTGAGCAACTGATTGTAGACCAATTCCTGAAACAAGATGGGGCGACTATCCGCAAGACCAGGTTAGAAATTAATCCTGAAACATGACAGGGTAACCATCTACACGACCAGATGAAGCAACCCTACCCAGGATTCTTCTAATATATTTCCAAATGCAGCTTTACACGGGCTCATCCTGAAATAATCTTACACGGATTCCTTCTCGCAATTTTCAGATGCAGCTTCACACGGGCTCATCCTGAAGCAGCCCTACACATGTTCCTTCTCATATATTTTCAGATGCAGCTTCACACGGGCTCATCCTGAAGCATCCCTACACAGGTTCCTTCTCATATATCTCTAGATGAAGTTTCACACGGACTCATCCCGAAGTAGCCCTACTCAGGTTCCTTCGCATATATCTCCAGATGCAGTTTCACACGGACTCATCCCGAAGCAGCCCTACACATGCTCCTTCTCATGTATTTCTAGATGAATTTTAACACGGGTTCATCCTGAAGCAATATTACACGGGTTCCTTCCAATTTCCAGATGCGGTTTCATACGGTCTCATCATGAAGAAGCCCTACACAAGTTCATTCTCATATATCTCCAAAGAGTAGTTTACAAAAGTGCAAAAGCCTGGACTTGACCATATGACAGTATACCTCGAGTTCAAGTTGAAGCCTGGACCCAACCAAATAAGAGCTTAATTTCTAAAGCCTGGACCCAACCAGATAACAGTTTAACCTCTTCAATTACTGCAAAGCCTGGAAATCGACCAGATAACAATTGATTTCATTTTCCCCTGTAAGTCGTTGTGAAGCCTGAAATACGACCAGATGACAATCAACTTTATAAGTTACGGTGAAGCCTTGATTTCAACCTGAAAACAACTAACTTTCATCTCTCTAGTCTAGAGATAACTCCTCAGTAGAGCCATGGACAACTAAAGCTCCTAGACTCTATTCCCCACAGAGTTTTCCTCAAGCAAAAGAACAGAAATCAACATTCCCCAGCGGAGTCCTTCTCAAACAACAGGAACAAGAACCCCCATAAAGAGACCTCTTATGAAGTCAACATCTACTTTTCATGGCATCTTTAAGCCCATCTTTGACAACTCTGAGTCATCTTCTCCAAATGGAATCTGTAAGCCCATTACTGATATCATCAACCAACGGAGTTACTCCATGTGAGTGCAAATTTCTGGGCACTCTAGTGTTCAATCATCTTCCACCTTCAGATCATGAAAGGCAGACAAGCCAATTTAAATCTTCGGGTTTAAGAAGATTGAACAGGGGCAGCTGTTGTACCCTAAAATTTTACCTCCCATTCTATTCAAGGCATGCGCATTGAGGTTCCCAATTTCTCAAGGTTGACCAAGAATTGACCAGACAAATTCTCCTCATAAGCAATGGATTTCCATTTAGGACTTCATTTCTCACAAAGAATTTTGGTTTGCAAAAGCTTCAAATGATTTCAATGGCACCCTATACGCCTCGGCATAATGGCATAGCTAAAATAAATAAAAGAAGTGTACGGAACATGATGAGGTATATGTCGAAAGCTAAGAATATGTCTAAGAGATTTTGGGCTGATGCAACTTCGATAGCAGTGTGCATTCTAATTAGATTCCCAACGAAGCAGTGTTAGCTAGGAATTTTGATTACACAAGTTTTGAATAATTGACACTATGATCAAAGAAAAATAGTTCGAAAGAAAGTGTGAGGAGTATTTTATGAAGTCTTCGATTGATGAAGAGCTAGTAAAGAGCTTCACTATGTTGAACCGTTATCGAAGGGTTCGTTTTCGAACTATTGAAATATAAGTTATTCGAAGCATTACAAGGAAATACATTTCGACTGTCATATTGATTTAATTGGAGCTTCAAAAAGAAGAAGATTTTGAATTCAAAAGATTTGAATAAACACGTGGAAGTCTAATGGTTCGAAGGAGTTGCAACCTTCGAATGTGGCGTGATTTCATAGAAGGACCGTTAGGGTCGAATCAGCCAAATATAAGTCATCTTAGAGTTTTTGGATCAATGTGTTTCAGGCATGTACCTGAACAGGCGAGGAAGGAGTTGGATGATCGAAGTGAAGTCTTGGTGCTCACAGGTTATCATTCGATTGGTGCATACAAGCTGTATTCGCTAATCGAAGATAAACTAGTGATCAGTAAATATGGTCTTATAGATGAAAGCAAAAGGTGGGATTGGAGTCGAAGTTCAGTTCGACAAGAAGATGAACAGAACGAAGCTTCGACACAATCACAATAGTCACAATTATGTTCAAAGAAGATGAACAGAACGAAGCTTCGACAAGTCAAACTGAATAAGGTGATGCTTCTACTGGTGAAATCGAAGAACCACCTGCATAACTCTTTTTGAAGAAGATGAACAGAACGAAGCTTCGACAAGTCAAACTGAACAAGTTGATACTTCGACTGGTCGAATCGAAGAACCACTTGTGCAACTGTGTTCAAAGGAGACGAACAAGAACTGAGTTTGACTAGGCTGATTGGATATGTGAGGTTTCTAGATCAAGCAATCAATGCTGATGGTTGCTTAATCAAAGAAGCCATGATGGTGAAGCCTTGAGCAATTTGAATTGGTGTGAAGCCATGAAAGAAGAATTTAGAGCCATCGAAAAGAACAAAACTTGGGAGCTTTTCAAAAGAACCAATAAGAAACCAATTGATGTGAAATGGATCTACAAGGGTATGTAAGCTTCTAGTTTCCGTCAAGATTGGAGGCCCTAACAACTCATAGCAAGCTGGAAAAAATGCATAAAATATATTGGCACATGATTGGATCAAATATAGCAAGTTTCATGCAAAAATCAAATCAAATATCTCCATCATAATGTGAAAAGATATGATGCACAATTGTTGACCTAAACCCTTTGTCTATATAAACCCAACAATCTCAGATGCAAGGGACACGCGCAGTCTGCCTCCAAGAAGCCCTAGAAAGTTGCATACAAATTTCAAAAGTTTTTAAACTCAAAACTGATTTTGCAAGCAGCCTCCATCTAAACTAATACCAGATTCATGTTCCTGAGACATCTAGGAGCCCATACCAGCCCTTAAACAAGCATCTCCACGCCCAAAGCCACATATCCACGCATCTCCGATTGGTAAGGGTTTATAAAAATCAAATTTACATTTTTATCACATATTAATGATTTTAATCATTTGATTCATGTTCAGGACTATCATTAGTACATGTATAACGAGCTACATGTAGGTGTAAGTGCAAGGATGAGATCGTGTCATTGCTAGGGTACAATCTGGGATTTCCTTCGAAATTCAAAATCTAGGACGTTTCAGGCTAAACGAACCTCAGATTGGGAATCAAGGGGTTCGAGTTAGGAGGATAGGGTAGTTTTCAATCTTTGCTTTTGGCTATTTTGCAGGTTCAAGGTTGGAGCCCACCAGAGAAGACAACCGGAGAGTTGACTCCGATGGGCTGATTCTGGCGCCCTAAGTGTCTCTCTCTCTTATTGGTTCAAGTAGTCCAGCACGCGCGTTTGATTTTCAAATATATTTCTGTTTGGTTTTCATTTTCATATTTATTATTGTGTTATAATTAACGAATGACAAGTAGCTCAGTTGGTAGAGAGAAAGCATGCAAAAGGGGAAGGACCTGGGTTCAATACCCAGGCCTCACAATTTTTTTTTCTAACTATTATTCTACAGATCTTGTATGTTTCATATACAGACACTCACTGTTGTATACCAAAATTTGCCCTCTCATTTTATCAAGATTTCCTCTCACAAGTTTAGGCAGGATGTTGACCTATCTTCATGGAAATGTTTCACATAGTTCCAAGTGGAATCTCAAAATTCATTTCAAAGATGGATTGTAGAGCATGTTACAATATTTCCAAAATGTCCAAGAACTCTCCAAAATCATTTGTGGTTAGGGAGAATCGAAGGATTGAAAATGGCAAAATATCACTTTTGGCCAAGGCATTTTGCACATTGATACAACTTGCAAATCTGTCCAAACCTTACTTGTACTTGGTTTACAGGTTCTAAACCTTTCTACACTCATAAATTAAATGCAAACACATTGGATTAAGGCTTTATTCTAAGCTTTAAAGCATTGTATAAAGAATTAATCCATTTTTGGCGAAAAGGTAGCATTGCCACTTTGATAAAGCAAGCTTTATGTCAAATTGTATTTCTTGAGCCATGGACCAAAGTTCTTGCAGCAAACAACATCCATAAACTTAGGGCAAGGTACACCAACTATGTGCAGCTAAGAAAGAGGCTTGTACAGGCTCTTGAGCATGGTCATTTCACTTTTGCTTCAAAAACAAGTAATTATGCAAAAGTTCAACAACTCTTGAATCTGATAAGAACAAAGCTTGTGCACATTTCAAACAAGTTTTACACATTACACTAAGCCAAAAACACGAGCTCACCACCTCTAAAACACCCTTGTACACCAAAAACCCCATTTTCTGCCAAAACAGGGCAGGTTCTGCAAATCATAAGCCAAAACCAAATTCACTCGTGCGTTTTGCTTAAAACCAGTTCCAACACAATCCATACAACATACCTAAACTATCCCAACCATTCCCAAGCCAGTGTAACTCCATTTACACACTTCACCATTTTCAAATTCTGAGTTTGCAGGTTGAGTTCTACAAGAAGATTCAGGCAATTTCAAAGCAAGTTAAGCATTGGGAAAGCTCAAAGGAACTTCAAGCAAGCTCACAAGTATCTCAGGCCTCACTCACAACCCCTACATTGCCATACTCGAGCTTGACTGAAACAGGTATTTCTCAAACTTCTATCTCCTTATTTAGGAATCATTAGGCTTAAGTTTGTGAAGAAAACATGTAGTCCTCATTGCCCTTGAGTTGTACATATGCTTAGAATTCATTTATGTTAACTGAGTTACGAGTATTTGATAGTTGAAGTTACTGAAAAAAACTAGGTCAAGATTTAGGGCCAATGAAATTCTCTCTGGTCTTTGAGAGTTAGATTAAGTTTTTTACATGGTTAGAATCGTGTGATCAAGAGTTATAACTTTCATGTTGCAAGTTTTTGTTTTTAAGCACAAATGCAGGAGTTACCAGTTTGAACCATGGCGCGCGTTTTCTTGTTCAGAGGTTAGAGATAAAGTGGAATCTGGGCTGGGCCTGGGTTTGGCTGACTATTGACACCCCCCATCCTGCTTTTTGCACCCCCTGGCCCATTTCTCTTATTTTTTTTATATTTTCTCATTCATTTTACATTTTCTGACTTTTATTATTTTTTCTAAATATTAAAAATCACCAAAAATATTTTCTTAATTTTTACATTTTTATTTTATTATTCTTATTATTTTTTATGACAAAAAATAGTTTATTAGGATAAATACTTTTATTTTTCTTAAATAAAAACTTATACTTAATATAAAAATATTATATACTTTTATTTCATTATTTATACATATAAAATAATATTTTCTCACATATTTTAATTTTTTATATTTTTGTATATATTTTTATTTATGTTCTTGTACATTAATAAATAATATAATATATATTTTTTCTTAAAACAAAAACTAGGGTTTTCTACTCTTTTCAAAAATAATCATTAAATATTTTTCTTATTTTTTGACATTACATAATTTATTTTACATACATAAAAATAAACACAAAAACATCTTTTGCATATTTATATTTAATTGCACATTTAAATATTTGTCAATTTATTATTTACAATGAATTCAATTTGGTTGTAATAGTTGAATTAGGGTTTTATTTTTGTGCAAATATCCCCCTATTCAAACTTGTATCCCCCTCCCCATAATAATGTTGTAATAGTCGTAGATTTACTTTTACACATTTTATTGCTTTCAAATATGCATGATAGTAAGATTAGGGTTTGTATGCAAGACCAAAATCAAAACAAATAGCTTGACTAATACAAGACAAAAATGCATGAAAAATGACAACACAATACACACAAGCACCCCTAGGGTTTCATCCACTTGTTGCCTTTAAAATGGCCATGGTATGCATGTTGAGTATCTTGGCAAAACAAAACAAAACAAAAGATCATAGTCCCTCGATGACGCTATCTTGGTTGCCTATACAAAAATGATCTAGTCCCTCAAAAAACTTACTAAGATACTTAGCACCATTACTATCATGGTCATACGATGACCCGCGCCCGTCCCGTTTAACATCCAAACACAAGGTTGTTTATCAAATACAATGGTAAAAACAACAATGTCAAAAGGGTTAAAAATGTGTAGGAAAGATCTTTGAGTTAGGGTAGACAACTCCTAGTTACTTGATCAAACTTGCAAACATCCTTGCTATTTTAAAACTATCACACAATTTCAAAACATTTCCCAAAACAAACTTTCAAACATTGAAACATTTTTCAAAAGACAAACACCTTTGTATACATTCAAACAAGAATCATTACAAAGGTTGCCTAGACAAAGGCCTCTTTTCAAAATACTTCCAAAACCACACACAAAAGCACCATTTCAAACAATTGAAAAGCAAAAGCAAGTGATCTAAATCAAGTAACTAAGAGCCCATGGGAAACCATGGATGAAAAGGGTGCTAGCACCTTCCCTTTTCATAATCTACCACCCGAACCCAAAAATAATCTTTAAGGTCTTTCCTGTGCTTTTTGACCTTTCCTTTGGATAAAATAAAAGGTCGGTGGCGACTCTTGCTAAACCGAAACATTTGCGAACAAAAAATGCAAAACCTCAAGTCAGTTCTCCCACTGCATCACAGAACTGGCGACTCTGCTGAGGAATAATAAAAAGTGGGGTTACCTTAAGGTTTAGATCACCTTTACATGTTTATCTTGCTTGACTTGATTGCTTTACATTTGGTTCTATTGTTTGGGTTTGAATCCTCTACCTGGATTTGGGAAACATTCATAGGTAAATAGCAATACGTTATGGAAACTGTGCGGGGTATACCGACATAGTTGAAGCAATAGCTATATTAGTGCGACATATTTGTGGGTACCGGTAGCCTTTGAGTCAATCAAAGAGAATACGGGGCCGCTGAGTGATGTCATGAAGCACTAATGGACTTTTATAACCTTTACTTGACCATCTTGGCCTTTTTAGGGGTAGTGAGATGACCGGCTTTGGTGCAGTCTGAAGTTGGTAGATACTCGATACTACACTCATTGAGGGTTGTTTTCTCGGAATATTTCAGTCGCCAGTAAAGTGGCTAAACTGAAACAATGAACACAGAAAATAATCCAATGATATTGAGCTCCTTAGAACCTGATTACTATTTATAGGACAGGTTGAGCCAACTAAACTTCAAGAGGGTACTTACCTATGAAACCCCATGCAAGCCTGAAACTAGGATCTTGTGTGATTTGTTTGTACATATATACTTGTGCATAACATCATAACATCATGAAGCATCATATGCATCCACTAACCATTTCAAGGATTTGGATCTTCATCTTTGTTCCTGTTTTGTAGGTAATGGAATCACTCTGCAGGAAAACTATTCAGATCAACCATGTGAGAATTCCTCCTCAACTCAAGGAGCTTGCTTCCAAGATTCCAGAGTATTCTCCATTCACCGAGAGGCATGGTTGTCTTCTCAACTTAGTCAACAACAACACTGAGGAAGACATGGTGAAAGTTCTCTTCCAGTTCTTTAACCCCCTACACCACTGCTTCACATTTCCTGATTACCAGCTAGTGCCTACTTTGGAGGAATTTTCTCAACTCCTGAGAATTCCTATTCTCCATCAACTACCCTACAACGATACGGAAAGAGATCCAAAGCCTGAAGATGTTGCTCAAGCCCTACACTTACAACCATCTGATGTCAAAGGTCATTGGGAAACCAGAAGTGGTGTCAAGGGTTTCTTGTCAAAGTCTCAGTTTGAGAAAGCTCAAGAATGCTGGAATTCTTTGGACCTTACAAGCCTTTGAGGAGATTGTAGCTCTTCTCATCTATGGGTTGGTCTTGTTCCCAAACCCTGATCAACTTATAGATGTGAATGCTGTCAAAATCTTCATGGCTCACAACCCTGTGCCTACTTTGCTTGGGATATCCTCCACTCTTTTCACACTCGAAAAATGAGAAAAAGAGGTGTTCTCATGTGTTGTACTCCTCTATTGGCAAGATGGTTTATTTCCCATCTTCCCCAATCAGTCTTGAAATGAGCAAGGCTTGAGGTGGTCACAACGATTGATGACTCTTACACATTCAGATGTTCATTGGTGTTCTCGATCCAGAGAAAATGTTATCATCATTGATCGTTGTGGGGAATTCCCTAATGTCCCTCTACTTGGAATTAGGGGAGGCATCACCTACAACCCCTGCTTGGCTCTAAGACAGTTTGGGTATGCCCGAAGGGATGGCCCACATGACATGCTGATTACAGATTTGGTTTTTGACTTCGACAACGACGATCAAGGACTTCGACAAAGGTTCATCCGAGCTTGGAAGATGCCTAACAAGGTGGACAGTAAGACCTTGGGACACAAGAATTCCATCCCCCTTGAGCCTTACCTCAAGTGGGTACGAACCTGCGCCCAAAGTCTTATGATGCCTTACCCCTACATGCTTCCTATGATCAAAGAGCCTGTTATGGAAGGAGAGGTTCCATACACCCTTCTACATCCTAACATGCCAACATCATTAGAGATCTGCAAAGGATTTGGATACAGCTCAAGGGAGAACGCGATACTTTTGAAGCCCAATTCTACGCAAGTGAGAAGAAGGTTTTGGAACTTACTCGTCAACTTCACGAAGAGCAGACTCTCAACACCTACATTGCACCAAAGAGGATGTGAAACGTCTTTTTACATTAGAATTTTGTATTATTTTTCCCATGGGGAATTTATGTACTAACAAATTCTATCTTATTAATATGACGTGTGTTCCTTTTTATTTACAACAAATTTGATTTTCTGAATCCTTGAATGCATTACATGAATACATATCATTTTCCATATGCATAAGCAGGTCTTCACACCAGGTTTCCTTATCTCTCTGTTGTTTATTTCAGCAAGATGGATATTGAGCAGATGGTTAAAGACTTACAAGTGCAGAATTCACAGTTCCAGCAGCTACTCATGACCCTGGCCAAGAGGCAGGAGGAGCTCAAAACTCTACTGGAAAAGGAAAAAGAGAAAAAGAAAAAGAAAAGAGTTGGTGTGGCTACTTTGGGTAGAAGATTTGATGGCCAAGCTAGAAGGATCCTGGATTTCCCCTCAACATCTGATGAAGGGGTAGGAAAAGGAAAGGGAGTTGCAGTGCCCTCTGAGTCTGAGGAAGAAGAAGAGGAGGAGGATGAAGACTATTCTGAGCAGCAGTACCCTCCTGCAGATGAGAAGTATAAGAACTTGGAAGAACGTCTGGCAGCTATGGAGGTACAAAGAGTGCCTGGGCTGGATTTCGAGGAACTAGGGTTGGTTTCTGGGATTGTCATTCCCCCTAAGTTCAAAGTACCTCTTTTTGCTAAATACGATGGGGTGTCTTGCCCAAAGATGCACCTACGGTCTTATGTTAGAAAAATCCAACCACATTCTTCTGACAAAGACCTGTGGGTACATTTCTTCCAGGATAGTCATCCGGGGACACAGTTGGATTGGTTCTACCAGCTAGAGAGGTCTGATGTGCACAATTGGGAGGATTTGGCTGCTGCCTTCTACAGACAATATCAATATAATATGGACTTAGCACAAACCCGTACTCAATTACAGAGTATGGGCATGGTCTCAAATGAAGGTTTCAAAGAGTATGCCCAGAAATGGAGAGACTTGGCTGGAAGGGTGCAGCCACCATTATCCGAAAGAGATCTTATGGATATGTTATTGGGGACCCTGTCAGGTCCATTCTTTAATCACTTGATTGGAAGTTTGTCTGCGGGGTTCATCGAGCAAATTCTGACTGGTGAAAGAGTTGAAGCCGACATCAAGAGCGCGAAAATTCAAAAGGATGCATCTACTTCGGCTGCCATCAAAAAGACCTTTCCAGCAAAGAAAGAAGTCTCAGTTGTTTACTCCCAAAGAAGTCAATAAAGAGTTGAGCGCCGGCCAGCGATGGGGGCCGTAATGATTCAGAAGTCTGCAGTTGATCAACCTCGAAACAATTAACCTAGAACCAACCAAGCAAGGGTGGAAAGGCCTACACGGCAATTCACCCGGATAAACATGACACCTCCTCAGGTTCTCCCTCATCTCTTGAAGTTAAACCTTGCCAGTTTGAAAGAGGCACCGAAGAATCCGAATACATCTTCTCCTTACTACCATTCAAATGCAAAGTGTGCTTACCATTCAGACAGCCTGGGGCATGACACCAACAATTGTTGGGCTCTCAAGAACAAGATTTAGGATTTGATAGATGCTAAAGAAGTTGAATTTGACTCCCCTGAAAAGCCTAATGTGATCTCTGCTCCAATGCCAAAACATGGTCGCAATGCCCATGCTGTTGAAGAAGATCTTTTTGTTGCTGATGTTGATGATTTGATGACTCCTCTACCGATAATCAAGTTGAATTTGTGGAAGGCTGGGATTTTCCCAGGTTGTGAAGAAGATTGATGCCTTTGTTCATCCTTACCAACCAACTGTCCGTTGTTGAAATTAAGCATCCAGCGCCTAATGGATAATCAAGAAATCCTCTTTGAAAAGACTCCTGTTACACCGATTCTTGTCAATGATCTTTCTATAATTACCATATCCGCCAATCTTTCCAAGGTCTCCAAAAGACCTGTTAAGATTACATTTAATCCGAAGATTGTACCTTTGAAGATAACCATGTCGGGGCCTATCCCGTACAAGTCCAACATATCAATACCGTGGAACTATGGGGGAGAGATCTTTTACCACGGTGTTAAAAAAACTGAATTAACTGAAGAGAGTTTTGATGAGGAGACTTCCGACATTGGAAACATTGTCGGAACAAGTAAAATCACCCGCAGTGGAAGAATTTTCTCTCCGGAGATTGCGCCTCCAAAGGCAATCTTCGGACCCTTAGCCGCTCCTAAGGTTACTCCTGTATCGGTCAACATATCTGCGAGAACTCCAGTTATTGAAGAAGTTGTAACTCCTGTGGTTATCCCCTCTACTGCTGTTGATAAAGGGAAAGGGATCCAAGAAGAGCCCGTCAGGACGAGGTTTCAGCCGTTGATCATCCATGAAACCACTCAAAAAGAAATGGAAGAAATTTTGAAAATAATCAAGAAAAGCGATTATGATGTTGTGGAGCAACTGGGGCAAACCCCCTCAAAGATCTCAATGTTGGCCCTGCTGCTTTGTTCAGAAGCTCATGCTAAAGATCTGATCAGATTTTTGAAGACGGCCCACGTGCCCCAAGAAACCTCCGCGGATCAGTTCCAAGAATGTGTAGTTAGCCTAACAGCTGACAACGGTCTAGGGTTCTCCGATGCCGATTTAACATCAAAAGGGAGTACACATAATGACGCTTTGCATGTCTCGGTGGAATACAGAGAGACTACTCTAGCACACGTCCTGGTAGACACTGGTTCTTCGCTGAATGTCTTGCTGAAGAAGGCCTTGGATAGGTTGGATTGTGAAGGCCTAACCCTGAAACCCAGTAATATCATTGTCAGAGCCTTTGATGGTACCAAGAGGATGGTCCACGGAGAGGTGGAAATCCCGATTAAAGTGGGAACTGAAGTCTTCAACTCCACATTCTACGTGATGGACATCCGTCCTTCCTATTCTTGCTTGTTGGGAAGACCTTGGATTCACCATGCTGAAGTTGTTACTTCAACTCTACATCAAAATCTCAAGTACCCTGTCCAGGGGAAAATTGTAACTGTTCACGGCAAAGAGGAATACATGATAAGCCATCTAAATTATTTCCGCTATGTTGAATTGGATGGTGAATTCATCGAAACCCCCTTTAAGCATTTTGAAGAGGTAACTCCGGAGATTGCAGCAACCAAGACAGTGTCTTCTGTACCCTTGATTACCAAACCTGTGTCTTGGATGTCATCCCTCAAAGATGCAAAGGCTGAGATTGAAGAAGGAGGAAGCACAATCTGGGGGCAACTTCCTGATTTTCCTTTCAAGTCAGATAAATTTGGCTTGGGTTTCACTTCGGCTAGTCAAAAGGTTGTGCGTCACTCCAGGGCTGGAGGGCCACCAGTGAAGATCACCCATCATGGAGTCAATGCTTTGGAGGATGGTGAAGAGGAGAGAAATTTGGAAGACTGGATTTTCCCTACTGTTGATGGAGGACTATGCAATTGGGAGGCAAAGGACTTTGTTCTCATTACTTTCATGAATCAGTAATTTATCTTTCAAACATTTCTGTTGGTTTGTAATAATTCCTAAACAATTCATACACTTTTTACCTTGTGCCTTACCCGAGGCATATAGGTCCATTTGTAAGGGTTTGATTTTTCATCTTCATATGCCATTTTAATGAATCATGGACATTTTCATATATAAACTTTTGTGTTCATTGTCTTTCTTTTTACATTTTATTTGTTTAAAGGTGGCTATCCCTTACACACACCCACACTCACAAATGCGGGTACCCTTCCATTCCGAATTCCATGGGTAACAATTATACTATGACTTTCAGTGACTCTGAAGATCTTGTCTACCATGCCGAATACGAAGGTGATGAAGACTGTAAAGTGCCTGGAGAGCTGGCTAGACTGCTACAACAGGAAGAAATGGCTATTCTACCTCATGAGGAGTTATTAGAGACAATCAACTTGGGAAATGAGGAAGACAGAAAAGAAATTAGAGTGGGTGCCAACCTAGAGCCAAGTGTCAAAGAGCGCTTAGTTCAGTTGTTCAATGAATATGTTGAGATCTTCGCCTGGTCCTACGAAGACATGCCGGGACTTGATACAGATATTGTGGTTCACCGTCTCCCTACAAGAGAAGATTGTCCACCAGTTAAACAAAAAGTCTGCCGCATGAGGCCCGATATGTCTTAAAAGATCAAAGTTGAAGTAATGAAGCAGTTCAATGCTGGGTTTCTTGTTGTTACTTCTTATCCGCAATGGGTTGCTAACATTGTGCCCATGCCTAAGAAGGATGGCAAAGTCATAATGTGCGTGGATTACAGAGACTTAAACAGGGATAGCCCTAAAGATGACTTTCCACTACCGCACATTGACATCTTGGTTGACAACACAACTCAGCACAAGGTATTTTATTTCATGGATGGATTTTCAGGGTACAACCAGATCAAAATGGCACCTGAAGACATGGATAAAACTACTTTTGTTACACAGTGAGGTACGTTCTGCTATAAAGTGATGCCATTCGGACTGAAGAATGCTGGGGAAACCTATCAGCGCGCCATGGTGGATTTGTTTCATGACATGATACATCATGAGATAAAGGTCTACGTGGACGACATGATAGCCCATTCACAGACAGAAGAAGAACACCTCGACCATCTGCAAAAGCTATTTATCAGGTTGAAAGAGTACAAGCTCAGACTGAACCCTAACAAGTGCACTTTCGGAGTCAGGTCTGGTAAACTCTTGGGTTTCATAGTCAGCAACAAAGGCATCAAGGTTGATCCTTCCAAAGTCAAAGCTATACAAGAAATGCCTGCCCCTCGCACTGAGAAGGAGGTCAGAGGTTTCTTGGGACGCCTAAACTACATTACAAGGTTCATTTCTCACCTAACATCTACCTGTGAACCAATCTTCAAGCTGTTGAAGAAAGATCAGGTGGTTAAATGGAATGATGATTGTCAAGTTGCTTTCGATAAAATCAAGGAGTATTTTCTAGAACCTCGTATCTTGATGCCTCCCGTCAAAGGAAGATCGCTTATCATGTATCTGACTGTCTTAGAGAATTCAATGGGGTGCGTACTAGGCCAACATGACGAGTCTGGCCGAAAAGAGCATGCCATTTATTACCTTAGGAAAAAATTTACCGACTGTGAGACCCGATATTCACTGCTCGAGAAAACTTGTTGCGCTTTGGTATGGGCTGCTCGCCGGCTAAGGCAGTATATGTTGACTCATACCACTTTGCTAATATCTAAGATGGATCTGATCAAGTACATCTTTGAGAAGCCTTCTTTATCTGGAAGAATAGCAAGGTGGCAGATGATCCTCACCGAGTATGATATACAGTACACGACCCAAAAAGCTATAAAGGGGAGTGTACTAGCCGATCATCTGGCCCATCAAGCTGTCGAAGATTACCAATCCATGAAGTTTGACTTCCTCGACGAGGATATCATGACATTAGACAACATTAAAGACTTCAGACCGTATGACGGACCTGAACAAGGATCCCGATGGACCCTGTACTTTGATGGTGCCTCCAATGCACTCGGCAACAGTATCGGTGCAGTACTTATCTCTCCAGAAGGTTGTCATACATCTTTCACCGCCAGACTTTGCTTCAGTTGTACCAACAACATGGCAGAGTATGAAGCTTGTATCTTTGGTCTCAAGGCCGCTATTGACTTGGGAATCAAATCTTTGATTATATTTTGGGACTCATCTTTGGTTATCAGTAAAATCAAAGGAGAGTGGGATACTAAGCATCCAAACCTCATCCCTTACAAAGAACATGTCCTGACATTGTTACCATATTTCGAGCAGATTACCTTTGAGCATTTCCCGCGAGAAGAAAATCAGCTAGCAGATGCTCTAGGCACAATGTCATCTATGTTTAAACTTAACTGGGATAATGAGGCTCCCCAAATCACCATTGAAAGGATGTACAAACCTGCACATTGTCACGAGATTAATACCGAGGAAGTAGTGGATCTACCCTGGTTTCATGACGTCAAAAGGTATCTCGAAACTCAAGAATACCCTGAAGGAGCTTCTATCAACGACAAGAAGTTATTAAGGAGATTCTCTGCCAAGTTCTTCCTGAGCAATGGTATATTATATAAGCGCAATCATGATTGCATTCTGCTCCGTTGTGTGGAAAAGGTTGAAGCTGAACAGATTATAGCTGAACTGCACAATGGTACCTTTGGCACCCATTCTAGCGGACATACGATGGCTAAGAAGATTCTACGAGCAGGCTATTACTGGTCTACCATGGAAGCTGACTGTCATCAACATTCCTGTACTTGTCACAATTGTCAAACCTATGCCGACAAGGTACACATACCTCCAGTTCCTCTCAATGTCTTAACAGCTCCTTGGCCATTCGCTATGTGGGGAATCGACATGATTGGAGAGATCAAGCCTACAGCATCCAATGGACACCGTTTCATTCTGGTGGCCATTGATTACTTTACCAAGTGGGTCGAAGCAGCTTCCTTCGCATCCGTTACAAAGAATGTGGTTGCCCACTTCATCAAGCAGAACCTCATCTACCGGTACGGTATCCCCGAAAGGATCATCATCGGCAACGATACAAACCTGAACAACACTAAGATCACCGCTCTGTGCAATCAGTTCAAGATTCAACATCACAATTCATCTCCCTATCGGCCAAAGATGAACGATGTTATCGAAGCTGCGAACAAAAATATCAAGAAGATCATTCAAAAGATGACAGTCACCTACAAGGACTGGCATGAGATGTTACAGTTTACTCTTCACGGGTACCGTACCACAGCGCGAACATCAACTGGGGCAACACCCTATTCTTTGGTATATGGCATGGAAGCTGTTTTGCCTATCGAGGTTCAGATTCCCTCCTTGAGAATCATGAAGGATGCTGGTTTGAGTGAAGACGATTGGATTCAGACCCGGCTTGATCAACTTAACTTGATTGACGAAAAGCGACTTACTGTTGTTTGTCATGGTCAGGCGTATCAAAAACAGAAGATCAAGGCATTCAACAAGAAAGTCAGACGCCAGACATATCAAGTCGGGGATCTTGTAATCAAGCGGATCATCTTGCCACAAAGTGATCCCAGGGGAAAATGGAATCCTACCTACGAAGGACCATTTGTGATCAAGAACATCTTTTCTGGTGGGGCAATGATCTTAACCACCATGGACGGTGATGACCTACCGCACCCTGCGAACGCAGACATAGTCAAAAGATACTACGCATAAACGACCCGGCAAGTTGAAAACCCGAAAGGGCAACTTGGGCAAAAATGGGCATCCCGGTGAATCGAAAACCCGAAAGGGCGATTCAGGCAAAAATTAGGGATAAATAAAAAAAATCTTTACACCCGGCAAGTTGAAAACCCGAAAGGGAGGCTTGGGCAAAAAGGGGTTTCCTGGTGGACTGAAAACCCGAAAGGGCGGTCCAGGCAAAAGTTAGGGAATTAAAGTGTATGACTATGTCTTGTCGGATTACTTTAAGGACAATCTTTTCACCAGACAAGCTTCGGGCTTCTGATCAACTCAGTCATCTTCGGACGAAGCAACAAATGAACAAGATATCCAGAGTTACGAAGGCTATAGCATAATGGGAACCCTGTGGAATTTTTACACATAGCCATCTTTCTTTGTATAAATTTTTCTCATTTTTATGACAACATTCTCTTACTAGGATGTCTGTCTCCTTTGTACAAAATACTTACACAAAGTTAATACAAAGATACTTCAAAGTGCAGAAAACTATTTGCCTTTTCTTCTTTTTACACTTGTGTTTTATTTGACAACGTCCAATGTTTTATTAAATGAGCATATGCATTTGAATATAATCACTGTTTACAAATAAACGAAATATGAAAGAATAATTACTGACAGGTTGAAAGGAGAGGAAAACGTCTTTAGGCTATTCCAAGAGAAATCCCCTGCAGCACATCATCTAGGTCCCCAGCGGAGCTAAAACCATTGAAATACAAATCCCCAGCGGAGTTACAATTTCAAATCCTTAATTCCCACCAGAGTTAAGTCTTCAAACTCCCAATTCCTAGTGAAGTAAAAACTTTGGGTCATAAATCCCCAGCAAGGAGGAAACCTTCTTCCCTAGCGAAGTCAAATTTCCAACTACCAATCCACAGCGCAAACCATTCAGTTTTCCCCAGATTCCCCAACAAGTTGTCTTAAAGTCTGAGAATCAACCAGATAACAGTTAACTTTTGTCCCCAACCTCCGGATAATTCCCCAGTAGATTGGCATACAACCCAAACTCCTGAACCTTTTCCAAACAGGAATAAGCCTTTTCCCCAGAGAGTCTTGAGCTTACTCTCCAGCAGTATAGCTACTCCCCACAGAGTTTTTACTCCCCAACAGAATGAAGATTCTCATTCTTGATTCCCCATTGAAGTTGCCAAAGGCTTCATTACTCGCCAGCATGAATTTGTCAGAATTTTTAATCCCCTGCAGATCGAAGATTCTCATTCTTGATTCCTCAGCATGAAGTCCCCAAGGATTCAGATTCTCCTAGCAGATTGAAGATTCTCATTCTTAATTCCCCGCAGAAGCCATCAGAGTCTTCCTTATTCTCCAGCAGATCAAGGTTCCTTTGTTTGATCCCCGGTAGAGATTGCCAAAGATTCCATATTCCCCAACCGAGTAAGGATTCCCATTGTGTAATCCCCAGCCATAGTCTTCAAAGTTCTTTGGATTCTCCAAGCAGATTTCTCAGGCAGTACATGTCATTATTTCCCAAAGCAGAATTTTCATCATCCTCCAACTCCAAAGACTTGAAGGATCCCTATATCCCCAGGAAAGTCGTGAAGGATTCTCACATCCCCACAGAAGTTTTCAAAGTTTTGATAATCTCTGCGAGTTGCCAAGGATTTTCTATCCCCAACAGTGGTCCAAGGATTTCTCATCCTCAACAATCAAAGATTTTGAGTCTCTAACAGCGGTCAAGGATTTATTTTCCCCGACAGCAGTCAAGGATTTTATTATCTCTAGCCATCAAGGATTTATCTTCCTCAGAAAGACAGTTAATCAGCTTACATGCGCATCCATTACATTCATATATCATAAACATTGATAAAACACATCTTATTGCATCATACATTTCATGCAACAAAACCTTGTGTTTCAGCTAACATTTTACCCTTTTCAGGATAAGATTAAAAGTTATCTTTAACAAATATTCAAAGATTTCAGATACAGTACGGATACACTCCAGACACGGAAGTCATTATGTTACTCATTCAGATCTCTTATTCAGATACAGTATGGATACACCCCAGACACGGAGGTCATTCTATTACTCATTCAAAATTCAAAGTCAAGATACAGTACGGATACGCTCCAGACACGGAAGTCATTATGTCACTCATTCAGACTTCAACAATCAGATATAGATTAGATACGTTCCATACATGGAAGCCATTCTATTTCTCATTCAGATTCAACTATCAATTTCAAGTTCAAATATACTCCTGACATGGAAGTCATTCTGTCACTTGTCCAGATCCCAGTTACAGTTCAGATACACTCCAGACACGGAAGTCATTCTGCTACTCATACAGATCTCAGCTTCAGATACAGTCCAGATACGCTCCAGACACGGTTGCCATTCTGTCACTCATTCTAATTTTCCCCAGCCCAGAGATACACTCCAGACACAGATGTCATTCTGTCGCTTATTCAAATTTCAGATTCAGATACAATACAGATACACTCCAGACACGGAAGTCATTCTGTTATTCATTCAAGATTCAAATACAGTTACAGGTCGAATATGCTCCAGACACGGAGGCCATTCCCTTGCACATACAGGTCCAATCTCCAGATACAACTCAGATACGTTCCAGATACGGATACCATTTTGATGTTCATTCTCCTGATTTTCAACAAACATTCTTGGATGGCATCTTTAAGCCCATCTCCGACAAGATTATGTCACCTCTCCAAATGGCATCTTTAAGCCCATTTCCTCAACTACATTTTGACGAGTGCAAATTTATGGGCACTCTTGTGTCCAATCATCTTTTACCTTCGAGTCACGAACGACAAACTCGCCAATCTAACTCTTCAGGTTCAAGAAGATTGAACAGGGGCAGCTGTTGTACCCCAAAATTTTCCCTCTCATTTTATCAAGATTTCCTCTCACAAGACTCTTTGGACTCAAGACCAGACTAGGATTTGCTCAACTCAAGACATCTCCTTGCATTGTTGACCTGAAATTAGGGTTTGAGTTTGCACCAGGATTTTTGGACCTCCAATGCTCAAAGTGACTTTCATACTTCATGTTGGACTTATAAGATTTCTTATACCAAGTTTCAAGCTTTGAATCAAATTTTTGCCCAGTCAATTGGACAGTTGACCTAGAAATCAGCTGTATTGGGGAAAAAGTCAATTATGGCCAATTTACAGTCAAACCTCATAATTTTTTATCCATATCAACATTATAGATTCATATGAACCATTTGATCAAGTTTGGACCACAACTCCTCAAGAAATTTGACCAGATCATCAAAAGGGCAAAATGGTCATTTTTAGGGTTTTGACTACAGAAGGGCAATTTCTGATTTTTGACCTAGCCAATGGCAAATTGGGTTCAAGCATGGATTCAAGGACTTAATGGCATCATCTTTACCTAATCACAAGGTTCAAAAGATCTCAAATGCATTGGATTGACAGATGAATTTTCCAGTCAATTGATCAAAAATCAACTGTACACTGAAAAGTCAAACTTTGAATTTTTGGTCAAAATCAAGTGCCAAGGGTCATTTTTCATCAAGATGTGTCAAAACATGAAACTTTTTCACCAAGAAACCTAATTTTGAAAATTAGGGTTTAAAATGGGAAATTTTCATAACTTAGAAATTTTCTAAGTTATGAAAATTTCTTATTTTTTCCCAACTTTGCCCAACTTTTTCACCATGATGAAATTGGATTCAAACAAAACTTCCAACATGAAAGTTGTAGTCCTCCACAAAACCTACAAATTTGATTCACCAAGTTTTCCCAAAATATGCTTGGATCTCAAGTTATGATTTTGTGAATAGGGGTCCAAAAACTTTCTAACTTAGTGAAATTTTGCCCTAGTTTAGGCAAGATTTTGACCTATCTTCATGGAAATTTTTCACATAGTTCCAAGTGGAATCTAAAAATGAATTTCAAAGATGGATTGTATAGCATGTTATAAGCTTTCCAAAATGTCCAAGAACTCTCCAAAATCATTTGTGGTTAGGGAGAATCAAAGGATTGAAAATGGAAAAATATCACTTTTGGCCAAGGCATTTTGCACATTGATACAACTTGCAAATCTGTCCAAACCTTGCTTGTACTTGGTTTACAGGTTCTAAACCTTTCTACACTCATAAATTAAATTCAAACACATTGGATTAAGGCTTTATTCTAAGCTTTAAAGCATTGTACAAAGAATTAATCCATTTTTGGCAAAAAGGTAGCATTGCCACTTTGATAAAGCATGCTTTATGTCAAATTGTATTTCTTGAGCCATGGACCAAAGTTCTTGCAGCAAAAAACATCCACAAACTTAGGGCAAGGTACACCAACTATATGCAGCTAAGAAAGAGGCATGTACAGGCTCTTGAGCATGGTCATTTCACTTTTGCTTCAAAAACAAGTAATTGTGCAAAAGGTCAACAACTCTTGAATATGATAAGAACAAAGCTTGTGCACATTTCAAACAAGTTTTACACATTACACTAAGCCAAAAACACGAGCTCACCACATCTCAAACACCCTTGTACACCAAAAACCCCATTTTCTACCAAAATAGGGCAGGTTCTGCAAATCATAAGCCAAAACCAAATCCACTCGTGCGTTTTGCTTAAAACCAGTTCCAACACACTCCATACAACATACCTAAACTATCCCAACCATTCCCAATACACTATAACTCCATTTACACACTTCACCATTTTCAAATTCTGAGTTTGCAGGTTGAGTTCTACAAGAAGATTCAGGCAAGTTCAAAGCAAGCTAAGCATTGGGAAAGCTCAAAGGAACTTCAAGCAAGCTCACAAGTATCTCAGGCCTCACTCACAACCCCTACATTGCCATACTCTAGCTTGACTGAAACAGGAATTTCTCAAACTTCTATCTCCTTATTTAGGAATCATTAGGCTTAGGGTTGTGAAGAAAAAATGTAGTCCTCATTTCCCTTGAGTTGTACATATGCTTAGAATTCATTTATGTTAACTGAGCTAGGAGTATTTGATAGTTGAAGTTACTGAAAAAACTAGGTCAAGATTTAGGGCCAATGAAATTCTCTCTGGTCTTTGAGAGTTAGATTAAGTTTTTTACATGGTTAGAATCGTGTGATTAAGAGCTATAACTTTCATGTTGCAAGTTTTTGTTTTTAAGCACAAATGCAAGAGTTACCAGTTTGAACCATGGCGCGTGTTTTCTTGTTCAGAGGTTAGAGATGAAGTGGAATCTGGGCTGGGCCTGGGTTTAGCTGACTATTGACACCCCCCATCCTGCTTTTTGCACCCCCCTGGCCCATTTCTCTTATTTTTTTATATTTTCTCATTCATTTTACATTTTCTGACTTTTATTATTTTTTCTAAATATTAAAAATCACCAAAAATATTTTCTTAATTTTTACATTTTTATTTTATTATTCTTATTATTTTTTATGACAAAAAATAGTTTATTAGGATAAATACTTTTATTTTTCTTAAATAAAAACTTATACTTAATACAAAAATATTATATATTTTTATTTTATTATTTATACATATAAAATAATATTTTCTCACATATTTTATTTTATTTTTTTATATTTTTGTATATATTTTTATTTATTTTCTTGTACATAAATAAATAATATAATATATATATTTTCTTAAAACAAAAACTAGGGTTTTCTACCCTTTTCAAAAATAATCATTAAATATTTTTCTTATTTTTAGACATTAAATAATTTATTTTACATACATAAAAGTAAACACAAAAACATCTTTTGCATATTTATATTTAATTGCACATTTAAATATTTGTCAATTTATTATTTACAATGAATTCAATTTGGTTGTAATAGTTGAATTAGGGTTTTATTTTTGTGCAAATATCCCCCTATTCAAACTTGTATCCCCCTCCTCATAATAATGTTGTAATAGTCGTAGATTTACTTTTACGCATTTTATTGCTTTCAAATATGCATGATAGTAAGATTAGGGTTTGTTTGAAAGACCAAAATCAAAACAAATAGCTTGACTAATACAAGACAAAAATGCATGAAAAATGACAACACAATGCACACAAGCACCCCTAGGGTTTCATCCACTTGTTGCCTTTAAAATGGCCATGGTATGCATGTTGAGTATCTTGGCAAAATAAAACAAAACAAAAGATCATAGTCCCTCGATGACTCTATCTTGGTTGCCTATACAAAAATGATCTAGTCCCTCAAAAAATTGCTAAGATACTTAGCACCATTGCTATCATGGTCATACGATGACCCGCGCCCGTCCCGTTTAACATCTAAACAAAAGGTTGTTTACCAAATACAATGGTAAAACAACAATGTCAAAAGGGTTAAAAATATGTAGGAAAGATCTTTGAGTTAGGGTAGACAACTCCTAGTTACTTGATCAAACTTGCAAACATCCTTGCTATTTTCAAACTATCACACAATTTCAAAACATTTCCCAAAACAAAATTTCAAACATTGAAACATTTTTCAAAAGACAAACACCTTTATATACATTCAAACAAGAATCATTACAAAGGTTGCCTAGACAAAGGCCTCTTTTCAAAATACTTCCAAAACCACACACAAAAGCACCATTTCAAACAATTGAAAAGAAAATGCAAGTGATCTAAATCAAGTAACTAAGAGCCCATGTAAAACCATGGATGAAAAGGGTGCTATAACCTTCCCTTTTCATAATCTACCCCCCGAACCCAAAAACAATCTCTAAGGTCTTTCCTGTGCTTTTTGACCTTTCCTTTGGATAAAATAAAGGTCGGTTGCGACTCTTGCTAAACCGAAACATTTGCGAACAAAAAACGCAAAACCTCAAATAAATTTTCCCACCGCATCACACTCACCATGCGCCTTCAGATCATAACCAGGACATCCCATCTAATCAGATCCAGCGCCCTCAGATGCGCAGCTCACCATGCACCCTCAAAGGATTTTCTCACTGGATCCAACTGTAGACTTGAGCTCTTCTCACTTTGGGCCTACATTGTTTAAACTTACCCCCTGTTTACTTTTGCTTCCTGGCCCATTTATACTTATTTACTTTGTTTTTGTTTGTTTTTTTTAATCAACATAAAAATTAGAAAAAATATAAGTAACTTAGAATTAGGTTTTATTTTAATTTTTAATAATTTTATTTAGTTAATCATTTTAACTTATCTTCCTCAATTTTTAAAATCAGTAGACTTAGGATTTATTTGAATTCAATTCTTTTCATAAACTGAAAAAATGCAAAAAAATATTAGGTCTATTTTAGAGTTAATTTTAATCCATAATTTAGTTTTCTTTTCTCTCTTCAATTAATTAGATTTTACTTAATTGAACATTTATCATTTTCCAAACAAAACAAAATGACAAAAAAAGATTCCCTTTCACTTAGGATTTAGATGTTATTGTACCTGCTTTCTGGTTTGTAATAGAATTAACTAGGACTCTGTTACTGTTTTCTTTATTTCTCCCCCCATTTTTGGACTTGTAATAATCCCCCTCCCCGAAGCCTTGTAATAGCTAGATTTACATTTCCTCACTTTTAATTACTGCAAATTATTGACTGCTTAGATGTATGCTAATTAGGATTGTATGGCAAGAATAACAAACAAACGGTAGCAAACCTAACACAAGATAAATAACTGAATATAAGACACTCTCACATATACACTTCTAGGGTGCCCCACTTTGGTTGCCTTCAGAAAAAACAGTCATAACTCTCGAAACGTGAGAGACTTTAGTGGCTACCCTCTGGTTTAAAAGATCACAATTCCATCGATGACCCTCTCGATGTTTCCTCGGCATGACCTTAAAACCCTAGGGTAGTTACTAAAGTTTCTTATCCAGTTGCCTTTGTGACTATAAATATCCCTTCGAATATCCCTCAAACACCCAACGACTAGAGCTACCTACTCACAAATAGTAGGATAACACTGTCTAAAGGAAAAGAGGAAAAGAACACCCTTTTGATTAAAATAGATAGTTGTTAGATGCTTGCACAAACAACTTTTACACGTACACAAAACTCTTTCCAAAAACATTTATCAAAAACACTTTGTATACGTTCTCTACCATTCCGAGAAACATTACAAAGTTCGCCGCATTAAGGCGCTTTCAAAAATACTTTTCAAAAACACACAAAGCACAAGGTATTTCAAAATGAGCTAAGAATCTAAGAGCCTTTAGATAACTACGGATGGAAAGGGTGCTAACACCTTCCCTTTCCATAATCTACCCCCCTTACTCAGAAATAATCTCGAAAGGTCTTTTTTTTTCTTTTCACCCTTTCCTTTGTTGGATAAAAGAAAAGTCAGTGACGACTCTTGCTTACCGCAACATTTGAGAATAAAAACGCAAAACCAATCTAACAGTCAGTTCTGCCACCGTATCACACCAAGCTATATCCTCCACTTTGAGATGATGCAAATTCTCCATTCTCATAATCGTGGGTAGTAAGTATGTTCTTCCACTCGGATATGACGATGATGTCTTGTCTCTTAAAATTAACCAATACACTTGTGTTTTAAAAAATTTTAAAGGTGAACTATGAGTACTCTGATCCCCTATTGCACGGAAGGTGATACATAGGAACTAAAGGTTCGCAACCGCGGCGGGTGCAAAAATTGTAAAAAAACACTTTTTTGCTCATCTCCACCATCTATTTTTGTATACAACACTTATAACCAAAATACATAAATTTTTAAAGAGGTTTCTACAGAGTACCGTAGATGTTTAGGGTGCTAATACCTTCCCTTTTCATAACCAACCCTCGTACCTAGATTCTCTTCCCCTCTCTTTTTGGGTTATTCGCTCTTTTCCCATTCCTTTGGAAACAATAAATTGCGGTGGATATTTTTATTTGATATGTGTGAGTCAAGTCAATCCAATGGCTTAGTCTCAACATTTCTACCTCTACAGGAAAATGGAGACTTCACTGGGGAAAGATCGACCAAATGCTGGTCCATCTCTAAGTGGGTTGAGCCTATCTTTATTTATTTGTGTCTGTGCTATATTTTGTTGTATATTATATGTTGTATATTTGTTTGTCTGGATTTTTTTCCTGGTTTTCACGGTGCTAGGTGATCTCTCATAAGTCCTCTACCCGGACTTGGGCAAACTTAAGATAGGATGGGTGGCATAGTCATGTTAACTTTGAGGGAGTAATCCCAAAAAAGAAGACATGAGATGCGCCATTCAGTGGAGGCCCCTTTGATTGTAGTATCATTTACCGAGTAATCTGGAAGACGTGCTACTTTTGACCTGGGAGCCTGCTGAAGCTGAGGACCGTAGAACCCATAACCCATCTTGGACTTTTAGGTGTAGTGCGGAAATTATGACGTAGTAATCCGGAAATGGTTTTCACGTAATGCTACACTCAGACGAGTTTTTCCTGAGAATATTACTAATTACCGAGTTAATCGGGACATTGATAACATCCCAAGGAAGGATGTAGACTCTTGGAACCTTTTAGAACCTTATTCAACAGGTCATAACCTATTAGTCCATACCTTGTGGGTAGTAACTTTGGCTTCATGCTCGTGACATCGAACCTATGAACTCCCCATGTTTTTGATCTTGCGTGTGATTGTTGCATCATGCATTCATGC
The DNA here is from genome assembly GCA_948472305.1 of Vicia faba. NCBI lineage: Eukaryota > Viridiplantae > Streptophyta > Magnoliopsida > Fabales > Fabaceae > Vicia > Vicia faba. The sequence continues at coordinate 1,034,084,327 of OX451741.1, forward strand.
ACCCATGAGCATTGTTTTAACCAAATTTTCAAGGAACTTAAGACTTCTGCTTACAAACATCACAAGTTTAGTAATTATGGATTTTGGAAAGATTACTCAAAAGTATAATGTCAAGAGTCCTGATTCATAATAATTGAGAAAGCCTGAATCCTTGGTATCTAGTCCTTGGGATTTCAAATTCTCCTAGCTGTCTTGAAGATGGATTTCTTCACGCCCTTGATCTAGTTCCTCAATCCTTTGTATCAGTGATTTATTTTCCCGATTATCAACAAAATAGACGAGAAAAGTGAAAGAGGTCTTATTTTCCTTTAGCATTCCAAATTCAAGCTCAAGAAGATGTTGTAACACGGTGTTGGATCTTCTTTGGATGCAGTTCATCTGGATCTGAGGATATAGCTTTCTCTTTCTTCTGTGTAGGATTAGTGAAGTCTTGTACTTCAAATGTATTCCTTCCAATATTATTGAAATGATTTTTTCAGTTGTCTCAATTGTGTCTTTTAATTGATGTTTTCAATTCATTTATAATGTTCCAAAGTTCTTCGAAAACTTGGTTTTTTTGAAAACTTTTAAACAAACATTTGCATTGAATAACATGCATCATTCTCACTTTTGTATTTATTTCCAAAGTTTTCTAGAGTCTTATCCTCTGCTCTTTGTCTTCATAAGTCAAGTTATCGTGTCAGTGCAATACTCGAGCTAAGTCTAGGAAGAAGATGGAAAATCTTGAACAAGAAATCGTGAGTTGTGCGAAGAAGTTACTGCTTTGAGGGCTTGAATGGACAATCTGACTACTTTGGTGGAATCATTGGTGGTTGCTCAGAATAAACCACCACCTCCTTCTCTGTCTCCTCGGTCTAATCAACTACAACAAACAACGGTCGCTTCCAAAGTTCTGTTAGTTCCCATTTCTGTTACTCTAGTTACTATTGCTCAAAACCGTATGCCTCAGGGTTACCCGTGGGGAATGCCTGAAAATTCCATACTAGAAGGTTATAATCTTGATGCTCAAGTTTCTAAAAAGATTATAGTCTTGTCAACCCTTGTAGTGATGCGAACTACTATACTTCTATGATATGTAGTAAAGTGAGATATTTTTAACTTGTGTTTTGAGTGAGGCTTTGTTGATTTTAAAATCCAAGCTATATCCTCCACTTTGAGATGACGCAAATTCTCCTTTCTCATAATCGTGGGTAGTAAGTATGTTCTTTCACTCAGATATGACGATGATGTCTCGTCTCTTAAAATTAACCAACACACTTATGTTTTAAAAAAATTTAAAGGTGAACTACGAGTACCCTGATCTCCTATTGCACGGAAGGTGGTACGTAGGCACTAAAGGTTCACAACCTCGGAAGGTGGAAAATTTGTAAAAAAACACTTCTTTTCTCATCTCCACCATCTATTTTTGTATACAACACTTATAGCTAAAATACACAAATTTTCAAAGATGTTCCTGTGGAGTACTATAGATGTTTAGGGTGCTAATACCTTCCCTTTGCATAACCAACCCCCATACCTAGATTCTCTCCCCCTCTCTTTTTGGGTTATTCTCTCTTTTCCCATTCCTTTGGAAATAATAAAGTGCGGTGACGATTTTTATTTGATCTGTGCGAGTCAAGTCAATTCAATGGCTTAGTCTCAACATTTCTACCGCTACACCATCTTCAAGATATTGAAGAAGATCAAGGATGTATGTGGATGAATTATTTCCAAAGGGAATTTGAAATAATTAAAGAGTATCTGCTTGAGCTTCTTATCTTTCTCCCTCCTGTTGAAGGAAGACCATTGATTATGTATCTGACTGTGTTAGATAACTCCATGGGCTATATTTTGGGACAACAAGATGAAATATGAAGAAAAAAGTATTCTATTTACTATCTCAGCAAGAATTTCACTGACTGTGAGTCACGATATTCTATGCTAAAAAACATGTTATACTTTAGCTTGGGCGGCAAAGCGATTGCGGCAATATATGTTGAATCACGCTACTTGGTTGATTCCCAAAATGGATCCAATTAAGTACATTTTTTAAAAGTCTGCTCTTACTAGAAGAATTGCCTATTGGCAGATGTCGTTGTCCGAATATGATATTGAATACCATACTCAGAAGGCTATTAAAGGCAGTGTTTTGGCAGAGTACCTTGCTCACCAACCGGTTGATGATTATCAGTCTATTAAATATGATTTCCCTGATGAGAATGTGATGCATTTTAAAGTTAAAGATTGTGATGAGACTTTGCCTGAAGAAGATCCTGATTCTGAATCACGATAGGGTATGGTGTTTGATGAAGCTATAAATGCTTATGGAAAAGAAATCGGTGTCATCATTATCACTCCCAATATGTCACATATCCCTTTTCACGGCAAGGTTCACATTCGATTGTACCAATAACATGGAGAAATATGACGCTTGCATCACGGGTCTTGAAGAGGCTATAGATCTCAAAATGGTAGTCTCATCATTATGGGAGATAGTTCATTGCTGAGATTTGGTACTCCAATGGATGGTAGTCTCATCATTATGGGAGATAATTCATTGTTGAAATCCGTTACTCTGATGAATGGTAGTCTCGTCATTATGGGAAATAGTTAGTTGTTGAGATTTGTTACTCTGATGAATGGTAGTCTCGTCATTATGGGAGATAGTTCTTTTTTGAGATTTGTTACTCCGATGAATGGTAGTCTCGTCGTTATGGGAGATAGTTCATTATTGAGATTTGTTACTCCGATGAATGGTAGTCTTGTCATTATGCGAGATAGTTCATTGTTGAGATTTGTTACTCCGATGAATGGTAGTCTCGTCATTATGGGAGATAGTTCGTTGTTGAGTTTTATTACTCCGATGAATGGTAGTCTTGTCATTATGGGAGATAGTTCGTTGTTGAGATGTTTGTACTTTGATGAATGGTAGTCTCATCATTATTTAAGATAGTTTGTTGTTGATATTTGTTACTCTGATGAATGGTAGTTTCGTTATTATGGGAGATAGTTCTTTGTTGAGATGTTTGTTACTCCAATGAATGGTAGTCTCGTCATTATGGGAGATAGTTCGTTGTTGAGATCTTTTATTCCGATGGATGGTAGTCTCATCATTATGGGAGATATTTTGTCGTTGAGATTCACTTTGCTCTAAAAGAAAGTTCATATGTTTCCAGTCATAAGTACTTATGCCAATCGCTTGTTGCCTACCCTAATATTGGTATTTACCGGTATTATCTTACCATTTCTTTTTGCATCCTTCGGGTTACTAATCTCATATTCCCTTTGAGTCGATGTTACTTTTTTTGCTATCTCCTTTAGGGGTGGGTAGTTTGCAGTTATTTGTTGATCGTTGTCATCCGTTGTTTTTTCCTCATTATTTGTGTTAGTGATGCTTTATCTCCACAATAGAGTTGAGTTTTCTATTCCCTAGCAATTTATTTTCCTGGTTGGACCCTCTTTTTGATATTTTTTAATTTCCCACTTCCTTAGTGGTGTCCTGTATTGCCTTTGGAGTTGGTCATTTGCATTCATAATCATAAGCATTGCATAGCATCTTAGGGACAAAAATATGGCTTATTTTGTATTTAAGTATCTTCAATCACGTTGAGACGAAGATTTTAACCTTTGTATCTCCTGATAGAAGACACTTAAATAAGGGCAACTGTTATACCCTAATTTTTCCCCTAAGATTTTTCATCATCTTATTATTATCAATATATCAAGATCACACATTAGGGTTGGTTCTTTCTTCCTACTTTATCCCATCTTTAAGTTTGCTCATGAGGGATTTCCAAGCACCTTGAATTGTGTATATTGTACATGTGTTTTTTTAACTAACATTAAAATATGTATATATGTCTCTTTGAATGTTCATATTGTAGGTGATGATACAATTGCATTCATCTCACCATCTCCTAGCACGGAGGGTCAAAATTAGAGTTTTGAGTTTAATCATAGAATCTCTGACTTTTTGCGCAAGACTTTATTGCATGCTTCTCTACATGTTCATGAGCATCTTGGATTGGAGGATTGATCATCAATTTTGATTGGAAAAGGTTTAATTGATCAAAAAGGGTAAAATGGTCATTTTGTCAAAAGTCAACCAAAGTCAATTGTTGACCAAGTGGACTTTTGGTCAACCATCAATTCAATGTCCCTATTTTCACATTTAAGGGTCAATGGTGGCATAAAATCAAGAGAATTGGTTAATTTGAAGATAACTTGTTGAAGAAGTCATTTGATCATTTGAAATTTTCCTAAGTCTCCATAGTACTAATTTTTGACTTCTCATAACTTGCTCATTTTTTACTTAAATGGAGCAAATGATACTTATTCAGAAAGCTTGAGAAAAATCTTACTAGTTTGTCAATGTGAGCCTAAGCCCCAAAAGTGAAGTATTTATGAGATATGAAGCTTAGAAGTTTAGGTCATAAAGATGTCAAAATGCAAGTCACCATGCGTTCCAGGCCGACCATTTCAACAAACACTTGGTGTGCCATTTTCATGGTTGATTTTCTTTTGATTTATGTCTTAATTGAAAAATTGTTCAAAGGGGAGTTGTATTTGGATATGCAAGATTCATGTTAAGCTTTGGATCATGTCATTTGGCTTTCTATTGAGTAAGATATGATATTTAGAAATCCATGTTTCAAACTGACCAAGCCAACCATCCATGCACGCGCGCACGCCCGGGCCTGCCAGACTCCTCTTTTTCTAAACTTCTCACATCAATTTATCTCTAATACAAGCATCATTTTCAATAATTAAAATCATCATGTTGAAGTTCATCATGAGAGCTTTCTAAAGGCCTCAAGAGCTTGCAAATTACACGAGTAAATCAAGAGAACTTAGGGTGGAAACTGAGCTGATCATGGACCATACATGCAGAATACCAGATTTTTGTTTTGTGCACATATCTCTATGTCACATGTTGTGCATGCATTCACTCATTTCCATTCACTTGAAGCTCACTAAAATTACTGCAATCTCACACCAAAATAACATGAAACACAACTTTGCTTGTAAGCTGTCTAATTTTCAAGAATTTCCAATTTCCCTCCAACTATGAATGACCTTCATACCCTTAGCAAAGCTTCCTCAACACTCTTTCCCACTCTATATAAACTCCTCTTCACTCTCATTACAAACACACGAGTTCTCTCTTACATAGAAGCAAAAAAAAACATAATTACATTTTTCTCTCCCAATCTTCTCTTTTAGAAACTGACCCTTCTCTCTGCTCCAGTCACAAACACTTTCTCATTTCATCTTCATCGAGGCTCAAGGGTAAAGATCAGAGGGGTTTCTTGTTGTTCAGAGGAAATAGTTGGATTTATTTTTTAACTTGCAAGGTATGATCACAGATCTGGAATTCTTCATTTCTAGCATGTTTTAGTTGATTCAAAGCTTGATTGCATGTTCATAGCTAGCCAGGCATTAGGCTTGATGTATAATCTCGCTTGAATTTGAAGTTTGGATCGTGTAATGAGCTTCTGAAGATTTTTGTGAAAAAATCTGACTCCAGGGCTTTCGTGCTCCATTTTTGTTTAAACCTTGCATCATTTGGAGAATTCATAAGCATCCTCATGTTCCCTGCATTTTTCTAATGAACTTTGATGTTTGGATCAAGCAAGATGGTTAAGAATAAAGTGAGATATTTGAACATGAAAATTGTTTGTTGAATTACTTAGATTAAAACCATGTTCATGCAGTGACTTTCGCGCCCTGATTTCTCGATGATTCGTTCATTATTTCATGAAAAATTTTATCCTATTGTGTTCTACACATTTCAATCTTGAAGTTTGATATTTACATTTTTAGTTTTCATGGAGAAATAAGAGAGATATCGTGATTTGAACTTTGCTTGTTGAAACAGTGAAAAAACAAGTTAGGGTTGGTGTTTTGGTAGGGATGATAACGTGGCAATTTTTGATTGAACATGCTCTAAAGCTTTTCGCAGCGTATTTTGTATATAACAGGTGTAATAGGCTTTCATATATTTGAATTTTCTTTGTTTTCTCAAATTTTGTTTTAATATTATTCTTAATTCAAAAATCACCATAAAAATATTTTAAACTTTATTTTCAATAAATTTTCATATTCTAATTTTAAATTCATATTTTCATCTTTTTTTTCATGATTAAATAAATTCAAGTAGTTTAATTAGGGTTTTAGTCACTCTTTAGGTTTTGGAATTTTATTTTCCTATCTATACTAAATCAAAAAATCCATAAAAAATGTTTTCTAGCTTCCCTCTGAGTCTACTTCTTAAAAATAATTTTTGTCCAATTTTACAAAATTCATGGGATGCAAATTAAATCATTTTTTGGTCATATCACTCTTACTTTGTTTTTTTTTTGACATATTATGTAAATATTTTTTGTTTAGTTCTTCCTTTTGAGATAAAATTCAACAAAAATATACTTAGTGACTCTTAAGTATTGAGCTAATTTTTTATAATTTTTAATTGGGTTTACATGTTAATTTGCTTATTTTTCTATATTTTTGAAGTTAATTGATGTTTTTGAGGTCTTTTCTTGCTTAAGCATAAAGAAATAATTAATTCTCCAACTTACCTCATTTCTAAAAATCAAATCAAATATGTTAAAAGTTCTTGGATGTGTCAAGATCATTTAAACCTTTTTTCTGATTTTTTAAGTATGATCTTCCATTTTATTCAAAATATTTTGTAAAACATGCCTAGTTTTAGTCTTTGACTAACTAGTTTTTATAATTGAGTTTCAAAAACATATTTCCTCTTCTTTTCAGGAACTTTGGACTATGCCTCTGACTTTTAGGAGTATTTAGGATATTAGGATTAATGGACATATTTTTACAAGTTACTTTCCTATTTTTAACCTAATTTTGACTTAGGAGTATACTTAGGGTTTTGCTTTGATCAAAGTTTGTGTTTGAGAACTTTTGTACATAAATTTGTTTAACATTTTGCATGGCATATGATACTTACTTTGGAGTTATTTTGGGACAAATTCCTCAACCTCATTAGATCTTGGGTGTTGATAGGTTAAAATACCAAATCCACCAAAATGGATAATGATGTTGGTGATATTTGAAACCCTAATTTCACCTAATTCATCCCCTCCTTCTTCATCTCATCCCTTTCTTACTTGTGCTACATTTTGTTGGAGAATAATTTACATATCATTTCTCTAACATGTGGTACATAAATTACTGTTGAACGGCCTCAAAATAGGTGCGAATTCTACATAAGTCCACTTACGATTTCTTAACATAATGCTAAATTTTGTCCTGATTAGAGAAGTTATCATTTGTGGACCAAACCTATGTTTGTAAACCCAAGTATGTTTAATTTGAAACCTTTGATCCAATAACCTTGAGGTTCATCGTTAGGAGGCTTTGATCTTATCCATCCTTTAATGAACTCCATAAACTTTGTTCTAAGTGAATCGTTTGAACATCGTTGATCATATATGGTTACCTTGAGTGATTGAAATGAATGATATACTTGACAAAAAGAAAATTAAACTTGTTGTTGAGAAGCTTTGATTTTATCAATCTTTTAATGAGTTTTCAAATGCAAGCTTCAAGATGGTCATTCAACTAACTTCTAACTTCTAACTCGCTAACAATTGACTTTACTTTGTGCTTTTACTTTATGCCCTTTTATTTTATTCTTTTACACTTATGTACCATTTACTTTAGCATTTATATTTCATGCTATTTTATCTTTGCTCACTTGAGCATTTATCTTTATGCCATTTTTATTTTTGTTCACTTGAGCATTTATTTTTTATGGCATTTTTTTAACTTTGCTCACTTGAACTTTTATTTATTTTTGAAGACACTTAATAATCAACTTGAACAATAAAAGCCTTAAGGTTACTTGGACTATTTGGTTACTATCCTTGGTATTATAGAGTTGTGGACTTCTTGGACTTAGGATTAGAAGCCTTGATTACCCTTGGGACCTTGTGATTCTGTTGATATTTTGTTTGGAGTTCTCGGGCGTTTACCCCAAGACATTGAGTTGATTTTCCTTGTGTGTAGGTTATTCTGATTATGTGTTTTGGCTGTGATTAGGAATTCCTCTGTATACAACTGTTACTCTGCCCAATTTTTCTGAAGACTTAATTCATCTGAAGCTTGATATTTATTAGAGGTTTAGTATCTTTGCTTGCTTAGTTTCAATCCAAAGGATTGGAATTCTATATTGACTTCTTTATGTCAAGTGTTGGCTTCTTGTTGGTTAGACGGTTCTTTTTCTTAGCTTTTACCTTCTACTTTAGGATAATCCCTTCATCTCCTCCCATTTTCTTTAATTTCAAAAATATTCTCCCTCCTTTTCAAAACTCTTCTTGTTTTCTAAACTTGAACCACTTTTCATAATAAACTTGGACTTAGGTCCATGCATTTGTAAAAATCTTTTCTTAAATAAAACTTTAACCAATCTAATCATACTTTTATATTTTTTTAAGAAGACTAAAATTCAATCAATCTCATTCAAATCATTTTGACACTTTGGCTTTTTTACTTTAAAACTTTTTCCCAAAAGATTAGACTCTTGTCGATCCTTGTAGTGATGCGAGCTACTATACTTCTACAATATGTAGTAAAGTGAGATATTTCCACTTGGGTGTTGAGTGAGGCTTTGTTGATTTTAAAATCCAAGCCATATCCTCAAATTTGAGATGATGCAAATTCTCCTTTCTCATAATCGTGGATAGTAAGTATGTTTTCCACTCGGATATGATGATGATGTCTCGTCTCTTAAAATTAACCAACGCACATTGTGTTTTAAAACTTTTGAGGTGAACTACGAGTACCCTGATCCCCTATTACACGGAAGGTGGTATGTAGGAATTAAATGTTCGCAACTGCGGTGGGTGCAAAAATTATAAAAAATACTTCTCTTCTCATATCCACCATCTATTTTTGTATACAACATTTATAGCCAAAATACACAAATTTTCAAAGAGGTTCATGTGGAGTATTGTAGATTTTTAGGATGCTAATACCTTCCCTTTGCATAACTAATCCATGTACCTAGATTTTTCCCCCTCTTTTTGGGTTATTCTCTCTTTTCCCATTCCTCTGGAAACAATAATGTGCGGTGGCGATTTTTATTTGATTTGTGCGAGTTAAGTTAATCCAATGGTTGTGTCTCAACATTTCTACCGCTACACTTGGCCAAACCACGAACCGCGCATTACAATTAGACATTTTGAAGAGTCTGCACATTGCCTTGCTATTAAAGAGAGACCGGATAACAAGCCTTGGTTCTATGACATCAAGAGGTAACTTGAGAAACAAGAATATCTAGAAAATGCCTTTATCATTGGCAAGCGAACTCTACGAAAGTTAGCCTCAAAATTCTTTCTAAATGGTGACTTATTGTACAAAAGAAACTATTATATGGTGTTGCTCAAGTGCGTGGAGAAACAGGAAGCAGATACGTGTATGAGGGGAATCCATGAAGGCACTTTTAGAACACATATAAATGGACATACCATGGCTAGAAAAATCTTGCGAGCGGGTTATTATTGGTTAATTATGGAATATGATGGCTACCATTATATAAAGACATGTCACAAGTGCCAAATCTATGCCGAAAAAATGAATGTACCACAAACTCCTTTGAATGTCATGAGCTCTCCTTGGCCATTTTTTATGTAGGGAATTGATATGATATGCATGATCGAACCAAAAGCATCTAACGGACACCGGTTCATACTTGTCGCCATTGATTACTTCACCAAATGGGTAGAAGCGGAATCCTACACAAATGTGACAAGTCAAGTGGTTACTCGATTCATCAAACAAAATCTCATATGCAGATATGGGATTCCAAGCAGAATCATTACGGACAACGGGTCTAATCTGAACAACAAAATGATGAAGGATTTATGATATAATTTCAAGATCGAGCATCATAATTCCTCACCATATCGACCCAATATGAATGAGGCCGTTGAAGCTGCCAATAAAAACAACAAGAAAATCATTCAGAAAATGGTGAAGACATACAAAGATTGGCATGAAATTCTTTCCTTTGCTCTACATGTCTATCGTACTTCTGTACGTACATCAACACATGTAACTCCTTTCTCTCTGGTATATGTCATGGAGGCAGTAATCCCAGTTGAAATAGAAATTCCATAATTTTGAGTTCTAATGGAAACAAAGCTTGAAGAAGCAGAGTGGGTTCAGACGCGACTTGATAAGCTCAACCTCATTGAAGAGAAATGCATGACAACTTTGTGCCACGACCAGTTATATCATAAGCAGATGAAGAAAGCATTCGACAAGAAAGTCTGCCCTTGAGTGTTCAAAGAAGGGCATTTGGTACTCAAGAAGATTTTGCTATCTCGCCTCGATTCGCGTAGTAAATGGACACCCAACTACGAAGGTCCATATGTGGTAAAAACATTATTCTCTGGTGGTGGTCTTATCCTCACAACAATGGACGGGGAAGAACTACCACACTCGGAAAATTCAGACGCAGTAAAAAAATACTATATATAAAAAGCTCGCTAAGTTCGAACCCTAAATATGCAACTTAGAAAAAAAGAAGCATCTCGATGGATTGAAAACCATAAAGGGCGATCATGGAAAAAATCAGGGACATGCAAAAAAAATTATCCTGGTGGATTGAAAACCCTAAAGGGCGATCCAGAAAAAAATTAGGGATTTTATTCAAAAAAATAAAGAACAAAGAGACTGTGATCTAAGAACTACGACTGCAAACCACAAAGGAGGAGATTGATCCAAATCATTTAACTTAGAAGCAAAGGATATTGAAGCTGTCAAAAGGACATTGGGGAAAGAAAAATAGCAATTATCATTTTCATTGCCATTTTCAGTTTTAAAACTTTTTGTAAATTACCTCTTTTAAGGAATTGCATCTTGTAGGCTCGCCTATTCAGAGGCATATTTATCAATAAAATATTGAATTTTTTCAAATCTTTCAATTATGTTTTTTTTCTTTTTGGACTTGTTTGAAAAATACTACGATTATTTTTGTGAATACTTTGTTGAAATCATCTTGGGGATTTGACAAATAAAAGCATTTGATGAAACATCAAAAAGCATTTTGATTAGAAAAACATCGAAAGAGAATCCATGCCTACGCCCATGTACACGCCTACCTCCAAGCCCACGCTTACGTCCATGTTCACACTTGCGTCCATAAATACGTCCACACCTATGCCTGAACCTACAATAAAAATATCAAGATCCTGATGACACTTTTCATCGTGTTCAAATCAATTCAAAGATACCATAACAATGCAATGCCGGGGAGTTGGTAACACAAAATCATTGGTTTAAAATGAGATAAAAACATTTTCATTACATTTTAGGGCATATACACACATTTGGTACATATGTAAACATTTGGGGCATACACAACATACTTGGTGCATATACACTCTGGGTTCCATATCAATCTAGGACATTATGCATGTACATCATACATGGCGTTTTTCTAAACACACTTTGGGTAAAACCAATATCATGGGGCCCTTTGTCAATTTAACAAAACAAACATCTACCCTTGGTTGAAAACAGACACAGCCGGTAGAAATACAATCTCATCTTTGGTCTATTTATCTAAGATTTGATCACCAAAACACTTTCCAATCATCTACCCCCTAGGTTGTGGTAGGTGTGCGAATTACCAAGTTCATATTATTCATTCCATAGGTTATAATGAATACGTGAATTCATCTTTGTACTGTTTTCCCCCTAGGTTGTGGTAAACGCACAAATTCTTCAAATATTTATCCCCTAGGTTGCGATAGTTATGAGAATTTTCAGGGTTATACTATTCATCCCCTAGGTTGTGATGAATAGCATAAGCCCACCCTTATTGTCTTTTATCCCCTAGGTTGTGATAAATACACAAGTTCATCCTTGTAATGTTTACTCCCTAGTTTGTAGTAAACATAATGAAATCTACATAATCCATTGCATCAGTCTCCATGCAGCAATGTGTTATCAAACTTTGTTTTATTCATCCCCTAGGTTGCGATGAATAGACAAAATCTACGTCACAAACTTACTATATTAGTCTTGAAGCCTTAGTAAGTCAGTTGTTCAAACTTGTATCATTTACCTCCTAGGTTATGGTAAATAGGCACACAAAAATCTACGATCTCTTTTAGATACTGAAGAGTTATCTGCATCGTCATATCTAAGTCAAATAAAAACTTTAGTTCAAACGCTGGTAAGATGATACATCATTATCTATGCCTACTTTTCATACCCATGGGAACATTGTACAACGTATCCTTTTAATCTTTTCGGACAAATTTTGGGTCTTCCATTATTTAATAAACTTTTGATCAAACCGTGCGAGACCTGCGTATTCTCGCACTATTCAATTGAACAGCGATTAAATAGGGGAAACTGTTATACCCAAAATTTTCCCTACTGGTTCCTAATCATTTTTATTCCTAGAGTTATCATTTGCTTTATAATATATTGTTGTCAAATTCATATATTCATGGGGTTTAAGTTTATGAAAGGGGTTTTTTTACTTTATTAAGAATAAATGGGCCTTTCTAAATCTGAAAAGTCCATGTAAAATTTTAAGCCCAATAAGGTTTCACTTGCTAATAAAGGGTGCATCTTAGGTTGGGGGCTAAGAATCCAATTTTCTAAGCCCATTTCTTTTTTTAGTAAGGTTTTTGTTTGTTTTCAGCCCAGTTTAATTTTTAAAGGTTTTACATTGTTAAGAATTCATGGGCCTTTCTAAATCAGAAAGGCCCGTGTAAATTGAGGGCCCATTCGTTTTCTCTTGCAAGAGGGGTGTATTAGCCCATTTAGAATCCTATGAATAAATAGAAAGGGGGTATGCGGAATACATGAGGGGTTTATTGATTAATCGGACCGGCCCGCTATTGGTGTTGAGGCCTGTTTTAAATAAGGTTGAAGGAGGTATGTTTTATTTTTTAGGAAGGTCCATAGCAATTCTTTTTTGAAGGCCCAATAATTGAACAAGTTGACCCGTTTCAGGTTTTTTGTCTTGAGAAATTGCATTGTTTTTATACAATTATTATTATTAACATTATCAAAATCATTACTATTAGGTGCTTAAGTAAAATTGTGTTTTGTTTTATTAATTTAAAAAAAAATGTTGACTAAGAAAAGTCAAAATAAAACTTGCAACCCTAATCGGTCAACAGTCCATCCTTTCACCATTTTGAAGCTCAAGCCCAATAAAAAACATATATTGTTCAAATCAAAAAAGAAAAATGCATGTTTTAAAGCTAAAAACAATTATTGTTCAAATCAAAATAGAATCAAATCTTTAGACATTTGAATTGTCCAGAAGTTTACAAATGTAACTGAATCAAACTTAATACAAAATAAATTAAATTGTAACTTATCATACAGATTCATACAAAATAAAATAAAAAAACAAATCTCTAATTCCCCAATTCACTAATCAACCCTAGATCAATTTTGTGTAACGACACATACAGAAAAAATTCCCTAATTTGTCTAAGCCTAAACACTATAAGAAGGCCTAAAATTCTAAGAGGATGGGGGGATCAAAGAATAGAGAAGAGAGAGCCTGAGAAAAGAAGGAGATTTGAGCGATTCTGCCGTAAACTTTTGCACATCGTCGCTCCGTGTAAGCTTAGGGTTTCAACATCCGAAACCCCAACGCTTCTCTGTCGTGCCGCCGCTACTTCCTTCATCACCATCGTCCAGTCCTTGCAAAATAGAAAGGGAGAAGAAAAATCAGAACAAATCAGACCCAAATCCGAAGAGGCGCAAAGATATACGGCAGAGAATGTAAGCTTCAATTACTTAGCTTAGGGGCTTTGCATGATTATTTTATGATGTAGGGTTGTCTAGTATTAGAATCATGGGGTTTGGGTGGAAGCGCCACCGTGGATTAGGGTTGTAAGGGTTCAGCGTTATGGTTTCTGTTTGGTTGTTAGAAGAGAGAGATGAGAAATAGGGCGGAGAGAGAGAGAGAGATAACGAAATTAAGTGACAAAATTAATTTGTAAAACAATTATAATGGCTTCAATAATCCAGTACGCGCAAATCTGTGGTCACTACCATGGCCCTCCATCATGACTGCGTGATCAATATCAAGCATTCCATAAACACACGCCCATCGCATTACAGTGCACCTGTCTGCATGGAGTCCAAGCGGACTCCTCAACACCCTTTGGGCCAAGCCCAGTCGCTAAACCCACCCCAGGAAGCTCTGTTTACCATCACAACACAAACTTACACCCCCACCAGCCTAATGGGCCAAGTCCAACATCTGGACTTGGACCCTTACTCCCTAAACACCTTATTTTTGCTACGTAGTTCAAATTTACACCCCCGTGTGTTTGGGCTTGAATTCAATATCTGAATTCAAGATCCTACTACCTATACCCCCCTGTTTTGCTAGCCCAACACAATATACACCCCCTGCATTTTTAATTATTTTACTTTTTATACTTTATTTATTTTTATATTATAATAATATTTATATTTTAATATATTTATAAAATTTAATATTATTTTATTATTATTATAAAATCAAATATTTATTTTCCAACTCATCCAAATATTTATTTATTGCATTAAAATTATTTTAATCATACATTAATACGATGTTTTTATTTATTAATACATTAAAAAATATTTAACCAACACTAAGCTCTTTTTATTAAATCGATTAAATTCTAAATCAATTTTCAAAAAGGATTACAAAAATATTTTAGTCGACTGTGCACTTCGTCTAATAACTCTGCTATTCACACACCCAGACGAAGTACAAGGAAAATTCAAACATCTTCGTAATCCATAAAAAAACACCAACCAACTGTGAACTTCAAATTGAGACTCTGATTCCTCCTAAGAGGATACGTAGGCATACGACTAAAATCGTGGTGAGTTCCCCTAATAAAAATTAAAACCCTATTTCTTAAAGATCACGTTTCTAAACCCTAGTATCCATGTGAACAAGGTAGATGAGGCGGGCCTAACACCTTCCCTTCGTCTAAGAACGAGTCCAACAACTTAGAATCTATGACCATATTAGGGTTATCCTTTATATCCCCTTCTTAAATATAAAAATTAAGGGGGTGACTCTCAATTTAAAATCGGTTACAACAGATTTGTGTGAGTTAAGTCAATCCAACGGCTTAGTCTCAACATTTCAACCACTACAAAAAAATAGCAACATCACTGGGGAGTGATATCTAAGTTGGTTGAGCATATCTTTGTTTACTTGTGTATGTGCTATATCTATTGTATATTTGTATATATGTATGTCTGCATTTTTCTGGTTTTCACGGTGCTTGGTAATTTCTCCTAAGTCTTCTACCCAGACTTGGGAAAACTTAAGATAAGACGGGTGGTATAGTCACATTAACTTTGAGGGAGGAATTCCAAAAAAGGAGACATGAGATCCCCCACTCAGTGAAGGCCCCTTTGACTGTAATATTTTTTTACCGAGCAATCGAGAAGACATGTTGTAACGCCCGTTAATTTGATTAATTATTTAATTATATTATATTTTGGATTATTTGTGATGTTGTGAGGTGTTAAGAATTATTGGTAAAAGTTGTTGGATTATTATCAATTAATTAGTTAGTTGATTAATAATAATTCTTATATTGGGATTAATGAAATATTATAGTATTAATTTATTAGAAATAAGAATAGAATTAGTTGGGCTTAATTATATGGTTGTATGAAGTAAGAGTGGGGTGTAACATTTAGGCCCAATTAGAAAATTAGAGGAGAAAGAGAGTTTAGTGTTATCAGGAAAAGAAAAAGAAGAGAAAGAGGAATAGGATTTTGAGAGAATAAGAACAAGAGGAAGTTGCTACTAGTGCCAAATTCCCAGAAATTCTATTGAAGTTTCTTAGAGCTGCATTCAATCCAAGGTAAGGATGGGCTTCTCGATCTATAATTGGTTATATGATAAATGATATGTGGGGTTGATTATATGAAATTATCGTGTGTGGTTTTGTGTGAAAGGTTGTTGTTTTGTTGCTATGGCAATGTTGTGTTTCCCGATAAAGTTACAGAAATTCAATTGATGACTCTGGTTGGAGAATTATTTTATGTTGATGTTGGTGTATTTGTGGTAATTGATGTATGTTGATAGCAATGATAACTGGATGTTTGATTGTATATTATTTCATGCAGTTTGTGTCTTTGGAATAGAAACAAATGGATTTTCGTACTACATTTTATAGAATTCGTAAAACTGTTTTTCACAGGGTGCAATCGATTGCAGCAGAAGACCAATCGATTGCACTGCTTAAAAATTGGGATTTTTGCTTCTGTTTAAGTAAGCAATCATTGCAGCAGAAGAGAAATCGATTGCACTGCTTAAAAACATGATTTTTGGCCTCTGGAAAAAGGTGCAATCGATTTGCATGTTAGTGCAATCGATTGCTCACTCTTTGACAGTATTTTTGAAAACTTGAAAACTCCATAACTTTTGAACTGTAACTTCGTTTGATGCGTCGTTTGAAGTGTTGGAAAGATAATGCGATGAACTATGTTTATAAGGAGTAAAATGAAGGATAAGAAGGATAATTATAGTACCCAAGTTAGGATAGATTTATCTTTCCCGCGTTGAATCGCCATGATGTTTTGTGGTGATGAAGTATGATGATGACATGACAATCTTATGATAATGCTTGGTTCATAATAATAATATCAATGATAATGATGATGTAGTATTATTGTATAACAATTTTAGAAGTTTGTAATTATAAATAAGCATTTAGATAAGTAATTAACCGGTATAGTCGAGAATTGTCCAAATAATTATGGGCAATATCATGTTGTAGGCCTATGGCCAATGTCGAATGGTTGTTGACATGTTGTTGTGATATTATTGTTATGACGTACTAAGTTATAGGCTTATGCCAACCTTGTGTTAATTGTCATTGTTGAAATATCAAGTTGTAGGCTTATGGCTAAAGTTGAATTATGATGAGTTGTTGTGTTGTTGTGATTTTCGCTGTGAATTCTTGTTAATAATGTGAAGTTGCAAAGAATTTTAGATGATGATGAATTACCTCTATTTACTGGTAAAAATGGTAATGTAGGCTTATGCCTTGCGATGAATGATGAATTGTTGTTAATTACATTAATGACATTGTAGGCCTATGGCCAGTGAAGTAGTGATATAGGTGTATGCCTCGTGAAGTGTTTAATGGTGTTGTTACATGTTTTGTACATTCATACATTTGCATTTGTGAAGGCCTGTATTGGCGGATTTTGTGAAGGCCTGTATTGGTGGATTTTGTTAAGGCCTCTATTGTCAAAATGATTTGTGAAGAAGGCTTATGCCTTGTGCCTCGAGATTACTGGAAAATGTTTTTAAGTTGGGAGTTCTACTCCAATGGTACCACATGCATGTGCTTTGTAATTGAGTTGCATTTGATGTTGCATCTTGAGTCGTGGTGAAGATAGATTTGTTGTTGCTTTATGTTGTTGACTTATTGTGACAGGTATCATCTAAAGGTTTTGAATTAGTTATTATGTCGTGTTAATGTTTTGTTGAGATTAAAGATGTTTGAAAGTTGGGAAGTGGTGATTTTATATGAACTGATTCTGATATATTAATTATCATACATTCAATTATATAGTTCGATATCTCACCCCTCTTGTTTGAATGTTGCCCTCTGTTGGTAACGTGTAGGTAATCAAGAAGAATAGTTGTTACCCTCGTCAGTATCGAGTCGGTGTCTTCGCTCTGATACGTAGCACTTGGGGGGGTGAACGCTTGATGTTTAGTTGTTGATTATTATTTTTGTTCCTAAATCTTTAAGTTGTTTACATGAAGTAATTGTTGTCTTGAAGTTGTTTTAGTTGAATAAAGATGTTAAGTGAATTGAAGTTGAATATGTATATTCTGCTACTTATCAATAAAAATTTGTTTTATTTTAAAGAATAAATTAGGTTGTTATTGGTTCATCCGAATTAAGTGTTATATATCTGTTTTATATGTGATTAAATGAAGTTTGATTTCAAGTTGAAAAATGTAACATCATATTTATGTTGAACTCAGATTTCATTATTATCCGCCGGGTAGAAATGGGGTGTTACAATAGTGGTATCAGAGCAGGTCGGTCCGTCCGACCAAGTTGTCTAATGTTGTTTGTTCTTTAGTGCGCGACAAGTGTGTGAAACATTGTCGGTGCTTGTTGTTTTTCTAATCAAGTTGTATGCAGGAGTTGGGTTGAAGATAAGTGGGGGAGAAGCTTTGCTTCTCGGATACGTTTCGGTTGTAAGATGTTAGTTTTGTATGTTGTTGATTGCGACAGTGCAAGTGTTTTTGAGCGTTGGTTTCTCATGGACAAAATCGAATGAGAGGGAAATTATGGAAGTATTTGTAAACCTCATTGGAACTTATTGGATTATGGTGCGTTAGGTGACTTGAGTACAAGTTCTAAAGGAACACTATTATAGTTCAGTAACGATGGTTTATACTTCATTATGGTTGTCGGCTATCTATTGATAAATTGAGGAACTGGTCACCCTTAATATGTCGTTGATATTAGACGAGACTGTGTTAGATGGCGTAGACTTGTCTTGCTACGTTAATGGTGTGTAAAGTGATTGATGTTATATCGTGATGATAGTTACTCACCAGGTTGTGTGAATTAATAGAGGAGTGGCTAAGAAAGAGTTGAGACGTGTTGAACAAGTCGGAGTGGTAAGTTATATGCGAGCTAACGTCGCAAAGTGAAAGATTGAGAATATCAATTGAACAATGGTTTTATGGTGGATGTTGAGGAAAGTCTGAAACTGGAATGAGACTTGTAAACTATATAGTTGGCAGAAACTTTAATGAGGATGGTGACTTAAGATGGATTATCAGAGTTGCGCAGCTGAAGCGTATGTGGCGCAGTTGCTATGAGTATACGACTCTACACGCTTGATTTGGTGGATTGTTGATATAGGGATGATGTGCCAGGGTACTATGTTTGTTAGTAAATAATTTCAGATCTTATAAGAAGATTGTTGTGGATTGTTGGTTGATGGTGAGCTATGGGTATGCTTGGTGAGTTTTACAGTTAAGTTGATGTTGCAATGATTTTGTTGTCGCTATTGAGATGTTATTATTGATTTCCGTAAGTAAGGAATGATACTCCATAATGTGACAAAGTTGATTATGTTGGTTGTGTGGATGTCACTATAAGATTGATACGGCGATATGAGTAGAGTTGTTGATATTTTGTTGATAATTGACATACGGAGATGAAATTGTGTATGTGTTTTGGTTTTGAAAAGAGTGTTAAGAGGATATTACAATGATATATATATATATATCCAAGTATAAGTGGGTTATAGTTGTTTCTACTTTAAACATTGATATGTCAGATTATGGTAGAGTAGTTGAGATGCTAGTACCGATTATGTCGCGAAGTGTTGAATGATTAGCATGTGAGTAATCGATTTAAATCGTGTTGAGTTATTGAGTTATCAGGAAAGTAGTGGTCAAAGTGTTGCCAGACGCGACTTGGAAATTAACAAGTTGGATGTGAAACTTGTACTAAGAGTGGTAGTATCGAACAGATTTTCGAGGACAAAAATATTCTAAGTGGGGGAGAGTTGTAACACCCGTTAATTTGATTAATTACTTAATTAAATTATATTTTGGATTATTTGTGATGTTGCGAGGTGTTAAGAATTATTGATAAAAGTTGTTGGATTATTATCAATTAATTAATTAGTTGATTAAAAATAATTCTTATGTTGGGATTAATAAAATATTATAGTATTAATTTATTAGAAATAAGAATAGAATTAGTTGGGCTTAATTATATGGTTGTATAAAATAAGAGTGGGGTGTAACATTTAGGCCCAATTGGATTTAGTTGGACTAATAGAATAATATTATATTATTATTAGAAAATTAGAGTAGAAAGAGAGTATAGTGTTATCAGGAAAATAAAAAGAAGAGAAGGAGGAATAGGGTTTTGAGAGGAGAAGAAGATAAGAGGAAGTTGCTACTAGTGCCAAATTCTCAGAAATTCCATTGAAGTTTCTTAGAGTTGCATTCAATCCAAGGTAAGGGTGGGATTCTTGCTCTATAATTGGGTATATGATAAATAATATGTGGGGTTGGTTATATAAAATTATTGTGTATGATTTTGGGTGAAAGGTTGTTGTTTTGTTGCTACGGCAATGTTGTGTTTCCTGATAAAGTTGCATAAATTCAATTGATGACTTTGTGGTTAGATAATTATTTTATGTTGATGTTAGTGTATTTACGGTAATTGATGTATGTTGATAGCAATGATAACTGGATATTTGATTGTGTATTATTTCATGAAGTTGGTGTCTTTGGAATTGAAACAAATGGGTTTTTGTACTGCACTTTACAGAATTCGTAAAACTGTTTTTCATAGGGTGCAATCGATTGCAGCAGAAGAGCAATCGATTGCACTGCTTAAAATTGGGATTTTTGCTTCTATTTCAGTAAGAAATCAATTGCAGCAGAAGAGAAATCAATTGAACTGCTTAAAAACGTGATTTTTGGCCTTTGGAATAAGGTGCAATCGATTTGCATGTTAGTGCAATCGATTTGCATGTTAGTGCAATCGATTGCTCACTGTTTGATAGTATTTTTGAAAACATGAATACTCCATAACTTTTGAACTGTAACTTCATTTGATGCGCCATTCGAAGTGTTGGAAATCTAATGTGAAGAAATATGTTTATAAGGAGTAAAATTAAGGATAAGAAGGATAATTATAGTATCCAAGTTAGGATAGAGTTAGCTTTCCCGCGTTGAATCGCCATGATGTTTTGTGGTGATGAAGTATGATGATGACATGACGATCTTATGATAATGCTTGGTTCAGAATAATAATATCAATGATAATGATGATGTAGTATTATAGTATAACAATTTGTAGAAGTTTGTAATTAGGATTAAGCATTTAGATAAGTAATTAACCGGTATAGTCGAGAATTGTCCGAATAATTATGGGCAATATTATGTTGTAGGCCTATGGCCAATGTCGAATGGTTGTTAACATGTTATTGTGATATTATTGTTGTGACTTAATAAGTTGTAGGCTTATGCCAACATTGTGTTAATTGTCGTTGTTGAAATATCAAGTTGTAGGCTTATGACCAAAGTTGAATTATGTTGAGTTGTTGTGTTGTTGTGATTTTCGCTGTGAATTCTTGTTGATAATGTGAAGTTGCAGAGAATTTTAGATGATGATGAATTACCTATATTTACTGGTAAAAATGGTAACATAGGCTTATGCCTTGCGATGAATGATGAATTGTTGTTAATTACATTGATGACATTGTAGGCCTATGGCTAGTGAAGTAGTGATATAGGTGTATGCCTCGTGAAGTGTTTAATGATGTTGTTTCATTGGTTGTACATTCATACATTTGCATTTGTGAAGGCATGTATTGGTGGATTTTGTGAAGGCCTGTATTGGCGGATTTTGTGAAGGCCTGTATTGACAAAATGATTTGTGAAGAAGGCTTATGCATTGTGCCTCGAGATTACTAGGAAATCTTTTTAAGTTGGGAGTTCTACTCCAATGGTACCACATGCATGTGCATTGTAATTGAGTCGCATTTGATGTTACATCTTGAGTCGTGGTGAAGATAGATTTTTTGTTGCTTTATGTTGTTGACTTGTTGTGACAAGTATCATCTAAAGGTTGTGAATTAGTTGTTATGTCATGTTGATGTTTTGTTGAGATTAAAGATGTTTGAAAGTTGTGAAGTGGTGATTTTATATGAATTGATTCTGATATATTAATTATCATACATTCAATTATATAGTTCGATATCTCACCCCTTATGTTTGAATGTTTCCCTCTGTTGGTAATGTGCAAGTAATCAAGAAGAATAGTTGTTACCCTCATCAGTATTGAGTCGGTGTCGTTGCTCTGATAGGTAGCACTCGGGGGGGGGGGGGGGGGGGGGGAGGGGGGGGGGGGAGGGGGGGGGGGATAAACGCTTGATGTTTAGTTGTTGATTATTATTTTTGTTGTTGATTCTTTAAGTTGTTTACATGAAGTAACTATTGTCTTGAAGTTGCCTTAGTTGAATAAATATGTTAAGTGAATTGAAGTTGAATATGTATATTCCACTGCTTATCAATAAAAAGTTGTTTGATATTAAAGAATAAATCAGGTTCTTATCGGTTCATCCGAATTAAGTGTTATGTATTTTTTTTATATGCGATTAAATGAAGTTTGATTTCATGTTGAAAAATGTAGCATCCTATTTATGTTGAACTCTTATTTTATTATTATCCGGCGGGTAGAAATGGGGTGTTAAACATGTTGCTTTCGACCTGGGAGCCTGCTGAAGCTGAGGAACGTATAACCCTTAACCCATCTTGGCCTTTTATGTGTAGTGCAGAGATTATGACGGAGCAATCCGAAAGTTGTTGTCACACGATGCTACACTCAGACAAGTTTTTCCTGAGAATATTACTAACTACCAAGCTAATTGGAGTGTTGGTAATACCCGAAGGAAGGATGTAGACTTTGGGAACTTTTTAGAACCTTGTTCAGTAGATGATAAACCATTAGTCTTTACCTTGTGGGTAGTACCAAATACATTATTCTACAGATTCCCGGAAGAAGTGTGGAGCCACTGTGCGTCTTATGAAGTTCAAGATGAATGAGGGTATTCTTTCTACATTGGTCCAGTTCTATGATTCGTTACATTGTTGTTTTACTTTTCCTGATTATCAGTTGATGCCCACATTGGATGAGTATTCTTACTTACTTGATTTACCTATTAATGATCGTATTCCATTCACCAGTTTAGAAGGAGAGCCCAAGTCTCATGAGATTGCCACCATAACTCACTTGAAGAAGTTTGATATTGAGGCTAACATGACTACTAAAGGAGGAATTAGAGGTTTACCTGCTTAGTTTCTATTGGAGAAATCTGGTTACTTCGCCAAGATGAAGAGTACAACGACTTTCGAGGCTATCTTTGCATTTCTTGCTTATGGGTTGTTCTTGTTTCCTAACATCGACAAATTTGTGGATGTTAATTCCATTAGGGTCTTTCTGATTGGCAATCCAATCCCTATGCTTCTAGGAGATACTTATTATTCCATCCATCTTCAGATTTTTTATCAGGTAGGGATGGTCATCTTTTGCACACTGTTGTTATATCAATGGTTTATTTCTCACTTACCTCGGTCTGTTGCTTTTTTGGATATCAAGAAGGAATCGCGTTGGGCCCCGAAGATTATGGATCTCACTCATTCCGACATTGATTGATACGAAGATTATTCTACTTCATACATAATGAATGGCACCGAAGACGTCCTTCCAAATCAGAAAATGGTGATGGTTCCGCATAATCATTAAGAATAGGCAGTCATTATTTTTCAAAAGCAAAGCCCGCTAAGTCAAAACCCATGAAGGAGACTTAAGGAAAAAAAACGGGGGCATCCCGCTGACTGTAAACACAAAAGAAACAGTTCATGCAAAAGTAGGGATAATAAAATATATAAAAAATGGTCCTACAAATCCTCGACAAAAAGAAGATTACAAAAATGACTGCCTTTTCAAAACAAACTTTCATATCCGAACCATCACCGGAATATCAAGGACGTTCCAAAACTCAACTGGGATTCAAAATGCACAATTAACTGAGCATAGGACTGAAGAACATCACGAAGAGTAGGTTGGGTACAAATAAAATTTGAGCCTTTATCCTTTGTTTATTGAACCATGAACCAGGCCACATTATAACCCTTAAAAGCCCTAGCTGAAGCATGGGTTAGTTCGAAAGCATACTGTTACAAAAAGTATCCTAACTCATGTAGGGTTCGCTATAAATCCCAAGTTGATATCACACTTTTACAAAAAAAAATTGTTTTACTAAAAAATGAATTTTCAAACTTCAAGACAGACATAAGCTTTGCATTATTAAAATGCCATTGTTTGCATATGACTATTTGTTCAACAGCAGAAAAATTCGCATGACGAATGTCTAGTGAACAAAAACCTTCTCAATGAAAAGGATCACCTCAAGTGGAAAAACACTTCCAACCAAGGGGCATGGCATGATCATTGTCCGTCATTTGGGGCAGTCAAGTCAAGATTCGAGGAATCTCTCAAAGATGCCGAATAGCCAAGGGAAGATCTCCATCTAAATCACATGGGGCATTGGGAATGAATTCCAGCAGCGAATCATGTACAATCAAACTAACATCTACGGGCAGTGTGACAACACTTACTACTATGGACAGTGACAATTCTCCGTACCCGGTGAACATGGACATAGTCAGAAAAGACTACACATGAAAAAGACCCACTAGGTTGACTGGCCTAGGCAAAAATAAGGGCATCCCGGCGAACCAAAAGGGTTCGGGCAAAAATTAGGGATAAAAGGCAAGTCGAAAACCTGAAAAGGAGGCTTGAGCAAAAAAGGGTATCCAGGTGGACTAAAAATCTGAAAAGACAGTCCAGGAAAAAGTTAGGGATTAAAGCGTACGACTACGTCCCGTCATATCGTCACTTGTTTAATCAATAGAAGGCTTATTACCCTAATCTGCATTCACCAAGCACTCCAAGAGTTGGGATAATAGTCAAACCATCTACAAAATCTCTGGTTGATATTTTCTACAACGGGTATCGAGACAGGGGCATTCTACTACAAGGCCACCGCCATATTCTCAGCTTACAACCTATTGATGTCAAGTGTTCTCATACCCTCGGCTGAGCAAAATCTCCAAATTATTTCTCAAATAAAAACTCCCCAGTGAAGTCGCCAAGCTTCTCAGGATTCCCCAAGCGGATTACAGAGTTTCCCTTCCCCAACAGACACATTCTGAATAAAGCAGATTCTCATCTAGAAACGGTTCAGGTACAATCCAAACACGGATGTCATCCTGACACTTATTCCAGATTCTCATCTAGAAACGGTTCAGGTACGATCCAAATACGGATGTCATCCTGAAACTTACTCCAGATTCTCATCTAGAAACAGTTTAGGTACGATCCAAGAACGGATGTCATCCTAACACTTACTCCAGATTCTCATCTAGCAACAGTTCAGGTACGATCCAAGACAGATGTCATCCTGATACTTAGTCCATATTATCTCCTAGCAACAGTTCAGGTACGGTCTAGAGACAGATATCATCCCGATACTAATTTAGATCATCTTCTAGCAACATTTCAGGTACGATCCAAGACGGATGTCATCCTGATACTTAGTCCAGATTATCTTCTAGCAACAGTTCATGTAAGATCCAAGACGGATGTCATCCTGATACCTAGTCAATATTATCTCCTAGCAACAGCTCAGATGCGGTCCAGAGACGGATATCATCCTGATACTTATTCTGATCACCTTCTAGCAACAGTTCAGGTACGATCCAAGATGGATGTCATCCTGATACTAAGTCCAAATTATCTCCTAGCAACAGTGCAGATACGATCCAGAGAAGGATGTCATTCTGACACTCATTCAACATATTTTTCAAGTACAATGCAGATATGATCCAGAGACGGATGTCATTCTGACACTCATTCAATACATGTTCAAGTACAATCACGACATAGATCCATCCACAAAGCCTCCGCAAGTACTTTCTCCAACAGGTACAGGGGCAGAAAAGTACTGATGCAAAGTCATTGTCATATCCTCAGCATACGACCCTGTGACATCTACACTCCCCACAAAGTAGAGGAAACCAAAGCTTTGACATCAGCTTCCCCAAACAGGAGCTACTTTCCCCAGCAAATTTCCTTTAGAGAGCTGACGTCTATATTCCCCATCCGAATTTTATAATCGCAAGTGGTTCATAAAGTTTTTTCCCAAGCAGAGTTTATTTCTCTGGATACAGAAGCTCAATCTCCAACAGAGTTTATTCCAACAGCTACGGAATTTCATCCCTCAACGGAGTTTATTTCTCTGAATCGGCGAAATCTTCCCACAAAGCATCTCCTCTCTCAGACAGAGTTATTCTCCCGCAGAGTTATTCTCAAGCAGAGTCTCTCCCCAGCAGAGTATTCAAAAATAGAAAGGAGTAAATCCACGGCATAGTCATCTTCGTTCACCGTCCCCCGCAGAAGTAGAAGAACCATTTTTTCTACGACGGTCGAGAATTCAATTTCCAGTACTCTCCAGCAGCGGTCAGGGATTTATTTTCCAAGACTCGGATATGTCACAATAGCATTTCATGTTCATACATCATGACATGCGCACACATATTGCATATAGAATAATATCATTTATTTTAAGAACATCATCACACAATGCATTTCATACATCGCATATAATTAATCCCGTGCGTTTTCAGGAAAGATGGTTATCATCAACAATTTTCAACAGGTCCATGATTAGCTCCTAAAACTAAATAGAGTAATTATCTGTGCGACCAAATGCAGCTTTACATGGGTTCGTCACGGAGAAATATTACACGGGTTTCTCCTAAATGCAGCTTCACACGGGTTTATCCTGAAAAATCTTACACGGGTTCCTTCTCATACATTTCCAAATGAAGTTTCACACGGACTTATCCTGAAGCAACCCTACCCAGGTATCTTCTGAAGTTTCACACAGACTTATCCCGAAGCAACCCTACCCAAGTTCCTTCTGAAGTTTTACACGGACTTATCCTGAAGCAACCCTACCTAGGTTCTTTCTCGGTTCAGATGCAGTTTTACCAAAACACATCACGAAGCAACCTTACCCGGGTTCCTTCTCGGTTCAAATGCAGTTTTACCCAAACTCATCATGAAGCAACCTTACCCAGGTTCCTTCTCAGTTCAGATGTAGTTTTACCCAAACTCATCACGAAGCAACCTTACCCAAGTTCCTTCTCAGTTCAGATGCGGTTTTACCCGAACTCATCGTGAAGTAGCCCTACTACCCAGGCTTTCGTTTTGAAGTAACCCTACTATCCAGGTTCCTTCTCATAACCCTACCATCCAGGCTTTCATTTCGAAGTAACCCTACTATCCAGGTTCCTTCTCATAGCCCTACCATCCAGGCTTTCATTTCGAAGTAACCCTATTATCCAGGTTCCTTCTGATATCCCTACTATCCAGGCTTTCATTTCGAGGTAACCCTACTACCCAGGTTCCTTCTCATATCCCTACTATCTAGGCTTTCACTTCGAAGTAACCCTACTATCCAGGTTCCTTCTCTTTTATCTCCAGATAACAGTTTACAACACTGTAAAACCTGGACCCGACCACATATGGTTAATTTCATATTCCCCAGTAGAGTAATGGACAACCAAAGCTCCTAGAATCTATTTCCCAGAAAATAAGTTAACATTCCCCGGCGAAGTCCTCCTCAAGGGCATGTACAAGAATTGTCGCAAAGGAATCTCTTATACAACCAATATCTTTTCTGGATGGCATCTTTAAGCCCATCTTCGACGACTCTTGATCGCCTTCCAAATGGCATCTGTAAGCCCATTCCTGATATCATCGATCAGTATTACTTCATGCGAGTGCAAATTTCTGGGTACTCTAGTGTTCAATCATCTTCCACCTTCAGATCACGAAAGGCAGACCAACCAATCTACATCCTCAGGTTTAAGAAGATTGAACAGGGGAATCTGTTGTACCCCAAAATTTTCCCTCCCATTTCTTGCAAAAGCATATTCCTAGAGGTTCTCAATTGCTCAAAATGACTAAGGATTGACCAGACAAATCCTCCTCCTAAGACAATGAGCCCCAAACTAGGGTTTCACTCCTCATCAAGATGTTTGATTTCCAAGGGTCCTAAATTATTTCCATTGCCCTAATATGTTCTCAAGATCATCCATGCCAAGTTTCATGCCTTGCACTACAAGTTTGCTCAGTCAACTACTCAGATGCTTGAAAATCAACTATGTTAGGTCAAAAGTCAAATGTGACCCACATACAGTCAAACTTCAAGATTTTTGGTCAACATTAACATTTTGAAGTGACATCCATCATTTTATCAAGGTTTGATCATGATTCCTCAAGGAATGCCCCAAATTTATCAAAAACTCAAAAGTTGCTAAATTAGGGTTTCTACAGGAAAAGTCAACCAAACTTTGACCGGGCATAACTTTCTCATACTTTATCAGAAATTTCTCATCCAAGGCTCATTTTGAAGATAATCCAATTCCATACAACTAAAATTCAGCCCTTAAGTTCAAAAAATGCACTCATGAAAAGATATAAATTCAGACATTATAGGTCATTTCAAAAATTCAACAAAAACACCTTTTGGGTTAAAACTTCTTACATGAACATGGAAGATCCAATTGAGATGAAACCAAAAGGGTTGTTTATAGGACATCATAAGATTTCTAAAAAGTCTAAGAACACCCTCTTAGGGTCAAACTTGAGAGAGATACGCATTGTCAAAGTTTGCCATTTTTGGAAATGTGCATAAAGTTAACATTGATCAAAATTGATTTTTTTCCAAAAGGGCCCATGTTTTCTTGTTTGAAACTTGGTTCTAAGAAGACCCACGACCCCTGAGCTTATTCACTTATTATTTTATTATTTTTATTATTTGTTTTAATTTTTTGTTCATTTAAATCAAAATAAATCAATTTAAATAATGGAATAATGAAATAAAATCTAAGATTTGCTTTTATGAGCATATTATGAGTCAATGAGCAGCTGGCAACTCAATATTTTCGTGCAAGGAATGATTGGAACAAATATAGCATAATGTGGCCAAATTTAGAAATAAAAAATACATGATGCAAATTAAATCTTTTTCATAAATGTTCAAAGATTGTGTTCAGTTTTGTTGACCTAATTCACTCTACTATATATCCATAACATTCCCAGATCAAAAGGACAAGGTTTGGCCGTGTGGATTGAGAGAAGAAAACTCAACTTTTAACAAAGAAAGAGGCAATCATATTTTGCTCTACAAGGAGATTCAAGGTGTTTCAAGGCCAGCAATCCATTCCTGGAAACCTCCTAAAGCTAACAGCATCACTTGCACGCATCAACACCTTCAGAAATCGCACGTACCAGTGCCACGGTTTGCTCATGTTCTTGAAATTGATTTTTGCAATTCACGCATGATAAATGATTTATAAGTATATATTCATATTTGTATCATCCTTTAGAATGTGTTTGCATATTTAATTACATGTTTTGAAGCTTGTGTGATGAAATGCCATTGTTAGGGTTTAGGGTTGCTTTTTAGGGCTTTGCGTTTCAGGCAAAATCAGGGCTAAAGATGGATACCATTGCATTCAGCAGATCAAACCTAATTGATCTGTGTAATTCGATTTGATTTATGTTGCCTGGATATGATTTTTGAGGATTGCAGGTTTATAGCAATGGACATGTTTGTAGGTACAGGTGTGGGTCTAAAACGACAGTTTCTTTGAAGAAGATGAAGGCGTGTCAAGATGTGGTTGGACAGTTTGAATCTCGCGCGCTTTTCTTATAGCATTGACTCATTATTCAATATATTATTTATTGATTGTTTATATCAACGAATAGTAAGCTGGCTCAGTGGTTCAAGCGAAGGGTTTCAGAGTGTTCGTGTGTAGGAGGTCAGGGGTTCGATACCTGCCTCCTACATTTTATTTTTCCTAATAATTGTTTGCAGATTCCATGTTACTATCACAAGCGCGCTCACCATAGGCTTCCAATTTACCATCATTGGATCACCCTGGCTCAGATCTGACGCTCCATCATGGTGCTCCCCATGATAGACTCCCCTGATCCAAACACACTGGATTCCACGTCTACTTGGGTCAGCCTGATTTGGGCCTGAACAGAATTCAGCAATGCATCACCTCAAATCTGGGCCTGCACCCCTCCTCGGGCCTAATTTCTAATTCCTTTTTTTAACTATTTTTATCCTTTATTTGTTTTAATTATTTTTATTCCAAATTAATTTTTTTCATAAAATCATAAAAAATAGAACTCAGTTCTTTTTTCTAATAAAATTAATTTTTGAAAATTAATTATTTCCATTAACTTTAATTAATTTTTTTTCATTGATTAAAATCAATTAGAAATTAGGTTAAATTCAAATCTTTTTCATAAAAAATCCAAAAATATTTTAATGATCAAACTAGGGTTTTTAGGGTTAAACTTTTTCCAAGCTTTATTCTCGCGCTGATTTATTTTTGTCGTACGATGCTTTTTCAATATTGATGTAATTGCGCCCGGTTTGTAATAGATCAATTAGGGTTTTAATTTCCGCATCTTTATTTTCAGTCAAATATTTATGTATTTTCCCAAAAGCCTTGTAATAGCGTAGGACTCTTTTATTCTCTCGCTTTTATATTTATATGTCTGTATATAATTGTTATCAACCTAGGCTTGTATGCTTAATCAAACAATCTTAGATCACTTAGTTTCAAGATAAATAACTGGAAAACAAACACTTGCATATGCTTACTCCTAGGGTTTTCCCCACTTTGGTTGCCTTCAGTAAACGGTCATGAAGTATAGGGAGTCTTAGTGGTTGTCCTCTAGTCCCGAAAGATAAAAAATGTCCCGTTCGAATGTTGCCTCGAAAAGATCTTTAGGACTTTAGGGTAATTACTAAGGTTTCCTAACCATTGATTTAGTGATTTTAATTGTCCCTTTCATCCCTTTCTATTATCCCTTAAACTCCAACGATGGAACTAACTACTCCTTAATAGTAGGAAGCGCTATCTAAAGGAATTAAGAAAATGAACAGACTTTTTCGAGTAGGTAGAAACTTTTAGGTACTTGCTCAAAACAACAAATTTTTACACACACTTTCAAACAAATTTTCCAAACTAAAGTTTTCAAAAACATTTTATCACACCCTTGAGGACTGATAGAAGGGTTACCATAAAGTGAAACGCCGCACTAAGACAATTTCAAAACTTTTTCAAACACACAAACACACAAAAGAAATTTAACAATGAGCAAGTACCTAAGAGCCCGTGGAAAACCACGGATAGAAAGGGTGCTAACACCTTCCCTTTCTATAGTTTAACCCCTGTACTCAGAAACATCTCAAAAAAGGTTTTTCTGTTCTTTTTCCTTTTCCATTGCTGGATGAAATAAAAGTCAGTGGCAACTCTTGCTTACCGCGACATTTGCAAACACAAACACAAACCAGTATTAACAATCGGTTCTGCCACCGTATCACATATGTCGATCGTTGTTATCGATTTCTTTGAGTTGATAATACTTTTTCTCCTCTTTGGCCTTTACCCCAGTAGATTTGACTCTTCTTTACCCTAGTAGAGTTGAGTCTTCTTTTCCCCAGTGGAGTTGATTTTCCTCCATTGGATTTGAGTTTCTTTCTTCCAGTCGAGTCAATAATCCTTTCTTAGTGGTTACCTCCTTGATATTTTGTTTATTTCATTGTTAAGAGTTTCGTTATTGAAATCTTACTATGCATTTGGTTTCTTTAATCGTGATTTTTTTTGCTTTACCTGTTTTTAGCCATCCCCAGAGTCGTGTAGTTACCTAGTGATTTATTATCCTGGTCGAACTCTCTTCTTGGTCCGTTGGTTTTATTTCCTGCTTCCTCAGTGGTGTTCTATGTTACCTTTAGAGTTAGTTGTTCGCATTCATAATCATAAGCATTGCATAGCATCTTAGGGTCAAAAATAGGGCTTGTTTTATATTTGAGTATCTTCAATCACGTCGAGACGAAGATTTTAACATTCGTATCTCTGGATATAAGACACTTAAATAAGGGCAGCTGTTATACCCCAATTTTTGCCCCTAAGATCTCTTATTATCTCATATTATCAACATATCAAGATCACACATTAGGGTTGGTTTTGCATTTCTACTTCATCCTATCTTTAAGTTTTCTCTTGAGGGATCACCAAGCACCTTGAATTGTGTATCTTGTACATGTGTTCTTTTAACTAACACCAATATATGTATATATGTTTCTTTCAGTGTTCATATTATAGGTGATCACAATTGCATTCATCTCACCATCTAACCTAGGGTTTAAGGGGTGGTTCTCAATCAAATGGTTCTCTAATGGATTGCAAGATCTCAAGCTTTAAGGATATGTCTATGATATCAAAGTTTTGTGATTCAAATATCTCCCTCACTTTATTAAGGTCAAGTTCTTGTCAAAGTTGGTGGTGGCATTCATTAAGAAGATTCATAGGTTCATGTGTTCATTTCCATGCCTTCTTCAACAAGTTTTATTAATACTTAAGCTCCATCTTTGAGTGTGCTCTAAGACAACATCATTTCAAGGCCTCTTATGGTTCATCATGCTTTATTTTACCAAGAAAGATAAAAAAGATTCAAAGTTTGATTTAACAAGTATGACCTAATTGAGCAAATGCTTGATTCAATGATCACAAGGGCATAACTCTCTCAATTTTCAACATTTTGAGTTGGTTCTTTTTTCTATGGATTCTTATCATCATCTATCAGAACCTCTCTTCACATGACAAAATCCAATTGTTCAAGAAAATCTTTGTCAAACTTCCTCAATACCTCTCTATTATGCAACTTCGAATTTGGTTTTAGAGCTCTTTTCAATCTAATTTCTTTGTTTATTATTCATCCTTGAACTTCACTGAAGCTAACAGAAGAAGAACCAAGTCTTATAGTGATCTAAATCGTGATAGCTAAGTCAAGTTTTAGAGCAATTTCTTCATACTTCGTTTAGTTAGTTTAAGGCATCAATTCT
This sequence comes from Vicia faba, assembly GCA_948472305.1. Classification (NCBI taxonomy): domain Eukaryota; kingdom Viridiplantae; phylum Streptophyta; class Magnoliopsida; order Fabales; family Fabaceae; genus Vicia; species Vicia faba. The sequence continues at coordinate 1,034,116,898 of OX451741.1, forward strand.
TCTAACTCAAATTACTGGAATGATCTATGATGTTCATTGATGCTTGTTGGTTGTTTAATTTTGATTAATTGATGCATTTGATGCATCTGTTTGCAAATTCAAATTCTTCAAAAACTCTCTGGTTTTTTTCTAAATCGACTAAGTTGTGTTTAATATAAATTTTTTGCGAGGGTACCATTGAAATCGTCTTGAAGAGACAAAGTTAATGGAACCAGTCTGAGCTCCTGATTTTACAGTTTGTGAGACCTGCAATTCGTGGGTGGCTAGAGGTTGAAGATGATCAATGTGTCATCTCTCAACCAATGACATGGTGCCACGCATTTGTTTCAAATCTATTTTTTAATTAATGATCTAATGGTTTATTCACTAATGTCCATATCATGCACAACGCGCCAGATCCCTTGGATTTGATTACTAACGCGTTTTGACATTGATCCAATGGTCTACATCTTTTTGACTTTATTTTTATTTTCTGATTTTATATTTTAATTGTTTTAAACTTCAAAAATTCATAAAAAAAATCATTTCAACTTCTAAAAATGTGAAAAAAATAAAAATACTTTTTATTTTTATTTTTTCACAATTTTATTTTGTGATTTGATTTTTTTTTATGATTTTTCACTTTATTTAACTTGTTTTAATTATTTAAAAATACTTTTCTTAATTCTGAAAATATTATGGAAGGATCCAATGACCTCTTGGCAAATATTGGTGACCTAATTTTATTTTTACTTCTGATTTTACTATTTTTCACAAATTTTGGTTTATTTTTCTTATTTCTTTAAATTTTAAAAATAGTTTCTAACTTTAAAAAATTTTGAAATTTTTTATCAACACTTATTGACTCATGTTTGACCTTTGATATTTTTTTAGGATTTTTATTTGTTGTTTTAATACATTTTGTGTATTTTACAATTATATTCCTTTTATTAATAATTTAAATATTGTTTTATTAAAAATATTTTATTATTTTTTGTTTGGTCCTGATTTGAGTATTATTTTTGGGACAAATTCCTCAACCTCATTGGATCTTGGGTGTTGATAGATTGAAAAACCAATTCCACCAAAATGGATGAATGATGTTGATGATATTTGAAATGCTAATTTCATCTGATATATCTTCTCCCTCTTCATCTTATCTCATTCTTGTTTTTACTTGTACTACAAGTTGTTGGAGAATGATGTATTTTCAAAAATCTTTTCTTAATCAAAATTTAATCAATTTAATCATATTTTGACATTTGTTAGAAGACTAAAAGTCAATTAACCTCATTCAAACCATTTTTCCACTTTGGCTTTTTACTTTAAAACTTTTCTCAAAAGATTACACTCTTGTTGATTCTTGTAGTGATGCGAGCTACTACACTTCTACGATATATAGTGAAGTGAGATATTTTCTACTTGGGTGTTGAGTGATGCTTTGTTGATTTTAAAATTCAAGTTATATCCTCCACTTTGAGATGATGAAAATTCTCCTTTCTCATTATTATGGGAAGTAAGTATGTCTTCCACTCAGATATGACGATGGCGTCTCGTCTCTTAAAATTAACCAACACACTTGTGTTTTAAAATTTTTAAGGTGAACTATGAGTACCCTGATCCCCTATTTCACGGAAGATGGTACGTAGGCACTAAAGGTTCACAACCGCGGAGGGTGCAAAAATTATAAAAATACTTCTTTACTCATCTCCACCATCTATTTTTGTATACACCTTTTATAGCCAAAATAAACAAATTTTCAAAGAGGTTCATGGGGAGTACCATATATGTTTAGGATGCTAATACCTTCCCTTTGCATAACCAACCCCCGTATCTATATTCTCTCCCCTCTCTTTTGGGTTTACTCACTCTTTTCCCATTTTCTTTGGAAACAATAAAGCGCGGTGGCGATTTGTATTTGATCTATGCGAGTTAAGTCAATCCAATGGCTTAGTCTCAATATTTCTACCGCTACACAAAGTTATACAATACAAGCATTACAAGTATAATAATTCATACAATTACTACACATATCACAATTACCACCAATGTAACCTCAATGTAATAATTAAACCAATTATCACATATATTACAAACATCGCCAATGTCACGATCAAACCAATTATCACATATATTACGCATCAAAGCAAAACATCACATGACAATAAATGTGACTCCAATGCAACTCAATGCGGCTCATGCATGTGGTACCATCATGAACATCAAGCTCACCTCGCTCTCGATTCCATATCTAGAATCGGAGCCACGCTTCTTATCTGGACAAGATCAAAGCCCGTCATTATGAACATATAGTCTACAACTTTTATTTCAACACAAGGACCAAAGCCCATCATTATAAACATATATACCACCACTTCTATTTCCACACAAGGATCAAAGCCCATCATTATGAATATATATTTCACCGATTTTATTACCACACAAGGATCAAAGCCCATCATTATAAATATATAGTCCACCGATCCTATTTCCACACAAGGATCAAAGCAACCAACCAGAGTTCAATCTCCCCATGTATGAATGTGCAAACATAACCAAATATATGCAAATTAAGATTATCACTAAACCTTAATGATACAGCATATCACAATAATCCATCAAAATGAATTATCCCACTGTGATACGGTGGTAAAACTGACTTGGGATGTTTTGCGTTTGATCACAAATGTTGCGGTTAGAAAGATTCGCCACCGACTTTTTATCCAAAAGGAAAGGCTGAAAAGAACAGGAAAGACATTTGAGATTATTTCTTGAGTTTGGGGGGGGGGGGGGGGGGTAGATTATGAAAAGGGAAGGTGTTAGAACCCTTTTCATCCATAGTTATTTATGGGCTCTTAGTTACTTGCTAGATTACTTGCTTTTGTTTGAAAATGTGCTTTGTGTGGTTTTTGAAAGTATTTTGAAAAGGCGCCTTCATTTAGGCAAACTTTGTAATAGTTCTCGTTCGTAAGAACGTATACAAAGTGTTGGGCTTTTGAAAATATTTCATGTTTTGAAAGTGTTTTTGAAAGTGTTTGGTGTTTGTTTTGAAGATAAGCAAGGATGTTTGATTTAAAGATGAGAAAGCCACTAGGAACAATCTACCTACTCAAAAGTCTTTGTTCATTTCTTCCTTCCTTTGATATTGCTATCTTACCATTGATTTGGTAAGAAACCTTATCTTTAGATGTAAAGGGACGGGCGTGGGTCATCGTATAGCCATGATAACAATGTTGTGAGATATCTTAGCATTTTTCTTTGAGGGACTAAGATCATTTTGAAAGGCAATATTGATAGTGTCATCGAGGGACTATGATCTTGTATTTTTTATTGCTTTTGCTAAGATATCCCACATGCATAACATGGCCATTTTTGTAAGGCAGCAAAGTGGAATTACCCTAAGGGTGCAGGTGTGCAAATGTGTTTGATTTACATGCATTATTTATCTTGAATTAGGGTTTGCTAGGTGTTGATTTTATCTTTCCATACAAACCCTAATTACTAACATTTATATAAAGCGATAAATTGCGGAAAATAAAATTACTACGCTATTACATCATTAGTAGAGGGGGTATACAAATTTACAAATGGGGATTGCAAGAAAATTAAACATAATTATCTATTACATCCATATTGAATAATATACAAGAATTGAAAATATAATGTACAAGGATATAAATGAAAAAAGAAATGATTTTTTTTTGTTTTTATGAAAGGGTTTAATCTTGGCCTAATTAAAGAAAATGATTAATTAAAAATAAACAAAATTAAAATTAAACTAATCAAGAAAGAAATTAAGTTAAAAAAGAATTTTTAGAGTTTTTATGAAAAGGTTTTAAATTAATAATATGAAAATTAATTAATTAAGAGAAATCTAAACTCTAAGTTAATTTTAATTTAAAAGAAAATAAAATAATAATTAAACCTAAATCTAAATATTAATTATTTAAGAAAAATTAATTAATTTGTTTAAGAAAATGTTTTTAGTCTTTTTTTTTGTTTTATAAAAAAAATATAAAAAAAATAAGTGTAAAAATAATAAATATAATATTTTTGGATTTTTTATTAATAAAAATAATAATAATAACAATAATAATAATAATAATAATAATAATAATAATAGTAATAATAATAATAATAATAACAATAATAATATAATAAAAGAAAACTGAAAATAAAAATAAAATAAGAAAAAGAAAATAAATAAAAATGAAATAATAAAAAAAGATTAGGCCAACATGCAAAAAGTAAACAAGGGGGTTAGAGATCAGTAAAATGGCAAAGCCCAAAGATAAGGGCCCAGACGCTGGCTGTGTGGAGCAAAAACAGAGAGAAAATGTGAAAAACCAAAATAAAAGGTAGCGCTGGGTGTTGAACCCATGACCTTAACACTCACGCGCGCTACCTTTGCCATTGGGGTGGCTGTACATCCGGTAACATAAACAAAACAAATAATACATAACATAAGTCATGTCCTAAATATGACTTCATCTTCAACCTACAACCTGAACATCTGTAACTTCACCATTTCTCAACAAAAATGAAATATGCAAACATGAAAGTTGCTCCATTTTTTCATATGGATCCAACCATATAAATATTATAAGCTATAAATCAAAGATGAACGAGAATTTTTTAAAGTACCAAATTCTGACCTAATTATTTTTAGAGATTCTAAAATTCTCTAAGCTCAATCAATATAAATGAAATCTATGGACATGTACAGTTTCAGGGAAATAATGTCTACATTTTATCTTCACAAATGCAAGCCTAACAATGCCTAAATGAGAAGATAGAAGTTCAGAAAATGTACCTCAAAATTGGAAATCGTGAAATGAGTTTGAGCAACTTTCAAGGAGTTGCGATGATCAGGTTAGCTTCCTCAAGTTCCCAGGAAGCTAATGCAATTGTTAGCTTGAGCAATGGGTGGCTGGAATAGTCTGGAGAAGTCACCTTGCAGTGCTTTGTTTTTGGTTATGGAGTTTGATGCAAATGGTGTTACAGTTATGAAACATGGACAGGGATGGGTTATATTTGGTGTATATGAGCTTTAGGAACCAAAAGGCCAAGAAATGCACGAGTAGATTCTAAGTTTCAAGTTCAAAGTCAGAATCTATGCATGAATGGAGTTTTTGGACAATTTCAGTCTTGAGGGAGTTTGGAAGTGTTTTAGGGTGCTTGAGCTCGTCCCTTAGCTCACAAATAGTGCCTCTATTTATAAGCAAGAAGTTTGGAGGCTTGTATTTAATCAGAATTCAAAATCACATGCTTAAGCTCAACATGTGATATTCTTGAGAAATCAAGTTTTAATGTCTTGTGTACTTACTAATATAGAGTGGTTATGCTGTAAACAAACTTTATTCTGACTTTGTATATAGAGTGTGATCAGATGGAACAAGTTAGAGGCTCAAGAATTGACTTTGTGCATAAAGCTTGCTTTTCAAGAATGGTATTGTTAACTTTCTTCCCAAATGGAAATTTGAATTGGATAATGCTTAAACCACTTGGATTATAGCTCAAAAGTTTGTGTAATCCATTAATGATGGATATATACACAAGTTAGAAGGCCTTCAAATCAATATTATGCAGCCTAACATCGAAATTGAATTATGTGTTCATCAAGAAATGACTTGTAATTCAAGAATGAAACCCTAACTTATTGCCTTCGATTCTCCTTGCTCAAATATGATATCAATGAGTTCTTGGACATTTTGGAAAGCTTGTAACATCCTCTACAACCTCTATGTTGGACATTTTTTAATATTCATCTTGGAACTATGTGAAAAATTTCCATGAAGTTAGGTCAAAATCCTGCCTAAACTAGGGCAAAATTTCACTAAGTTTTTCAAGTTTCATGAACATGTCTTCTTAAAATCATACCTTGAAATCCATGCATTTCTAGAAAAAGTTGTGTTATACAATGTTTTATATCTCATTTATATCTACAAATTTCATGTTGGAAGTTTCCTTTGAATCATCTTGCATCATGGTGTAAATTTGGCTCAAAGTTATGAAAAAAATGTGAATTTCCAACACTTAGAAAAATTTCTAAGTTTAGAAATTTTGAATTTTCAAAATGAAATCTTGACTTTTTGTTTTCTTGATAAACAAGTTTCATATTTTTACATGTCTTAATTAATTGTGATCTTTGAAGCTTGATTTTGATCAAAAAGTCAAAGTTTGACTTTTCAGTGTATAGTTGACTTTTCATCACTTGACTGAAATTCATCTGTCAATCAATTGAGCTTGAGAAATGTTTTAAGCCATGTCATTAGGTCAAAATGAAACAATTTAATCCTTGATATAATCTCTCAAACCAATAAGTCATTTGCTATGTCAAAAATCAGAAATTGCACCTTCTTAGTTAAAACCCTAATTTTGACCATTTTTCCTTTTTGATGATCTGATCAAATTTCTTGAGGAATTGTGATAAAAACTTGATCAATTCACAAATATGAGTTCATGATGTTGATAGGGATCGAAAATTATGAATTTTGACTGTAAATTAACCACAATTAACTTTTTCTCCAATACAGCTGATTTTAGGTCAATTGATCAATTGATTGAGCAAAAATGTGATCCAAGACTTGAAACTTGACATGAGCAATCTTAAGGGTACAAAATGATCCATGAAAGTCATATGGGGTATAAAAATTCCATTTGTCCTTGTGTAATCTCAAACCCTAATTTTCAGTCATCAGTGCTTGAGGAGGTGTCTTGAGCTGATCAACCCTTGTGCAGTCTTGAACCAATGGATATCTTGTGAGAGATTACTTGAGAAATGAGAGGGAAATTTTTTGGGTACAACAGCTTCCCCTGTTCAATCTTCTTAAACCTGAAGAGTTATATTGGCGGATCCGCCATTCGTGACTTGAACGTGGAAGATGATTGAACACTAGAGTGCCCAGAAATTTGCACTCGAAGATGTATTTGGAATGGGCTTATAGATTCCATTTGGAGGAATGTTGGTAAATACTGTAAGAAGTATCAGCATAAATCTTTGGTCGATTTATACTAAAACTTGATGTTTTACCTGTGGAAAAGGGTTAGTTAAATGCAAATGTATGCATGATGTTCGCAAGATGTGGTATTATGTTAAATGCATTTTGTATGTATATGATATGATGTATGAATGTGGGATGCATATTTGTCCGGGACAATAAATCCATGACTGTTGCTGAGGAGTTCTGAATCCCGGATTACTGTTGGGGATTATCTCTTGAATGTTAGTTGTTATCTGGTCGGGTCTAGGCTTCACAACTTGCTGAGGATAAGGAAGTTAACTATTATCTGTCGGATCCAGGGTTCACGGTAACTTACTGGGGAAGAATGATATAACTGTTATCTGGTAGGATTCCAGGCTTCGCAGAATATTTCTTGGGGAGAGTGAAGTTAGGTTATCATCTGGTTGGATTCTCAGCTTCACAACAACTTGCTGGGGATAAGGAAGTTATCTGTTATTTGGTCAGATTCTAGGCTTTGCAGTAACTTGCTAGAAAGGATGAAGTTGAACTGATATCTGGTCGGATCCAGGCTTCCTAGTAACTTGAAGTGGTAACTACTATCTGGTCGGGTCCAGGCTTCATGGTTTTTTTTTTAAAAGTTAGACTATTATTCGGTCGGGTCCAGGCTTCACAGTGTCTTGCTAGCATTGTAGCTAGTTGTTATCTGGTGGGACTTCAGGCTTTATAATAGCTTGCTTGAATAGATGAAATTGAACTGATATCTGGTCGGATCCAGGCTTTACAGTAACTTAATGACATTAAACTGCTATCTGGTCGGATTCTAGGCTTTGCAAATTTTGAGGTGGACGAAGTTAATTGCTATCTGGTCGGATCTAGGATTTACATAAACTTGTCTAAAGAGATAGAGTTGAACTGATATCTGGTCGGGTCCAGGCTTTACAGTAACTTGCTTGGGAATTTCAGTTGCTATCTGGTCGGATTCTAGGTTTCACAACAAACTTCTGAAGGGAATTGCTATCTGGTCGGATCCAGGCTTCACAGTAACTTGTTGGGGTAAAGGCAAACTCTATTGGGGAAAACAAGTTAAACCCTGGTCTGGTTGAGTCCAGGTTCTTCTATATCTCGAAGGGTTGAACTATTATCTGGTAGAGTCCAAGTTTCATAGTATCTGAAAGTTGTACTATTTTCTGGTCGGGGCCAGGCTTCATAGTAGCTTGAAAATTGTACCATCATCTGGTCAGGTCCAGGCTTCATAGTATCTTTTGGAGATAGTAAAGGCTTTGTTGACGACTTTACTGGGGATTAGGGGTTGTGGCCCTATGATTTGCAATAGTCTGAAAGGAAAACTCAAGCTGGAGAGGATAAACTCAGTTGGGGAAGACAGGCTCAGCTGGGGAGGATAGACTATGCCGGGGAATTTTGTTGTTCGTTGATTGTTGCATGTTGGGGAAATAAACCTTGTTGAGGAAATAAACTCTAGTAATGGATACCTAATGAACTGCTGACAAAGTGAGTTCTTTTTAGGAAGATATCCATAAGACTTCTTCTTATAGGATCAACCTAGCTGGGAGAGAGCTGTCAAGAGATTGAGACTCTGGTTGGGAATTGATTTATGGTAGCCGTTCTTGTGGGGATAATGTTATTGAAATAACTCTGTGGGGATATTCCATGTATGTGATGCGGTGGGAGAACTTACTTGAGGTTTTATGTTTGTGTTCGCAAATGTTTCGGTTTAGCAAGAGTCGCCGACGAATTTTTATTTTATCCAAAGGAAAGGTCAAAAAGCACAGGAAAGACCTTAGAGATTGTTTTTGGGTTCGGGGAGTAGATTATGAAAAGGGAAGGTGCTAGCACCCTTTTCATCCATGATTTTCCATGGGCTCTTAGTTACTTGATTTAGATCACTTGCTTTTGCTTTTCAATTATTTCAAATGGTGCTTTTGTGTGTGGTTTTGAAAGTATTTTGAAAAGAGGTCTTTGTCTAGGAAACCTTTGTAATGATTCTTGTTTGAATGTATACAAAGGTGTTTGTCTTTTGAAAAATGTTTCAATGTTTGAAAATTTGTTTTGGGAAATGTTTTGAAATTTTTTTGAAAGGCGTGTGATAGTTGGAAAATAGCAAGGATGTTTGCAAGTTTGATCAAGTAACTAGGAGTTGTCTACCCTACCTACTCAAAAGTCTTTCCTATACATTTTTAACCCTTTGACATTGTTGTTTTACCATTGTATTTGGTAAACAACCTTGTGTTTGGATGTTAAACGGGACAGGCGTGGGTCATCGTATGACCATGATAGCAATTGTGCCAAGTATCTTTAGCAAGCTTTTTGAGGGACTAGATCATTTTTGTATAGGCAACCAAGATAGCGTCATCGAGGTACTATGATCTTTTTGTTTTGATTTTGTTTTGCCAAGATACCTAGCATGCATACCATGGCCATTTTTAAGGCAACAAGTGGATGAAACCCTAGGGGTGCTTGTGTGCATTGTATTGTCATTTTTCATGCATTTTTGTATTGTGTTTAGTCAAGCTATTTGTTTTGATTTTTGGTTATCATACAAACCCTAATCTTACTATCATGCATATTTGAAAGCAATAAAGTGCGTAAAAGTAAATCTAATACTATTACAATATTATTATGGGGAGGGGGATACAAGTTTGAATAGGGGGATATTTGCAAGAAAATAATACCTTAATTCAACTATTACAACCAAATTGAATTCATTGTACAAAAAATAAATTGACAAATATTTAAATGTGCAATTAAATATAAATATGCAAAAATGTTTTGGTATTTATTTTTATGTATGTAAAATAAATTATTTAATGTCTCAAAAATAAGAAAAATATTAATGATTATTTTTGGAAAGGGTGAAGAAACCCTAATTTTGTTTTAAGAAAATATATATTCTAAATATTTATTTATTCATTTATGTACAAAGAAAATAAATAAAAATATTCACAAAAATATTAAAAAATAAAATATGTGAGAAAATATTATTTTATATGTATAAATAATAAAAATAAAATATATAATATTTTTGTATTAATTATAAGTTTTTATTTAAGAAAATAAATGTATTAAACCTAATAAACTAAATATTATGCCAAAAAAATAAATAAAATAAAATAAAATATGAAAATTTAAGAAAATATTTTTGGTGATTTTTAATATTTGGAAAAAATAAATAAAAGTCAGAAAATGTAAAAGAAATAGAAAAATATACAAAAATAAAGAAATGGGCCAAGGGGGTGCAAAGAGCAAGCAGGGGGGTGTCAATAGTGAGCCAAAGCCAGGCCCAGCCCAGATTCCTTCATCCATGTCCTTGAGATAGAAGCAAAACGTGCGCCAATGGTTCCAATCCGTATCTCCTGCATACGTGCTCAAAAACAAAAACTTGCAACATGAAAGTTATAGCTCTTGATCACACGATTCTAACCATATAAAAAACTTGATCTAACTCTCAAAGACCAGAGAGAATTTCATTGGCCCTAAATCTTGACCTAGTTTTTTCAGTAACTTCAACTATCAAATACTCTAAGCTCAGTTAACATAAATGAATTCTAAGCATATGTACAGTTCAAGGACAATGAGGACTACATTTTTGCTTCACAAACCTAAGCCTAATGATTCCTAAATAAGTAGATAGAAGTTTGAGAAATACCTGTTTCAATCAAGCTCGAGTATGGAAATGTAGGGGTTGTGAGTGAGGCCTGAGATACTTGTGAGCTTGCTTGAAGTTCCTTTGAGCTTTCCCAATGCTTAGCTTGCTTTGAACTTGCCTGAATCTCCCTATAGAACTCAACCTGCAAACTCAGAATTTAAAAATGGTGAAGTGTGGAAATGGAGTTACATTTGCTTGAGAGGGGCTGGGATAGTTTAGATATGTTGTATGGAGTGTGTTGGAACTAGTTTTAAGCAAAACGCACGAGTGGAATTGGTTTTGGCTTATGATTTGCAGAACCTGCCCTGTTTTGGCAGAAAATGGGGTTTTTGGTGTACAAGGGTGTTTGAGAGGTGGTGAGCTCGTGTTTCTGGCTTAGTGTAATGTGTAAAACTTGTTTGAATTGAATACAACACTTGGTTATATCAGATTACAAAGTTGTTGACCTTTTGCACAATTACTTGTTTTTGAAGTAAAAGGTGGAATTGACAATGCTGTGGCCTTACAGGCTAGCTCCAAGCATGCACATAGTTGGTGTACCTTGCCCTAAGTTTGTGGATGTTGTTTTCTTCAAGAACTTTGGTCCATGGCTCAAGAAATACAATTTGGCATAAAGCATGCTTTATGTAAATGGCATTGTTGCCTTTTTGCCAAAAATGGATTAATCCTTTGTATAATGCTTCATAGATCAGAACAATGCCTTAATCCAATGTGTTTGCATTTAATTTATGAGTGTAGGAATGTTTAAGACTTCTAAACCAAGTACAAGCAAGGTTTGGACAGATTTTGCAACTTGTAGCTGTTGGCTGAAGATTTTGATAATATTATTAGAAGCCAAGTGAATTGGACGTTTCGATTGAAATGAAACAAAGTGCCATGTTTCGAAATAGCAGAAGCAGTGTTTCGAATGAGCATATCAAAGCTTGGAGTTTCGAGTGGCAATTGTGGGAACATATCTAAAGAAGTCTCGAAATGATAACAAGGTTGTGTCTAAAGAAGTGTGTTCGAAGCGAAGAAGTGCCAAAACATTTGAAATTCAAATGCAAGCGGGATGTTCGAAATTTGAAATATATGCGCTGGAGCATTCGAAGACACGTGGAAGTAAGAGAGAGGCATTGCTCTGCATGTTCTGAACGTGGCAGAATCTTATAGCAAGACCGTTATGGTCGAAGTAGTATAAATAGAAGTCTTAGCATTAGGATTTCGTGTGTCATATCTATTTGTACAAAAAACTCAGTAAACATTCAAATTACCACATGGCTAGGAAAACGAATGCAAGAGCAATGTACGTATGATAACACCACATATTTATGATTTAATGAAAACCCGTTATCATTTCCAGTACTTTCCTTTATCTTTTTGTCAAATACCATTTACAAGTTTTCTCATTTAAAGTCTTTTTATTCGAAATCTTTTCATTGATGCCTTACATTTAAATGCTTTCTTTACATTTCAAACACTTTATATTTCAGAAACTGTCATACTTTTCACGCCTTTATCTTCAAGTTTTTATCCTTCGAACGCCTATTTTTACTTAAGACCATTTTACAGATTTCTTGCATTAAACGCTTTCTTCATATTTTCGAATCTTTTACGCTAACTGTTTTGTTTTACGTTTCGAAACCATTTACTTGTCTTTTATGCAGTTTTTACATGTCTCTACAATTAACTTCTATTCATGCAATTTATTTTCGCGCACATATATTTTGATTGCACCTTTAGATCCTTAAGAGAGAAATCGAAATAAGTCAAACACCTACACAACATTCTAAATACCAACCATGAATACCTGTTCGATCATAAGAGTTACCCTAATGACCAACACGTCCTAGGATCAATCTAGTCGATCCTGCGAGTTACCAGAGGAATTGAATAACAGTCAGTAAGTTTATTCGATAGTTTGGAGGACTAGCGATTGTTTACCAGAAATCACTGGAAACAAATTGGCACACCTGGTGGGAGCCAATCGTTGGACATTAGAAATAAAGATTGTTGAGACATAACCATTATAAAAATACCCTCTGAGTGATAAGTTTGCTGTTTTATGAACCTAAGAAGTGGTAAAATAACCAACAGCAATCAACCCTTATCCATAAGAAAACGTTTGAACAAGATGTCTAATTCTGACAATCAGCAAGGGGAACAAAATGCCCCACATACAACAGGCACTAATGTATCTGCTTCGATGGGAACATCTAATGTGATCCCTTCGAATGCACAGTCTGTTGCGTCTTCTACCAGTAATATAGCCACTAATGGAGTAAGTGGCATATCAACTAATAGTTCGATCTTAGGAAATACTGGAACCATTGGTTATCCTGGGGGATTTGTTCCACCATCAGGGACACAAACCCATTTCGCCACTCCACTAACTAGACCACTCGGTTTCGATGGTAATAGAACCAGAAATTCCTCTTATGGAATGCCAACATCCTTTATGGCAGGTTTACACAATTCCACATTGAATTCATCACCACAATTAGGGTCTGGGTCTGGGGCGAATCAGTTTATGAAAAATAACCAAGGGTCAGTGGGTTATAGCACAATGCCTATTTTAACCACAGAAAACCAGTTGGCTTTTAGGCAATTGATGGATGACAGTAACCATAATATGATAGGGGTATTAGCACAAACTATGCAGGAAATATTTGCCCCAATAGTACAAAATGTGACTGTGACAAACAGAGAAAACGCTGATAACATGAGTCGAATAGCAGATTTCTTTGCTCCCCCAGAAAGGCGTAGGCAGAATCAGGCAGGAGTTCGAACAAACATGCCTATTATGGAACAAGTTGCTAATGACCCAAACTATAGACCACCTAGAGAAGAAGTTAACTTGGGGGCAAGGGCACAAAGGCTAGAAGCCCCAATGATCCCAGGCCTACAAAGAGAAATTATGGAACCAGGGGCAAGGATCGAAAGGCTGGAAGTCCCAGAGTTTCGAGAAGAACAACCTAGGGGGGTTGTCATGGTGGGTCGAAATCAAGATGCTGATGCTGTCATTCATAGAATTCGAAACGATAACATCTTGGCAGAAAACAATTTAACCACCATGATAGAGAGAGTCATGGCCCAGAATGGCCTCAACACAGGAATTAGAAGGCCAAATTATGCTTCTCCTATATTAGATTGCATAATGCATACTGATTTGCCAAGGGGATATAAAGTCCCTAAATTTACGAAGTTCGCTGGGGATACCAATGAGTCAACAGTCGAACACATAGCCAGATATCTAACCGAGGCAGGAGATATAGCCAATAATGAAGATCTCAGGATCAAATATTTCCCAAGTTCCTTGACCAAAAACGCCTTCACGTGGTTTACCACTTTGCCTCCTGGGTCCATTGATACTTGGGCTCTTTTGGAGAGATTATTCCATGAACAGTTTTACATGGGACAGTCGAAAATAAGCTTGAAGGAATTAGCCAGTGTCAAGAGAAAGTTCACAGAACCCATAGATGATTATCTGAATAGATTTAGGCTTTTGAAATCCAGATGTTACACAGTAGTGCCTGAACATGAGTTAGTCGAAATGGCCGCTGGTGGCTTGGATTACTCTATTCGAAAGAAACTAGACACTCAATACTTGAGGGACATGGCTCAGTTAGCCGATAGGGTTCGACAGGTCGAAAGGTTAAAAGCCGAAAAGGCCAGACTCTTTAAAAATAACAAGAAGGAAAGGATCTCCTATGTTGGAACTGAGGAAGCAGAAGATTATCCTGAATTTGAATTCGAAGAGGTCGAAATCGACCTCGCTGAATTAAAACAGGCTCCACCTTACTCCTGAAAATTATTGGTTCCCACAAAAGGGAAAGAGATTGTTGAAAATGAGAAAAGTGACAAATTCCCAAAGAAGGTTTATACCTTCGATGTCACTAAATGTGACGAGATTTTTGATTTACTTGTCAAAGATGGCCAACTCATTGTGCCATCAAATGTCAAAATACCTCCTTTAGATCAAAGAAAGAAGAGAGGATTTTGTAAATATCATAGTTTCCTAGGCCACAAAACCTCACAGTGTTTTCTTTTCAGGGACCTAATTCAGAATGCAATCAAGGATGGCAGACTGAAGTTTGCTGATAAAGCAAAGATGAAAGTGGACGAAGATCCCTTGGACGTCGCAGACATCAACTACTCCGAGCCCGCATGCATTGGAGAGATTAACATGGTGGAAGATGACCAAAGTGATGCCCCAATAGGAGAGAAAGGTACTGAAAACGAAAACTGGGTGATAGTCGAAGCCGATAAGGAGGTCACTGAAGACGTCCAGAAGCTACCAGAGACTTCGATTGAAGCAGCACCTGTAGCTGTTGCAAAAGAAACCCAGGCTACTGAAGGCCAGGAAAATCAAAACCAAGAGTTAACACAGGTCACTGAAGGCCTGAGGCTGGAATTGGAGAAAGTCCAAATCACGAAGCCAACTTCCCCTCAGAAAGAAATATGGGACACTCTAGGGGAACCCAGTGGAAAATTTGACTATTTGGTCAAATATTCTGCCCCAGAGAGTTCGAAGGTCCACATTGAAGATATCAAACCCACAGGATGGGGAGATAACGAAGCTGAAGGGGAAGATGTTGAGGTAAACATGGTGGATATGGAGAGGCCTCGCTCTGAGATGGAGGAGGTAGAAAGATACTTGTAAAAAGAGAAGTATAAAATGGAGGATAATCACGCTGGAGATGCTAGTCTCAAGGATTACCTCATGACATGGCACAAAGGAGATACAGGCATGATACTATGCCCTAGGTGCAGCATCCTCTACAATCAGAGAATCTCTACGAATTTCGAAAGGGTACAGAGGGCTCGAACTGGCAAAAATTGGCGCCAGGATAACCAGTTGTTCAGGTGTTATCCCAAGGCTGGAGAAAGTTTGCTGGAATTTGTGTTTCACTGCTACAAAGGGGCAACCAAGTGCTTGATTTGCCCAAGGTGTTCTGCTGTGTATGATCAAAGCATGGCCAGAGCCTTCGAAACGATTCCCTTCGCCCCTTGCTGGAACCATCAAGAAAATGTTCAAATGGGCCCATGTTTCGATAGCAGACACAAACAACAAAGGCCTGATAGCCCTCACCCCAAGGCTGCTCGAAGAGTGACTTTCAAACTCCCTGCTGAAGTGCCAACCGACAGATGGTTGCAAGTCAGAAATGACAAAGGCAAAGACAGATGGAGAAACAACGAACGAAATGCACGCCATGCTATGACATACAGAAGGCAATTCAACATAGCAAAAAGGGAAGAGGTAAGATTAGAAAACTACAAAGGAAGGAACCCCATGTCGAGATCCCAGTGGCGCAGGCAACAAAGGATTCGAAAGGCTGAGAGGGAAGCTGTGGCAAACAAAGGGTTCACTTCAACAAAGAACCAAGGTGAATCTAGCACCAACAAACCAAAAAATCAAACTGAAGACAAACCTCCAGTTAATAGGAGGCGTTTCTCTGAAGTACAATTGGATGAACCAAAGGAATACACTCCAGGCCCAGAAGAAGACGAAGATATGATAACAGATAACTTCGAATCGGAGGGGGAGTCTTCTTTCAACCTAAACTGCAATGTGGTATCTGTGCTTCCCTGTGAATTTGGACAGGAAACTGAAATTGATGAATATGAGGAAGAAGACACCACAGATTTGATGAAGCATAGGCCTGTGTGCTAGTACGTGATGGACAATGGGGCTGTCGAGGAGCAAAATGCGTTCTTCGAACGTCCAGAACCTGCTATGAAGAACCATCTTAAGCCACTATTTATTCGGGCAAAAGTTGGTGCCCATGGCGTGAATAAAGTTCTAGTGGATGGGGGTGCTGCAGTCAATTTGATACCCCACTTCATGCTGAAAAGATTAGAGATACGCGAAGGGGACATCAAGCCCCACAATATGGTTCTATCCAACTATGAAGGAAAAGTGGGCAAAACACTGGGAGTGGTCCAATTGGAATTGACAATAGGCTCAAGTTGTAGGCCCACCATGTTTATGGTGATCGAAGCCAAGGCCAACTACAACTTATTGCTAGGAAGGGAGTGGATCCATGGCGTAGGGGCAGTTCCTTCGTCAATGCATCAGCGACTAGTTCTATGGAGAGATGATGGGATCGTGGAAAACATCGAAGCAGACCAGAGTTACTTTATGTCAACAGTCAATTTAGTTGACAAGAGGGATTATGATAAAAATCTGGCAAAGATTGCTCCGTGTGTTCCAAATGATGAGATCAACGAAACCAGAAACGCCCACTACTACATGACCCTTCGCCATGATGGCCTATACTGGGATAGAACAATAATCAGTGAAGAAGAGGGAGTCGAAAGTACTATACAAAGACGGCCAGCAGGCTGGGACTTCGACAACCTTATCCATGACTGAGTCCACCTTTTTTGAAAGGATTTCGGCCTATATGGCTGAGAACGAATCAAAGGCGGCCTTAGAGGCTGAAATAAATAAAATAGCTGTAAAGATGAAAGAAATAAGTAGGGATGGCTCGAAATGCTCACCCTTCAAAGAACTTGAGATGGATCAAAGGTTGGACGCCATCTACGATAAAGAACCCTTAGGCTTCGAAAGGGACCCCATAGACTCAGGTGCCAAAATGTTGGCACAGGATCCACTCGAAGAAGTCAACTTAGGGGATGAAAAAACGAAGAGAATAACCTACATAAGTGCAAAACTTAGCCCAGGCCTCAAGAAGGAAGTAATCGAAGTCCTCAAGAAAAACAAAGATTGCTTCGCATGGGATTATGACGAAATGCCTGGTTTAAAGAGGGAGTTGGTCGAACACAGACTGCCAATCAAAGATGGCAAGAAGCCCATCAAACAAACTCCCAGAAGATTCGCACCGACGGTTCTCACAAAGATTAAAGCTGAGATCGAAAGTTTGTTGCGTTGCAAATTCATCAGAACCACAAGGTACGTCGAATGGTTAGCAAATATAGTACTTGTTATTAAGAAAAATGGTTCTTTAAGAATTTGCATAGATTTTAGGGATTTAAACACTGCAACCCCTAAAGATGAGTACTCCATGCCTGTGGCAGAAATGCTAGTAGACTCTGCTGCAGGGTTCGAATACTTGAGTATGTTAGATGGATACTCTGGGTATAATCAGATTTTTATTGCTGAAGAAGATGTTGCCAAGACAGCATTTCGTTGCCCAGGAGCCTTAGGCACCTACGAATGGGTGGTGATGCCTTTTGGTTTAAAGAACGCTGGGGCAACTTATCAAAGGGCAATGAATTCGATTTTTCATGATTTCATTGAAACCTTTATGCAGGTGTATATTGATGATATAGTCATCAAATCTATATCTGCAGAAACACATTTGCATCATTTGAGCCAATCATTCGAACGAATGAGAAAACATGGCTTAAAGATGAACCCCCTTAAGTGTGCATTTTTTGTGCAGGCTGGAGATTTCCTTGGTTTTGTGGTTCACAAGAAAGGGATTGAGATCAACCAGAACAAAACCAAAGCCATAATGGAGACGAAAGCACCTACGTCAAAAAGGGAGTTGCAATCTCTGCTAGGGAAGATTAATTTCCTCAGAAGATTCATTTCGAATCTGAGTGGAAGAACCCAAGCTTTCTCTCCATTGCTTCGTCTAAAGCAAGGCCAAGCCTTCGAATGGAACGAAGCCCATCAGGAGGCATTTGACAGGATAAAAAGATACCTTTCTCAGCCTCCTATCTTATCTCCACCTTCATGGGGGAAGCCCATGAGATTGTACATATCTGTCTCTGAAGTTAGTATAGGTAGTATGTTAGCACAAGAAGATAGCAATGGTATCGAAAGATCCATATACTATTTAAGTAGAGTACTAAATGATGCAGAGACCAGATATAGCAATTTAGAAAAGCTATGTCTCTGTTTGTATTTCTCTTGTATGAAACTCAAGTATTATATAAAGCCTGTTGATGTTTATGTTTCATCTCATTTCGATGTCATTAAACACATGCTTTCAAAACCAATAATGCATAGCAGAGTTGGTAAATGGGCTTTAGCCTTAACAGAATATTCTTTGACTTTCATGCCTTTAAAAGCTGTGAAAGGTCAAGTGATTTCTGACTTCATTGTGGACCATTCATTGGTTGAGCAAACTGTCATGAGTTACGTCGAAATACAACCATGGAAATTGTACTTTGATGGTTCGACCCACAGGAATGGAAGTGGTGTTGGAGTCCTTCTAATTTCTACTGAAGGAATTCCAACAAAATTCAAGTATAAATTAGATGGTCCTCGTTGCTCGAACAACGAAGCTGAGTATGAAGTGCTCATTGTTGGACTTGAAGCTTTGTTGGAATTGGGGGGCAACTAGAGTCGAAATTAAAGGAGACTCAGAATTAGTGGTCAAACAAATTACAAAGGAGTATAAATGCATAAAGGAAAACTTGATGATATACTTCGTCATAGTCAACAGGCTACTAAGTAAATTTGAATACATGGATATTCAACACATACCAAGAATAGAGAATCAAGAAACAAATGACTTAGCACAGTTGGCTTCGGGTTATAAAGTTTCTACCAGGAACTTTAAGGATTTAGTTGAATTAAGGGGTAGAGTTATGGCTACTAGATTCACACCATCAGATCTAGAAAGTATGAAATTGGGATATGCTGAGAAACAGGGATTCGAAATATTAGCCATAAACACTTTATCAGATGCAGATTGGCGAAGTCCACTGATGAGTTATTTAGCAAACCCAACTCTGAATGTGGATAGAAAGACAAAATACAGAGCATTATCATATCTCCTCATGGGGAACGAATTGTTCAAAAAGACCCAAGAGGGCGTATTATTGAAATGCCTAGGAGAAAGCGAGGCATACTTAGCATTGTCAGAAGTCCACAATGGGGAATGTGGGGCACATCAAGCAGGCCATAAAATGAAAGGGCTGTTATTTCGATATGGCATGTATTGGCCTAGCATGCTCAAAGATTGTATAGACTTTGCTAAAGGATATGAAGAATGTCAGAAACATGCAGGGGTTCAACATGCCCCTGCAAGTGAGTTGCATTCGATCATCAAGCCAAGGCCATTTAGAGGATGGGCATTGGATTTGATAGGAGAAATAAATCCTGCTTCGTCTAAAGGACAGAAATATATCTTGGTAGGAATAGATTATTTTACCAAGTGGATCGAAGCTGTACCATTAATAGTTGCTGATCAAGAGGCTATTATTGAGTTTGTACAGAAGCACATTATATATAGGTTCGAATTGCCAGAGAGCATAACCACAGACCAAGGCTCTGTGTTTACTGGTAGAAAGATGCAAGAATTTGCCCAAGAAATGGGGTTTAGATTGCTAACATCAACGCCATATTATGCTCAAGCAAATGGTCAAGTCGAAGCAGCCAATAAAGTAATAATAGGGTTAATCAAGAAACATATTGGTAAAAAGCCAAGAAACTGGCACAAAACTTTGGACCAAATACTATGGGCCTGTAGAACATCTCCTAAGGAAGCTATTAACACTACGCCTTTCCAACTCACATTTGGTCATGATGCAGTGCTGCCAGTAGAAATACATCTACAATCAGTTCGAATTCAAAGACAAAACGAAATCTCAGCTGCATTATATTGGGAGATGATGATGAATGAATTGGTGGAGTTGGACGAAGTTAGATTACATGCATTGGAAATCTTGATGAGACAAAAAGAAAGAGTGGCCAGGACATATAACAGAAGGGTGAAGAGCAAAGCATTCATTATCAATGACTTAGTCTGGAAAGTCATATTGCCCATGGACAAGAAAAATAAAACACTAGGCAAATGGTCACCTCATTGGGAAGGGCCTTTTCGAATACTAAAGGTATTCTCGAACAATGCATATGAAATCGAAGAACTGATGCATGATAAGCGTATCCTAAAGGTTAATGGGAAATATTTAAAGAAATATAAGCCACGCCTGCAGGAGATTCGAATAGTAACAACGTAACCAAAATATTATAAAAATGCCAAAATGGCAAGATGAGATGCCAAAATGGCGTTGTTCGAATATTACATATAAAGAACCAAATTGTAATCAAATAAACACTGAAACTTAGAAATAAGAATTATTCTTCATTCTGTTGAAAGTGCTTCGAAAAGATTCAAGTCTCTGTTGAGCAAAACGTCTGGCTCCTTCCAAGGTTGCCACTTCTCCCTTGAGTTGTTCTGCAGTTTCCATTTCTGCAAGCCCCTGGTTGAGAAGCTCTTCGAATTGGTTACCAGCAGTATTGGTTTCGAAGGCTGTTTGTTGTTCTTTAGCCTCTTTAACCTTCTGTTGAAGTTCTTGGATCTGCCTTTCCCATAGAAGGATGGACTCAGCTCGAGCCTCAAAATCAGTTTTCACTTGCTTTAGATGCATAGCTTGATCCTCAGCTTCTTGAGAGAGTTTCGAAGCTTGTTCATAAGCAGCATCCATGGCAATACGTTTTTCTTGAACCTTCCTGGCAGCAGATTCATCTTGGAGAAGGTAACCAGTTACGTTGTCCAGCAAAGACTGAAGATCGAACAAGATAGTACTAACTGGCAAGGAGCACGTAGCAAGGTTGACTTTTGTAAGCAACTCCTTCATAGTGTAGCAAGCAGTGCTATCCTGTTTGAGCACTTCGAATATGTCCACATTAAGAATTGTTTTCCTGA
This sequence comes from Vicia faba, assembly GCA_948472305.1. Lineage (NCBI taxonomy): Eukaryota > Viridiplantae > Streptophyta > Magnoliopsida > Fabales > Fabaceae > Vicia > Vicia faba. The sequence goes on from OX451741.1 coordinate 1,034,138,113, forward strand.
TCTTGTTAAGAAGCACAATTCTTTCATCTGTGGGAAGAGGATAGCTAGTCGAACTTGTGCCAGCCCTAGCAAGTGGAATGTCCCTCTGAGCCAGCTTTGCCTTCATGTACCCAATAGGGTCATTTCGTCTCAGGAGTGCAAGCTCCTCGTCAGTCATTCGAGACAAAGACGGTTGAGGAAGTTCCACACGTAGGGGAGTCACGTCCAATTCGACATCCATGGGTTTGTTGGTTGTGTCACCATCCCCTTCATTCGTTTCGTGCTCATGATCTTCTTCATCGTCATCCAAGTCCACCACTTTGATGTCTTCTTTTTCGCTGCTATTTGCGTTGGACTCCGTCCCAGCAGTGGAACCATCATTGGCATCCTCCTCCTCAGATTCTTCGTCTGCAGATTCTTCGTTTCTTTGGCCAGAATCAGCTTTCTCTTCTTCAGCATGAGTATCCTTTGGGTCCTCTTGAAGGGTTTCAAGAGGGGACTTTTGAAGAGAAGTTCTTTGCAAAGCCTCTACAGATTCATGAAGTGGTGTTTCGTTTGTCTCTTTCAGAGGAGGAGAGGTACTTTGATCATCCTGCTGCTCAGAAGTTCCAGCCATAACCGCCATATTGGAGGAACCTTTGTTCTGTACAAGGTTGCTGGAATCTCCTTGAGGAGAGGAGTTGAGTGGAGCAGCAGCTTTTGATGGTGAGGTCGAAGTAGTGGAAGCTGGATTTAAGATGTTCTGCAAGGAGCAAAAGAATGTTAAAAGCATGCACCAAGGTAATGAGAAATTATTATTTTTCAAAAAGATTTGAAGTTCAATTTACCTGTGGACTCTCGGAAGAGAGGTTGCTAGCTATGCGTTCCAACATTACGTTGGAGGTCAAAGGTGGAATTTTGGATTTGGGTGAGGGAGCAGCATCCATGGAATCGAGTCCAGAGACACTAGTTGGTACGGTACTTTTCGAAATATCCTTCTTCTGCTTCTTCTTCGAAGCAGTTGGTAAGTTTCTTCCAGCCTTGGGGTCTTCCTCAGTGGTGTTTGATTTTCGCTTCTTTGGAGTAGTAGAAGGAAGTTTGTTGGTCTGAAAAGATTTAAACAAAGAGTTAGATGCAAATCATGAAACATTAGTGAATTCGAAACATCAAGGCTAAATGATTACCTGTGGAGTTGGAACTCTGGTTGTTGTTGGTATTGTTGTTGTTGTTGCAGCAATGGTTGTTGTTTCAGATGGAGTCACATTGTCAGTGGTTTCGATAGAGGCTTGAGAAACGCTCCCTTCTTTCGACTTCGAAGCGGCTATCTTTATCCTGATGGCTGAAAATTGAAACAATTAAAGCAAAGGTTAAAGATATGGAAAATGAAAAACGTTTGGGATTTTCCCAAGCATTCGCACCTGTGCCTTGATCAGATTTAATCGACATGGCAGAAAGGTCGTAACGAAGGTGTCCTGGGAAATCGTGGAGCCAGTGTCGAGCCCATGTCACAGTCTCAGATGGCTTTGGTTTCTTTTGAAGATATTTGAACATCTCTTTGCAAGTGAACCACCAAGGGTATGGGGGAAACCAAGCCAGAGCCAGTTCTGAGGTAGGTAATCTAGGAAATTTAGGTGGATGCATTTCGAATGCCAACCTATACCTATCCTCAGGTGACAACCCTGAAGGAAGTTTTAACTTGGAAACTTTTTGTTTGAATTTTTCCTTCAAGGTCTCAGCCGCTTGATGCACAGTGGATTCCAAGTGTGTGGGATCATAAGTAGTTTCAAAATAATTTTGAAAAGCTTTAATCTCTTTGGCATGAGTAAACATACCTTTCTTGGCTGGTACCTGCACATCGAAGGCGTCAATTAGTTTCTGCTGAATTGTAAGAGTATCGAACATATAAGTTTGATAAAACTTGGTCCACCATTCCAGAAACCCCTTAGCTGTAAGATGGGTAGGTTCAAAGGTTATTAGCTCAAACTGGGCAAAGCCTTGGTATTGTTCTTGCTGTAATTTGGCTTCCCGTGCCTTGAAGGTTCGCCCAGAGGTAATGGCACTCTCAGTTTGAAATAAGGGTTCAGGAATTAGTTGGCACAAGCCAAACTGTCTCGAAACAAAATTTGGCTGGTAAGCGAAAAGGAAAATCTGATTCTTGGCAGGAGTTATTCTTGAAGAAATGAGTCTAGGCAGCAAAAAGGCTTTCCATACATCTTGAATCTCCTTGCTCTTGACAGCTTCTGAGAGAGCCATGGTGAGCCATGAAGGTCCATGAGCCCTCGAAGAAAAAGGCGCCATGGTCTCTTCGAACTTATGCCTCTTAGAGAATATCATGATGTACTTCGAGAATAGGACTTTGAAGTCATCCTTGTCGTCATTTGGAGTTAATCTTCGCAGCCTAGTGCCTTCGACTATTCTATCAGTTATTTCAGGGTCTTGTTCATCAATGGTGTTGGCAGTTGACAAGGAGGGTTCGAACATGGCATTTAGCCATAGCTGAAGTAACCAAAAAGGGCCAGCTAAAAGGATATTCTTGGAGGTATGAGATTTTAGGCTCGAAACAGCTGACCTTAGGCTTTCATAAAGATCAACTAGCAGCAATTCGCTTAAGCACACTCTTCGATTCTCGTTCAAATCCCTAGCTAGAGGAATAAACCTACTGGCTACCTGTAGGGATCTACTGCAGAAGACATATCTTGACAGCCATAGGGTAAGGAAAGCAATGTGTTCTACATCAGACACATTGTCTCCTTCAGCATGGTAGTGGCTGATAAACTTAGAAAAACTTGCTAGTTTGACTTCGAAGTCGATTATACTCGAATGTTCTTTGTTGTCAGGGATATATGTTTCTCCTACTGGAGATAGCCCAGTGATGGACGCTATGTCAAAGAAGGTAGGGGTAATCATTCCACTAGGGAGATGGAAAGTATTATAGGTACTATCCCAAAAATAGAGGGACGCGAATAACAAAGGGTGGCTGTAAGTAAAACCTGGCTTCGACAGCTTAATCAAGTTGTAGATACCTAATTCTTCCCATTGCTGGGATTTCTTAGCTTCTACCTTATTGAACCAGTTTTGATAAGCAGTGTCGGAGGTGGGGCAAGATCGAAACGGTTTAAAATTACTCTTTACATAGTCTAATACAAAAGGGTCCTTAGGAGGAACAGTTGGATTTTCCATGGTGTTTGAGCCAGAAGATTCTATTGCCTTAGGGGCATCCATTTTGTTAAACAAGGGTTTGAAACTATAGCAAACTGGGAAAATTTTCCTGGTATCTTTTAAAATTTCAAAAACCGTAAGAGGGCCCATTAAAGCTAACCTCTTACCAGCAGCGATGGTAGGAATAAGTACCTGGGATGCATAAAGCATTTCTTTCTCCTTTGAGATCATCTGGGGAGCAAGAACAGATTGACCTTGGTGAGTGATAACCTTACTTTCCATTGTAGTTCCTGCGGTCTTTCCTTTCTTCTTGGAAACCTTTTTTAGTTGGGATGAGGTAGAAGAAGACATTTTTTGAAGGATGTTGAAAGCTTAGGGTTTTCGGTGAGAGAATAAGGAGAAAAGATTCAGAATGTGGGAAGAAAAGAAAAAGACTAAGTTGATGATGTTTTATAATGTGGAAGTTTAAGCATCCACTGAATAAGGTTGTGATACGTGGAAATCATGGGTTGGTGTGATGAAGAGGTGGCGTAAAGTTAAAATTGGTAGTAAGCGTGATTAAAGATAATCATTGTTTTGTAACTGCACCATACTGTGAAGTGGTTCCAGGCGGTTAAGGAATCTAAAAAGTGTTATGATTGACGTGACTGAAGTCAAATGCATTAAATGTTACGATGATTCGAAGGTCGCATCAAAATCTTGTGTATATGTTTAAAATAAGTATTTCTCAAAGAGATCGAAATACATATTTTAAAGGGGCATTTTGTTGGCTGAAGATTTTGATAATATTATTAGAAGCCAAGTGAATTGGACGTTTCGATTGAAATGAAACAAAGCGTCATGTTTCGAAATAGCAGAAGCAGTGTTTCGAATGAGCATATCAAAGCTTGGAGTTTCGAGTGGCAATTGTGGGAACATATCTAAAGAAGTCTCGAAATGATAACAAGGCTGTGTCTAAAGAAGTGTGTTCGAAGCGAAGAAGTGCCAAAACATTTGAAATTCAAATGCAAGCGGGATGTTCGAAATTTGAAATATATGCGCTGGAGCATTTGAAGACACGTGGAAGTAAGAGAGAGGCATTGCTCTGCATGTTCTGAACGTGGCAGAATCTTATAGTAAGACCGTTATGGTCGAAGTAGTATAAATAGAAGTCTTGGCATTAGGATTTCGTGTGTCATATCTATTTGTACAAAAAACTCAGTAAACATTCAAATTACCACATGGCTAGGGAAACGAATGCAAGAGCAATGTATGTATGATAACACCACATATTTATGATTTAATGAAAACCCTTTATCATTTCCAGTACTTTCCTTTATCTTTTTGTCAAATACCATTTACAAGTTTTCTCATTTAAAGTCTTTTTATTCGAAATCTTTTCATTGATGCCTTACATTTAAATGCTTTCTTTACATTTCAAACACTTTATATTTCAGAAACTGTCATACTTTTCATGCCTTTATCTTCAAGTTTTTATCCTTCGAACGCCTATTTTTACTTAAGACCATTTTACAGATTTCTTGCATTAAACGCTTTCTTCATATTTTCGAATCTTTTACGCTAACTGTTTTGTTTTACGTTTCGAAACCATTTACTTGTCTTTTATGCAGTTTTTACATGTCTCTACAATTAACTTCTATTCATGCAATTTAGTTTCGCGCACATATATTTTGATTGCACCTTTAGATCCTTAAGAGAGAAATCGAAATAAGTCAAACACCTACACAACATTCTAAATACCAACCATGAATACCTGTTCGATCATAAGAGTTACCCTAATGACCAACACGTCCTAGGATCAATCTAGTCGATCCTGCGAGTTACCAGAGGAATTGAATAACAGTCAGTAAGTTTATTTGATAGTTTGGAGGACTAGCGGTTGTTTACCAGAAATCACTGGAAACAGTAGCATGGTATAAAATGCCTTGGCCAAAAGTGATGATTTGCCAATTTCAAACTTTTGATTCTCCCTAACCATGAATGATCTTGGAGAGTTCTTGGACATTTTGGAAATCTTGTAACATGATCTACAATCCATATTTGTAATGCATTTTGAGATTCCACTTAGAACTAGGTGAAAATTTGCCATGAAGATAGGTCAAAATCCTGCCTAAACTAGGGCAAAATTTCACTAAGTTAGAAAGTTTTTGGACCCCTATTCACAAAATCATAAATTGAGATCCAAGCATATTTTGGGAAAACTTTGTGAATAAAAGTTGTATATTTTGTCGAGGACTAAAACTTTCGTGTTGGAAGTTTTCTTTGAATTCAATTGCATCATGGTGAAAAAGTTGGGAAAAGTTGGGAAAAAATAAGAAATTTCCATAACTTAGAAAATTTCTAAGTTATGAAAATTTTCCATTTTAAACCCTAATTTCCAAAATTAGGTTTCTTGGTGAAAAAGTTTCATGTTTTGACACCTCTTGATGAAAAATTACCCTTGGCACTTGATTTTGACCAAAAAGTCAAAGTTTGACTTTTCAGTGTACAGTTGATTTTTGATCAGTTGACTGGAAAATTCATCTGTCAATCCAATGCATTTGAGATCTTTTGAACCTTGTGATTAGGTCAAGATGATGCCATTGAGTCCTTGAATCCATGCTTGAACCCAATTTGCCATTGTCTAGGTGAAAAATCAGAAATTGCCCTTCTGCAGTCAAAACCCTAAAAATGACAATTTTGCCCTTTTGATGATCTGATCAAATTTCTTGAGGAGTTATGGTCCAAACGTGATCAAATGGTTCATATGATCTATAATGTTGATGTGGATAAAAAATTATGAGGTTTGACTGTAAATTGGCCACAGTTGACTTTTTCCCCAATACAACTGATTTTTAGGTCAGTTGTCCAATTGATTGGGCAAAAATTTGATTCAAAGCTTGAAACTTGGTATGGGCAATCTTATAAGTCCAATATGAAGTATGAAAGTCACATTGAGCATTGGAAGTCCAAAAATCCTTGTGCAAACTCCAACCCTAATTTCAGGTCAACAATGCAAGGAGAAGTCTTGAGCAGAGCAAACCCTAATCTAGTCTTGAGTCCAAAGAGTCTTGTGAAGAAAATCTTGATAAAATGAGAGGGCAAATTTTGGGGTACAACAATGTACATTAAATAGATGCTTGTTACTGCTTAGTAGGACACATGTGCCAAATAGTTTTAATTATGTTCATATGCATATGTTCATTCAATTTTAGTCATTGGACAAGTTTGCATTCAAAATAAAGACAAAGTTTACACTTCAAAGTATATTTGTATTGATATTTTTCCCATGAATATGAGTTTTTGTACAAAGAGACGGAGATCCTAGTAAGATGAAATCATCAAAAGGAAAACAAAATTTGAAAACAAAAACAAATAGCCATGTGGAAATGATCTCATTACATTCCAACTCTACTATTGACCCAATGTCTTCAAATGCCCCTTGCCGTTGACAGAAGTTGATTGGACTGATCTTGGACCGTTTGAACTCGGAAATTGGTGATAAAGTTGACAGTGGTGATTCCACGGGACATAGTCATACACTTTCAATCCTTAACTTTTTCCTGGACCGCCCTTTCGGGTTTTCAGCCCACCAGGATACCCATTTTTTCCCAAGTCGCCCTTTTGAGTTTTCAACTTGCCAGGTGTACAATATTTTGCATATATCCCTAATTTTTGCCCAAACCTTTTGGTTTGTCGGGATGCCCTTATTTTGCCTAGGTGTGTCAACCTAGCGGGTCCTTTATGCATAGTATGTTTTAACTATGTCCGCGTTTATAGGATGTGGAAAGTCTACACCATCATGGTAGTCAGCATCATGGCACCACCAGAGAACACTCTCTTGACAACAAATGGCCCTTTATAGGTAGGATTCCATTTGCCTCTGGGGTCGCCTTGTGGCAGAATGAGGCGCTTTATCACCAAGTCACCAGCTTGATATACTCAACGCTTGATCTTTTTGTTGAAAGTCTTGATCATATTTTTTTGGTATGTCTGACCATGACAAACAGCAGCCAATCGCTTTTCTTCGATCAAGTCCAACTGATCCAATCTTGTCTGAACCCACTCGTCTTCTCCTAGGCCTGCTTCATTCATAATCCTTAGCGAGGGAATCTGAACTTCCACCGGAAAAACAGCTTCCATGCCATAGACTAAAGAAAGGGGAGTTTCCCTAGTTGATGTCCTAGCTGAAGTACGGTATCCATGGAGCTCAAACAGTAACATCTCATGCCAGTACTTATAGGTCACTACCATCTTCTGCATAATCCTCTTAATGTTTTTGTTGGCCGCTTCGACTGCGCCATTCATTTTAGGTCAGTATAGAGATGAATTGTGATGCTTGATCTTGAACTGAATGCAAAGCTCAATAATTATAGCATTGTTAAGGTTAGTCCCATTGTCGGTGATGATCCTTTTGGGGATACCATAGCGGTAGATGAGGTTATGTTTGATGAATCTGGCTACCACTTTCTTTGTGACTGAGGCAAACGAGGCGGCTTCGACCCATTTGGTGAAATAATCTATAGCGACCAGAATAAGTGATGTCCATTGGAAGCGGTAGGCTTGATCTCTCCAATCATGTCAATGCCCCACATTGCAAATGGCCATGGAGCGGTCATGATGTTCAGAGGGGTAGGAGGAACATGGACCTTGTCAGCATTGATTTAGCATTTGTGACAAGTTCTCGAATGTTGATGGAAATCAGTATCCATTGTTGACCAATAGTATCCAGCTCTCAGGATCTTCTTGGCCATCGTATGTCCTCTCGAGTTAGTGCCAAAGATACCATCATGCATGTCTTCCATAATTTCCTCTGCCTCTTTCTTGTACACACATCGGAGTAGAGTAGAGTCATGGTTGCACTTGTACAATATTTCGTTGCTTAGGAAGAATTTGGCTAAAAATCTTCGTAAGAACTTTCTGTCATTGATGGATGCTCCCTCTGGATACTCTTGTGCTTCAAGGTATCTCATCACCACATGGTACCATGGCTTTTCTGCGTCAGTGTCAAGCTCACAGTAGTGCGGAGGTTCTTCGAATCTTTCAATTGTAATCATAGGGGCTTCGTTGTCCCATCTGACCTTGAACATAGAAGATATGGTTGCCAAGGCATCAGCCAACTGATTTTCCTCCCTAGGGAAGTGCTCAAAGGTGATCTCCTCGAAGTAGGGAATCAGGGATAGCACAAGTTCCTTGTAAGGGATGAGATTAGGGTGCTTAGTGTCCCAATCTCCTTTTACTTGGCTGATCACTAGAGAGGAATCCCCAAACACATTCAAATTCTTAATCCTCAAATCAATTGCAGTTTTCAGACCCAAAATGCACACTTCGTACTCAGCCATATTATTCGTGCAATCGAAGCATAATCTGGCAGTGAAAAGAGTGTGGCAACCTTCAGAGGAGATGATCACAGCACCAATTTCATTACCCCAAGCGTTGGAAGCCTCGTCGAAGACCATAGTCCATCGGGATCCATGTTTAGGTCCATCATATGGTACAGGTTTCGCGCAATCGGTTACTAGCATGATGTTCTCGTCCGGGAAGTCAAAGTTCATGGACTGATAATCATCAACAACTTGATGGGCCAAATGATCCGCTAGTACACTTCCTTTGATGGCATTTTATATTGTGTATTAGATATCGTACTCAGTTAAAATCATTTGCCATCTGGCTATCCGTCCGGAAAGAGCGGGTTTCTCGAAGATGTACTTGATTGGGTCCATCTTAGAAATCAATAGACTGGTATGAGTCAACATATACTGTCTTAGCCAGCGAGCAGCCCATGCCAGAGCGCAGCAAGTTTCCTCGAGCAGTGAATATCTAGTTTCACAGTCAGTAAACTTTTTACTCAGGTAATAAATAGCATGCTCTTTTCGGCCAGACTCGTCATGTTGGCCCAAAACAAACCCCATAGAATTATCTAGTACTGTCAAGTACATGATCAAGGGTCTTCCTTCAACTGGAGGCATGAGAATAGGAGGTTCTTGTAAATATTCTTTTATTTTGTCGAAGGCAGCTTGGCATTCATCATTCCATCTGACTACTTGATCTTTCTTCAAGAGCTTGAAGATTGGATCACAAGTAGCAGTCAAGTGAGATATGAAACGGGCGATGTAGTTAAGACGACCCAAGAATCCTATAACTTATTTTTCATAGTGGGGGACTGGCATTTCTTGGATGGTCTTTACCTTGGCAGGATCAACTTCAATGCCTTTACTGCTGGCAACAAAACCTAGAAGCTTTCCAAATCGTACTCCAAATGTGCACTTGTTAGGGTTTAACCTCAACTTGTACTTTTCAACCTTTCGAATAGCTTGTATAGGTGATCGAGATGTTCCTCTTCAGTTTGTGATCTGGAAATCATATCATCCATATATACCTCTATTTCATGATGAATCATGTCATGAAACAAAGCTACCATTGCCATTTGATACGTCGCCCCTGCATTCTTCAACCCGAACGGCATGACCTTGTAGCAAAAGGTGCCCCATTGCGTAACAAAAGTTATCTTCTCCATGTCTTCGGGAGCCATACTTATCTGATTATAGTTGGAGAAACCGTCCATGAAAGATAAGACTTTATGGTGAGCGGTGTTATCGACCAAGACGTCAATGTGAGGTAAAGGGAAGTCATCTTTGGGGCTTGCCCTATTCAAATCCCTATAGTCTACGCACATGCGAACTTTTTCGTCTTTCTTTGGTAATGGCACCACATTGGCAACCCGTTGGGGGTAAGATGTCACAGCTAGGAATCCTGCATCAAATTGTTTCATCACTTCAGCTTTTATCTTTTCAGACATGTCAGACCTCATGCGACGAACCTTTTGTTTGACAGGAGGACAGTCTTCCTTTGTCGGTAGATGATGAACTACGATGTCGGTATCCAACCCTGACATATCTTCATACGACCAAGAAAGCACTTCCACATAGTCATTCAACATCTGAACTTGTCTGCTCTTGACACTGCTTTCCAGGTTAGCGCCGATCTTGACTTCTTTCTTGTTTGTCCCAGTACCCAGATTAATGACTTCAACTGACTCTTCGTGCGGCTAAATAACTTTTTCCTCTTGTAATAGAAGTCTGGCTAGTTCCCCCAGTATATCACAATATTCTTCGCCTTCGTCTTGGTTAATTGGACATTCAGAGTCATAGTCGACAATAGTAGAGTCATTGGTAATAAGATCCAGAGTGGATGAGGACCTACAAGAGTGTGTATGTGTGCATGTAAGTTACATGGCTATTGTGAAAAATGTATTTGAAGGAAAAGAAATACAATAAACACAAAGATTTAAATGCACATGAGTCTACTGATTTGTATTGAATGATCATATGATTAGATGAACATAAATAAAACCCTTGACAAATGGACCAAAGTTCCCCGGGCCAGGCACATGGGTTAAAAGTCATTGTTAAATACTACAGACAAAATGTTCTTGAATTCAATGAAAGGTAATAAACAAGTAGATTACTCTTCAATGAAGTAGATGGGCACGAAGTCCTTTGCATGCCAATTCTCTAGCTCCGTTGTAGTAGGATACACCCAATCTTCAAATGCAACTTCTTCATCAGAATCACCTACAGTGTTGACTTTATTAACACCCTTGCCATGTTTTGGCATAGGCGCGGTAATTACATTTGAAGTTGGAGGAGGATCAAAATCAATGGTCTTGTTATCGATCAAGTCCTGGATTTTATTCTTCAAGGCCCAGCATTGGTCAGTCTCATGCCCGGGGCAACTTGAATGATAAGCACATTTAGCGTTCGGGTTGTACTTTGGTGAAGAGGTATCTGGATTGGCAAGAGGATTGCGCAATATCACCAAATTAGCCTTTAGCAAGTGTTGTAAGGCTTGGGATAGTGACATGCATATCCTCGTGAATTGTCTTCGAGGAGTTTCAAAACATTGATGATTAGAATATGGTTTTTGAGTAGGATTTGGATTGGAGATTCGGACAACATTAACAGACGGATGGTCATTCTTCTTGGTACGGTCCCTTGCCCCATACACAACATTGATTTCTTTCTTCGCGGCAAAAGTTTTCTTTACAGAATTTGAAGTGGAGGCAGATGCCATGGAAATCTTCCCACTTTTGATGTCGCTTTCAACTCTTTCACCGATTAAGTTTAATTCGGTGAAACCAGAAGAAGAGCAGCCAACTAATAGATTAAAGAATGGACTAGATAAAGTTCCCATAAACATGTCAATGTGCTCCCTATCAGTCAAAGGTGTTTGAACCCTACTGGAAAGGTCTCTCTACTTTTGTGCATATTCTTTAAATCTTTCATCCTTCTCCATTGTCATATCTTGCAACTGAACCCTTGTAGACGCCAAGTCAGCATTATACTGGTATTGGTGGTAGAAGGAGGTAGCTAAGTCTTCCAAGGTATTGATACGGGAACCATCTAACTGATAAAACCATTCTAGTTACGTCCTGGCCAAGCTTTCTTGAAAAAAGTGAACCCAAAGCTTCTTATCAGTGTTGTGCGGCTGTATCTTGCGCACATAAGATTTCAGGTGAAGTTTTGGACAGGAAACTCCATCGTACTTTTTAAAGACTGGTATTTTGAATTTTTGGGGAATGACAACCCCAGAGATCAAACTCAAGTCATCAAAATCTAAATCAGGGACGACTTGGATCTCGACGGTCTTCAATCTGTCTTCTAACTGCTTATACTTGACATCGGCGGGAGGATACTGCTCGTCAAAGTAATCATCCTCATCAGACGCTTAATCATTGATGCACCCAGCTCGGGTACTTCTAGCTTCTCCAATCTGATTCTCATCTTCCTCAGTTGAGTCTTCCACTACTGGGATCTGACGGACCGACTCTTTGAACCTTCGACCCAAATTGACCAGAGCTTTTCTCTTGGGTTTCTTCTTGGCTGCCAGTAATGCCATCATATATTGTTTCCCCTTGGCTAGGGCCAGTAGAGTCTCTTGGAATTGAGAGTTTTGTACCTGAAGGTCCTTCACATTTTTCTCTAGATCCATCTTGCTGAAATAAACAACAGAAAGATAAGGAAACATGTTGTGTGAAAACCTGTCATGTTATGATGCATGGAAGATGTATATGCAAATGATTTCAAGGATTTATGAAATTTAAATTTGTATAGACAAAAGAATGAATAAACTTCAATTTTCATTAATTAGTTCAAAATGATTACAACACGCCTCTTGGGCTTACAAAATAACTCTCTAAGATAAATAGACTGAACGCATCCTCTTTGGCACGAGATAAGCGTTCACACCTTGCTCTTCTTATAGCTACTTTGTAAGCTCCAAGACCTTCTTCTCACTAGCATAGAATTGAGCTTCGAAAGCATCTTGTTCTTCCTTTAGCTGAATCCAACCTTTTTGCAAGTCTTCAAGAGAAGTAGGCATGTCGGGATGGAGGACAGTGTACGGGACATCTCCTTCAACCACAGGTTCCATGATGACTAGTAAGATGGAGGGATAAGGCATCACAGGTTTCTGAGCACGAGCTCGTACCCACCTAAGGTAAGGCTCAAGGGGAATGGAATTCTTGTGTCCCAGCGTCTTGCTATCCACTTTGCTTACCATCCTCCAAGCTCGTATAAACCTCTGACGGAAGCTTTGATCGTCACTCTTGTAGTCGAATACAACTCCTTGGATGAGCATCTCATGTGGACCATCGCTTCGGGCATAACCAAAATGTCGTAAGGCTAAGTAAGGGTTGTAAGTGATACCTCCTCTAATTCCAAGCAAAGGTACATTAGGGAATTCCCCATAATGGTCGACGATAGTAATGTTCTCTAAGGATCAAGAACCCCAATGAATATCTGAATGTCTGAGCGTCATCAGCCTATGGAACCACCTCAAACCTTGCTCGTTCTTCAACACAGATCGGGGAAGATGCGAAATAAACCATCTAGCCAAGAGAGGAGTGCAAAACATGAGGATCCCTCTCTTTCTCATAGTGCGGGAATGAAAAGAATGTAGGATATCTCCCAACAAAGTAGGCACCGGATTGCGAGACATGAAGATTTTAACAGGATTTACATCTATGAGTTGGTCAGGGTTTGGAAACAAAACCATCCCATAGATGAGAAGGGCCAAGATTTCTTCAAAAGCTTATAAGTCCAAAGAGTTACAACAATCTTGAGCTTTCTCGAACAAGAACTTGGCTAAGAAACCTTTGACACCACTCCTTGTTTCCCAATTAGTTGTGATATCAGATTTTTGCAAGTGTAATGCTTGGGCAATCTCTTCAGGTTTTGGATCTCTTTCTGTACCGTTGAAGGGTAGTTGATTGAGAATGGAAATCCTCAAGAGTTGTGATAATTCTTATAGAGTAGGCACAAGTTGATAATCAGGAAAAGTGAAGCAACGGTGTAGAGGATCAAAGAATTGGAAAAGTACATCCATCATATCTTCATCAGTGTTGGAGGTAACAAGTTTAGGAGGCGACCGTGACTTTTGGTGAATGAAGAATTCTCAGGGACCCTTGATGCTAACTCTTTGAGTTGAGGGGGAATTCTCACGAGATTGACTTGGATAGTATTCTTGCGGATAAAAGCCATGTCCTACAAAACAGAACAAAGATAAATCCTAAAAATCCTTAAAATGGTTAGTGATAATGAGTACGATGTTATGATGTTTATGATGTTACGTACAATTAAATATATACAAACAAGGCAAACAAGTCCTTAGGTTTAAGCTTGAATGGAGTCTTATAGGTAAGTACCCTCTTGAAGTTTAGTTGGCTCAAACCTTTCCTAGAAATAGTAACCATGTTCTATGGGATCTTAATATCACTGAATTGTCTTATCGGGCATTATTTCAGCGTAAGCCTCTTTCACGGTGACCGAAATATCCCGAGAATTCAAATCTCAATGAGTGTAGTATCGATTATCAACCAACTTCGGACTGCAACAAAGCTGGTTATCTCACTATGTCCTAATGGCCAAGTTGGTCAAGTAAAGGTTCTAAAGTCAGTTAGTGCTTCATGACAGCACATAGCAGCCTCGTATTCTCCTTGACTACTCAAGGGCTACCGGTACCCACAAATGTGTCACACTAACGTAGCTATTGCTTAGACCATGTCGGTATACCCCGCACAGTTTCCACAATGTATTGCTACTTACCTATAAGGTATCCCAAATCTGGGTAGAGGATTTAAAACAAACCCAAACAAGGAACCAAAATGTAAAGAAAACAAGTCAAACAATGAAAGCAAATAAAGGTGATCTAGCCCTAAGGTAACCCCACTTTTAAGTTTTCCCCAGCAGAGTCTCTAGTTCTGTGATACGGTGGGAAAAATGACTTGGGATGTTTTGCATTTGATCGCAAATGTTGCGGTTAGCAAGAGTCACCACCGACTTCTCTTTTATCCAAAAGGAAAGGTTGAAAAGAACAGGAAAGACTTTTGAGATTATTTCTTGAGTTCGGGGGCGGGGGGGTAGATTAAGAAAAGGGAAGGTGTTAGCACCCTTTTCATCCATATTTATCTATGGGCTCTTAGTTACTTGCTATATCACTTGCTTTTGTTTGAAAATGTGTTTTGTGTGGTTTTTGAAAGTATTTTGAAAAGGCACCTTCGTTTAGGCAAACTTTGTAATAGTTCTCGTTCGTAAGAACGTATACAAAGTGTTGGGCTTTTGAAAATATTTCATGTTTGGAAAGTGTTTTGAAAGTGTTTTTGAAAGTGTTTGGTGTTTGTTTTGAAGATAAGCAAGGATGTTTGATTTGAAGATGAGCAAGCAACTAGGAACAATCTACCTACTCAAAAGTCTTTGTTTATTTCTTCCTTCCTTTGATATTGCTATCTTACCATTGATTTGGTAAGAAGCCTTATCTTTGGATGTAAAGGGATGGGCGTGGGTCATTGTAAGCCATGATAGAAATGTTATGAGATATCTTAGCATTTCTCTTTGAGGGACTAAGATCATTTTGAAAGGCAACATTGATAGCGTCATTGAGGGACTATGATCTTGTATTTTGATTGCTTTGCTAAGATATCCCACATGCATAACATGGCCATTTTTGTAAGGCAACAAAGTGGAATTACCCTAAGGGTGCAAGTGTGAAAATGTGTTTGATTTACATGTATTGTTTATCTTGAATTAGGGTTTGCTAGTTGTTGATTTTATCTTTCCATACAAACCCTAATTACTAACATTTATATAAAGCGATAAATTGCGGAAAATAAAATTACTATGCTATTACATCATTAGGGGAGGGGGTATACAAATTTACAAATGGGGATTGCAAGAAAATCAAACCTAATTATCTATTACAACCATATTGAATAATATACAAGAATTGAAAATATAATGTACAAGGATATAAATGAAAAAAGAAATGATTTTGTTTGGTTTTCATGAAAGAGTTTAATCTTGACCTAATTAAAGAAAATGATTAATTAAAAATAAACAAAATTAAAACTAAACTAATTAAGAAAGAAATTAAGTTAAAAAGCATTTTTAGGGTTTTTATGAAAAGGTTTTAAATTAATAATATGAAAATTAATTAATTAAGAGAAATCTAAACTCTAAGTTAATTTTAATTTAAAAGAAAGTAAAATAATAATTAAACCTAAATTTAAATATTAATTATTTAAGAAAAAGAAATTAAATTTTTTAAGAAAATGTTTTTAGTCTTTTTTTGTTTTATAAAGAAAATAAAATAAATAAGTGTAAAAATAATAAATAAAATATTTTTGGATTTTTTATTAATAAAAGTAATAATAATAATAATAATAATAATAATAATAATAATAATAATAATAATAATAATAATAATAATAATAATAATAATAATAATAATAATAATAAAAATAACAATAACAATATAATAAAAGAAAATTGAAAATAAAAATAAAAGAAGAAAAAGAAAATAAATAAAAATGAAATAATAAAAAAAGGTTGGGCCAACATACAAAAAGTAAACAGGGGGGTTAGAGATCAGCAAAATGGCAATGCCCAAAGATAAGGGCCCAGGCGCTGGCTGTGTGGAGCAAAAAAGAGAGAAAATGTGAAAAAAAACAAAACAAAAGCTAGTGTTGGGTGTTGAACCCATGACCTCTAACACTCACGCGTGCTACCTTTGCCACTGGGGTGGATGTACATCCAGTAACATAAATAAAACAAATTATATATAACACAAGTCATGTCCTGAATATGACTTCATCTTCAACCTCCAGCCTGAACATTTGTAACTTTACCATTTCTCAACAAAGATGAAATATGCAAACATGAAAGTTACTCCATTTTTCCATACGAATCCAACCATATAAATATCATAAGCTATAAATCAAAGATGAATGAGAATTTTTGAAAGTACCGAATTCTGGCCTAATTATTTTCAGAGATTCAAACCTATAATTCTCTAAGCTCAATCAATATAAATGAAATCTATGGACATGTACAGTTTCAGGGCAATAATGTCTATATTTTATCTTCACAAATGCAAGCCTAACAATGCCTAAATGAGAAGATAGAAGTTCAGAAAATGTACCTCAAAACTGGAAATCGTGAAATGAGTTTGAGCTGATTTCAAGGAGTTGTGATGATCGGGTTAGCTTCCTCAAGTTCCCAGGAAGCTAATGCAATGGTTAGCTTGAGCAATGGATGGATGGAATGGTTTGGAGCAGTACTTTGTTTTTGGTTATGGAGTTTGATGCAAATGGTGTTACAGTTATGAAACAAGAACAGAGATGGGTTATATTTGGTGTATAGGAGCTTTAGGAACCAAAATGCCAAGAAATGCATGAGTAGATTCTATGTTTCAAGTTCAAAGCCAGAATCTGTGCATCAATGGAGTTTTTGGACAATTTTTGGCTTGAGGGAGTTTGGGAGTGTTTCAGGGTTCTTGAGCTCGTCCCTTAGCTCACAAATAGTGCCTCTATTTATAAGCAACAAGTTTGGAGGCTTGTATTTGATCAGAATTCAAAATCACGTGCTTAAGCTCAACATGTGATATTCTTGAGAAATCAAGTTTCAGTGTCTTGTGTACTTGCTAATGTGGGGTGTTTATGCTTTAAACAAACTTGCTTCTGACTTTGTAGATGGAGTGTGATTAGAGGGAACAAGTTAGGGGCTCAAGAATTGACTTTGTGCATAAAGCTTGCTTTTCAAGAATGGTATTGTTAACTTTCTTCCCAAAATGGAAATTTGAATTGGATAATGCTTAAACCACTTGGATTATAGCTCTAAATTTTGTGTAATCCATTAATGATGGATAGATACACAAGTTAGAAGGCCTGAAAAGCAAGATTATGCAGCCTAACATTGAAATTGAATTATGTGTTCATCAAGAAATGACTTGTAATTCAAGAATGAAACCCTAACTTCTTGCCTTCGATTCTCCTTGCTAAAATATGATCTCAATGAGTTCTTGGACATTTTGGAAAGCTTGTAACATCCTTTAAAACCTATATATTTGACATTTTTGAAGATTCGTCTTGAAACTATGTGAAAAATTGCCATGAAGTTAGGTCAAAATCCTGCCTAAACTAGGGCAAAATTTCACTAAGTTTTTCAAGTTTCATGAACATGTCTTCTTAAAATCATAACTTGTAATCCATGCATTTATAGAAAAAGTTTTGTTCTACAATGTTTTAGATATCATTTATATCTACAACTTTCATGTTGGAAGTTTCCTTTGAATCATCTTGCATCATGGTGGAAATTTGGCTCAAAGTTATGAAAAAAATGTGAATTTCCAACACTTAAAAAATTTTCTAAGTTTAGAAATTTTGACTTTTCAAAATGAAATCTTGAATTTTTGATTTCTTGATGAATAATTTTCATATTTTTACATGTCTTGATGAATTATGATCTTTGAAACTTGATTTTGATCAAAAAGTCAAAGTTTGACTTTTCAGTGTAGTGTTGACTTTTCATCAATTGACTGAAATTCATCTGTCAATCAATTGAGCTTGAGAAATATTTTGAGCCATGTAATTAGGTCAAAATTAAGCAATTTAATCCTTGAGATCATGTCTCAAACCAATAAGTCATTTGCTAGGTCAAAAATCAGAAATTGCACCTTCTTAGTCAAAACCCTAATTTTGACCATTTTGCCCTTTTGATGATCTGATCAAATTTCTTGAGGAATTGTGATCCAGACTTGATCAATTGACATATATGAGTTCAAGATGTTTATATGGATCAAAAATTATGAAGTTTGACTGTAAATTGACCACAATTGACTTTTTCCCCAATACAGTTGATTTTAGGTCAACTGATCAATTGACTGAGCAAAAATGTGATCTAAGACTTGAAACTTGACATGAGCAATCTTGAGGGTCCAAAATGATCCATGAAAGTCATATGGGGTATTAAAAGTCCATTTGTCCTTGTGAAATCTCAAACCCTAATTTTCAGTCATCAATGCTTGAGGATGTGTCTTGAGCTGATCAACCCTTGTGCAGTCTTGAACCAATGGTTATCTTGTGAGAGAATACTTGAGAAATGAGAGGGAAAAGTTTAGGGTACAACACATACCATTGCATAAAACATAACTTTATCATGTTATCATTACCAGCAATTCAATTATTTAGCATTCACCAATCACGCATATCACGAATAGCAGTTAGCAACAATACTAACACATGTTATTCATACTTCACCAATTCATGACATACATATACATGTCACTTTACACAGACACATAATGATCCAATCATCCAATTCCAAAAAACTTGCTTCTATCTTAAATTTTATTGCATTATCTTCCTAATGCTTCAAACAACACCTAAAACAGAGTTACGGTCCAAAAGTTATGGTCGTTACAAAATCTGTCAAAAATATTAGATGCCCCTCGGGACTGCTCAGGTCGACCCATGAGTTGACTCATACTGAGTCTTTTTATCACCTATGCATCGACTCATAACATCTAAGCATCGATGCTTCTTTGTTTGACAGAGAGACTCTGCCTCATGGGTATGCTCAGGTCGACCCCCTTCCCCCCCCCCCCCTATGCGTGAGTCGACACATACTGCATAAACATGATTTTTCTGCATTTTCTAATTCAAAACCCACACTAATTTCCTTCTTAAAAGCACCATAAATCACCACAAATATTCATGCTTGTCAATTTTAGCAATAACCTATCATTCTAACATTAGAGTACTCATTTTATTCCATTCAACACACCAAATCTTATCAATTTCATAGATTTCTACACAAACCCTAACATATAAGATTTTAGAAATTGAAATCAACAACACTTATCATGTTACTACCCGTTGAATACATCATATATCCATATCAACATGAATACACACCCCTACCTCTTAGGTTGAATACTCTAGGGTTGCCTCTTCTCCTTTTTCTTCTCTTTTCTCCCTTGCCTCTTCTCTTCTCTTGTTTTTCACAAATGAATCTCTAACCTAGTTTCCTTACTAACTAGTATTATATAACTAATGGGCTTACTTGCACACACACCCTTTATTACTTATATTTCTCATAGTTGGGGCCAATAGCTTATTTCTATTATCACACTTAGACCCAAATAACCCAATTAACACATAATCACATAATTAAATAATTAATTAATTATCATACCACATAATAAATAAATAAATAAATAATAAAATAGATAATAAAAATAGGGATGTTACAAGGTCCTCCTTCTGGTTCTTTTTGTGGGGGAAATGTTCTATTTTAAAATAAAATAAATCGGAAAACATATGACATACCTTTTATAGATACTTTATCAATATAGGCTCCTTGGTTTGATATTGTCCCGAGACTTGGTTGGTGACCAACTGAGAGTCGCTTTTGGCTTTCAGTCTTGTGGCTCCCATTTCAAAGGTTAGGATCATACCAGTTGTGACCGCCTAGTACTCTACTATGTTGTTACTAGATATGAACCCAAGTTTTATCTCTTTCTTAATGACTATGTCACTAGGTCCCTCGAGCACTATCCTGGCGTCGTTCCCTTTTATGTTGGAGGCGCCATCCACAGACAACACCCATTATGAGGGAGGATCTTCTTGGACTACGGCCTGAGTTTGGCTACAAAGTCGGATAAGGTTTGAGACTTGAAGCTTCCCCTTGGAATGTACTGGATATCTTATTCTGGGAGTTCTACTGACCAAGATACCATCTTGCTCGCTAGGTCATGTTTTTTTTATACTTATCGGATGGGATAATTAGTTTTCAAGAGGATATCATGTCCTTGGAAATAAGGTTGGGGCTTCATTGTTGTGGTGATGACGGCCAATACGAGCTTCTTGATCTTCTGGTAGCGCATCCCAGCACCCTTGAACACTTTGTTTGCAATGTAAATTAGTCTCTCCACTTTGTCTTCTTCTTGGACAAGGACTGAGCTCATCGATTGCTCAGTGACAGAGAAGTAGAGGAGCAAGGGCGAACCTTCCTTTGAGCGAGTGAGGATTGGGGATGTGCCTAAATTCATTGATTTTGGCAAGAGCTTTCTAACATTCAGGCGCCCATTCAAACTTATCCTTTTTTTATAAGGTGATGAAGAAAAGGAAAGCCTTATCACCTACTTAAGAAAGGAAACGAGAAAAGGCGGATAGGCGTCTAATAAGTTATTCCACCTCTTTCACACTGGTGGGGCTCCGCATATCAATGATCGCCTGACACTTGTCCATATTGGCTTCATCCCCCCTCCTCGTCAGCATGAAACCCAAAAATTTCCCTACCTATACTCCAAATGAACATTTAACGGGATTTAGGCACATGTCATACTTTCTTACTGACTGTATGATGTCTTCCAGATCGCCAGTGTGATTATGCCCTTTAGCAGTCTTAATGATCATGTCGTCAACATATACCTCAAGGTTCTTCCCTATTGAGTGGGTGAAGACAACACCCATGAGTCGCTAGTATGTGGCCCCAACGTTCTTGAGACCGAAAGGCATGAAATTATAGTAGTAGTTGTCCCACATCCAGGGGATCCATCTTAATCTAGTTGTATCTTGAGTAGGCGTCCATGAAACTCATCACCCGGTAGCCTGAAGATTCGTCAATTAAGCGGTCGATATACAAAAATGAATATGGGTCCTTGATGGAAGAAGGCCTTCATATCTGTGAAGTCTACACACATCTACCATTTGTTGTTGGCCTTCTGTACTATGACTACATTGGCTTTCCCAGTGGGATACTTTGTCTCAGTGATGATCTGGCATTGGACAATTTTCCATCTCTTAGTCTATAGAGACCTGCTTCTCTTTGCCAACCTTCAACATCCTTTGCACCACTGGTCGAACAGACAGGTGGGTGGCGAGGTGATAGATCACGACTTTAGTGTTTATGCTTTTCATGTATGAGGAGGCCCGAGAAAATAAATTGGCGTTCCTTCTGAGTCAGTCTACTAGATATCGCTCCTTCCATGCAGAAAATGAGGTGTTTATCTTTGTGACTTGATGGGCGTGAGGTCCTATTTGGACCTTTTCCAAGTCTTATATGGGTGTTATTCGACCTGCCTATGTTCCTAACCTGGGGTCCCAACTCTCGAAGTCAGTATCTGGAATTTCAGAAGTATGGGCATCAACAACAAGTGCAAGCTCTTCTCCAGCTATCTTCAGACTGGTCAGATAACATTCTTGAGCCAGTCGTTGATCTTCTCAGATGGTGCCCACTCTTCTACCTAGGAGCAGATATTTCAAGGTTAAATACTGGGTGGATATGATCGCCCCCAAGGTGAAATGGCTGGGCTCCCTGAGATGATGTCATAAGGAGACACGGTGTCCACGATAAGGTAGCTAATGTTAATGGTTTTGGTGTCAACTCTTTCACCGCAGGTGGTTTTCAAGGTTATGCAACCCATTATTTGTATTTGTTCCCCCGATAATCTTGTCAAGGAACCTGTGAATTCCTCGATGCCGCCTAAGTTCAATTGTAACTTTTAGAAGGCATCCTAGAGCAAAACATCGATCGAGCTGCCTGGGTCTATTAGGATGCACTTGATGTCCTAGTTACCATGCCGGATGGTGATGAGCAAAGGTTCATTATCATGAGGGTTGATGCACTGGGCATCCTCTTCAGAGAAGATAATGTTGGCCCTGGTCGTCCTTGTTGTGCTCTGAGGGAAACCGGAGGATATCACGTTTGTGGTGAATACCAGCCTCGCGTATCAAACAGCCCTGGAGAGTGTAACATTATAAAACCCCGCATTTAATGTTATAAAATAAAGAATATATCAAACACATATTCACACTTAGGATGTTACTCGACATCAAACACATTTGTTATGTAACATATAATTTAAAATAAGAAATTCAACACATGTCATCGCATGCTCACCTTCACTTAGGGTATCATTGCAGCGAAATTATAAAAATAAAAATGCTTCGCAAATCATATAAGTCTCATGAAAATACTTTATTAAAAACCAAACAAATACGATAAAAGTCTCCCTAAACAACATAGTCAACGCAACAACGAGAGTGTAACATCTAACTATCTAAATAACATAAAACAAAATTGAAAACATCATTCGCTCCGCCCATTGTTACAAATCAGAGCATATAATCTAAAGCACAAAATAAAAGGAAAAAAATAAAAATCTCGTGTCATCATTCCACTATAAGAAGCTACTCAATTACTTGCTTATATATACTCCAAAGAGGAGCACATACCACAACAACAACAAAGAGGTAAGAAATCACATCAATAAAATAAGTGGTACATACTACAAGGTAGAGTAAAAAAACATACATGTTTTAGAGATAATTATATGAAGCATCACACAACACGTTCTCACACCCAACTCAACTATCACACACCAATCAACATTATGCATACAACTCATTTATATAATGCAACTCAACTATCCAACTCAACTATGCAAATCGATGCATATGCATGTGATACCAACTCAAAATTTGGTTCTCTCTGGAATCGGGTCCCCCATCTGAACCCTTGACCCCCATCTCTGAGCTCTAAACCCCCTCTTTAAGCTTGAGACAAGCCACTAGTCCCCTCTCTGAACTCGCGAACATGCCTCTTGACATAACTCAAATGATGCATGAATTATACATATCAATATCAATGTGTTAAGACCCCTCTCTGATCCTAACATAATGCACTAACAACTCTTGTAATCCCTTCTTTGGATTACCATACAATCGCAATCACAAACACATAACACAAGTTAAACCAACACAACTCAAGCATACAATAATTCTTGTCAACCAAATTATTATCTCATACATGCAACAACACATAAATCATAATTCAACATACTCCATATATATCATTAATTCTCCCGTAAATAAAAATTTACTCGATTAAATAATTTAAATTATTAATTTCCATCATCTCAGCTACAACAAAGGTCAACTAGTCACTTAAATGTCAAATAATCAAATTCTGCATTTTTATACCCTCAAATTGACTCACTGCACAAACTGTAGAGTCACGAGGCCTTGGGCGTCATAGGCATACCGCCAGTTATCCACATCCAAACCATCCCCTCACCACTTTGACGTTCTACTTCATCACTCGTCATTGGGAGCCATGGCGGCCTATCCGCCAATGCTTCAAAAGGGCATGACTCCCTGGGCGTCACAGGCATGACGCTCGTCAGCAGACTGCAACCTGTAGAATCTGCGATTGTGCTTTAGAAAGTCTTTGGAATATCCCAAAATCACTTCCAACCATCAATTTTCAATCCAAAACACATCATACTCATTATATAACATATGATTTTATCAATTTAACACATTAAAACCCTTTTCCCCTTAAAATCATAGTCATCCCAAAACCTTCAAAAGTTCATCAATGGAGGATATAACACAACAATGTCAATAAAAAATTACACCCACTAAGGTACACAAATTTCATCAAGAAAAACATATTATAACATCAATGGATCATCAATTTCCAGATTCATATGACAATATAACAAACATACACATTCATACTAAGCCTATTGGAGTTTAATGACTCTTCTACCATATCCCTCATGCATATACCCTTTATTGAAGTTATTCTCCCCATTTACCTGGTGATCCTAACAACACTAAAATCTTACACTTGGGTTCTTCTTCCTCTACCTCTAGCCTCTTTGGTCTTACTCTTTCCTCTTTGCCACTTCTCTTCTCAATTGTATGTACTGACATATTTTTAGGTTAATTCTCTTATAACCATAAATATTAGGTTAATCTAATAAAAACTCAACTTCTACCCCCACTTAATCTTTCCTCTCACTCCTCCGCCTCATATTTCTACTAATTCACAATTCAGCCCTAAAGCCTTTATTTCTCTATTTCTTATTTATTTAAATACTTAATTAAAATACTCCTTATTTTAATTATCAAAAATTCTAAATAAATTCTAAATCATTTCTATAAACTCCAACAATTCCCAACTCACTCTCTACACCTCTATCCATAGAACATACCTCATTACCCTATTATTTATTTGATTATTCACACATAATAATTAAGTAAAATACTTAAAATTCACTAATAATTCACAAATGATCAAATTGAAATAATTTAATAAAACTGAGATGTTACAACTCTCCCCTACTTAAAGAACTTTCGTCCTTGAAAATCACCTTAAGTAAACAGAGTCGAATACGACTACCTCGTCTAAATCTCAAGCTCCCAAGTCACATTTCCACCAGCTGGTCCTCTCCAAGGTACCTTCACCAAGGTAATCTCTTTATCCCACAACTGCTTCACTTCCTGATCCTTTATCTGCATGGGTGATACCTCAACAATCAGGTTATCTCTCACTTGCACATCATTCACTCGGATCACATGAGACAAATTTGGAATGTATCTTCTCAACTAAGACACATGAAATATATCATGAAGATTAACAAGAGAAAGTGGAAAAATAATCTGATAGGAAACTTCTCCTATCCTTTGCAAAATCTGGGATGAACCAATTAAATACAGAGTGAGATTTTGAGACTTCAAAGTTCGACCAACACCCGTTATTAGAGTAACTCTCAAAAACATATGATCTCCCTCTTGGAACTCAATTGTTTTTCTTCGCTTATCATGGAAACTCTTCTAGCGACTCTATGACCCTCTCTTCTCTTGGATCACTTTGATTTTCTCTATGGTCTGTTGGACAATATCATGTCTAATCACAACACCATATTCTGACTCATACCAACATAAAGGTGTTTTATACCTTCTACCATACAACGCCTCAAATGGTGGCATTTCAATACTCAAATGAAAACTGTTGTTGTAGGTAAACTCAATCAATGAAAAAAAGCTATCCCAAGCATCTCCTTGTTCTAGCACACAAGCTCTCAACAAATCTTCTAAGGATTGGATAATACTCTCTGTTTGACCATTTGTCTGCGGATGACAAGTAGAACTCAAGTGCAACTTCGTGCCTAAAGCTTTCTGCAAACTCCTAGAACCTTGACATAAACCTCAAATCTCTGTCAGATACAATATTGGATGAAATCTCATGCCAACTAGCAATCATCTAAATCTACAGCTCTATTATCCTCTCCAACGAATAGTTAAGTCAAACTGGAATGAAATGAGTCAATTTAGTCAACCTATCTACAATAATCCAAATAGTATCACAACTCTTCACTATTCTCGGTAACTCAGACACAAAATCCATCGAAATGTTGTCCCATTTCCACTCAGAAGTAGATAACGGCTGCATTAAACCCAACTACATATGATGCTCAACTTTTGACTTTTGGAAATTCAAACACGCATACACAAACTCAACAACTTCCTTCTTCATCTCAGGCCACCAGAACATTTTCTTCAAGTCTTGATACATCTTCGTTGCATCGGGGTGAATACTCAAACTGCTTCGGTGTCCTTCCTCGAGAATTCTCTTCTTAAGTTCTGGAACATCCGGAACATACACTCGACCAATGAATCTCATAACACCATTCTCATAGATTTTGGAATCACCATATTGACATTGATTGATTAAAGCTAACTGATTAACTACTCTCAAATCAATCCTCTAACCTTTTTTAATCTCCTCAAGAACACTACTAGTAAGCTTCAACTTACAAAACTTCACATTATGTGGCGTGACCTTATAAACCAAACTAAAATCTCTAAATTCTTTGATCAACTCTAACTCTCGGACCATCAATGTCGACATATGCAACGCCTTCTGACTTAGTGCATCAGCCACAACATTGGCTTTACCAGGATGGTAATTCAAACTAAATCAAAATCCTTAAACAACTCAAGATATCTCCTATGTATCATATTTTAATCATTCTGATCGAATAGGTACTTCAAACTCTTATGATTATTGAACACTTCTAATATGGAACCAAACTTATAATGCTCCAAATCTTAAGCACAAACACAATGGAAACCAACTCTAAGTCATGCGTAGGATAATTCTTCTCATGAACTTTAAGTTGCCTCGAAGCATAAGCCAGAACCTGTCCATTTTGAATCAACACACCTCTTAAACCCATCTTAGAAGCATCACAATACACGACAAAAGATTCAGTTAGACTTAGTAAAACAACCACTGGGGCCGACATCATCCTCTTCTTAAGTTCATGGAAACTTTCTTCATACTTCACATCCCAAACATAAGCTTGACCTTTCCTAGATAGTTGAGTTAACGACAAAGGAAACTTGGAAAATCCCTCAATAAATCTACAATGATAACCATCTAATCCAAGAAAACTTCAGATCCCAATGACTGACTTTGGAGTCTCCCACTACAACACAACCTCGACCTTCTACGAATCTATAACAATACCTCCACTAGAAATCACATGGCCGAGAAAGCTGACTTATCTTAACCAAAAATCGCACTTTGACAACATAGCATACAATTTATTCTCTTGCAACAGTTTCAACACGACCCTCAAATGCTCAACATGTTCTTCATCTGTCTTAGAATAAATCAGAATATCGTCAATAAACACCATCACAAACTTATCCAAATACGGATGAAAATCCTGTTCATATACTCCATGAACACACCAGGAGCGTTAGGCACACAAAAAAACATCACTGAATACTCGTAATGATTGTACCTCGTCCTGAATGCAGTCTTTGGAATATCTTCATCCTTCACAGGAATATGATGATACCCTAACCTCAAATAAATCTTGCTGAAGACACAAGCGCCAACTAACTAATTCATCTAATCATTGATCCTCGAAAGTGTATACTTGTTCTTGATAGTAACTTTATTCAGCTGTTAATAATCAACACATAAATGCATACTACCATCTCTGTACTTCACTAATAACACTGGCGCACTGCTGAAGCGATAAAGCGGCAAGCAAAAGTAAGTATTTTTAGGGGTGATATAGGCTATATCGTATCGTCTCCATAGGAATTAGTGAGAGGGAAAAACTATCGTTAGAAACTCTCAATCCTTCTAAGTTTGGAAAAGGGTTTGCAGAAAAGTGTAAGAAAAGTAAATAAAGTAGATAAACAATCATTGTAGCTTAAGACAATTCATTCTGGAATCGCATTTCATTCTACCCGTCAAATACTTAAACTTGCGGATCAATTGCATGCAATAAAAAATACACATCAAAATCATCAGACATCGTTCTAAAGGTGCCACAATAATGGTTATGTCTAACGCAAAGTCGAGACAATTGTATTGCTTGCATCGTCGATCTCTCAGTGCGACACAGACAACATAGAGACATTAAGCTTTGATACCCACGATGATTATTAGCCCTAAATCTATGACTAGAGTTTAGAAACTAATAAGTATCATCCCATAACCAATATTTATGAAGTCTATCTCTAGAACAACCTAAACCCTAAATATAAATGCAAAAAAGTCAAGGAACAACATCAATAAAGACTTGCAAAACAAGCATATATACAATCCCATGATCAACAAATGTACATACAGTAAGAGTAAAATATACATACAAAACCCACCATTGGAATGAAACACATGGAAGAAGGTGAACAGGCGGAAACTTCTTATGGTGTCAACACGATTAGAGACAACCCATAGCCTTACGACAAGATAAACCATCCAATGATGTTGGATAAACCTCTAAACTATAGAAAATTGGATCAGACCTTAACCTTGTCAAGGAGGAGATGATAAAACCTAAAAAGAATATGTTTTGAGTTATTTATACAAAACTGAAATACGCAGGCCATGCTAAACGCCAAAAACCGTGCTAAGCGCACACTCATGTATTCAACAAACTGCCTTAGAGTGTGCTAAGCGCCAAATAACGTGCTTAGCGGGCTCGCCTCTTCCTGGCCACTCAACACGCGCGTTGTGACCGCGCTAAGCCTGACCTAGAATTTCAAATTTTCCTTATTTCATCCAAAAATGCCTATTCGGAGCCGTTCCTTTGACACCTTATTCCTCGATGCTCCAAATACGCGACAATACCTACAAAAAGACATTAAAACTAACAAATAGTACACAAATGAATCGAAAACCCAATTATATACAAAGTATACATGTTTACACAAAAGTTGTGTTTATTCAACTAAAATTAACAACAAATAGTTGATAAGTGCAACAAAAAGTATATACAAAAATAGCTACAATTTGCACTTATCACGCACCCCACGGTGAAACACTAGGCCGAATAAAATTCCTCTCAAGCAGATCCTTTAATTTCTTTTTCAATTCACTCAATTTTGTAGCAGACATTTGATACGAAGCCATTGAAACATGACTAGTACTGGGTATTAAGTCTATCGTAAACTTTACCTCACGCTCTGGCGGAAAATCAATGATGTCTTCAAGAAACACTTTTGGAAATTCACAAACGATAGGTAAATCACCAATTACTCCCTTGCCCTTGGACTCTGATCAGAAGTTTTTCCACCTTTATTTACAAATGAATTTAGTTATAGTTTCTTTATTTTGTCAAATGTTTTATTTCGTTTTTATATGTTTTATGCGTTGGTTGTGTATTTTGTTGTTTTCAAGTTCAAAGGAACATAACATGGAAAATCAGTGCGAAAACTACAAATTCGTATTATCGGAGGAAGTCTTAGAAACCAAGCTACAAGGTGCCTGACATGGCCACCCGTGTCACCTGACACAGGCCGTGTCAGGAGAAGATGCACAACTTTGGGAGAGGCAGCAGAGGCTGACACAGGCGCCCGTGTCAGCTGACACGACCCGTGTCAAAAGGTCTGGGTGAGAGTGTGATTAGAAGTGTGAAACAGCGGATGACACGGGTGCCCGTGTCAGCGAAGGCGCTAGAAATTATGATTTTTGGAGTTTTAAGTGTCTTGGATCATTAAGGGTACTTTGGACATTTTTGCATTGATGAACGATGATCTAATACTATTAAAACCTGTTTGCGAAAAAGAGACGGGGACTTTTTTGCCACAAGAAGAATTGAGGACTGAAGATTGAAGACTACACCAGAGTTGGATAACAAAGACCTTTCATGAGCGGAAGCGATTGAAGATCAAAGTTCACCATCTATGTGTAATGTTTAATTTTTATTTTGAAATTACTTTGAACAGTATGAGTAGCTAAACCCCCCAATGCTAGGGGTGTCCCTGATTTGACTATGTAAATGATTTTGATTCCTGAATTTCTTTAATACAATAGTCTTCTCTATTCAATTTAATTGTATAATGTTTTTAATGCTTTCTTGATCAGACAAATTAGGATTGATCTATGGTTAACAACTAGCTGGATTGCGGTTGTTAAGGTTTTTGTACGATCATACTATAGTAGATATCACCTAGGACTAGGGATACCTATAGTTCCCGGATTTAACACTTGATAAAACAAAGGCTTGACTCCATCAGAAATTTCAAAGGACTTAGGATTTAGGATGAAGGTTCAAAGGTTTTCCCACTAAAAACTTAAGGGAAGATAACCTAAAGGGCGGGTAATTTAAGGAGATGAACTCGTTGAAGAGATCAGGATTAAGGATAGTTACAGGGCAAATGATACACCTTACCCAAGTATGCTCCTCATATATGTGAAAACGCCATTTTATGTTTCTGCTACTTGTTAAGTGACAATTCCAAAACCAAAACCCATATCTAGTTTTGTTTAATTGAACTACGAATTTAACTTGATAATTGCACGCAGTCCTTGAGATTAACATTCGGGGAGTTTTCCTGTTATTACAAGGTATAAAAATAGTACACTTACCAATTTTCCTATCAATTTTTTGGCGCCACTGTCGGGGACTACTGAATTATAGAGTTTAATTATAGTTCAATTAGAATTTTGTTGCTTTGTAATTAAAATTTCTTTTCTGTAATTTTTATATTTTTATATTTTTGTTATTTCTGATTTTTCCTAACCTTTGCATGCAAGGAAAACCCTCAGTTGAATTTCCTTTTGATATACAGACTCAGGTTCAGAATCAGAACCTGAAACTATGGGTGAAAACCCACCACCACCAGAGAGACTTCTTGTGGATTACAGAGGGGGAAATGCTCCAGCAGGTCGGTTGACTATTGTGAATCAACCGGTGAATGTTGCAAATTTTCAACTGCATCCTTCAACCATCCTCCAGCTTGAGAACATATCTTTCACCGGGAAGATTAATAAAGATGCCAATAAGAATTTGCAGAGATTTCTCACCTTGAGTATTACTTTGAAGATTGAGGGGCACTATGAAGAAGCCAAGAAATTAAGGATGTTTCCATTCACGCTGTCTGAAGATGTTGAAGAGTGGTTTTACTCATTGCCTGCTGGAAGTATCACCACTTGGGAACAAATGGAGAAGACTTTTCTTGATGAGTACTTTCCTACGTCTGTTTATATTCACAAAAGATATGATATTGTGAATTTTAAGCAGAAGGAAAGAGAGTTGCTAGGTGATGCTTATAAGAGGTTCAAGAGGTTATTAGTAGCCTATTCCACTCACAACATGGGTCAAATGGAGAAAATGCGAATATTTGTAAATGACCTTTGAATGAAGATAAATCAGCTTATTGATACAGCAGTCGGTGGCTCATCCAACCTTACAACAACCACTGGTGTGAAGAAGATCATTGAAGCCATTGCTGCAAATGAGCATTTTGAGCTATATGACAGGGTTGTGAGTAAACCAGAGGGGGTGATTGATCTGAAGTTAGAAACTAATAAGCAGCTGAAAATTGAAGAAGCAATTGTTGCAGAAGTAGAAAAAAAGCTGAAAGCAATGAACATGGGTATTCAAGAAGTAGATCAGGTTCAACCAGAACAGAAGGTTGTTTATGAAATTTATAGTGGACCACACATTATTGTCCAATGTCTTGCAACTCCACAACAAATTGAGGAGATAAAATTCTTGAGGCAAAATAACTCATATTCTAACACCTATAATCTTGGGTGGAAGAATCATCCTCACTTCTCTTGGAAAGATCAACAACAACAAGCTCCTCAGAAGACAAAGTGGGAGGTAGCTAATGAAATGATGGCTTCCCACACCTCTCAATTTCAAGAAGAGACAATGAGTAATCATAGGAATACCACAACTACAATAAAAAATTTTGGAGGTTCAAATGGGACAGATTGCGCAACAGGTAGCGCTGCGAGCACAAGAAAATTAGAAAAATCATGAGAATGTTAATGTTGTCACAACAAGGAATGAGAAAGCTACTGAAGAAAGGAAAGATGAGGTAAAATTTGATGATAGTATCTGTTGTACCCCAAAATTTTCCCTCTCGTTTCTCAGGATATTTCCTACAAAGATCTTTAATGCCTCAAGTTTGCGTAAGTATCGACTAGGTCAAACAATCTCCTCAACACTGATGCCTCAAATTAGGGTTTGAGTATGTACAAAGGTAGTCAGATTTCTAATGTTTCAAATGACTTTCATGGATCATTATGGACCCTCATGATTATTTCTGTCAAGTTTCAAGTCTTGGATCACGATTTTCCAAGAAAGTCATTCAAATTATCAAAAGGGAAAAATGGGCAAAATTAGGGTTTTGACTGAAAATGACTGAACTTTAATTTTTGACCTAATACCTGACCTATTGGTTGGAAGCATGATCTCAAGGATCCAAGCGCGTCATTTTGACTTAATCACATATTTCAATTCATCTCCTGAGATTAGTGGATTGATAAACAAAATTCGATCAGCTGGTGGAAAAAGTCAATTGTACGCTAAAAAGTCAAACTTTGACTTTTTGACCAAAATTGAGTCCCAAAAATCACATTTCATCAAGACATCCAAAATATGAAGTTTGATCATAAAAAATCGAGAGTCAAAAATCCAAATTTTGTAAGACTTGGAAATTTTTCTAAATATTTTCTATACTTGTTAATTTCATTGCTTCATGACATCTTTTCACTACAATTCAAAATAATTCAAGATGTTACAAATAATTCAAGTTATTACAAAGTGGCATTTTTGCAAGATTACAAATCCTAAGTTTGGTTTTGTTTTAACTCTTTCCCTTTGACTCAAACCTTGCCACTATGATGCCTACAAACATGATTTGTCTTTGTTACAATCTGCATAAATTGGTCCACAAACTAGATTTTGTATCATGCTACAAACAATGTTGTCCAAGCCTGTTGAATTGCCTACATAACAACCCAAAACCATATCAAAAGACAATCTGCCATACTGCTCTAAAACAGTCATGCACCAAGCTGCCACAACACTCCAAAACTGCTGCAAAATAGCCCTGCTTTGCTTCTTCAAACCTAGTCCAGGCCTGCATTATCTCAACCCCATATTTGCACCAAATTAGCATATAAGAGTTGCATCAAAAAAATATGAAGACAGCATACCCAAACAGTTCAAATTGTTATTTGTTTCTCTCCCAAAATCCCAGCAAGATTCATCTATAAATAGACCGCTCTCACAACACATAAGGGGTTGATTTTTAGAGAGAGAATACAAAGTTTTTTAATAGAAAAAACAACATTCCTTGTAACCTTTTCTCATTCAAAAAACCAGCTCTACTTTCATTCAAAACAGAACCTTAACCCATCATTCCATCTTACAAACTCTCCCATAAACCAAACACCTTATCACATAGAGATTGTTCAAACATAAAAACAGTCCATGTAGTGTCGTTATCTTCACCCTCCAAACATAAAAACAGTATTGTACAACTTGACTGAGTTTCAACAGTTTAGAACAAGCTGCCTGGAGATTCATTGGAGCCATCACATCATCTTGGAAAGTATTCAAACTTAAAACACCAAAGTGCAGACTCAAGGTAAGTATTCTTGACTTGGCATTTTTCATATATCATTAATGATTTATTTTTTAAGATAAAATGTAGTAATCATTACCCCCTTTGAGCTAACCATTTTCTTGTTGTTTATGTTTATCAATTATATGTTATAAACTGACCCAAACAGACAATAAAATAATGTTTAAGGCAGAAAAAAAGCAGCATGAGTCGACACATACCCACTTGGGTCGACTCATTCTAGTGAAAAAATAGGGTATGAGTCGACACATAGCCTTATACATCGACTCATACTGTTACCTAGGCCCCAAAACAGAAGGACGAAAGGTGCATGAGTCGACACATAACGCGTATGTGTCGACATAAACAGGTGCATGAGTCGACACATCCCATTATGCATCGACTCATACTGAGTTGGTTTCGTTTTATAGGAGCAAGGAAAGTTATGTGTCGATGCATAGCAGCATGTGTCGACACATAACAGTTTAAAATGCAATTTTTCCTTTATTTTGCACTGTTTTTACATTGTCTTCTCTATTATTCGATATGGTTATAATATTTAAGTTCCTACTTCATCCCCATTTGTAAATTGTACCCCCACTCCCCTAATGATGTAATAGTTTAGGATTTTAATTTTCTGCAACTTACCACTTTAATATAATTTATTTAGTAATTAGGGTGTGTATGGCAAGATAAAATCAACCGTTAGAAAACCCTACTCTCAAAGAAAAAAATGCATGCAATCAAACACACTTCACACATGCGCACCTTTAAGGTAATCTCGCTTTGTTGCCTCAGAAAATAGTCATGTCCCTCAAATACGAGCATTTTAGCAAAGACCCTCGATAAAAAGAGATCGTATTCCCTTGATGTTTCCTTCGATAAACGGTCTAGTCCCTTACGAAAAATTGCTAAAACGTCTCATAAGTTGCCTTCTATGACTATACGATTAACCCACGCCCTTCCCTTCACATTCAATGATGGGACTTCTTACCAATCAATGGTAAGATAGCAACATCTAAAGGAGGAGGAAAAGAACAAAGACTTTTTGAGTAGGTAAGACGCTCATAGTTGCTTGCTCACAAATAAAAACCATTTTCACACTCACACTTTCAAAACATCTTCAAAAAATAAAAATCTCTTTGAACTATTTTCAAAACCAACACTTTGTATACATTATTATAGAGACGAGAATCATTACAAAGTTTTCCGAAACAAAGGCGTTTTCAAAATACTTTCAAAAACCCACCACAAACACACTTCAAACAAAGCATTTTTCAAAGTGATCTAGCAAGCAACTAAGAGCCCGTAAGTAACTACAGATGAAAAAGGTGCTAACACCTTCCATTTTCATCACCTACCCCCCGAACTCAAGAAAAATATCTCGAAAGGTCTTTCTTGTTCTTTTCACCCTTTCCTTTATTGGATAAAAGAAAAGTCGGTGGTGACTCTTGCTATCCGTAACATTTACGATAAAACGCAAAAACACCCGAGTCAGTTTTCTCACCGTATGACAGTATCATATAAGTAGATTTGGAAGTGAGAGAGGACAAGAAAAAATAGGAAGAAGTGGTATCACCTGTGAAGCCAGTTGAAGAGAAAACTAAAACAATAATCAAGTTTCTATATCCATCTTGAGTGGCAAAGAAGGACACAAAATAGAAAGAGTTTGATAAATTTGTCAAATTGTTTAAAAAGATGGAGATCAACATACCGTTCTTTGAAGCACTCAAGAAGATGCCCTTGTACCAGAAATTT
This sequence comes from Vicia faba, assembly GCA_948472305.1. Lineage (NCBI taxonomy): Eukaryota > Viridiplantae > Streptophyta > Magnoliopsida > Fabales > Fabaceae > Vicia > Vicia faba. The sequence continues at coordinate 1,034,172,983 of OX451741.1, forward strand.
ATGAAAGATGTACTATCAAAAAAGAGACCAACAGAAAATGAACAGGTACCCGTGGATGAGAAATTGTGTGCAATCACACCCGAGAAAAAAATTCCTATAAAGCAGAATGATCTAGGGTCGGTTGAAATATCGTGCACAATAAAAGACATAACTTTCAAGAGGGTTTTGACTCTAGTGTGAGTTTAATTCCATTATCGATTTTCAAGAAGTTCATTATTGAGAAGATAAGCAGGAGTGGGACAAAATTGAAATTTGTTGATCACACCATCAAGCAGTCATATGGGATAGCTGAAGATGTATTAGTGGAAATTGACAATTTTGTTTTCCCAATTTTTTCACATCATGGACATACCTGAAGATAAAGAGACTCCTACCATTCTTGGTCGACCATTTATCCCGACTAGTCGATGCAATTTTGATATCGAGACAGGTAATCTGACACTGAAATCATTTGATGAGAATATAAACTAGAAGGTGTTGGAGATCAAGAAGCAAGGTGCAGGTGGAAAGAATAAATATTCAGTTAGAATGATCAAAGTAGAAGGAGAATATAACAGTTCAAAATCACTCCCAGAAGAAGTCTTCGGAAAAATCTCACAGGTGGCATCAATAAAAATTCCTAATCTCAGTCAAGAAGGAAAGAAGAGAAAGAAGAAGGAACATCAAGCTGAGAAGATGGAAGTTGGAAGTTGTTGGAAGCACAAATGGGTTGATAATTTTGATCTGAATGAGTTCTAGATTACGGAAGAGACAAGCAACAAGGTGTGGAAGAGGAAGTACCCCCATAAGGGGATGAATCGTCGAGCCATGCGACGTTAAATTAAGAGCTTCATGAGAGGCAACCCACGCTTCTAATAACTTAGTTTTTCTTTATGTTTTGTTTGGAGGTAATAAAAAGGGAGTCTTACTGGTGAAAGCTAGGAGGCAGCCACGTGTGTTGTATTACCCTCTGTGAGTCACCTTCTCGAGCTTGTTCTGAAACATTGGGGTCAATGTTTACTTCAAGTTTGGAGGGGTTTTATTTCTTTTCTTCTTTTCGAATTCTTTGTTAGTTCTATGTGAATTGCTATGTAAATCCCCGAGTTGAAGTCCTCCAAATTTGGCTGAAATTTTTGTTTTGATCAAGAACTTGGTTCTCATAGAGTTCGGGAATAGTATATAGAGACAAACGGATGGTTGTTCGAGGTAGGACGTTCATAATAATGTGACCGAGATACGAGTCTAACATTTATATTTGTACCATAGTACTTGAATCCTTAGAAGTATTCCTTGAGTAGTTTATCTTAATAGTCTGGCATAATATAGATTCACATGCATGTATGACTGGTTGAGAAATAAAGAAAGCTGGCACCAAATCATGAAAAGACGGTAAAAGGAAACTGGCTCGCTAAGTTGGGTATCCCTCACCATGTTATTCAGCCCAAAGGGGGTTGATCCCCAAACGTTGTCCATAAAGGATAATATATAAACTGAAAAGATTTGAAAATTTCATATGAAATTATAAAGGAGCAAAAGGCTCTTATTTGGTGCCTGAGCAAAAAAAAAATTCTTGATCAGTCTTGTGCATGTGATGATCATCAATAATTATCATTTCCTTAATTTGACTATCCGAATGAAAAAGGAGGAAAATCGTAAAAAGACTTAAGTACAAAGCATAGTTAGAGAGGTATCTGAAGAGGAAGCTCGAGATTAAAAGGGTCTTACACAAACTCTTCGTGTCATCTGAACATCAGACGAACTTCTTTTTGATAAATTTGAACGGATTTCCCACGTATGAGTACTGGGCTGCTGTGATTTTCATGAGTTCTTATAATGGTGCTTGAGACCAAGCAACAGTTTATGTTTGGGGGAGTTTGATCAGTGGTTTTTCCACCTTTATTTATAGTTGAATTTAGTTATAGTTTCTTTATTTTTTCAAGTGTTTTATTTCATTTTTCTATGTTTTATATCTTGGTTGTATATTTTTTTGTTTTCATGCCTAACGGAATAAAACCATGAAAATCAGTGTGAAAAGTACAAATTCGAAGTGTCAGAGGAAGTCTCAGAAACCAAGCTACAGGGTGCCTGACACGGGCCGTGTTAGGAGAGGATGCACTGCTTTGGGAGAGGAGGCAGAGGCTGACACGGGTGCCCGTGTCAGCTGACACGTCCCGTGTCAGAAGGTCTGGGCGAGAGCATGATTAGAAGTGAGAAATAGAGGCTGACACGGGTGTCTGTGTCTCATGACACGGCCTGTGTCGGCCAAGGCGCTAGGAATTCTAATTTTTGGAGTTTTAAGTGTCTTGGATCATTAAGGGTACTTTGGACATTTTTGCATTAATGACGGATGACCTAATACTATTAAAACCTATTTGTGAGAAGGAGACATGGACTTTTTTGCCACAGGAAGAATTGAGGACTGAAGATTGAAGACTACACCAGAGTTGGAGAGCGAAGACTTTTCATGAGCGGAAGCGATTGAAGATCAAAGTTCACCATCTATGTGTAATGTTGAATTTTTATTTAGAAATTACTTTGAACAATATGAGTAGTTAAACCCCCAATGCTAGGGGGTGTCCCTGGTTTGACTCTGTAAATGATTTTGATTCCTGAATTTCTTTAATACAATAGTCTTCTCTTTTCAATTTAGTTGTACAATGTTTTTAATGCTTTCTTGATCGGACAAATTAGGATTGATCTATGGTTAACAACCAGCTGGACTGCGGCTGTTAAGGTTTTTGTATGATTAGGCTATATTAGATACCACCTAGGACTAAAGATACCCTATAGTTCCCAGATTTAACCCTTGATAAAACAAAGGCTTAACTCCATCAGAAATCTCTAAGGACTTAGGATTTAGGATGAAGGTTCAAAGATTTTCCGACCAAGGACTTAAGGGAAGATAACCTAAAGGTATGGTAATTGAAGGAGATGAACTTGTTGAAGACATCAGAATTCAAGATAGTTACAGGGCAAACTATACACCTTACCTTAGCATGCTCCTCATATATGTGAAAAAGCTATTTTATGTTTCGTCTACTTGTTAAGTGACAATTCCAAAACCAAAACCCATATCTAGTTTTGTTTAATTGAACTACGAATTTAACTCGATAATTGCACGCAGTCCTTGAGATCGACATTTGGGGAATTTCCTTGTTATTACAAGGGGCAAAAATAGTACACTTGCTATTTTTCCAATCAGACTCCAACAAAGCTAACACCATAAACACTAGCGCACCATCTTTCACAAACTCATTTACTTACTTAGTAGACCATAACATATCATTATCCTCCATGGACTCTGGAAATGACATTATCATGTCGAAATAGTTAATATGGACATGGTTGAACTCCAACCAGTTCATACCAAAGATATCATCGAGTTTTCTCAATGGTAGACAGACTAGATCCATCCTAAAATTCTTACTAAAGATAGTCAACTGACAATTCAAGCAAACCTACGATGTCATTTCCGGAGCTAGAGCCAGAGTATCAACAACCACACTCCCATTCATAGAAGTCAATTAAAGGTTCAAACTCTTAGCACAATCCTCATAAATAAAATGAATGTGTCGCACCCGTGTCAATAATAGCAATCAAAGGCATAATATTAATAAAACACGTACGTCGAATCAATCTATCTTCATTGGTAGTCTCTAAACCAGACAAAGTGAAGTCCTTCCCTTTGGATTGGACCTTCTTTAGCTGCTGTAATACTAATATGGTCGTACTCTCCATAGTTAAAGCAATTTATCACGTTATTCATACAATCATCAACTTTATGACTCGTCTTCCCGCACTTGAAGTATTTTGTCTTAGGACTCTAACACTCATTAACACGATATCCCATGACACCACACTTGTAGCACTTGACAGGAGCGGGAGTCCCTACGCCTCTTGGATTATTCCCATATAAAGTCTTATGTTTCCCCTTGTCAACAAGAGTCATATATGACTTTCCTCGAAATCGTCCCTTCCCTTTCTTCTCACTAAGACTCTTCTAGTGACCAAACCAGGCTCTACTATCCTCATCAAAAATTCTGCACTTACTCACCAGTATAGGGAATTGGAGAATATATTGGTATCTAATACATTCTTAATCTATGGACGTAAGTCGTTCTCGAACTTAATGCATTTAGACCTCTCATCTGTTGCATTATTATAGTGTGGACAAAATTTCACCAGTTCTTTAAACCTAGTAGCATACTCAGCAGCAATCATATTTTCCTGCTTTAGGTCGAGGAAATCAATCTCTTTATTTCTGCGAACATCTTCTAGAAAGTACTTCTCTAAAAATTCAGATTTGAATGCATCCCAATGATCTCTGTACCTATAATTTCCATCCTCTAACGTGCATTATCCCACCAGCCGTCAACATCTTCTTCTAGCATATGAGTACCAAACTGTACCTTCTGAACTTCAGTACAAGTCATCACTCGGAAAATCTTCTCAATCCTTTTGATACATGCCTGCGCACCATCTGAACCTTGCTGGCCCTTAAAATTTGGCGGGTTGTTTCTCTAAAACTTCCCTAAAGGACATAACTCATCATTCTCTCTAGCATTCTGATTGCTCTATTAATTCTGAGTCATTGCTTGAGCCATCGATTCCGAAGCTTCAACAATTGAATCATCATTTCTTCCTCCAGCCACATTAGAAGAAATAAAACATCGACAGTGTCCATACACTAGTCGACTACTAGAGGAGAAACATTATAAAAACCTGGCCGGACGAACCGACCTACTATAATACCACTATGTAACACCCTAAAACCCCATGCTTAATGTTATTAAATAAATCATTTAGCAAACACATATTCACACTTAAGATGTTACTCGATATCAAACACATATGTTCTGTAACACATAATTTAAAATAAGACATTCAACATCTATCATCGCATGCTCACCTTCACTTAGGGTATCATTGCAGCAGAATTATAAAAATAAACATGCTTCACAAATCATATAAGTCTCAGAAAATACTTTATTAAAAACCAAACAAATACGGTAACAATCTCCCAAAACGACATAGTCAACTTAATGACGAGAGTGTAACATCCAACTCTCAAAATAACATAAAACATAATTAAAAACATCGTCTGCCCCGCACAGTGTTATAAACCAGAGCACATAATCTAAAACACAAAATAAAAGGAAAAGAAGAATGTCCTTGCCTCATCTTTCTGTTCTAAGCAGCTACTCAGTTACCTGCGCATATGTACTCTAAAGAGGAGCACATACCACAATAACAACAAAAAGTGAGAAATCATATCAATAAAATAAGTGGCACATACTGCAAGATAGAGTATAAAACATATACACATTCTACAAATAATTGCATGCATCATCACACAACACGTTCTCACACCCATCTAACCTATCACACACCAATCAACATTATGCATACAAATCAATTGTATAATGCAACTCAACTATGAAACTCGATGCATATGCATGTCGTACCAACTCAACATTTGGTTCTCTCAAGAACTTGATATTGGAGAGTGTGCTATTCAGTAATCATGATCAAGCGGACTTGAATAGTGCACGAGAGGCACTAGCTCTAGAATAGGAGTCTTTAAAGACTATCATTGAGGAGCGTGACAAGTCATATTTCTCTGAGGAGAAGCTTAAGGCTATGGATCTAGGTGCTTGGAGGTTGCAACATGATCTTTGGTGGTTTTGATGCTGACAACACCTTATGTTAAGCGACGTTTGGTTGAATTATTGAGTATCTTTGATCAAGCAACCTCTGATGACGGTGTCTATCAAATAAATTATATTAAGCCTCATCAAATAAAAGAAGTAAGTTCCCAGATAAAGTGATGAATCCATGGTGAATTTAGCAAGGGATCTTGAGATTTCAAGGTTGTGAAAAATATGAAATGTGAAAGCTCATATGATCCTGTATCTGAGTGATTAATATATTACAAATGTAAAAGAATATCTTCTAAGATAATAAAACAACTATCACCCACACACACTAAAATATTTTTGAAATTTCTCTGCTTTTATTAAATCATCTGAAAATGTTTTACGCAAGTAATTAATTGATTAATAACTTAAATAAACTTTTAGAATTGTGACTTTACACTAAACAATCAATCAATACACTGAGATTAATCAATTATCTCTTTTGTACCTCTTAATCGTTTGAGAAGACTTTGAATCGTTAAATGAACTCTTTGAAGTACCAACATGATCGAAATGCCTTATATATTTTAAGTATATATGCCTTTTACTTTATTAATTTTTTCCATTAGATAACATATCCAACTTATAAATATAAATGCTATAATAAGAGTCGATCATTCATAAATAACCCATGAGTTATTAACAAATATTTTAACCGACTTTATTCACTAAATTGTTATAACTTTCTCCATCAACTTTGTCTTCTTCCTTTCACATTCATTTCAGTTCCCCACTCTCATAAACCCATAAAAAGTACTCACATCTATAAATTACCATTTTGTGTACACAAATCAATTACAAACCAATGAGTTAAAATTAATATTAAAAAACAATGAATAAATGTTAGGGAACATTTTTTCGCCGCCTAAAAGTTTTAGGGAGCATTTTTCTGCTGGTTAAATATTTGAAGAAGCATTTTAGTTGAATGTTTGAAACTGAAAAAATAGAGGTGATAAAAAGATGGGGAGAAGAAAAATGGTAGAAAGTGAAAAAAATATTTTCTTGAATTTTTATTAGTATTAAACATTTCAATAACAACTTTTCTCTCTCACTTGTGTTCTAGATAAAAATAAAGATAATCTATGCTTTAAATCCCATTAATAAGATAACAACTTTATGAATAACTTTTTGTTGTCTTGCTTAGTTTATCCTTTGGGATTTTGAAAACTTAGGATTTTGAGTATTTAGACATGAAGACAAAGATAACCATATTGTACACCTAATTTGCCAAGGTTGCCATCCAATTTTTCCTCCTTTTTACTCACAAATTCAGTGTTACAAAATCAATATTCACAATAATTATCGTTTTAATAAATAAAATTCGTTTTAAATAATAATTATTTTTATTTATAATAATAATTGTTATTTTTTTAATTATGTCATTTATTTTTTATTTTAGACATTATTTTTAATAAATTAATAAAATTAATTTTATAAAAATATGATATCTTAATATTATTATATTCTTTAATTTATATACAAAAAATTTAAAAGACAATCATTTTAAAACAGAGGTAATATCTTATAAGAAATTGCACAACTCCAAGATTCTTCTATCTTTTCACAATTCTTACAAGCTAAGCTTTTCCACATTTGACAAATAATCAATGCATTTAAGAATACGGTGACAACTACTATTATATAATTTCATACCATATTTTTATTTGCCTCTATATATATTTTTTAAGGAATTTATTCCAAAAAAAGTTATATATAATTATCAACTGTAAATAAAATATTAATTAAATGATATTTTATATGTCATAAAAAATAGAATTATTTTTTCATAAATGTCCTATTATATTATCTTCAGCAACACAAACCCATTTATGCATGGATCTATAAATAAATAAATTTCACAAGATACATATATATAATCAAAATATGTTTCTCCAAACATAATTAAATTAACAAACAGCAACAACATAAACCAGAATTCTTCAAACGTTAGGATGTTTTATGATTCTCTGCAGCACAACGGTTCTTGCTCTCCTAATGTCCCTGCTACAAACATCAGCTTGAACTCCTAAATCTTCAACATTCTTCATAAACACACCAAGCTTCTTCTTTATCTCCTCAATTCCAATCTTCACAGCTTCTTCTTCAATTGCAAAATCAAGATTATGCAACAAAGATTCAATCTCGGTTTCAAGCCGGTCGATAAGTACTCGAATATTGTCCAAGTCTTTAATAGCTACATAAGTACCAGCCTGCATTGAACCAATAACTTCTTTCTGTCCTTTCAATGCATTCTCATAGTTTCTCCAAAGTGAATCAATCCATTTCCCCATCGATCCGATAGGGATGGCTGTTGCTGCGGCTAACGCCGCAGCAACAGTTGGAGCTGCAATAGCTGCTGCCACAACGGAACATATCAAAACAGCTGCAAATGTTGCCACAAATATCATACTTGAAACCTTCCTCCATGAATGAATGCTTTTCAGCTTCTTATCAAGCTTGTTCTTTCTCACTTGAAGCTTCTCAAGCATTAAAATCTGTTGTCTATAAACAGATTGAAAGATAAGGAAAAACTCTTCTGTGAAAGGATCACCAGCCGTTTTGAAATTCTTCAATTCTTGTAATGTTCTTACATAGCATTTCTCTCCAGATTCGGATTCTTCTTCGAAGCGTTGAATCGCTAATAGAATAAGCAATTGGCTATCTCTAGCTCGTTTTAAACACTTTTCCAATGCAGTGCAGAAATCCAATGTTTGTAAACTGTTTTCAAAATATTCTTCCACTAACTCAAACAGTTCCTCACTTTTCCATATGTCTTTCTTGCACTCCAAGATTACTTTCACAACTTCCTGATTCATCTCAAGGAGACATTCTGTGATTTGTTTTAGTGAATCAAACGAAAGAGCGCGAACTTGGACGCCAGAAGCTAGAGTATTGATGACTTGATTTGTTCTCGTTTGAAGAGTTGAATCAAATGTCTGCAAATCTATGTCTACCTTGCATGCCGCTTCGTAGGAACTGAGTTCAGTTTTGTAGTGCAATTCAGTAGTCGTAAAATTCACCGCAGATGAAGTTTCTGGAGTCTTCTTGCTCACATGACTCCCCATTATAACTTGAATTGAAAAATGATCTAAAAAACACAGCGGAATCAATTATATATGAGAACAAACAAGTGAAACAAAAGAGACAATAGAGATTTAAGAAAAGTTCAAACCGTTGAGAGAGACGGAAAACGATAATGAATCCAAGACAGTGACAATGATGAAAGTATATAATGTTTCTAAAAAAGGTGATGAAAGAAAGTGTGGTGGAAGATGAATGCAGAATCTTAAAGAGAGTTAAAGGTATTAAGAAGCAAGAAAACTATATAGTTAATAATTGCTTGCACGCATGAAGAAAAATAGGATGAAAATGAAGAAAAGAAGCAAAGCAATAACACTTGTTATGGCACTGAGTTTGAAAGGGGGAAGCAACAGAGAAAATGAGATAGAAGCAACAAAAGAAGCGCAAGATTCGGGTTATATTTATAAGTTGTTAACAACACAACACAAGTCAGAAGATAGATTAATATTATTAATATAAATGTGAGCTTAATTGTTCAACAAGTTACTAAAGGGAATGAATGGATTTACTATACCTTAACACGCTGTGCTTGCAACAGCTGTAGTATTTTTTTACGCCTAAATTATAGAAAGTAGTTGTCATATATTTTTGGGCTCCATATGAATTTATGGCCACATCATAATTTAACTGGTTGTTAATACTCCCTTGGGCCCCACTCTAAATGTTTGTTGACCTTGTACTTTTTTTTTGGATTGATATTAAGATAAGACTGAATGACAAAAGTTTTTGGACACATCACTCCTTATTTTGTCAAATAATAACAATAATAGTAATTAAAAAATAAAATTATTATTATCATTATTATTATTATCATTATTATTATTATTATTATTATTATTATCATTATTATCATTATAATTATTATCATTATTATTATCATTGTTATTATCATTATTATCATTATCATTATCATTATTATTATTATTGTTATTATTATTATTATCATTATCATTGTTATTATTATTATTATTATTATTGTTATTCTTATTATTATTATTATAATTATTATTATTATTATTATTATTATTATTATTATTATTATTATTATTATTATTATTATTATTGTTATTACTGTTATTATTATTATTATTGTTATTATTATTATTATTATTACTGTTATTATTACTGTTATTATTATTATTATTATTATTATTATTATTAAAATTATTATTACTGTTATTATTACTGTTATTATTATTATTACTGTTATTATTATTATTACTGTTATTCTTATTATTATTATTACTGTTACTATTATTATTATTATTATTATTATTATTATTATTATTATTATTGTTGTTATTATTTTTTTTATTATTGTTATTATTATTGTTATTATTATTATTGTTATTATTATTGTTATTATTATTATTGTTGTTGTTATTATTATTATTATTGTTATTATTGTTGTTATTGTTATTATTGTTCTTATTTTTGTTATTATTGTTATTATTTTTGTTATTATTGTTATTATTATTATTGTTATTATTGTTATTGTTATTATTATTGTTATTATTTTTATTATTATTATTATTATTATTATTATTATTATTGTTATTATTATTGTTATTGTTATTATTGTTATTATTTTTATTATTGTTATTATTAATATTGTTATTATTGTTATTATTACTAATACTGAATGACAAAATTTTAGATATATTACTCCTTATTTTGTCAAATAATAACAATAATAATAATTAAAAAATAAAACTATTATTATTATTATAATTATAATAATTATAATAATAATAATTATTCTCATTATAATTATTATTATTATTATTTAAACCTTTTTATCAGACTAAATGGATCAAATAAATTGAAAGCAGTCAAATAATAAATAAAATATGATTAAAAATAGTATATATAATAATTAATAAAATAATATGAAATTTACAAAAATTCTATTCATGATATATGATAATATATAATAAATTTTAATATTGAATTAACATAATCAAACATTATGTATTTTTAATAAATTATTAAATAAATAATATATAATGTAAAATTTACAGAAATACTATTCATAACAGATGGTAATATATAATAAATCTTAATATAGAATAATATAAAAAATTATTTATTTTTAATATATATATATATATATATATATATATATATTGGACAAAAGAATATGATGCTTATTTTCATCTATTTTTTATATGAAAAACATTCTATTATTTATTTTTGAAACCAAACATTTATTTGCTTTTCCTCTTCAATCATTTGAATTTAAGACATTATTTTAATCAAGTCAAATGAATAAATTTTTAAAAATAAAAGTATAACTAAAATATGTAATTAAAAACAAATTTCCAATTGATAGTAAATTAAAAGGATAGACACAAAAAATAAAGCTTATATTTTTTAATTATTAAATATAAAAAAGAATTTTTTATTTATTTTTATTAAAATATTACATTTATTTTTTATAATAATTTAGTAAATCGGAGTGAATAAAATACTTTATATATGTCATAAAAAAAACGGTGTGCTTCCTTTTTATTTTATTCTTTTTAAAAAAGATTTCTTATTATTTTTTATTCTCTCGTTGTTTTCGTAAGAATAAGATTGGTTATGCATTTGGCTTTGAGGTTTGATGATAATTTTATATAGTATTTTAGAGAACAATTGTATACATTAATAGTTTTTGTCTAGTGTGTAGTTATTGTTAAACAGGTTCTGGCTTTGGTAGAAGACGTGTGACATCATCAGGTTCTGAATTCAACACTCTGGAAGAATACCTATGGTGTGTTATAAAGACAAGTCAAGATTCTTGAATGCTTCTTCAGCAACGATTCTAAGGAACGCTAGTACAAGAGCTTCTGATCGTGACTTTACAAGGAAACTTTAAAGGTCTTCTAAAGTATTACTACTGTTGTCCCAAGTTTTGAAGATGTTGAAGACAAGGTTCTGCTGAACAAGTTCTGAAGATCTGGAGACATTACTTCTGAGGATCAAGAACTAAAGACTCTGAAGACAGGGTTTTGCTGAACAAATTCTGAAGACTCCAAAGACTTATGTTATGAAGATTCAAAGTTCTAATCCTTTTATAACATGCTTCATCAACATACATCAGAAGCCTCTGAAAAAATAGAAGATAAAATCAATACTAGTTTGCGTGAGATGGTGAGTATAAAAGTACAAAGTACACTGACCACTACTTTGCTAGGGTGCGTAAGGACATTCCTTTTGTACTATATTGTCTACCATTTCAACCATGACCGTTGGAGATAAAACAATTGGTTTTATGTTTCTTATTCTACCCTCCAATGGATCTCTTTTTCAGCTATAAAAAGAGGACCGGGAAGAATTGGAACTTAACACTTACTGTTCTAGAAAACTACACTAAAATGTTGCACAAACTCTTTTGAGATATTCATTGTTTAGTTTTGTAAATTAGCAAGGAACTTTTATTTATATCTTGCTATCAACACTTTTAAGTTATTATACTTAAATATTATGTAATTTGCTTGTTAGAAGCATCTATATATACACATCTTTGTAATCAACGGTTGTTGATATGTTTCTTGAGAGTCTAGGTGTAGTCAGAATTCTCAAGAAGACTTTGGTTGCGGTCATTGTGGATTGGTAATAAGGATCGACAAATTTGCTGTGGTTGTCAACAGGGTTGATCAGGCTGTTTGTGATTGTATGTAATCGGTGGTGTCGTAACCGGTAAAAAATAAGAGAGTCGCCACCATAACTACTTTTTGTCCTAAGGACGGGAAAAGAACGAAAAATCCTAATTGTTTCAGAAATTAATAGATTCGCGAGTTAATTAGATAAATGAAATGTGTTAGGCACCCTTTATCTCCCTTGTACTCAAGGAGATCATTTTTAGATCTAGGACTTGGATGAAATTACTTCTTTATTTAATCATATTATCATATATAAAACAAGAGAATATTTAGTTTTCTAGTTAGTGAATTTGCCTTGGTTTTTCAACTGTATGCCTACGTATCCTCTTGCGAAGAAATCAGAGTCCTTCGTAATTCGAAGTGTTTGGTTAGTATTTTTTATAGAATTGTATTAAGTTTCTTTCGAATGATTTGAACCTGCATGAGTTTGAAAGTTGAAGATGGTAGGTGAAGTTTTGTATTCATTGTAGAAAGCAACTGGACAATCGTTTATTGAAAATATCTTGGATTTAATTATGTTAGTGAAAAATGTTTTTGGTTGGTTAGCTATTTTAAGTTTGGTTGATTGATTAATAAAGAGTTGATCTTTATTAGATTAAATCGTGTGGAGCAAAGAAATTGATTTGTTGATAAAAAGTTGATTTTTATTAAAATTAAATCGAGCGACGCGAAGAAATTGATTTGATGTGTTGAAAGAATTTAAATATTTTGATTTGAATAGTTAACTAATAAGGCGTTGAGCTAACCAATCAATTATTCAAAGATTTGATGGATGTAGAATTCACTCTTCCTATTATTTATAAAAATATTAAAATTAGTTTAATTTGTAAAAAGTTTGATTTTATGCAAGGTTAACAATTATTTACAAGCTAGTGTGAAACTTCTTTAAATTTAATCAAGAGACTTATGCCACGTACAAAAAAATAAAGACATATTTTTGTATCTTCTCAGTATCAACCTAAATTAGTAACCTAAACCTAATAAATTAATCTAAGTAACTAATTTGCTAAATAACTAACCAAAGTTAAATTGTCTTAGTCAAGCTAAAAACCTAACGAAAAAGGGATATATCTTTGTTTTATTTTTTTTAATTCTATAACCTACATAAAACTAATTAAATAAGAAGTTAATTATAATAGATAATTGGATTGGAGTTGCAAAAGAGAATTATGGAGTATGAACCTAATAAAATAGTAGAAACTTAATTAGGCCTAAAGCCCAGTATAATACCAAGCTAGCCCTAATTTTTAACAACATTAATAAGTAATAATATTTCATCCGTTCCTTTTTAATTGATGTTTTAGTCAAAAGCTCTCCAACTAAGATACATGAATTGCTATAATTTTTTTTCCATTCTACCCTCATTCTCTTTTCAAATAAAACTCATTAAATTATTTAATTCAAATAATTAATTCCATATTTTGGGGCACACAACTCTCTCTCTTCCGTAACTACTCCTAAATTTTTGGAATTAATCTTGCATGCTATAAGAATATGTACTGATGTTTCATTAAATATTTACTTTTACTATAAAAATATTTATTGCTTATTGTTTCAATGAATGGCTAAAGGAAAACTTAAGTTTTCCACCGTAAAAATACTTATTCCCTCCAATTATTTTAATAAAAACGTAAGTTTCCCACCATAAAATTAAAAGCAATGATGAGGTTGAACCAATAATAAAAGGAGTAGTATATATAATATGGTTTCATATTATAAGTTCAAAATATTTACATCTCATCAAATATGGCTTTAGAGGAGGTTGAAGCAACTAATGACATTGATGAGTCCTATGAAGATAATTTACAAGAGGAGGTTGAAGGAAACAATGACATTGGTATATTTTTTATTTCATGTGTGTTTGTTTTTTATGTGGTGGTTTCTATACTTAAATTCACAGTGATATTTCATGTGTGTTTATTTTTTATGTGGTTGTTTCTAGTAATTTTATTATTTTTTTTAAAAAAATTATAGTGTATGTTGCAGAAAATTTTGAAGCAGAATCTAGAGAAAGAAAGAAATTAAGAGTCTTAAGCAATGAAGAACGCATGTCTATTTATCATGAGCTACTACAAAAAAGCGTTGATGGACAATTACGTAAAGGAGCTACAAATGAGGTGGCTTCATCAAATTCGGTTCCTATAAGAACTGTTCAACGTATTTGGAAAAGAGCAAAAGAAAGTGAAACGCGTGATGTCTCTCATAGGAAGATAAAAAATTGTGGACGTACGAGAATTTCAATTGATGAGAATCAAATTCGTGAACTTCCTTTCAGTCAAAGAACAAACATTCGATCTTTAGCTTTTGGGTTGAAAACCAATCCAACATCGGTGTTCAGGCTTATAAAATCAGGGCTTATACGGCGTAATTCAAATGCCATAAAACCATTATTAAAAGAAGAAAACAAAATATCTAGGCTGGAATTTTGTTTATCAATGCTTGAAGGTACACCACATGATCCAATGTTTAAAAGCATGCACAATATTATTCATATTGATGAAAAATGGTTTTATATGACTAAAAAATCCGAGAAGTATTATTTGCTCCCAGATGAAGATGAGCCATATCGAACATGTAAGAGCAAAAATTTCATTGCCAAAGTTATGTTCTTAGTTGCTCAAACTCGGCCACGATTTGACGCAGGAGAAAATGAAACTTTTTCGGGTAAAATTGGTGTTTTCCCGTTTGTTACCCATGAACCGGCTCAAAGGTCAAGTATTAACAGAGTTGCAGGAACAATGGTAACAAAAGCAATAACTTCGGTTAAGAGAGATGTGGTAAGATCATTCCTTATTGACAAAGTCCTACCGGCTATAAGAGAAAAATGGCCAAGAGATGACTTGAAGTCAATAATATTTATTCAGCAGGATAACGCAAGGACACATATAAACCATAATGATCCTTTATTCTGTGAGGCTGCTACCAAGGATGGGTTTGATATTCGTTTAATGTGTCAGCCTGCAAACTCTCCAGATTTAAATATCTTAGATCTTGGGTTTTTCTCGGCTATACAATCATTGCAATACAAGGAAGCACCAAAAACTATTGATCAACTTATCGATGCAGTGGTGAAGTCATTTGAAAATTTTCCTTCAATTATGTCCAATCGTATATTTGTATCATTGCAATTATGCATGGTAGAGATCATGAAAGTGACAGGTTCCAATAAATATAAAATTCCTCATATAAATAAGGAAAGGCTGGAAAGAATAGGACAACTACCAATTCAAATTAAGTGTGATCCAATATTAATACAAGAAGTCAAGAATTACTTAAACATGGAGTAACACTTATTGTAAGTGGGAGTAGTCACATTTGAGATTTTCAAATAGAGTTTTTTTTTTAAGTTTATGGATTGTACTCCTAAAATTTAGTTTATGGAGTAACAAATTTAGTTACAGTAACTTTTGCCATAAATATAGTTTATGGATGTAGTCACTTTTATTATATGTATTGTGCGTGAGAATTAAGTTTATATTTTCCTAAATTTTTGCCATAAAAAGTTACAGTAACTTCCTAAACTTTAGCAAATCTCTTGCACGTAACTTCCTAAACTTTTGCCATGATTTTTTTTAATGTATCAATAAAAAAACAATAAGAATGAACTTAAGAAATGCATTCCTAAATTGTAGCAATAACAAGGAATTCTTCTCCATACTTATTTTATAAAAAAAAATACCAATAATAAGGACTTCTTAAATAACAACTCCTACAACTTATGCACTTAAGCCAAATCTAAAATGAGATACTCCATACTTAGTCCACAAATATTTTTCAGTAAAATTTTGGAAGAAGTTTTTTTATCATCTTTTTTATCACAGGTCGAAACTCAGTATGGTGGGAAGATTCTTCTCCGTTTTTTTCTCCTTCTTCTTCTTCGTCTTCTTCAGGAAATTTGTTCAAATCAAATTCATAATCTGCCTCTTCATTTAAATCAAAATCCAGTACAACTCTTGATAATACTTCTTCTTCTTCGTTGTCATCTTGTTCTTGAATCTTGTCAAAAGAGTCTTCCACGATTTCCCCTTCTTCTTGCTCCAATGACTCTTCCACTCTTTCTTCTTTTTGAAGATCCATGGAGTCTTTTGTTGTTCCACCACAACTCTTTTGTTTTGTACGGGATAATTTAAACAATGGTACTAATCCTTTTTATAGAATTATTAGTCTTCAATTGAAAAATTTGTTCCTTTGACAAAATTTAATGCTAAACATTTTTCTATGTAATATTGGAATATAATTTGAAGTGAGTGTGATGTGAGTTATTACATATATTAAATTTTCATGGGAATAGGAATACGTATTAAGAAAGAGAATTTTATGGAAAATGTGAAGTGAGTTATTACATATATTAAGAAAGGAAAATTTTATAAAATATAAAGTGGACTTATTTAAAAAGTAAGGGTATAATTGGTAAATTGTAACCTTAAAACATCAAAACGACACTTAAATAGGAACAAAAAAAAACTTCTAAAACGACACTTAAAAAGAAACGGAGGGAGTAATAATTAAAAAAATGGAAGAGAAAGAAGCTACATTAATAAGTAATAATAATTATAAAAAAAAATGGAAGAAAAAGAAGCTAACGGGGAAGGTGTCGGTTTCTTGAGCTTGTCAAAATTAAAATGAATAGGAGAAAATAAATAATAATTTTGACCTTTTAAATGTCGATGCTTGTGGCAATTATTTTAAAAACATAATAAGAGAAAAAACCAAAAAATGACTAGCATATTAAGACCTGAAATAAAAAATAGATCTCTCTCTTTATCATATCTTTACCTTCTTTCCATCTCCTTCTCTTACAAATATATACCACTCAAACAAAATCAACGATCAACACATAAATAATCACAATCGGAAGGAAGCAAAAGGAAAAAGAACATAATCGAAATTTCAATTCGACGTTGTGGATGCATGGATGACAGAGGCGGCTTTGTGCGGTGGAGGTTTGGGCGTGAGCATCAAATGTTAGTGCGGTTGAAGATTTGGATTGCGTCCGCCAGTGAGGAACTCATGAGTGTTATGTTGCATGAATCGTGGACGGCGTGGGTTGGAGATGGCCAAAGTCGTGGAGATAAATTTCGAGCAGAGGGGCTGGAGCAAATCGGAGGGACGACATCACAGAGGGCGGTGGTTGAGATACTGTTGATAATAGGTGGTGGTGCTGCTAAACTAAAGAGATTTATAAAACCAATTTGAAAAATTATTTGACTCTAGAAAATAAGACGTGCAAATTTGGGGTATGACAGATGGATTATAGTGGATTAAGTCCTTGTGGATAAAGCAAATCACCTTACAGGTGGACTGGAGTAACTTAGTTAACAATGAACCAAGATAAAAATAATTGTATTCATTTATTTTTATTCACTTTTTAGCTTTTGTGTTTGAGTTGCGAAAAGTTTTTAGTTAGTGCAACCCAGTTCAAACCCCCTTTATGGTGTTTCTCGAACCTTCAATTGGTATCAGAGTCTGGTTCTGATATTGATTATTATCAAGCACTTAACCGTGTCAGATAAAGATCCCGTTGAGTTTTAGAAACACTATGATTGATCCTACACCGCCACCACGACTCTAATTTCAAATGATAAAGATAGCTACAATGCTAAACTTCTCATTTTTTATGGTGAAAAGTTTAAATATTGGAAAGGATAGACTAGAAAGTTTCTTTCTAGGTCATGATGTTGATCTTTTGGATATGGTAGTGGATGGCTACGATCCTCCCACAAATACTATTGGAAATAAGTTTGGAAGAAGAGCTATGAGTGGTCAACAAAAAAAGGATTGTAAGAATTATCATAAAGCAAGAATATCTTGTTGAATGTTATTTCTTATACTGAGTATGAGAAGATCACAAATAGATACTTAGTTAAGTTTATATTTGACTCTCTCAGAATGACTCATGAAGAAAATAATCAAGTCAAGGAGACCAAGGCTCCGACCTTGATTCAGAAGTATGAAGCCTTCAAGATGGAGGACGATGAAACAATTGAGACTATGTTCTCAAGGTTTCAAATCTTAGTTGTAGGACTGAGAGTTCTGAACAAAGGATATTCAATGTCAAATCACGTGAAGAAGATTATCAAAACCTTGGCATCCAAATGAAGGCCTATGATAACTGCACTTAAGCTTGCAAAGGATCTGAACTCAAAATTATCAATTTCCATCAATACATCTTCAACTATCTCATATGACTGCTTGATGGTGTGATCATCAAATTTTAATTTTATCCCACTCTCGCTTGTATTTTCAATACCAAGCTTTTTGAAGATAGACAAGGGAATTAAGCTCACACTAGAACTAGAATCAATTAGAACCCTCTTGAATGTTCTGTCTTTTGTAGTGCATTGTATTGCAACTGATCCACGATCCTTTTCTTGATTTGGATTCTCCTCTCTGGCGAGATTTCATACAATTTCTTATCACCAGATATCAATCCATCTCTTATTGGTCTCTTTTTAGATAGTACCCTTCATGAATTTTTGGTACATGAGTATTTTCTCGAGAGCTTCAAAGAACGACATGTTGATTTCTAACTTTTTGAACACTGTGACAAATTTCTCAAAGTCTTTCTCTTTTGGGTCCTCCTTTGCTACTCGAGAGGGATACGCCAACTTAATCATCAGTTTAGCCTCCTTTTTAATTTTTCTCCAGTTGGCTTCACGTGTGGTTAACTTCTTCCAGCTTTTTCTTATTTTCTCTCACTTCCAGATCTACCTCTATGACATAGTGATCATCTGATACCTTCTCTTCTTCACCTTATGACTTCTTGTTGTGACAACATTAACATTCTCATGACTTTTCTGATTACCTTGTGCTTGCAGAGATAGCTAATGTGCTATTTGTCCCACTTGAACTTCCAAATTCTTGATTGAAGTTTTGGTGTTGCCGTGGTTTCTCCTTGTCTCTTCTTGAAATTGAGAATTGTAGGCAGCCATCTTTTCAATAGCTACTTCCCACTTTGCCTTATGAGGAGCTTGTTGTTGTTGTTCTTTTCAGGAGAAGTTTGGATGATTCTTCCACCCTGAATTATAGGTGTTTGAATACGAATTATTCTGCTTCAAGAACTTGATCTATTCGTTTTTTTGTGGAGTTGCAAGACAATGCATAATAATGTGTGGTCCACTACAAATTTCACAAATAACATTTTGTGCCTACTGAACCTGAGCTACCTATTTAGTACCTATGTTCATATCCTTCAGCTTTTTCTCTACTTTTGCAGTAATTTTCTCTTTAATTATGATTTGTTTGTTG
This sequence comes from Vicia faba, assembly GCA_948472305.1. Taxonomy (NCBI): domain Eukaryota; kingdom Viridiplantae; phylum Streptophyta; class Magnoliopsida; order Fabales; family Fabaceae; genus Vicia; species Vicia faba. Next base: position 1,034,192,634 of record OX451741.1, read on the forward strand.
GTTTCCAACTTCAAATCAATCACTCCCTTTGGTTTACTTACAACCCTATCATACAACTCCAAATGCTCGTTTGCAGCAATTGCTTCAATTATCTTCTTAATATCAGTGGCTGTTGAAAAATTAGATGAGCCACCAGCTGTTGTGTCAATTAACTGCTTAGTCTTGATTCTTAGACCATTAACAAACATATGCATATGTTCAGTTTGATCTAGATTATAAGTAAGACAAGTCACTAGAATTCTTTTGAATCTTTGATAAGCATCTCCTAGTGACTCACCCTCTTTCTGCTTGAAGTTGAGGGTTTCATACCTTTTTTCATGAAAAATGATGCTGGTAAGTACTCATTCAAGAAAGAATTTTCCATCTCTTCCCAAGAAGTAATACTACCAATCGGCAATGAATAAAACCACTCTTCAGCTTCATCTGCTAAAGTGAACGGAAATATTCTCAACTTCTTCGCTTCATCGGTGTGACCTGATATCAATCTTCAACGTTATGGTCATGGTCAGAAACCTTTGTAAGTGCTTATTAGTGTCTTTATATACCCTTCCAGAGAATGACATCCTCTCGAGTTGAGTGATCGTGCTCGGATGCAGTTGAAAATTTGGCACATTCACCGGTTGGTCATAATTATCAATCTATCAGCCGGTACATTTGTCCCACCATAGTCACCAAGGAGCCTCTCAGGTGTTGGTGGATTTTATCCCATTGGTATTTCCTTTTATGATTCCAACTCTGACTCTATATGAACTGAATGGTCTTCGTCAGAGGTCAGTCTGGCTAATCGAGCTTGTCTACGCCTGGCGTGAAATGCTTTTTCGATTTTTGCATCAAAAATAAATTCAGCTGAGGGCTTTCCTCTTATACAAAGATTAGACAAAAAATCAGTAATAACAAAAATATAAAAATAACAAAATAAAATTTTAGTTACAAAGAAACAAAATTCTAATTAAACTCAAATTAAACTCTATATTTTGGTAGTCCCCAGTGACGACGCCAAAAACTTTATCGGAAAAATAGCAAGTGTACTAATTTTCCAATGTAGTAATAATGGGAAATCCCAAAGTATCAATCTTAGGGACCGCGTATAAGTATCAATTTCAATTCTTGGTTCAATTAAACAAAAACTTAACTTGGGGTTTTGTTTGGAAATTGTCACTTAATGATAAGTGAAATGAAGCAGAAATATAAATTGGCTTTTTCACAGATATGAGGAACATGATAGGGTAAAGTGTATAATTTTCCCTATAATAACCTTGAATCCTGATTTCTTCAACAAGTTCAAAATACTCAATTACCAGATCTTTAGTTTATTTTCCCCTAAGTCCTTAGTGGGAAAACCGTTGAACATTCATCCTAAATCTTAAGTCCGTAGAGAATTATGATGAAATCAAACCTTTGTTTTATCAAGATTTAACTGGTAACTATAGGATATACCTAGTCCTAGGTGATATCTACTATATTCTAATAGTACAAAAACCTTAACAAACTCAATCCAACTAATTGTTAACTGTAAATCGATCCTTGTTGGTCCGACAAAGAAAGGAATAAAAACCTTGTACGATCAAATTGAATATGAAAAATAAATAAATTGTTGAAACTAGGAATTCAAAGTCACCAAGGAGTACAAGTGCATAAATAAAATTTGATAATGTACTTCATTATAGCAAATAGACTACTTCGAAAATTCGAATATGTGAACATCAGGCACATTCCTAGACTGAAGAGCCAGAAGCCAATGACCTGGCCCAAAATGCCTCAGGATACAAAGTATCAAAAGAAAATTTGAAGGATTTGATTGAAGTTTGAGGAAAAGTATTGGCTACCAAACTCTTTCCATCAGATTTAGAAAACTCAAGTTTGGGATATGCAAGCGAAGAAAGTTTCGAAGTATTGGCCATTAATAGTTTATCAGATACAGATTGGAGGAGTCCGATAATAGAGTACTTGAAAAATCCAACAACATGTAGAAATAAAAGTTAAGTATCGTGCGCCTAGCTATGTTTTAATGGGCAATGAACTATTCAAGAAAACACCAGAAGGAATCTTACTCAAATGTTTAGGAGAAAGTGAAGCCTACTTGGCATTATTGAATGTGCACGGTGGGGCGTGTAGAGCACATCAAGCAGGTCACAAGATGAAATTGCTTTTGTTTCTACATGGCATATATTGGCCACCATATTAAAAGACTGTATAGAATTTGCTAAGGGATGCCAAGAATGCCAAATTCATGGAGGCATTCAACATGCTTTTATAAGTGAGCTGTATTCCATAATCAAACCATGGCCCTTCTAAGGTTGGGCACTGGATTTAGTTGGAGAAATTCGACCAGCCTCATCCAAAGGTCAGAGGTACATTTTAGTGGGAATCCATTATTTTACAAAATAGATTGAGGTAATACCTTTGGTGAATGTTGACCAAGAAACTGCTATTGAATTCATCCAAATACATATAATTATAGGTTTGGGATCCCAGAGACCATTACAACTGATCAAGGATCAGTCTTCACTGGTCGAAAGATGCAGGAATTTGCCAAAGAAGTGGGGTTCAAATTATTAACTTCTACACCTTATTATGCCCAGTCAAATGGACAAGTTGAGGCTGCAAACAAAGTAAGTATTGGATTAATAAAAAGACATGTGGGAAGAAATCAAAAAAATTGGCACAAGACTTTGGGTCAAGATTTATAGGCTTGTTGAACGTCTCCCAAAGAAGCAACCAATACTATGCCATTTAGTTTGACCTTTGGGCATGACGCAGTTCTTCCAGTAGAAATATATTTGCAGTCAGTAAGAATCCAGAGGCAAAATGAAATCCCCTTAGACTATTATTGGGAAATGATGATGAACGAACTAGTTGACTTGGATGAAGAATGTTTGCATGCTTTGCAAATTCTAAGGAGACAAAAAGATAGAGTAGATAAAGCTTACAATAAAAGAGTCAAGGGCAAAGTATTTTCAATTTAATATTTGGTTTGGAAGGTAATACTACCAATGGGTCGAAAGAATAAGTTATTAAGAAAATGGTCCCCACATTGGAAATGACCCTTTCGAATCATTCAAACATTTTCAAACAACGCCTACGAAATAGAAGAATTGGCAGAAAATAGAAGAATACTGAAGATAAATGGAAAGTACTTAAAGAAGTATAAATCTATGCTTCAGGAATTAAATATTATCACAAAATAATAAAACGAAAATAGAAAATCCAACATGGTGTTACCATAAAATGCCAAAATGGCTCTATTTCAAAGTTGCAATTCAAAAGTACATAAGAAGCGGAAGTAACAATACTATAAAGGTTAAGAAATTAAAAATGAAACTTGGTGTTTATTCTGTCATATTTGGTTTTCGCCAACTTTAACCTATATTCAACTGAGGTTTGAACAACTAGAAGATCAAAAACTTCTTCCCCTAGTTTTTCAGCCTTGTCAACATGTTGGACGCTTTGTGCAATCTCCTTATCGATTTTAGTGCGATCTATCTTCTTGATTTCTTGCTCAAGAGCCTCTACTAGAGAGATCTTCTCTTGAAATTGTTGGTGGAGGTTTCAAGAGCTTTCACCCATTCAGCCGCTTGAATAGCTTGCTTATCTTGAAGCTTCGACTTAGCATCTCATTCCTGATTGAAGTCTGCGCTGATCTGGTCAATCGAAGTTCTATCAAGTTTTCAACAATCTCAGGTGGACAAGTGACTATGTTGAATTGGTTTATTATTTACTTCAGTCTATAGCAGACAGTGACGTCGTTCGTCAAAGTAGAAAACAAATTATCTTCGAAGATTTTTTTCTTTAGCCTTTTGAAAAATCTGCTCAAATGTTTCAACATTTGAGCCTCCACTTGAAGTATTCGAAGGGCTGGTGTAACCTTTGTCTGAGGGAGGTCCTCTTTTAGTCACCATCAACTTCACATATTCAAGAGGATTGTTTTTATTCAAAGCCTCCATTTCTTCTTGAGAGGGGTTTGGTTGAGCATTGTCATACCCTAATTTTTGACCTAAGATCCCATCTTCATTTGCATTTTTTGTTATATACATCAAGGTCACAAAATATGGTACAAGGTCACAAAATATGGTAGGTTTCAAACATTTCACCTTCGAGCATTGCCTGTGCAGAGATTATCGAGTGTTGTGAGCATTTCATCTTATGCATGAATAACTTCTAATCAAGCATAAAGTGTATTTTTTGTTTTATTTGATTTCATGTGCAGAAAACAGGTCTAAATCAAGAGCATCGGACACCACACCTCAATTAGGGTTTTGAGCCCCTCATGCCAGAAGTACAGGTAATCATTGATTCTCAAAGGTTGATTCATCAAGAGAGATGTGTGTTTATTTCCATGCTCTGTTTCAACAGATGGTCTCAAGCGTCTCCGAAATTCAAACAAAAAAACTCAAGGTTCCATGATCACTGGTTTACATGTGTTTCACTTTTCCTTGAAATACGAGAAAAGAACAAGATATGCAAGTCAATTCCAAACACTTCGACCGAAAGTCATCAACAAATTTTCTTTAAGAGTTAAAGACAATTGTGTTTAGAAAGCCATGAAAAGCCTTTATGGGACGTCTGTCATGATTTAAGAGTTTCTGGATCTCTAAGTTCAGTTCACTGTGCCAATTTCTCAATGCGATAATATTTCTCCTCAAATCCCTCTTCTAGTGATCATTCGAAGCTTTTAAGCATGGTTCATTTTCTTATGTTTACATGATGCAGGGTGAATTTCGTTAGAGTGGGATGATTAAATTCAAGATCGTCGTGGAAGAATTTATTTGGAATACTTGGAATTTTCATCACGTGGATTCAAGTGTTAATTAAATAGAAGATGTCAAAAAGGGCGCATTCAAGAATAATCGTTCATCACATTAATATCTATTCAAGATTATTTTGTGTGATTATTTTGATGGATTCACATATTGGCCATTTGAATTCACACGAGGTATTTATTCAAGAGGATATTAGAAAAATAAACTTGATTCAAATACTCATTCATCACAAGATTAATTACATGATGGTTACAATTTTATTACAAGATCAATTCATGAAATTTATTTGGATCTCTATTACAAAATGCAAGATTGAAGTCTTAAGGCTTGCATTATTGTTTATTCATCAATTCAACAATTCATTCAAATATCAATCATTCTTTTCCAAATCCAAGTGGAAGATGTTGAATTTCATCAAGATGAATAAATATCCAAATGTTTACAATTACAAAAGAATTGAGAATTATATTAAAGAATAAGTATCCATTCATGTTACAATTTTATTTGGATTTATTACTACAAAGTTAAAGGGAATTACAAGTTGTACAAATTATTATTTCCAATGTCCTAAAATTCCAGCCCAATATCATGTTGCTGTCCATATTTTCCAGACCTATTGCAATACAATAAAAGTCCAATTTTTGTGGTATTTTTATGTCCAAAATGCAACAAAACAGTCCTAAAAAATGCAGCAAAATAGCTTCAAATTCTGCTGTAAAAACAGCCTACAAAACAGTCTCAAACTGTTATAAAAATGCTACAAACAGTCCAAAAAAAGTGCAACCTATAGCAGTCCCAAATGCTACCAAAACAACTCCAAAATCTGTTGTAAAAACAACCTACAAAACAGTCCCAAACTGTTATAAAAATGCTACAAACAGTCCCAAAAAAACAGCAACCTATAGTAGTCCCAAATGCTACCAAAACAACTCCAAAATCTGTTGTAAACCAATCTGTACAGCCTGCAAAAATCTGCATCAAAACAGCCCAGAATTTGCATCAATATGGCTAAAGAAAATTGTATGAACAAAGCATGAAAACAATTTGTCAAAATAGTTCAAATACCCTACTGTTTCCCCCCCTAAATGTCTTGTTCTTTTACTATAAAAAGCCCATTCATGGACAAAAATAAGGGAGAAAAAAATTCAAGGGGAACAAGAGAAAAATTCCTAAACACACAAAAAAATTAGTAGAGGAAACAAAAAGAAACTCAAGGAGAGAAACACAGAAAAATTCAGCAAGAGAAATACATAAAATTCAAGGAGAGAAAACTTATTGTTTGGAAGCTCCATCAGAGAGACTCCGATAGGTATTTTTTTCTTCCTCCCTATTTACTTCTACATAACTTTCTCATTCACGTATTTGAATCTTCTTTGCACCACTTTTATGCCATATAATCTCTTGATTTGTCATTCTGCAGTATCTTTGAGTTGCTGCATTTTGTTAGCATTTAAACATGTTATGATAATAATAATAATAAACACACAAAAAACCAGAATTATATATTAGAAACATTAGAAAATGAATCAGGGAGTTTGAGGCACAAGTTGAGGTAGAGGGGCAGAGGACAGGGAGATATTATTCTCAAACTGTATGGTATTTCCTCTTTTAACATTGCAAAATGAATTCATTTCAAACATCCCGAGTGAGAGCCACATCTTCCATTTCAACTCGCCATCAACATCTTCCAAATATGCTCGTGTTTATAAATTGTAGAAGTAATTCCATGTACTTCAGAAATATGCTCAGGTGTGGCAGCCTCAAAATTCTTTCCACCAGAATCACTCCCTTCATTGTCATCTTCATTTTCATCTTTGAGCATTCGAGGCATGCAAAATCCAGGTAGCTGTAACTTGAGTTGCTTCCATATTCATCAACATGCATATCCTCTATTTCTATTATAGGGTCATCCATAACCCTCTCTGTTTTTATTGATCATCGTGAAAAGACCCCTACAGGAAATGAACCCACAATCCTCTTCATACAGATCAAACTACTTACCACTAGGACACGATCACCTTCAATTGTTGCTTATCTAAAACAATTTTTTTTTGTAATTTCACGGAACGACAAACCTACTTCAAACACCCAAGTTTCCGTAAGCCAGCCACGTCCACATTGATAACGATCCTCTCAGACTTCTCAAACACGATCTCCTTACTCATGATACGCAGCGACACTGTATGGATTCTCCCCATCATCTTCTTCTTTGTGATTTCAGCAATCACAATGCCGTGAACGACACCTTCACTACCGCCCGTTTCTCCTCTTCATTCTCACCTCTATTCTATCTCGGATCCTATTTTGTAAACGAATCCACCGCAGATTCAACGATGATCCCCAAATAGAAATTACTGAAGGATGAGTAAAGAATTTTACCACTCGAAGACGCTTCGTTCGAAGTTACGATAGAATCCAGAAAATCAGAGTTATTTGTCAAGGCGGTGGTTGCAGTTTTGTTGTTGATTAGGTTGAAGAATGGAGTTGTCATTGCAATTGAGAAGAAACTATCGTCTTTTTGGTTGATGAAGCATTAGTCTAGAGAATTCAGTTATTAACACCAAATATAGGTGTTGTATACAGTGGCATGGGTCCTGACTTCTGAGTTTTGGTACGAAAAAGTGGGAAACAAGCTGAGCAGTATCACCGATTATGAAGAACCAATCCTTGTCACTCAACTAGTAAGGGAAGTTGTCGCGGTTATGTACGAATTTACTCAGACTGGTGGTGTTAGGCCTTTTGGAGTGTCCTTGCTAGTTGCTAGATTTGATGATAATGGACTACAACTATATCAGAGGTACACTTATGATATGGAACTCGATGATGCAGTCCACACAACAATTTTTACACTGAAGGAAGAGTTATAGAGGCAAGGTTAGTCCATGATAGGGAAAGAGGAAGATGAAGTTGATTTAGAGAGAGTTTTCTTTTTGTTTTTTACGGTACATCATAGTTTATTGGAACCAATAATAATAATATTATGTTTTCCTTCCCAATAACATCAATAATATTTTATCTTTATCCCTTCCCAAGGCAGACCAACAGCGACACGCCTTTTGTTTTGTTAGGGTAACACAAACTTTCCTTGTTCGTTCCCAAAATCGGGTCAGCCTTTGGGCCTTTTAGCCCAATCCAATTATCATCATTCCCTTTATATTTTAATAGAGACATAATAATAATGAATAAATAACACAGTTCAGTTGGTAAGACTTGTGTGCTGCAATCTAAAGGACCTGAGTTATACCCATATTGGGCCTTTTTATCTTGTTTTTTTAGTTTTGTTAGCCTTATCTCCCCAAAATTATAGTAAAATATATGATAACAACATTAGTTTAGATTTATATTATTTATCCCTTATTATAAAATACATAAAAAATCCTTGTAAGTGTTTGGTTGTTGGCATGTTTTTTGGTAAAACCAGTTATGTGAATGTCATGACTGATGTCATAACATTCTGGGACACAAGGTACATTCTGCAGAAAAAGAATGTCATACAGGAGCTTCTCAATATGAGTGCTTAGTTGATCATTATGCAATGATCATATTTATTGCATTCTACCAAAATCAGTTAACAGGATTCTTGTTGTCATAACCAATGTTAAGACATCCTGTACTGAACTAACATTAATGCAAATTTGTTAATTCTGAGATTTTTCAGGAATCTGGTTTATTCAGTCCAGATCAGTTTCTCACGTGGACTTAGGTTAACTTTGCTTAACCCTAATCTGGTTGATAAAGTCCTATGACCAAGTCTTGAGGTTAACCCTAATTAACCCTAGCTATTTTCATGGAAGCCCTAACAGAAGAATAGCTGGCTATATATTCATCATGAAGACTGTTGGTGAAAGATACTTTTTGACAGAAGATCAATAAGGGACTTTATAGTTATAACTACTGTAATCCAAGCAATTATCATTGTGATAAGTGACTTGGAGTAGGATTTGATTGTAAGGGTTGTGTATCACTCAAAGCTTTGAAGCACGAGTGTTTGTGTCACTTGATTAAAGCTTTGAAGCAAAGTCAAGTTAGGGTTGTGTATCACTCAAAGCTTTGAAGCACGAGTGTTTCTGTTACTTGATTAAAAGCTGTGAAGCAAAATCAAGTGTATGTTCTGAAGAGTGTCTTTATAATTTCATTAGTCAATTGTTTAGTATCACTGCTGTGATTGAGGGGGAGTGAGTAGGAACTCAGGTTTAAGTTGAACTTAGATCGAAGTTGCATTGGGTAGATCTTAAGTGAAGGAGATAAACTGGTTGGTTTATTCTTGAATTAATATCTCTTATAGTAGATTTCCTCCCTGGCTTGGTAGCCCCCAGAGTAGGTGTTGTTACACACTAAACTGGGTAAACAATTGACTGTGTTATTTACTGCTTTTAGTTTTACTGTCTTGAAGAGTGTCAGATACGGTGTCATAACATTCACTGTGACATTAAGTATTCTGCAGCCAGAATTTCAATTGGCATTAGAGTAGGCACCCTGCCTGTCTTACTGGGTGAGATCTAGGGATATTATTTTCTAGCGCTAAGGACAAAGAAGGAGGTTTTGGAAACAAACCACCTATTCTGGATGGATCAAATTATGACTACTGGAAACCTCATATGATTGCCTTCTTAAAATCACTGGACAAAAGGCTTGGAGAGATGCTGACAAAGGATGGAACCATCCCACCATAACTGGGAAAGATGGGACAACCAGTCTGAAACCTGAGGAAGAATGGAGCAAAGAAGAAGATGAGTTAGCTCTGGGTAACTCCAAAGCATTAAATGCCTTGTTCAATGGAATTGATAGAAACATATTCAGACTAGTACATCAATGTGAACTGGCCAAGGATGTTTGGGACACTCTCAAAACTACCCATGAGGGAACATCCAAAGTAAAAATGTCAAGGCTTCAGATGCTGACTACCAAATTTGAGAACCTAAGGATGATGGAAGATGAGACCATTCATGAGTTTCACATGAACATCTTGGAAATTGCCAACACCTCAGGAGCATTGGGAGAAAAGATGTCAAAAGAAAAGCTGGTGAGAAAGATTCTCAGATCCTTGCCTAAAAGATTTGCAATGAAGGTGACTGCTATAGAGGAAGTTCATGATATCTGCAACTTGAAGGTGGATGAACTCATTGGGTCTCTTCAGACCTTTGAGATGGGGATCAGTGACAATGTTGACAAGAAAAACAAGAGCATAGCACTTGTATCTAATACTGAAGATGAAAACAAGGAGGATGAAGAAGAAAATATTTCATAAGCTATAGCCATGCTTGGAAGACAGTTCAACAAACTCATCAAGAGAATGGACCCAAAGTCAAGGTCAAATGTTAAGAACATTCCTTCTGACATCAACAGATCCTATGACTCCAGCAGAAGACCAAAGTCTAAAGAGAAGGGAAATCAAAGCAAAGGAATTCAATGCCATGGATGTGAAGGATATGGGCACATTCGAGCTAAATGTCCAACCTTTCTTAAGAAACAAAAGAAAGGAATGTCTGTTACTTGGTCTGACTGTGACTCAGAAAGTAATTCTGAAGAAGAATCTGCCAAACTAGTTACTACGCTAACTGTATTTGTGACTCTGATAGTGACTCTAGTGATGAGGAAGTGACATTTGAAGAACTGGCTGACTCCTACAAGAAGTTATGTATCAGAAGTGCTGAAGTCTGTCAGCAAAATGAGAGACAAACAAAACTCATAGTAAATCTGGAGGCTGAGAAGAAGGCAGGCATTGATACTATAAGTCATCTAGAAGGGGAAGTTCAAATGCTAAACTCAAAACTTGACCAGATAACCAAATCTGTCAAGATGCTGACAAATGGAATTGACAAATTAGAAGAAATCCTTCAGGTTGGAAAAAATGTGGGAGACAAGTCTGGTATGGGATTTGTGGCAGCAAAGAAATCTATTGTAGACAAGAAGAAGATCAAGCCTGATAAACAAATGTCAAAGCAGATGTCACAACATAACACTCAACATCTAGAACAGAGAAATATGAAGAAAAAGTATCAAAGATGGAGATGTCATCATTGTGGGAGGTTTGGTCACATAAAGCCATTCTGCTTCAAATTATATGGATATCCTAATCAGACCCCAATTGTCAAACCTAAGTCTAACAAGGCACCATATACTCAACAGTGGAAGAAAAAGGCTACTGCCCTGATAGCTCACACCTCCCTTAGAGTCTCTGCAAAGGAAGACTGGTACTTTGACAGTGGATGTTCTAAACACATGACTGGAATCAAGAATCTTCTCAATAATGTTAGACCTTACACTACTAGTTATGTGACTTTTGGAGATGGTGCTAGAGGAGAAATCAAAGGAGTTGGAAACTTGGACTGCCCTGGAGTTCCAAACCTAAATGAAGTATTGCTGGTAAAAGGCTTGACTGCTAATCTTATAAGTATCAGTCAATTATGTGATCTAGGATTCAAGGTCAACTTCACCAAGTCTGAATGTCTTGTAACTAATGAGAAACAAGAAGTTGTAATGAGAGGTGTCAGATCTAAAGACAATTGCTACTTATGGGAGTCTGAGAACACTAATTATTCTTCTGTGTGCTCTATTGCCAAAGAAGAAAAATAAGTGAAACTGTGGCACCAAAAACTTGGTCATTTACATCTAAGAGGAATGAAAAGGATTATATCCATGGAAGTAGTCAGAGGGATTCCAAGGTTGCAAATTGATGAAGGGAGAGTCTGTGGTGAATGTCAGGTTGGAAAGCAGACTATAATGTCACATCCAAAGTCAATACATCTGACCACCTCTAAGGTGTTAGAACTTCTACATATGGATCTGATGGGACCAATGCAGGTAGAAAGTCTTGGTGGAAAAAGATATGCCTATGTTGTTGTGGATGATTTTTCCAGATTCACCTGGATTAAATTCATTAGAGAAAAGTCTGATGTATTTGAAGTATTTAAGGAATTGTGCAAAAGAATTCAAAGAGAGAAAGAAGGATGCATTGTCAGAATCAGAAGTGATCATGGAAAGGAATTTGAAAACAACAAGTTTGATGAGTTCTGCTCCTCAGAAGGAATTAATCATGAATTCTCTTCACCCATAACTCCTCAACAAAATGGAGTTGTGGAAAGGAAAAACAAGACTATACAGGAATCTGCCAGAGCAATGATACATGCCAAAAGACTTCCTATTCATTTTTGGGCTGAAGCTATGAATACAACCTGTTATGTCCATAACAGGGTCACCTTGAGAAAGGGAACATCATCCACCATTTATGAACTTTGGAAAGGAAGAAAGCCTACAGTGAAGTACTTCCATGTATTTGGAAGCAAATGCTATATTCTGACAGACCGTGAACAAAGGAGAAAGATGGACCCTAAAAGTGATGAAGGAATATTCCTAGGATACTCTACCAACAGCAGAGCTTATAGGGTATTCAATTCCAGGACCAAAGTTATGATGGAATCTATAAATGTCATAGTTGATGATTACCATGAGGAAACAAATATCCCATATGATGTTGAGACATTCTTTGAGACTTCAACTCAAAAGGATGATATTCCTAAAACTACTTCATCAGAATCTGAATCAAAGGAAGCTAACAAAGACCCTTCCATTAGAATTCAAAAAGATCATCCTAAGGAACTCATCATAGGAGATCCCAACAGTGGAATCATTACAAGATCTAGAGAAATCATCTCAAATTCTTGTTTTGTATCTAAGATTGAACCAAGAAATGTTAAGGAGGCTTTAACTGATGAATACTGGATTGGAGCAATTCAAGATGAATTGAACCAATTCAAGCAACATGAAGTATGGGAGTTAGTTCCTAGACCAGGAGGAACAAACATCATTGGCACAAAATGGATCTACAAGAACAAATCAGATGCTGAAGGAGTTGTCACCAGGAATAAGGCAAGACTTGTTGCTCAAGGATACACTCAAGTTGAAGGGGTTGATTTTGATGAGACGTTTGCTCCTGTAGCCAGACTGGAATCAATCAGACTCCTATTGGGAATTGCTTGTCTCCTAAAGTTTAAGTTATTTCAGATGGATGTAAAAAGTGCCTTCCTAAATGGGTACTTAAATGAGGAAGTTTATGTGGAACAGCCTAAAGGATTTGTGGATCCAAACTGCCCTGATCATGTCTACAAATTGAGGAAAGCCTTATATGGCCTGAAACAAGCTCCCAGAGCATGGTATGACAGGTTGACAAAATTCCTCTCTGACAAAGGATACAGGAAAGGAGGCTTGGATAAAACTCTTTTTGTCAAAAATGAAGGAGGAAAGATAATGGTAGCTCAAATCTATGTTGATGACATAGTGTTTGGGGGAATGTCAGATAAAATGGTTAAACATTTTGCTGACTAGATGCAAGTTGAATTTGAAATGAGCCTCATGAGAGAATTGACCTACTTTCTTGGACTACAAGTCACACAGATGGAAGACTCAATTTTTTTGTCTCAAAGCAAGTATGCAAAGAACATTGTCAAGAAGTTTGGGATGGAGAATGCCAGTCACAAAAGGACTCCTGCACCTACTCACTTAAAGCTATCCAAAGATTCAAGTGGGGTCAAGGTGGACCAAAGCTTATACAAAAGCATGATAGGAAGTTTGTTGTACTTAATATCTAGCAGACCTGACATTGCTTTTGCAGTTGGAGTATGTGCAAGATACCAGGCTGAACCCAAAGTAAGTCATATCAATCAAGTGAAGAGAATTCTGAAGTATGTGAGTGGAACCCACAACTATGGCTTGCTGTACTCTCATGGATGTGAACTAACTCTGACTGGTTACTGTGATGCTGATTGGGCTGGAAGTGCTGATGATAGAAAGAGCACCTCTGGAGGATGTTTCTTCTTAGGGAATAATCTTGTCTCCTGGTTCAGCAAGAAACATAACTGTGTGTCTCTATCTACTGCTGAAGCTGAATACATAGCAGCTGGTAGTAGCTGTTCTCAAATGATCTGGATGAAACAAATGCTTACTGAGTATAATGTCACACAAGATGTTATGACATTGTACTGTGACAATCTGAGCACTATCAACATTTCCAAGAATCCTATTCAGCATAGCAGGACCAAGCATATTGACATTAGACATCACTTCATCAGAGATCTTGTAGAGGAGAAGACGATTAAACTGGAACATGTTGCCACAAAACTACAACTGGATGACATTTTTACCAAGGCACTTGATGCAAATCAATTTGAAAATTTGAGGGGCAAGCTGGGTATTTGCCAACATGAAGATATGTAGCAATTAATTTTGCTCAAAACAAGGGATGAGAGAGATTTTTTTTTAAGTCTACTCTGATTGGGCTAATCATCTACTTCTTTATTTCTTTATAAGATTTTAAGAAGTTGAATAAATATTCATATATCTCACTCCTCTCGCGTTTCTACAATAATCTTCAATCTCTCAAACGAAGACTGCACTATTACTGCTACCTATTTTCTAAAACTCTCAAAATGTCTCAACTATCCATGACACCATCCTCTTCAAAGGCGACTGCTTCTTCCGCATCCTCTGATCGAGAACCTAGGGCAATCACAAACTGCATGAATTCTGATGTTCTGGAGATAACTCCTCTTCGTGAACTGGCAGCTGACCCCACTAAGGTTAAGAAGCTGCAAACCAGACATGCAAGAAGGTCACAAGCTTCTTCATCTGGTAAACCCTCTCAACCATCATCTTCTGTTCCTTCAGAAATAGCAAATAGGGAAGGCTCAGTTTATGTTCATCAAGCTATATCTAGACTTGTCACTAGGATTCTAAATGAGAATCACTCTGTACTGGCATTTCTGTACCCTTGAATCAAGAATCTGCTAGTCCAAATGTTGAAATAAATCCAGATGTCACTCAGAATGTTGAGACACCGGATGATAACATTAGGAAATCTCCTGAAAATCTTGAGAACGCTAATGAGAAGGATGTTGAACCCCCGATTATTGATGTTGATGAAGAATACTCTGATAATGACTTAATTACAAATATCAACCCTAGCATAGCTAGAAGCATGATGAACAGAAAAGGAAAGCAGGATGCTGCCAAAAGCCTCTCCAAAGAAAAGACTGCTGATATTGTTCATAAGAAAACCAGGTCTGAGAACAAGACTGGAGTAGAAACTGTGAAGGCTGGATTGTCAAAAGGGAAGGTGAAAACTCGAGTACCTGCTGGTAGTCTCTCAAAACCTGTGAGACAACCAATAGAAAAGAAAAGGAAAGAGCCTGAACCCTCTGAATCTAATGAGGAATCAAAATTTGAATTTGATGTTGAAGACATTCCTCTCAAAAGGAAACTCTCCTCAAGCAAAATGCCTAAAGTCCCTGAAGTCCCCACTGACAACATTTCCTTTCACCATCCTGAGAATGAAAACAGGTGGAAGTATATAAGTTTGAAAAGGATAGCCTTGGAAAGAGAACTGAACACCAGTGCCATGGAATGTAAAGAGATCATGAATCTAATCAAAACTGCTGGTCTAATAAATATTGTGGTAAAGTTTACCAACTGCTATGAAGTTCTTGTCAAAGAATTCATAGTGAATTTATCTGAAGGGTGTGCTGATGGAAAGTCAGCTGACTTTAAATATGTATATGTGAGAGGAAGGAAGGTAAATTTCCCTCCCTCTGAAATAAACAAATTCCTAGGAAGACCAGATGATGCTTTCCCTGAGCTAGAGGTTACTGACAACCAAGTGTGCCAAACCATCACTGCAAATCAAGTCAAGAGCTGGCCCTTAAAAGGGAAGCTGAATGCAAGCAAGCTGAGCATGAAATTTTCCATTCTGCACAAAATTGGTGCAGCTAACTGGGTTCCCACCAACCATAAATCAACCATCTCCACAGGCTTGGGAAGATTCATTTATGCTGTTGGAACCAGGACAAACCTTGACTATGGCAAGTATATCTTTGATCAAACATTAAAACATGCTGGAAGCTATGCTATTAAAGGCCCTATTGCCTTTCCCTCTCTCCTATGTGGTATAGTCCTTGCTCAGTATCCTGACATTCTAATTGAAAAAGATACTGTATGCAAAAGAGCCCCTGCTCTTGGGTTGCACTATAAGCTATTTCAGGGAACACATGTTCTTGACATTGTCATGACATCAGCTGAGACATCAACTGTGAAATCTCATTCCAAGAAAACTGATGTTATAGCTGTGCTGAAGGAAACCTGCAAAGAGCTGGATACAAGGAAAAAGACTCTCGAGGATCTGATTGCTAGACTAGAACATGAGGAGATTGAAGGACAAAGAAGGGAAGAGGATGCTGCTGAAGACCAACTTCATGCTGAAGATAGTGCCACCTCTGAAGATGTCAGTGCTTGAAGATCTTTGCAGTTGAAAAGTTTGCTGTTGATACCTGATGCTGCAAATGACTTTTGATTTTTTTCCTGTGTTTTTATTATTCCTTTTGGATGACTGTATAACCTAAAAGTACAAGCATCTTTGGCTTATTTATGGCTAAAGAGGGGGAGAAGAATTTGTGATAATTTTGGTAGAATTAGACTTGGTGGATATTATTAATTCTGCTGCTTTCTAATCTCTGATTGTTTAGGGGTTTTAGCCAAAATTTTTCCAAAGGGGGAGTTTATAAGTGTTTGGTTGTTGGCATGTTTTTTGGTAAAACCAGTTATGTGAATGTCATGACTGATGTCATAACATTCTGGGACACAAGGTACATTCTGCAGAAAAAGAATGTCATACAGGAGCTGCTCAATATGAGTGCTTAGCTGATCATTATGCAATGATAATATTTATTGCATTCTACCAAAATCAGTAAACAAGATTCTTGTTGTCATAACCAATGTTAAGAAATCCTGTACTGAACTAACATTAATGCAGATTTGTTAATTCTGAGATTTTTCAGGAATCTGGTTTATTCAGTCCAGATTAGTTTCTCACGTGGACTTAGGTTAACTTTGCTTAACCCTAATTTGGTTGATAAAGTCCTATGACCAAGTCTTGAGGTTAACCCTAATTAACCCTAGCTATTTTCGTGGAAGCCCTAACAGAAGAATAGCTGGCTATATATTCATCATGAAGATTGTTGGTGAAAGATACTTTTTGACAGAAGATCAATAAGGGACTGTATAGTTGTAACTACTGTAATCCAAGCAATTATCATTGTGATAAGTGACTTGGAGTAGGATTTGATTGTAAGGGTTGTGTATCACTCAAAGCTTTGAAGCACGAGTGTTTGTGTCACTTGATTAAAGCTTTGAAGCAAAGTCAAGTTAGGGTTGTGTATCACTCAAAGCTTTGAAGCACGAGTGTTTGTGTTACTTGATTAAAAGCTGTGAAGCAAAATCAAGTGTATGTTCTGAAGAGTGTCTTCATAATTTCATTAGTCAATTGTTTAGTATCACTGCTGTGATTGAGGGGGAGTGAGTAGGAACTCAGGTTTAAGTTGAACTTAGATTGAAGTTGCATTGGGTAGATCTTAAGTGAAGGAGATAAACTGGTTGGTTTATTCCTGAATTAATATCTCTTATAGTGGATTTCCTCCCTGGCTTGGTAGCCCCCAGGGTAGGTGTTGTTACACACTGAACTGGGTAAACAATTAACTGTGTTATTTACTGCTTTTAGTTTTACTGTCTTGAAGAGTGTCAGATACGGTGTCATAACATTCACTGTGACATTAAGTATCTGCAGCCAGAATTTCAATCCTATTATAAATTAATCTTTTATTCGATTTCTGTTATTTGTTTAAATACATGTTATTAAATTAGTCTTTTATTTAATTCTTTCCATTAAAAAATACAAAACATGCTAATAAATTATCTTTTATTTAATTCTTGTTTATTAAAAAACATATTATCAAATTAGTCTTTATTTATTTTTGTTGTTTATTAATTATTCCAATACATGCTAATCTTTTATTTAATTTTTTGTTTAAATACATGCTTATAAACTAACCTTTCATTTAATTTTTGTTTGAAAATGCATGCTAGTATAGTTTAATTTTCGTTATTTATTTAATTGTCCAATTGTGGCTATAATTAACTTCATTCTCGATCGTTTAATCTTTATCTCTCGCTCGTCTCAAATCCAAGGGAAATGTTTTGTTGACTTCACATCTTATACGATTGAGCGAATCCCTTCATTCATTTTTGTTTTATTATTTTTCTAAACTTATATTAATTTTCCTAAAAACTCAATTTTCAAACTCACACCTTTTAAGTCAAAACTTCGACGCTAAGTCGTCGTATCTTCAAAATCTCGTCCACACCCATTTTTAGCCAAACCAACCATTTTTACCAAACGAACCATTTTAATCAAACAAACAATTTTTAAAATAGATATTTCAAAAGGTTCCTGCGGAGTACCGTAGATGCATTGGGTGATAATACCTTCCCCATAGTATAACCAACCCTTGAACTCTAAATCTCTTTTCAAAAAAACGCATTGTATTTTCATTACTTTTAAGTATTACTTTACATTGCATATTTAAGGCTTTTCTTTCGCTCTTTTCCCTTTTCCCTTGGAAATAATAAAGCGCGGTGGCGACTCTTGCTTTTGTGAGACGAGTTAATTAATAGCTCAATCTCTAATTTACCCCGTTACATTTTTTATCGCTACAGAATTGACGACTCTGCTGGGGAAAGATTGACCTCTTGCTGGTCCATACCTAAGTGGGTTAAGCCTAATTTTTCGTATTTGTTTTATTTGTTTGTTTGTTTGATTATATGTTATATATTGTGGTTATTTGGGTGTTGATGATATTTACAAAGGACAAGTCCTATACCTGGACTAAGTTACACTTAGGAATAGGACAGGCGGTATAGTCATATTAACTTTGAGGGAGTAATCCCGAAGAAGGAGGCTTGAAATCCCTCACTCAGTGGAAGCCCCTTTGAATGTAGTATTTGTTTACTGAGTAATCGGGAAGACATTATTGATTTTGACCTGGGATCCAAAGAAGCTAAGAACCATAAAACCCTTAACCCTTCTTGGCCTCTTAGGTGTAGTGCAGAGACTATAATAGAGTAATCTGGAAGTAGTTGTCACACGATGCTGCGCTCAGACGAGTTTCTCTTGAGAATATTTCTAATTACCGAGTAATCGAGACATTGGTAATATCCGAAGGAGGATCGTAGACTCAGAACTTTTTAGAGCCTTGTTTTACAGTTGTAATTAAACCTTTGGTACATACCTTAGGGGTGGGATTTACCTTTGACTCTGTGCTCGAAGCGTTGAACCTTTGAACCCCATGTTTGTGAATTGATGTGTAATTGTTGCATTATCATTCATTCATGCATCCATAAGGATTCTTTAAACATGTTTTTAAAGGAACTTAAGAATGATTTTTGCAGACATCTCAGGTACTTTTACTATGGATTTTGGAAAAATAAACACTCGGAGTTATAGTTTCAAGGAGCATGAGATTGAAGAGTTGAAGAGTTAGATTCCAAAGATTGAGAACTCTATTGAGTTTTAAAAGAAATATGGATCTATTATTCCTCTTATGAAGCACAAGATAAAAGACGGTATCCTTATTACGTTGGTCCAGTTCTATGATCCATTGTATCGATGCTTCACTTTTCCTGATTACCAGTTGATGCCCACTTTGGACGAGTACTCTTATATACTTGGTTTTCCAATCACCGACTGTGTTCCTTTCTCTAGTTTAGAAGGGGAACCCAAATCTAATGAGATAGAAATAGTTACCCACTTGAGGAAGTATGAGATAGAAGATAACATGACTACTAAGGGAGGAATCAAAGGCTTACTTGCGCAGTTTTTGTTGAAGAAAGCTCATTACTTCGCCGAGATAAAGGATATTGTCACCTTTGAATCTGTCTTTGCTTTACTTGCTTATGGGTTGTTTTTGTTCCTTAACATCGATAAGTTCATAGATATTAACACCATTAGAATCTTCTTGATTGGAAATCCGGTCCCTACGCTGCTAGGAGATACCTTCTATTCCATCCATCTTCAGAATTCCTACCAAGGTGGGATGGTTATCTGTTGTGCCCCATTGTTATACCAGTGGTATGTTTCCCATTTACCTGGGTCTGATGTTTTTTGGGATCTCAAGAAGGAGCCACGATGGGCGCCAAAAATTATGGCTCTTACTCATTCCGACATAGATTGGTACAATCAAGCTTATTATGATGTGAAAATCATTGATAGTTATGGTGTTTATCCCAACGTGCCTCTTCTTGGTATGAGGGGAGAAATTAATTATAATCTTATTCTTGCGTGCCACCAGTTTGGATACCTAACGAAGGATAAGCCAAACAACATTCACCTGTGTGGTTTCTTTCTCCAAGAAGGAAAAGATCAGAAAGCAGCTAAGGAGGAGATTGAAAGGGATTGGGGCCATATCCATAGAAAGGGAAGAGACATGTTAGGGCATAAAGGTGCTGTTTCTTTGGAGCCTTACCTTCAACGGGTTCGTGCTAGGGATTTTGTTCTCAAGATGCCTTATTATCCCGAGAAACCTTTATTCCTTATTGCTACATCGTCATCTACTGCCATTCCTATTGAGAATATGAAAGAGTATCAGGAAAATATGGCTAGAATGGAGTCTAAAAGAGATGCTTGGAAGGAAAAGTATAGTATGTCAGAATACGAAAATAGGGTCCTGACTCGAAAGCTGAAGGAGAAGGAGGATATGCTATTTATTCAAGATGGTTGGTTTATTTATCGTGATGAGAAGCTTCGTCAGAAGGATGCACTGCTGAAGAAATATGCTAAGGAAAAGAAGAGGAAGAAGGAATTTTTGGCAGGCGTTACTCCCATTACTAATCCATGGAAGAAAGTTGTTGATCAGCTGGTAGCTGAGAAGACAGAGATGGAATATTTCTATGAGAAGAAGATTAGGAAGCTCAAGTTACAAGTCGCATTTGGTCCTTCTTCCGATGATGATTCTGAATGATCTTAGTCTCTAGCTTTTATTACTTATGTCATTTTGTAAAACTCTTTAAAAGGGACTTATGTTCCAAAGTTGTAATTTATTTCCTTTTATTAATGAAATGAGTTTTGTTTTTCCAAAGTTCTTTACCATTGATGTTTGCAAAGTTATCAAATTTCTAAAGTTCCTTGAAAAAATATCGAAAATAAATAATCATTTGCATCGCATATCATGCATCATTCAACATTCAGTCTTACATGTTTTCTAGAGTCTTATTCTTGCTTCTTTTTCCACTCCGATAGATTGTCAAGCTGTTTCACCAGTATAATACTCGAGCCAACCATCGAAAGAGAATGGAAGATCTAGAGCAAGAAAATCATGAGCTTCACGAGGAGGTTACTACTCTTCGTACTGGAATGGAAAAGTTGATTGATTTAGTGGAAAGCTTGATGGCTGCTCAGAATCTGCCACCGACTTCGGCCATTGAAACTTAAGCTCAAACTACTGTGGTTTCTGAGATCATCACTGCTCTAGACTCTTTGGCTCAAGTCAACCCTCTGCAACATCAAATGCCGAAAGGTTTTCCATAGGGCATGCCTTAAAATTTCACGCCATAAGGGTACCAGCCTACTGTGCAACCCATGATTCAACCTGTTGTGTCCTTTCCTTAACCTAAGATGACTACTGTGCAACCTGTGATCCAGCCTATGGTATCTTTCCCTCATCCTGTAATGAGTATTTCCGCTCTCGTGGTTCACACTATTCCATATACAAATGAACCCATTTATCATGCTGAACCTATTGAAAGTTTAGGCATCTTTGATAGGATGGAGGAATTCCAAGACCAATTTCAAGAAATGCAGAGGGAAATTAGAGCACTTAAAGGGAAAGACTTGTTCGGTAAAAATTCTCACGACTTGTGTTTGGTCCCAAACGTAAAAATTCCAGCTAAGTTCAAAGTTCCAGACTTTGAAAAATACAGAGGTGATTCATGTCCACAAAGTCACTTAACCATGTATGTGAGGAAGATGTCCACTTACTTTGATGATCACAAGCTATTAATTCACCACTTCCAAGACAGCTTAATCGGTGCCGCACTGAAATGGTACATGGGTTTGGATAGCACCCGAATCCACAACTTCAGTGACCTCAGTGAAGCTTTTGTTCGTCAATACAAGTATAATATTGACACGGCCCTGGACCGAGACCAACTCCGAGCAATGTCCCAGAAGGATAGAGAATCTTTTAAAGATTATGCCCAAAGGTGGCGTGAGATTTCTGCTCAAATCTACCCTCCCCTCGAAGAAAAAGAAATGACGAAGATTTTTCTAAAGACATTAGGTTCCTTCTACTATGAGAGAATGATTGTGAGTGCGCCTAGCGACTTCACTGAGATGGTGAACATGGGCATGCGACTTGAAGAAGGAATCTGTGAAGGGCGTCTAACCAAGGAAGGTGGTACATCTAGTGGTGTCAAGAAATTTGGGAGTGTCTTCCGTAAGAGGAGGGAACAAGATGTTAATGCAATTTTTCCTAGAAGGCCGAGAAGAGGATATTCACACATTACGGAAATTACTCCTACTATCCGCCCAACAATGGTAACTCCAACCTATCAAGCCTCTCCAATTCAACAACGAAAGTTTCAACAACAGCCTCGACAACAGGCTCCTCAATTCAACAATCAGAATCGTTCACCGAGAAAACCACAGTTTGATGCAATACCAATGACTTACACTGAGTTGTTCCTTGCTTTGATCCGCAAGAATCTCATGACAATGAAACCTCCTCCTATTGCACCAAATAATACTTCTCCCTAGTACAAGGCTGATCAACTCTGTGCATATCACCAAGGTTCGCCAGGACACGATATTGAAAATTGCTTTGCTTTGAAGGAAGATTTCCAGAGGTTAATCAAGAATGGTATTTTGTCTTTCAAAGATGTTAATCCAAATGTTCAAGCTAATCCATTGCCTCAACATGGGGCAGCATCGGTAAATATGGTGCACAGATGTCCTGGAAAGTTCCGAGTCTACCAGGTTGAGCATATAAGGGACTCACTGATCATAATACATCAAAATTTAAGTAGACTTGCCTTCTTTAAACATCAACATGATTATGACATTTGTGAATTTTGCTTAGTAGAAGATAATTTCCTTGTTGTGAAAGAAGATATTCAGAAGTTATTAGATCAAAGGGTTATTACCATCACATATGAAAGAGATCCAGATGATGAGGTGAATTTTATAGTGCCAAAGTTCAACATGCCTGAGCTAGTAGAGATTTCTTATGATAGTCAGACTTCATCCTCTGCTCCTTTGATTATATGTCCACTTGGTCTCGTGCCTTATAACTCAGACAAAGCCATACCATACAAATATAGTGCCACAATGATTGAAAATGTAGTGGAAGTCCCCATACCATCGATGTCATCTTTTGTCCATATTACTGATATGAGTAGAGTCACAAGGAGTGGGCGTATCTTTGCAGTTGTACCATCGAAAAGGCCTGAAGTTCAAGTTAGAAGGCCTATACCAGTGAAAATTTCAATGATGAATGTTGAGCTAAGGGTCGAGGCAGGCTGATCCAGTGGACCTAACCCACTTCCGGATGATGATGAGATTTTGAAACTCATTAAGAGGAGTGAATACAAGATTGTGGACCAACTATTGCAAACTCCTTCCAAGATTTCTGTGCTCGCTTTGCTAAGAGATTTCAGTGCCCATAGGGAAGCTTTAATGAAGGTCTTGGACCAAGCGTTCATAGATCATGATGTGACGGTAGACCAATTTGATGGAATTATGGGAAATATTACCTCATGTAATAATCTTGGTTTCAGCGATGAAGAACTTCCGGTAGAGGGAAGGAACCATAATATGGCCTTGCATATCTCAATAAGTTATGGAAATGATACTTTGTCAAGTGTGGTAGTAGATACAGGTTCATCATTAAATGTACTTGTAACACCCCGTTTTTGATTAAATGTTAATTCGGTTATTTGAAATAAAAATATTCATAATGATAAAATACTATTTTGAGTAATATTATTTTGGTGTGCATTTGGCTTCGTTTGATTTATCGGTATAATTTAGTTTTTATGGAATAAATATTAATTAAATGTAATATGGTTTTAATAGAATTATATGATATAATTTGAATTAAATAATTGTTGGGGCCAAATTATAATTTTAGAAAGATAGAGGGAGGAAAGTTAGTAGTAGAAGGATAGTTTTATAAAATAGAAAAGGAGAGTTAGTAAGAGTAGTTGGTAAGAAGAGAAAGAAGAAAGAAAAGAAGAGAGAAAGAGGAGAAGAGAAGAAAGGAAGCTAGGTTTGGAGTTGCAACATCTTCATCATCTTGTTTCAAGAAAACCCACACCAAGGTAAGGGGTTTGATTCTCCACTCATATTGTTAGGTTTTGATAGATATATTTTGGATTTGGGGGTAAAATTGATAGTTGATTTATAGGGTTTTGTTGGTTGATTGTTGGAATGGTTTAGAAAAGTTGGATTAGGAGTATGGTTTGTGAGTGTATTAGGTGCTAGCTTGTAGAAATTAAGAGTATTGAATGAGAAAGAAAACCATGGTGGTAGAATGAGAAAAACTCAAAAGAATGAAGTTTTCACGCAGGTCCATCCACACGGGCCGTGTTGCTGCACGCGGGTGCCCGTGTTGATGCTCTGACTTTAGCAATTTTTGCACGTTCTGGTGGCTTTTCCACACGGGCCGTGTTGATGCACACGGGTGCCCGTATTGATGCTTCTGTAGCCTCCAAAATTATGATTTTTCGCACTTCCTTTGGAACCCGATTGTGTTCCGATTTCGGTAGATCCGTCGACGGAGCAAGTTGCTCCGAATTCAAATAAAATTAACGTGCTAGCATAATCCGATGGGTAGATTAACGTAGTGAAGTTCGTTTTGCAAAATTTCGACTTTTTAAGAATCGACCCGATTTTAGTACGAATGAAATAAGTTGAGTTTACTCCCGAATTTAACCGTTCGAGTTACATTCCGGTGACTCGATCGCGATGAGAAACATCGAGAGTAATGCCGGTTCATTGATAATGACTTTATGTTGAAATATACCTTCCGATTTGGAATTGTTGATAGTTGATGGTTTATGTTTTGGTTGAGTAAGTAACTTGTTTGTATACATTTTACTTGACGTTGAGATTGTTAAATTATATGTATGCATGCATGTACAATAGTTGATGTTCCATTGGTTGGATTTGATGGTATGTGTATGTTAAGATTATTGTGAATCTTAATTGCATGAATTGGTTATATTGTACATTGCATGGCATGGTTGGTCTTGAAACAAAGACGGTGAAACTGTGGGTTCACATGATTTTATAGACGGTGACCCTATTGTGGGAAAAGACGTAGTGACCTTGATCCGGAAGGGAAATATAGGTGGTGGAACATTGGGTCCACAATATCTAGACGGTGACCCTATTGTGGGAAAAGACGTAGTGACCTTGATCCGGAAGGGAAATATAGGTGGTGGAACATTGGGTCCACAATATCTAGACGGTGACCCTATTATGGGAAAAGACGTAGTGACCTTGATCCGGAAGGGAAATATAGGTGGTGGAACATTGGGTCCACAATATCTAGACGGTGACCCTATTGTGGGAAAAGACGTAGTGACCTTGATCCGGAAGGGAAATATAGGTGGTGGAACATTGGGTCCACAATATCTAGACGGTGACCCTATTGTGGGAAAAGACGTAGTGACCTTGATCCGGAAGGGAAATATAGGTGGTGGAACCTTGGGTCCACGAGTCGGTACCGCATTCGCATACGTTGAGTCGTGTTGTGAGTCACATGTATAATTGTGCATGATATGTATGTGTGTTGATGTGTTTGATTATGTGCAAATACTGTTGTTGTTTGAATTACGGTTATGTGCCAAGGATGTGAGTATTCGGATAATCGGTTTACATGGTTAATGTGTTGGAAATGGATTCCTTGAGTAAGGATACTACAGGTGATAAAATGAACATGATCATTATGTATTGCTTTATTTATTGCCATTTCATTTACTTAAAATTACATGTTATATGACTATTGGAATTCTTACCCTTTTGTTGGCCAATGCTTTTGATGGCATTGTGCAGGTACCGAGGACGGTAGCGCGAGGCGCTAGCTAACGGATGCATTGGATTGCAATCTGTTTTATTTTGATTAGAGTCGAGTCGATGCTCTGGTAGTAACACATGGGGGGGGGATTTATTTAATGTCAAACTCGATTATTTGGTATTTGGATTATGATGTATATAATCCTTATTCGTGTATATGATGTTTTGTATATGTGAGACTTGATAACATATGCTTATGTGAATTATGATGGCTTGATGCCTTGAATTATGTTTTGATTCCTCCATAAATGGAGATGATGTGAAATTATGAAACTCCGTTGCGTTTGCACGAGAGAATGAAGTAAATATTTATTGTATGTTTGTTTTGTGTTGGAATGCTTATACTTTCAAACATACCCTGTCCGTTTTTCCTTAAAAACTTTGGAATGTAATGTGTGTTGTGGCATCCCTTCCGTGCAATTTTATTTCTCTGATTTTAATCTTTACCTTTAATTGGGGTATTTAGAAGGGGTGTTACAATAGTGGTATCAGAGCAGGTCGGTCTATCGGCCAGGTTGTTTATGTGTTTAATCCCTTTTGGTACGCGACATGTGTGTGAAACACTGTCGGTACTTGATTGTTTCCTTTTGTTGTCTGCAGAGGTACGTGTGAATTAAGTGGGCGAGAAGTTTCTTCTCTGAAGTTTTGTGCAAGAGGTTGGTTCAGTATACCGCCGATTGTAAGATGTAAGTATTGCCGAGCAGTTGATGCTTCAAGCATGGTTATGTTTAAATACCTTGAGGGATAAGATTGAAGATGCTGTTGTGGTTTGGTAACGATGGTTAATGCCACCTCATGATTGTCGACTGTCTACTGACAAATTGAGGGACTGATCATCCTTAATCTCTTGTTGATAGTAGTCGGGAATTGTGTTGTTTGGGATAGACTTGTCTTGCCAACTTAATAGTGTGTGAAGCAGATGAGTTGGCACAAGGCAGTGCATGGTTACTTGAGTTGTGGGCGAATTTGGATTTTGGTGAGAAATAAGATTTTTGGCAAGCGAGCTTCTTGTTGTGATTCTTCCGGAACCTTTTGTGGAAATGTGAGTGAATTACCGCTGTAGTGCGAGGTGAAGTTTTGATGGATTTAGTTTCTGGAACTAGTTGGGATTCGAAGTATCCTTAAGGGATGTTTGTTTCTGAATTAGAGTTGAAAAGTCAACTTGAATATTGGTTTTAGTAGAGTTTGTTTGTTTGAGTGGTTCGCCGTGGAGTGCGCCGATTGTGTTGTTGGAAAAGAGCAAAGGTTACCCAAGTTGGTGTGTCGTTTGTAGTCAAGGAACGAAGCGGATGTTGAGGACGAGTGTCTGCTTCGGAGGATAGATATTTAAGTGAAGCAGTTATTTGGAGTTTATGTGTTTAGTGAGATCGTTTTGAAGTCTGGCTGCCTATGGGTTAGTGTGAGGGTTGAAGATGTTCAGGAAATGCTTTTCAAGATAGTGTATGGTCCGGGCGAGTATAAGCTGATGTCATTAGTGTGACTAATGCGTCAGGTAAGATTTTGGAATGTTCCAACAGTACTCTCATGAGTAGCTGAAGAGTTGTTTCGTGTTCATAGATATTATTTGGTTTACATCAAGTTAAGGGATTGTGGCAAGCATCCGAGTGTTGCGTTATCAGTAGTGGAGTTAGATTGGCGCATGTTGAGTCCTCTAAAGAAGGAGTTTTGGAACTGTTGGACGTGAGTGTCTTAAGTAAGCAACTTAGACGGCAATATTTTGGACAGTTCCGCGAAGATTTATTTTGTGTCTTGTCGAAGACTTTAAGGGGCTAATTCATAGTTTAGAAGTTCTTTTGTTGTGGATGGTTAACTTTGTGAGTTTGATGGAAGATATTTTTTTATGAGTTGGTATTGATCGTGAGTATTTTGACCCGAAATGGTTGAGTCACTAATTGGACTTCGCAATGGGAAGCGAATTTGTTTTAGCCGGTGAAAAGTTTAGCGAATGCCTTGATTTTGGTTTTGTTTTGTACTGAATAACCTGGTGCGACGTGTTGTGATATTTTGTTTTGGACGTAAGATGTATTTCGACATAGAGTTGGAAAAGTGTATTACTACCTTGGAACGATTTGATTTTTCTTATGGAAAATTATCGGATGCGGGAGTTAGAGTTTGATGCAGTTATACTCATTGGAACCTTATAAGTACAGATGTTAACGACAAGGAGATTGGAATTGTTGAAGACAATTCAAGTTGAGTATGATCTATAAAGAGACTTCGTCTGTTGTTGAGTTTATTAAGTTGATATTGAGGATAACCCAAGAATATCTTATTTGAGATTTATTATTTTGAAAGAATGTTGCATGTTTGTTTTGAGACGCTTGTTGAGATTAAACTCAGAAGGTTATTAAGGATTCGTTCATTACTATCATATGGATTTCGCTGGATACTAATGGTCGCGGTGGATTATTAGATTACGACTAAAATAAGTCTTGACGGTAAGGAATTTGGTGATGGTTTGGTAACCACAGGTACTTAAAGATGATTGATGTTTTATAGAGGAAGATGTTCTATTTGTGACTGAAGTCGGTCGCGACGGTGTTCATGTTAGATTCCATAGAAATTGATGTTATGGTTCTAAGTCCAAACTATGTTGTAATTTCAGGAGTATGAGACGAAATTGATGAGTAGAGTTCTTGAGAGAGTGTTTTGGTTTGGATTACCACTTTAGAAGATTGAAAGATATGAGAGATGTTTCGAATAAGAAACCAGTGTATTAATCGTTGCGATGATGCGAGGATGGTGATTACTTAATTAAATTTTTGGAATTGAATTGTTATAAGGGGAGACTTCGTGGAAGTCAAGTGTATACATCGAAGTTTCACAAGTGAAATATTTGGACAGTATTTGAAGAGGTCAAACTATGTCGTGTATTTCAGAGGATCAACGGACGTTGATCAATCGAGAATGAAAGAGTGATTCTTCGAGTTGATGAAGCTGATGTTGCGAGGTGTCTTGATGGGTGTACGCTTTGAACGTATCCATTTTGGGTGATTGGGAAGTTGAGGATTAACCAAGTTGTTTTACGGTTGGCATCTTATGCATAAAAGTGACACAACATGGTTTAGATATCGAGCATTGAGTTTTAGCGAGTATGCGGGATTGTTGGATTTGGGCTAGTGAGTTATAGTCGCAAGTCATCAGTATACGTCCTAGGATGAGTGATGTGTCGCAGTTCAGTTATGTTTGGGTAACTTGTTATTGTTCAAGGGTGGTACGTTGGTAATCTACAAGGACGATGTGACCTTGTGATTTTTCTGGAATGAGAGCGATAACTGCAAGTGTAATTCTTGAGTTCGTACTTATGCGTGAATGATGGCATCTTTTCGTGTTTGTGTAGCACGCGTGGTTTTATCCTTTCTGATTGTTTCAGTTTTGGTTTGTATAACCATTTTGTTGTTTTTGTTTTAGCGATGGTGTCGGTGTCGTGTCGTAGGACTTTATGTTCCTACCTTTGGTGACTCGTTTCCGAGGCGTCGGTTCGAGTGTATGACTAATTCTATGGTTGAGACGTTAGGATGGTATCGATCTTGTTTGTTTAGTTCTCGAGCGAACCGGTGTGTCTGCGACTTGTTTAGTTATTGGGTGTTAGTTGATTGTCGAGTGCATTGTATGGGCTTCGCATCTCGGCATGGTTGTTCTTGTCTAAATGTTATGGCTAGGGAGATGCCCTTGTGTTAGGTGTATTTTGTATGTTGTTTAATTAACACAAGGATTGAGTGGACGAATGCGTAGGCATGTCCCGATTTGTTCATTTTGGTCAAAATTTTCGAGGCCGAAAATCTTTTAAGTGGGGGAGAGTTGTAACACCCCGTTTTTGATTAAATGTTAATTCGGTTATTTGAAATAAAAATATTCATAATGATAAAATATTATTTTGAGTAATATTATTTTGGTGTGCATTTGGCTTCGTTTGATTTATCAGTATAATTTAGTTTTTATGGAATAAATATTAATTAAATGTAATATGGTTTTAATAGAATTATATGATATAATTTGAATTAAATAATTGTTGGGGACAAATTATAATTTTAGAAAGATAGAGGGAGGAAAGTTAGTAGTAGAAGGATAGTTTTATAAAATAGAAAAGGAGAGTTAGTAAGAGTAGTTGGTAAGAAGAGAAAGAAGAAAGAAAAGAAGAGAGAAAGAGGAGAAGAGAAGAAAGGAAGCTAGGTTTGGAGTTGCAACATCTTCATCATCTTGTTTCAAGAAAACCCACACCAAGGTAAGGGGTTTGATTCTCCATCTCATATTGTTAGGTTTTGATAGATATATTTTGGATTTGGGGGTAAAATTGATAGTTGATTTATAGGGTTTTGTTGGTTGATTGTTGGAATGGTTTAGAAAAGTTGGATTAGGAGTATGGTTTGTGAGTGTATTAGGTGCTAGCTTGTAGAAATTAAGAGTATTGAATGAGAAAGAAAACCATGGTGGTAGAATGAGAAAAACTCAAAAGAATGAAGTTTTCACGATGGTCCATCCACACGGGCCGTGTTGCTGCACGCGGGTGCCCGTGTTGATGCTCTGACTTTAGCAATTTTTGCACGTTCTGGAGGCTTTTCCACACGGGCCGTGTTGATGCACACGGGTGCCCGTGTTGATGCTTCTGTAGCCTCCAAAATTCTGATTTTTCGCACTTCCTTTGGAACCCGATTGTGTTCCGATTTCGGTAGATCCGTCGACGGAGCAAGTTGCTCCGAATTCAAAGAAAATTGACGTGCTAGCATAATCCGACGTGTAGATTAACGTAGTGAAGTTCGTTTTGCGAAATTTCGACTTTTTAAGAATCAACCAGATTTTAGTACGAATGAAATAAGTTGAGTTTAATCCCGAATTTAACCGTTCGAGTTACATTCCGGTGACTCGATCGCGATGAGAAACATTGAGAGTAATGCCGGTTCATTGATAATGACTTTATGTTGAAATATACCTTCCGATTTGGAATTGTTGATAGTTGATGGTTTATGTTTTGGTTGAGTAAGTAACTTGTTTGTATACATTTTACTTGACATTGAGATTGTTAAATTATATGTATGCATGCATGTACAATAGTTGATGTTCCATTGGTTGGATTTGATGGTATGTGTATGTTAAGATTATTATGAATCTTAATTGCATGAATTGGTTATATTGTACATTGCATGGCATGGTTGGTCTTGAAACAGAGACGGTGAAACTGTGGGTTCACATGATTTTATAGAAGGTGACCCTATTGTGGGAAAAGACGTAGTGACCTTGATCCGGAAGGGAAATATAGGTGGTGGAACATTGGGTCCACAATATTTAGACGGTGACCCTATTGTGGGAAAAGACGTAGTGACCTTGATCCGGAAGGGAAATATAGGTGGTGGAACATTGGGTCCACAATATCTAGACGGTGACCCTATTGTGGGAAAAGACGTAGTGACCTTGATCCGGAAGGGAAATATATGTGGTGGAACATTGGGTCCACAATATCTAGACGGTGACCCTATTGTGGGAAAAGACGTAGTGACCTTGATCCGGAAGGGAAATATAGGTGGTGGAACATTGGGTCCACAATATCTAGACGGTGACCCTATTGTGGGAAAAGACGTAGTGACCTTGATCCGGAAGGGAAATATAGGTGGTGGAACCTTGGGTCCACGAGTCGGTACCGCATTCGCATACGTTGAGTCGTGTTGTGAGTCACATGTATAATTGTGCATGATATGTATGTGTGTTGATGTGTTTGATTATGTGCAAATACTGTTGTTGTTTGAATTACGGTTATGTGCCAAGGATGTGAGTATTCGGATAATCGGTTTACATGGTTAATGTGTTGGAAATGGATTCCTTGAGTAAGGATACTACAGGTGATAAAATGAACATGATCATTATGTATTGCTTTATTTATTGCCATTTCATTTACTTAAAATTACATGTTATATGACTATTGGAATTCTTACCCTTTTGTTGGCCAATGCTTTTGATGGCATTGTGCAGGTACCGAGGACGGTAGCGCGAGGCGCTAGCTAACGGATGCATTGGATTGCAATCTGTTTTATTTTGATTAGAGTCGAGTCGATGCTCTGGTAGTAACACATGGGGGGGGGGGGGAATTTATTTAATGTCAAACTCGATTATTTGGTATTTGGATTATGATGTATATAATCCTTATTCGTGTATATGATGTTTTGTATATGTGAGACTTGATAACATATGCTTATGTGAATTATGATGGCTTGATGCCTTGAATTATGTTTTGATTCCTCCATAAATGGAGATGATGTGAAATTATGAAACTCCGTTGCGTTTGCACGAGAGAATGAAGTAAATATTTATTGTATGTTTGTTTTGTGTTGGAATGCTTATACTTTCAAACATACCCTGTCCGTTTTTCCTTAAAAACTTTGGAATGTGATGTGTGTTGTGGCATCCCTTCCGTGCAATTTTATTTCTCTGATTTTAATCTTTACCTTTAATTGGGGTATTTAGAAGGGGTGTTACAATAGTGGTATCAGAGCAGGTCGGTCTATCGGCCAGGTTGTTTATGTGTTTAATCCCTTTTGGTACGCGACATGTGTGTGAAACACTGTCGGTACTTGATTGTTTCCTTTTGTTGTCTGCAGAGGTACGTGTGAATTAAGTGGGCGAGAAGTTTCTTCTCTGAAGTTTTGTGCAAGAGGTTGGTTCAGTATACCGCCGATTGTAAGATGTAAGTATTGCCGAGCAGTTGATGCTTCAAGCATGGTTATGTTTAAATACCTTGAGGGATAAGATTGAAGATGCTGTTGTGGTTTGGTAACGATGGTTAATGCCACCTCATGATTGTCGACTGTCTACTGACAAATTGAGGGACTGATCATCCTTAATCTCTTGTTGATAGTAGTCGGGAATTGTGTTGTTTGGGATAGACTTGTCTTGCCAACTTAATAGTGTGTGAAGCAGATGAGTTGGCACAAGGCAGTGCATGGTTACTTGAGTTGTAGGCGAATTTGGATTTTGGTGAGAAATAAGATTTTTGGCAAGCGAGCTTCTTGTTGTGATTCTTCCAGAACCTTTTGTGGAAATGTGAGTGAATTACCGCTGTAGTGCGAGGTGAAGTTTTGATGGATTTAGTTTCTGGAACTAGTTGGGATTCGAAGTATCCTCAAGGGATGTTTTTTTCTGAATTAGAGTTGAAAAGTCAACTTGAATATTGGTTTTAGTAGAGTTTGTTTGTTTGAGTGGTTCGCCGTGGAGTGCGCCGATTGTGTTGTTCGAAAAGAGCAAAGGTTACCCAAGTTGGTGTGTCATTTGTAGTCAAGGAACGAAGCGGATGTTGAGGACGAGTGTCTGCTTCGGAGGATAGATATTTAAGTGAAGCAGTTATTTGGAGTTTATGTGTTTAGTGAGATCGTTTTGAAGTCTGGCTGCCTATGGGTTAGTGTGAGGGTTGAAGATGTTCAGGTAATGCTTTTCAAGATAGTGTATGGTCCGGGCGAGTATAAGCTGTCATTAGTGTGACTAATGCGTCAGGTAAGATTTTGGAATGTTCCAACAGTACTCTCATGAGTAGCTGAAGAGTTGTTTCGTGTTCATAGATATTATTTGGTTTACATCAAGTTAAGGGATTGTGGCAAGCATCCGAGTGTTGCGTTATCAGTAGTGGAGTTAGATTGGCGCATGTTGAGTCCTCTAAAGAAGGAGTTTTGGAACTGTTGGACGTGAGTGTCTTAAGTAAGCAACTTAGACGACAATATTTTGGACAGTTCCGCGAAGATTTATTTTGTGTCTTGTCGAAGACTTTAAGGGGCTAATTCATAGTTTAGAAGTTCTTTTTTTGTGGATGGTTAACTTTGTGAGTTTGATGGAAGATATTTTTTTATGAGTTGGTATTGATCGTGAGTATTTTGACCCGAAATGGTTGAGTCACTAATTGGACTTCGCAATGGGAAGCGAATTTGTTTTAGCCGGTGAAAAGTTTAGCGAATGCCTTGATTTTGGTTTTGTTTTGTACTGAAGAACCTGGTGCGACGTGTTGTGATATTTTGTTTTGGACGTAAGATGTATTTCGACATAGAGTTGGAAAAGTGTATTACTACCTTGGAACGATTTGATTTTTCTTATGGAAAATTATCGGATGCGGGAGTTAGAGTTTGATGCAGTTATACTCATTGGAACCTTATAAGTACAGATGTTAACGACAAGGAGATTGGAATTGTTGAAGACAATTCAAGTTGAGTATGATCTATAAAGAGACTTCGTCTGTTGTTGAGTTTATTAAGTTGATATTGAGGATAACCCAAGAATATCTTATTTGAGATTTATTATTTTGAAAGAATGTTGCATGTTTGTTTTGAGACGCTTGTTGAGATTAAACTCAGAAGGTTATTAAGGATTCGTTCATTACTATCATATGGATTTCTCCGGATACTAATGGTCGCGGTGGATTATTAGATTACGACTAAAATAAGTCTTGACGGTAAGGAATTTGGTGATGGTTTGGTAACCACAGGTACTTAAAGATGATTGATGTTTTATAGAGGAAGATGTTCTATTTGTGACTGAAGTCGGTCGCGACGGTGTTCATGTTGGATTCCATAGAAATTGATGTTATGGTTCTAAGTCCAAACTATGTTGTAATTTCAGGAGTATGAGTCGAAATTGATGAGTAGAGTTCTTGAGAGAGTGTTTTGGTTTGGATTACCACTTTAGAAGATTGAAAGATATGAGAGATGTTTCGAATAAGAAACCAGTGTATTAATCGTTGCGATGATGCGAGGATGGTGATTACTTAATTAAATTTTTGGAATTGAATTGTTATAAGGGGAGACTTCGTGGAAGTCAAGTGTATACATCGAAGTTTCACAAGTGAAATATTTGGACAGTATTTGAAGAGGTCAAACTATGTCGTGTATTTCAGAGGATCAACGGACGTTGATCAATCGAGAATGAAAGAGTGATTCTTCGAGTTGATGAAGCTGATGTTGCGAGGTGTCTTGATGGGTGTACGCTTTGAACGTATCCATTTTGGGTGATTGGGAAGTTGAGGATTAACCAAGTTGTTTTACGGTTGGCATCTTATGCATAAAAGTGACACAGCATGGTTTAGATATCGAGCATTGAGTTTTAGCGAGTATGCAGGATTGTTGGATTTGGGCTAGTGAGTTATAGTCGCAAGTCGTCAGTATACGTCCTAGGATGAGTGATGTGTCGCAGTTCAGTTATGTTTGGGTAACTTGTTATTGTTCAAGGGTGGTACGTTGGTAATCTACAAGGACGATGTGACCTTGTGATTTTTCTGGAATGAGAGCGATAACTGCAAGTGTAATTCTTGAGTTCGTACTTATGCGTGAATGATGGCATCTTTTCGTGTTTGCGTAGCACGCGTGGTTTTATCCTTTCTGATTGTTTCAGTTTTGGTTTGTATAACCATTTTGTTGTTTTTGTTTTAGCGATGGTGTCGGTGTTGTGTTGTAGGACTTTATGTTCCTACCTTTGGTGACTCATTTCCGAGGCGTCGGTTCGAGTGTATGACTAATTCTATGGTTGAGACGTTAGGATGGTATCGATCTTGTTTGTTTAGTTCTCGAGCGAACTGGTGTGTCTGCGACTTGTTTAGTTATTGGGTGTTAGTTGATTGTCGAGTGCATTGTATGGGCTTCGCATCTCGGCATGGTTGTTCTTGTCTAAACGTTATGGCTAGGGAGATGCCCTTGTGTTAGGTGTATTTTGTATGTTGTTTAATTAACGCAAGGATTGAGTGGACGAATGCGTAGGCATGTCCCGATTTGTTCGTTTTGGTCAAAATTTTTGAGGCCGAAAATCTTTTAAGTGGGGGAGAGTTGTAACACCCCGTTTTTGATTAAATGTTAATTCGGTTATTTGAAATAAAAATATTCATAATGATAAAATACTATTTTGAGTAATATTATTTTGGTGTGCATTTGGCTTCGCTTGATTTATCAGTATAATTTAGTTTTTATGGAATAAATATTAATTAAATGTAATATGGTTTTAATAGAATTATATGATATAATTTGAATTAAATAATTGTTGGGGCCAAATTATAATTTTAGAAAGATAGAGGGAGGAAAGTTAGTAGTAGAAGGATAGTTTTATAAAATAGAAAAGGAGAGTTAGTAAGAGTAGTTGGTAAGAAGAGAAAGAAGAAAGAAAAGAAGAGAGAAAGAGGAGAAGAGAAGAAGGGAAGCTAGGTTTGGAGTTGCAACATCTTCATCATCTTGTTTCAAGAAAACCCACACCAAGGTAAGGGGTTTGATTCTCCATCTCATATTGTTAGGTTTTGATAGATATATTTTGGATTTGGGGGTAAAATTGATAGTTGATTTATAGGGTTTTGTTGGTTGATTGTTGGAATGGTTTAGAAAAGTTGGATTAGGAGTATGGTTTGTAAGTGTATTAGGTGCTAGCTTGTAGAAATTAAGAGTATTGAATGAGAAAGATAACCATGGTGGTAGAATGAGAAAAACTCAAAAGAATGAAGTTTTCACGCAGGTCCATCCACACGGGCCGTGTTGCTGCACGCGGGTGCCCGTGTTGATGCTCTGACTTTAGCAATTTTTGCACGTTCTGGCGGCTTTTCCACACGGGCCGTGTTGATGCACACGGGTGCCCGTGTTGATGCTTCTGTAGCCTCCAAAATTCTAATTTTTCGCACTTCCTTTGGAACCCGATTGTGTTCCGATTTCGGTAGATCCGTCGACGGAGAAAGTTGCTCCGAATTCAAAGAAAATTGACGTGCTAGCATAATCCGATGTGTAGATTAACGTAGTGAAGTTCGTTTTGCCAAATTTCGACTTTTTAAGAATCGACCCGATTTTAGTACGAATGAAATAAGTTGAGTTTAATCCCGAATTTAACCGTTCGAGTTACATTCCGGTGACTCGATCGCGATGAGAAACATTGAGAGTAATGCCGGTTCATTGATAATGACTTTATGTTGAAATATACCTTCCGATTTGGAATTGTTGATAGTTGATGGTTTATGTTTTGGTTGAGTAAGTAACTTGTTTGTATACATTTTACTTGACGTTGAGATTGTTAAATTATATGTATGCATGCATGTACAATAGTTGATGTTCCATTGGTTGGATTTGATGGTATGTGTATGTTAAGATTATTGTGAATCTTAATTGCATGAATTGGTTATATTGTACATTGCATGGCATGGTTGGTCTTGAAACAGAGACGGTGAAACTGTGGGTTCACATGATTTTATAGACGGTGACCCTATTGTGGGAAAAGACGTAGTGACCTTGATCCGGAAGGGAAATATAGGTGGTGGAACATTGGGTCCACAATATCTAGTTGGTGACCCTATTGTGGGAAAAGACGTAGTGACCTTGATCCGGAAGGGAAATATAGGTGGTGGAACATTGGGTCCACAATATCTAGACGGTGACCCTATTGTGGGAAAAGACGTAGTGACCTTGATCCGGAAGGGAAATATAGGTGGTGGAACATTGGGTCCACAATATCTAGACGGTGACCCTATTGTGGGAAAAGACGTAGTGACCTTGATCCGGAAGGGAAATATAGGTGGTGGAACCTTGGGTCCACGAGTCGGTACCGCATTCGCATACGTTGAGTCGTGTTGTGAGTCACATGTATAATTGTGTATGATATGTATGTGTGTTGATGTGTTTGATTATGTGCCAATATTGTTGTTGTTTGAATTACGGTTATGTGCCAAGGATGTGAGTATTCGGATAATCGGTTTACATGGTTAATGTGTTGGAAATGGATTCCTTGAGTAAGGATACTACAGGTGATAAAATGAACATGATCATTATGTATTGCTTTATTTATTGCCATTTCATTTACTTAAAATTACATGTTATATGACTATTGGAATTCTTACCCTTTTATTGGCCAATGCTTTTGATGGCATTGTGCAGGTACCGAGGACGGTAGCGCGAGGCGCTAGCTAACGAATGCATTGGATTGCAATCTGTTTTATTTTGATTAGAGTCGAGTCGATGCTCTGGTAGTAACACATGGGGGGGGGATTTATTTATTGTCGAACTCGATTATTTGGTATTTGGATTATGATGTATATAATCCTTATTCGTGTATATGATGTTTTGTATATGTGAGACTTGATAACATATGCTTATGTGAATTATGATGGCTTGATGCCTTGAATTATGTTTTGATTCCTCCATAAATGGAGATGATGTGAAATTATGAAACTCCGCTGCGTTTGCACGAGAGAATGAAGTAAATATTTATTGTATGTTTGTTTTGTGTTGGAATGCTTATACTTTCAAACATACCCTGTCCGTTTTTCCTTAAAAACTTTGGAATGTGATGTGTGTTGTGGCATCCCTTCCGTGCAATTTTATTTCTCTGATTTTAATCTTTACCTTTAATTGGGGTATTTAGATGGGGTGTTACAGTACTTCCCAAAACTACATTATCTCGACTATCATATCAAGGTGCTCCTATGAGACCTAGTGGGGTAATTGTCAAAGAGTTTGATGGTTCTAGGAAAACTATCATCGGTGAAGTGGATCTCCCCATGACAATTGGTCCTCGTACCTTTCAGATTACTTTCCAAGTAATGGATATTCATGCTGCCTACAGCTGCCTATTGGGTTGCCCATGGATCCATGATGCAGGGGCAGTCACTTCCACACTCAATCAAAGATTGAAGTTTGTGAGGAATGGAAAACTGGTAACAATCGGTGGAGAACAGG
Source organism: Vicia faba (assembly GCA_948472305.1). Lineage (NCBI taxonomy): Eukaryota > Viridiplantae > Streptophyta > Magnoliopsida > Fabales > Fabaceae > Vicia > Vicia faba. The sequence goes on from OX451741.1 coordinate 1,034,231,012, forward strand.
CTATGATGGTAAGCCACTTGTCATATTTTTCCTATATTGATGCTGATGAGGCTATTGGAACCCAATTCCAAGATCTATATGTCGCTAATAATGAAGTAAGGAAGAAAGGGGCATCTATTTCTTCTCTTGAAGATGCGCGGCGAGTAGTTGAGAGTGGTTCAACTGAAGGTTAGGGCCAAGTGTTGACTTTTCCTAAGAACAAGTTTGGATAAGGTCTTGGTTTTTATCCCGTGTCTGCAAGAGCAAAGCAAGATACAGTTACCGGTCCGATACAAGAAGTTTTCCAAAGCGCAGGTTTTATCCATCCAACTCCGCCCAAAGTTGATGCTATAATGGAAGATGATTCTGAAGAGGATTTACCTGACTTTGTAGCGCATGGAGTGGTTTTCTAGAACTAGACTACTGTTGATATTCCTTCCGTGATGCACATTTTTGAGTAATGCTTTATTCTATTTTGAAAAACCTTTCGCTCTGCCCAAGGCGAGAGAGTATTTGTGTCGGGCTATGATAAAAATAAATCCTTTTGCTCTGCCCAAGGTAAAATAGAAGATGTCTGGGTTTTTGTTTCAAGTATTGCCAATCATGAATAAAAATGTTATTTTGGCCCTTCATACTGTTTTTACTTTTCACTTTTTTCTGGAAAATGGAAACAAATAGAAAAATAGTAATAATAAATAAATATAATTTTTTATATATATTTATACAACCTTCGCATTAATTGATTTCTAAAATAAAGCATAAACCATATGTGCAGATTAATTCATGACATAACCATTGAAAACAATGACCCTATGTCCCCTCCCAACTTCGAATTCCCTGTGTTCAAAGCCGAGGAAGAGGATAGTAAAGAGATCCCTGATGAAATTTCACGCTTACTTGAGCATGATGAAAGATTATTCAGCCGTTCGAAGAGCCCATGGAGATAATCAATTTGGGTAGTGAAGAAGACAAAAAGGAAGTCAATATTGGAGCGTTGCTTGTCCTAGAGGTCAAAGAAAGAATGTTGGAGCTTCTCAGAGATTATGTAGATGTGTTTGCTTGGTCCTACCAAGACACGCCAGGATTGGATAGTAATATTGTGGAGCATCAATTGCCATTGAGACCTGAATGTCCGCCGATTAAGCAGAAGTTGAGAAGGACTCATCCCGATATGGCTGACAAGATCAAAGAAGAGGTCTAGAAACAAATTAACACAGGCTTCCTCATTACATCAGTTTATCCTCAGTGGTTAGCCAATATAGTTCCTGTTGCTAAGAAAGATGGCAAAGTTCGAATGTGTGTGGACTACAGAGATCTGAATAGAGCTAGCCCAAAGGATGATTTCCCATTACCACACATTAACGTATTGGTCGACAACACCGCGAAGTTCAAAGTCTTTTATTTTATGGATGGTTTCTCTGGTTACAATCAAATCAAGATGGCACCTGAAGATATGGAGAAGACATCCTTCATTACACCCTAGGGAACATTTTGTTATCGAGTAATACCGTTTGGTTTAAAGAATGCTGGTGCAACGTACCAAAGAGCCATGACCTCTCTGTTCCATGATATGATGCATAAAGAGATAAAAGTTTATGTAGATGATATGATTTCCAAATTGCATACTGAAGAAGATCATTTGGAGCATCTTTTGAAATTATTCCAGCGTTTTAGAAAGTATAAACTCCGTCTGAATCCTAACAAGTGCACTTTTGGTGTTCGTTCTGGAAGACTTCTGGGTTTCATTGTCAGCCAACGAGGTATTGAGGTAGATCCTGATAAAGTCAAAGCTATTCGAGAGATGACCGTACCCAAGACGGAAAAAAAAGTAAGAGGATTCCTTGGAAGGTTGAACTATATTTCCAGATTTATATCTCATATGACTACTACCTGTGGGCCGATTTTTAAGCTTCTTCGAAAGAACCAAGGATGTGTATGGATATAATATTTTCAGAGAGATTTTGATAGCATCAAATAATATTTACTTGAGCCTCCCATTTTTATTTCTCCAGTGGAAGGAAATCCTCTGATTATGTATTTTACCATATTGGAAGATTCCATGGGATGTGTGCTTGGTCAACAAGATGAGACTGGAAGAAAGGAACATGCCATATATTATTTGAATAAAAAATTCACAGACTGTGAGTCTCAATATTCAATGCTTGAGAAAACCTATTATGCTTTAGATTGGGCTGCTCGCCGTCTGCGCCAATATATGATTAACCAAACTAATTGGTTGATCTCCAAAATGGATCCAATCAAGTATATCTTTGAGAAGCCTGCCTTGTCTAGAAGAATATCCCGTTGGCAGATGTTATTATCTGAATATGACATTGAGTATCACACTAAAAAAGAAATCAAAGGAAGTGTTCTGGCTGATCATTTGGCTCACCAACCAATTGATGATTATCAATCCATCAAGTTTGACTTCCATGATGAAGATGTTATGTACTTGAAGGCCAAAGACTGTGAAGAACCATTACCTGGAGAAGGACCTGATCTCGAATCCCGTTGGGGTTTGATATTTAACGGGCTGTAAATGCTTATGGAAATGGATTTGGGGAAATCATCATCACTTCCCGAGGTACTCATATCCCGTTCACAACAAGATTAAAGTTTGACTGTACAAATAACATGGATGAATATGAAGCATGTATTATGGGTATCGAAGAAGCGGTGGATCTAAGGATCAAGATTCTTGACATATACAGAGACTCGGCTTTGGTAATAAATCAAATCAAAGGAGAATAGGAGACCCATCATCCTGGTTTGATCCCTTATAAAGATTATGCTAGAAGATTGTTAACTTTCTTCAACAAAGTGGAATTACATCATATCCCTAGAGACGAGAACCAAATGGCTGATGCTTTAGCTACTTTTTCTTCTATGTTCCAAGTGAATGATTGGAATGATACGCCTTCAATCAGAATTATGCGTCTCGACAGACCCGCTCATGTGTTCTCAACAGAAGAGGTCACCGACGACAAACCATGGTTCTATGACATTAAACGTGTTCTTCAAACTCAAGAGTACCCGCATGGGGCATCCAATAAAGATAGGAAGACATTGAGGATATTGGCAAGTAGTTTCTTCCTTAATGAAGAAGTATTATATAAAAGGAATTATGACATGGTCTTTCTCAGATGCGTGGATAGACACGAAGCAGACATGTTGATGCAAGAAGTACACGAAGGATCCTTTGGCACTCATTCCAATAGATATGCAATGAATAAATAGATGTTAAGGGCTGGTTACTACTGGATGATAGTGGAATCCGATTGCCGCAAATATGCGAAGAAATGCCATAAATGCGAAATTTATGCAAACAAGATGCATGTACCACCGACCTTCCTCAATGTTATCTCTTCACCTTGGCCTTTATCAATATGGGGTATTGATATAATTGGAATGATTAAACCTAAGGCTTCAAATGGTCATCGTTTCCTCTTAGTGACCATTGACTACTTTACTAAATGGGTGGAAGCAACATCATATGCTAATGTAACCAGACAGGTGGTAGTCAAATTTATCAAGAATCAGATCATTTGTCGATACGACATCCCGAGCAAGATCATCACTGATAATGGTTTGAATTTGAATAACAAGATGATGAGAGAGCTTTGTGAAGAATTCAAGATCGAACATCATAATTATTCTCCTTACAGACTAAAGATGAATGGGGCTGTTGAAGCTGCTAATAAAAACATCAATAAGATTATCCAGAAGATGGTGGTAACTTATAAAGATTGTCATAAGATGCTCCCGTTTGCTTTACATGGGTACTGTACTTCATTTCGAACTTCAACAGGCGCAACTCCTTTTTCTCTAGTATACGGCATTGAAGCAGTACTGCCCGTGGAGGTTAAGATCCCGTCTGTGAGAGTTTTGATGGAAGCTAAGCTTTCTGAGGCTAAATGGTGTCAAAGTAGATATGATCAATTGAATTTAATTGAAGAAAAGAGAATGAAAGATTTGTGTCACGACCATCTATATCAATAGAGAATGAAGAAGGAATTTGATAAAAAAGGTTCAACCACGCAAATTCAGAGAAGGTGACCTCGTGCTCAAGACGATATTATCTTTCCAAACTGATTTTAGGGGAAAATGGGCTCTGAATTATGAAGGACCGTATGTTGTTAAGAAGTTTTTCTCTGGAGGTTCCATGATTCTTACAACTATGGGCGGTGAGGAGCTCCCGTGCTCTGTGAACGCCAACGCAGTCAAGAAGTATTTCGCCTAAGATTGAGATGACAACTCGCTAAGTTGAAAACCCGATGGGGCGGCTTAGGCAGGATTTTGATTAGACCAGTCACGACATTTGAGCACATCTTGGAATTCAAAGTTAATAGGGAGAATAATGGTCATTATTTTTGTAACCTTTTCTTTCATGTACTATTTTCCAAATTTTTGTAAACCTTTGGAGTCGCGCCATTAGCGGACTACCATCTTATTAATGAAATTTGAGTATTTATCTTTTTTATGTTTTATATCGGGCAAAATTTCAATTTTATAGCATTATTTGAAACAAAGTTAATTAGAGTATTCCTATCTTGAAATGTGTCATGAATACTGTAAGTAATGTTAATAGTTGCTCCGAGAATTGTTAAGCCTTGAAATGTAAAATAATACAGTAGTCCATCCTTGTATGATGAATAATGGTTCTTCTTTTAAAGTCATCATGAGGCGTTGGTTGTGTGACCTTGTGTTCCCAGTAGAGTACTAATCTTGGTGACTCCCTATCAATCCCGATAAAGCCTTGATTCAGTTATCTCTAGATGAGCAAGATTTTCTCCCTAACCAAAGTGAAGTACATTTTGTTATCATGTCAGTGGTTTATTGAGGTTAGAAGATTGAAATTTTAATAACTTCCTACCCAGAGAGACTTAAGCCTTGTAGTATAATACACTCTGACGATGCCTTTTCCCATCTCTTTAAGAATGGCCGAGTATCTAGTTGTATTGTGATGTCTTATCATCTTCAATTTATTTCCTCTATCTGTCTTTTCAGCATATACATGACATTCATTTATTCATTTACACTTGCATCATGCATACAAATTTGTATTTGTCAATGTTATCGGATTCATATAACTTGGTTATGTCTATTCGAACAACGTATTTTCTCTTTCCAAATAGAGTGTCAACTTAGGCAGAAAATGTGCCTCCTTTCTAATTCCCCAACCAAGCTAATCCTTGTGGAAGAATTTTTCTTTAGCCTTCCTTTTTCATCTCTGGGTAGGATAAATTCCCAATTGAGTCATTTCCTCATTGGGTGGAGTCTTGTTTGATAGTTTTCTCTCCGGTTCATCCCTAAATTGAGCTTTGTCTCTTGCATAGGCTACCCCGTAGTTTTCTCTAGGTGTGAAACCTAGATGAAGGGCACATTTATTTTGCGTATTTAAATACTTGGTCTCCTCAAGAAGGATCTATTCATGGTTCCCCATTGAGGAAGCATTTTATTCCCTGGCAGTGTTATCACAACAGATTTATGGAATATCGATGTAACAGCAAGTGGCGGCCTCTTCATGAGCAGCTTGTGTGTTATTGACATCTTTGGAAAATAACAAGCGGCGGTCTCTTTATGAGCAGCTTGTGTGTTATAGATATCTTTGGAAAACAACAAGTGGAAGTCTCTTCATTAGTAACTTGTGTGTTATAGATATCTTTGGAAAATAGAAAGTGGCGATCTCTTCACGAGAAACTTGCATTTTATTGATATCCTTTGCAGTAGCAAGTGGCAGACTCTTCATGAGTAGCTTGCGTACTATTAATATCCTTTGAAGACAGCAAGTGGCAACCTCTTTATTTGAGCATCTTGTGTGTTTATTATCATCCTTTGAAGATAGCAAGTGGCAGCCTCTTTATTTGAGTAGCTTGTGTATCCACGACAATATGTTATTTCAGCAGCAAATGGTATCTCTCTGGAAAAGTCCCACAGAGAAGTTTGTTATGAAATCTCTACCTTCAGTAAAAGTTGGTAGTTCACTATCAGTAAAAGTTGGTATATCTTTTGTCTACCTTTGACCATGAGTTTTAAATTCATCATCATCTTGGGTCAGTAACCATCTATCTTTTGCAGCCTATGCAAGGAATTTTCTTTGTTAGAGTCAGAAAATTGTTTTCTCTCGAAGTTATTCCCCGATAAGAGTCTATCATTCGAAGTCTGTGGCTCTGTTTCTTCGGTAGAGTTATAATCTTTTCCCTTGTGGATTATTTTATCATGTGCTTGGTTTCTCCAGCATTAGTTTGTCTCATACGAAATCATCCTCCATAAAGTTCAAATATTACATTTATATCATAAACACAATGGTGGTATCTTAGGGCCAAAAATTGTGTATTATGTATTTAAGTACCTTCAATCTCGTCGAGACAAAGATTTCAATCTTCATATCTCCGGATAGAAGAAACTTAAATAGGGGCAGCTGTTATACCCTAATCTTTGAACTAAGATCCCATCTTCATTTTCATTTTTTGTTATATACATCAAGGTCATAAAATATGGTAGGTTTCAAACGTTTCACCTTCGAGCATTGCCTGTACAGAGATTATCAAGTGTTGTGAGCATTTCATCTTATGCATGACTAACTTCTAATCAAGCATGAAGTGTATTTTTTGTTTTCTTTGATTTCATGTGCATAAAACATGTCTAAATCAAGAGCATCAGACGTCACGCCTCAATTAGGGTTTTGAGCCCCTCTAGCCAGAAGTACAGTTAATCGTTGATTCTCAAAGGCTGATTCATCAAGAGAGACGTGCGTTTATTTCCATACTCTGTTTTAACAGATGGTCTCAAGCGTCTCCAAAATTCAAAGAAAAACAGTCAAGGTTCCATGATCACTGTTTATGTGTGTTTCACTTTGCCTTGAAATACGAGAAAAGAACAAGCTATGCAAGTCAAGTCCAAACACTTCGACCGAATGCCATCAACAATTTTTCTTTAAGATTTGAATAAAATTGTGTTTAGAAAGCCATGAAAAGCCTTTATCTCGTCTGTCATGATTTAAGAGTTTCTGGATCTCTAAGTTCAGTTCAATGTGCCAATTTCTCAATGCGATAATATTTCGCCTCAAATCCCTCTTATAGTGATCATCCGAAGCTTTTAAGCATGGTTCGATTTCTTATGTTTACATGATGCAGGGTGAATTTCGTTAGAGTGGGATGATTAAATTCAAGATCGTTTTGGAAGAATTTATTCAAAATACTTGGAATTTTCATCATATGGATTCAAGTGTTAATTAAATAGAAGTTGTCAAGAAGGGCTCATTCAAGAATAATCATTCATCACATTAATATTTATTCAAGATTATTTTGTGTGATTATTTCGATGGATTCACATCTTGGCCATTTGAATTCACACGAGGTATTTATTCAAGAGGATATTGGAAAAAGAAACTTGATTCAAATAATCATTCATAACAAGATTAATTACATGATGGTTACAATTTTATTACAAGATCAATTCATGAAATTTATTTGGATCTCTATTACAAAAAGCAAGATTGAAGTCTTAAGGCTTGCATTATTGTTTATTCATCATTCAATAATTCATTCAAATATCAATTATTCTTTTCCAAATCCAAGTGCAAGATGTTGAATTTCATCAAGATGAATAAAGATCCAAATGTTTACAATTACAAAAGAATTGAGAATTATATTGAAGAGTAAGTATTCATTCATGTTACAATTTTATTTGAATTTATAACGACAAAGTTACAAGGAATTACAAGTTGTACAAACTATTATTTCCAATGTCCTAAAATTCCAGCCCAATATTATGTTGTTGCCCATATTTTCCAGCCCTGTTGCAATATAATAAAAGTCCAATTTTTGTGGTATTTTGTTGTCCAAAATGCAACAAAACAGTCCCAAAAAATGCAGCGAAATAGCTCCAAAATCTACTATAAAAACAGCCTACAAAACAATCCCAAACTGTTATAAAAGTGCTACAAACAGTCCAAAAAAACAGCAACCTATAGCAGTCCCAAATGCTACCAAAACAACTCCAAAATCTATTGTAAAAACAGCCTACAAAACAATCCCAAACTGTTATAAAAATGCTACAAACAATCCAAAAAAAACAGCAACCTATAGCAGTCCTAAATGCTACCAAAACAGCTCCAAAATCTGCTGTAAACCAGTCTGTACAGCCTGCAAAAATCTGCATCAAAACAGCCTAGAATTTGCATCAATATGGCTAAAGAAAATTTTACAAACAAAGCATGAAAACGGTTTGTCAAAACAGTTCAAATATCCTAATGTTTTCCCCCCTAAATGTCTTGTTCTTTCATTATAAAAAGCCCCTTCATGGACAAAAATAAGGGAGAAAAAAATTCAAGGGGTACAAGAGAAAAATTCTAAAACACACAAAAAACTCAGTAGAGGACACAAAAAGAAACTCAAGGAGAGAAACACAGAAAAATTCAGCAAGAGAAACACAGAAAATTCAAGGAGAGAAAACTTACTGTTTGGAAGCTCCATTGGAGAGTCTCCGATAGGTATTTTTTTCTTCCTCCCTATTTACTTCTGCATAACTTTCTCATTCACATAATTGAATCTTCTTTGCACAACTTTTATGCCATATAATTGTTTGATTTTTCATTTTGCGATATCTTTGAGTTGTTGTATTTTGTTAGCATTTAAACATGTTTTGATAATAATAATAAACACACAAAAAACTAGAATTGAATATTAGAAAAATTATAAAATGAATCAGGGAGTTTGAGGCACAAGCTGAGGTAGAGGGGCAGAGGACAGGGAGACATTATTCTCAATCTGTGTGGTATTTCCTCTTTCAACATTACAAAATGAACTCATTTCAAACATCCTGAGTGGGAGCCACATCTTCCATTTCAACTCACCATCAACATCTTCCAAATATGCATGTGTTTATCAATTGTAGAAGTAATTCCATGTATTTCATAAATATGCTCAGGTGTTACAGCCTCAAAATTCCTTCTACCAGAATCACTCCCTTCATTGTTGTAGCAACTGGTTTTTTAATCAGAGCCGCCACTATTAGTTTTTATCCTAGGAAATGGAATCTAACAGAAAACCCTAATTCGCAAACAGATATTCTAGGTTTTGGACTCAATTAGATGAAAGGAAGGTGTTGGGCACCTTTCATCCACCTTGCTCACAAGGATATTAGACTCTAGGTTTAGGTTTGGGGTAAACTGAATTTTATGTTTTAATTAGAAAGACTCGCCACGATTTTTGATCGTATGCCTACGTATCCCATATGAGAAATCAGAGTCCCAATTTGTAGTTCGTATGGGTTGGTGTTTTTTAAGGGTTTGCAAACATATTTTGAATCACCTTGCACTCAATCAGGAGTGGTGATTGTGGAGATTTTGACTAAGTGCGTAGTAAGTCAAAACTAGTTTGAAACCCTCTTGCAAAAAAAAGTTGATTAGTTTAGTTTATTGCAAAAATAGTTTGATGATTTGTTGGCGTCTTTTAATCGTATTATTTGCGAAGACCTTGATTAATGCATGATTAGAGAAAAAATTCAATGCAAATAATATAGAAAATAATATATGCAACTTTAATATAAAATAAATTTGTTTGATAACATAGTAATATTTAAATAGTAAATAAAAGATAAGAATAATAATATTTATAAAAAAGAATAATAATAAAAAGGATAATTATAAATAATAGTAAAAGTTAAGTAATTATATTAATTTATAATAAAAATATAAAAATATAATAATAATAATAATAAATCACTATTTTCCAATAATAATATTTACTGTAAATAAAAAATATATATATATATATATATATATATATATATATATATATATATATATATATATATATATATATATATATATATATATATATATATATATATATATATATATATATATATATATATATATATATATATATATATATATATATATATATATATATATATATATATATATATAAATATATATATATATTAGAAATGATAATTAAATTATAAAAATAAATAAATTAAATAAAAAACAAGGGGGGGTGTAAATTCTAATTGGCAAGTAAAACAGGGGGGTGTGATTAATAATGTGAGACAAGTCCAGTAGGCGTCCAGGAAGAGGGGGGTGTGATGTGTTTTGTGTTTTAGTAATTTAAGGAATGAGGGGTGTTAAAAGTATTGGGATTTTGGCCCAACGCATATTTTGTGAGGCCTGTATGATCGTATGCGCGAGGGAGCATGGTCTTTTCAGTGGACTTGGCCTTACGGCCGTCCACTGAGGATCCAAGGGACAACAACGAAGGGTGCAAGATAATTATCATAGGCGCGCGTGTGTGGGATCGAACGAAATAAAAAATTATTGTTTTTATTTTATTCTTACATTTTTTGTTTTACAGTGAAACCTCTTCACCTCTTTTCTCTCTCTCGTTCACTCAATCTTCATCCTCTCAACCCTAATCCTAAAACCACCAATGACGGTGCAACCATCCAGCCTGGTACCCCATCCTAAACGTAAACCCAACCTCCTCTATTTTCAACCTACCTAATAAAACCCATATATAACAACAACAACAAAATCAAAAATTTATGTTTCTTTACCCTTTCGCGATTTGCTTGTTCTCTGATCTTTGAGCTTTTGAAGCTAATCCCTCCGTCTTCTTTGATTGCAGGTTCCGGTAAGGAGAGTTGGTGACGGAAGGCTAATGACGGCGGCGATGCAATTACGCGATCAGAGTTTCAGACATTGAAACCCTAATTTCTTCTTCTCCCTTCTTTAACTACAAATGAGATTGTACAACTTCTACGCGTTCTTCTTCAATTCTTGTACTGTTTTTTTTATTCGTCCCTTGTTTCTGTCTTTGTTTTTAGTACTTATAGGGTTTTAGGGGCGTTACAAGTTAATCTTACCTTAGATTAGGGATTTGAAATAGTATATTTGATTTGATTCCTGTTTTGTAATTAATTGGATTCAGATGGAATTCCTTGGCCTGTAACATTCATTCTGCTAAAGTTAGTTTTGTATTGTAAAAAAGATTTGGGCTTGGACTTGATTCTGCAGATTTTGCTATAGTTTTAGAAGAAGATTCGATTTTGTAACCAGCGATTGATTTAGTATTATTTAGATTTTGATTCACAGAAGATTATGCATTAAAATTTGATTCAGTAGAGATTTGATTTGCAGAAAAAAATTGATTTGTACAGTGTTAGTGCGCAACAAAAAACGTGCTTTTTTTTCTCTGTTGATTGGCACCATAATCGTTAATTGGACACAGTCCTTGCGCTAATTACCTATGGTCCAGCTTGCATAAACAAAATTGGGCCTTTTGGCCCAGATCAGCGTTTTACTGCTTTTTCTATTGCAACAACATTATCCTTGATACGATACTTGGCCTAACATGGTTTAGTCCAACATTTTTCAAATAAAAAACTCTTTATTACAAATAAAACAACTTATTAATTTTACTAATAATAAATTAATTACTAAATAGAAATCAAATAATAATTCTATTCACAAATGCTAAATGGGCCTTGCACTGTGCCACCAATCCACAACAAAAATTACAACAAACACGTTCTTCCAATGCGTATTGGGCCTAACTGTCTCTAATAATCTGACCCAAAAGATTTTTTTTATTTAAAACCAAAACTCTTAAAAAAAGTCTATTATTATTGTATAAAATCTTTTAATAATAATTTAATCAATGATAACAAAATACAAATTATAAAGAAATCCTTTTTTTATAATAGTGAAAAGGTTTTAATAATAACGTCCTTTTTCTAGTCCAGTAATAATAAAAGATCATAACTGAATTTCTGTAAAAAAATCTTAATGGGCTTGTGTAATCAATTATTAATTAATAACAACTTAAACTTAAGTAGACTTAATTTAATTTTAACCTCTATAATAACAACTATTTAATAGTTATTATTTTGAAATAATTTTCTATCCTCAAATCGCATGGGCCATTGACCAACATGCTACGCGAATGGGTTTATGAGTCTTTTTGATTTAGAAAACCCCATTTTCCCGAATTAAAATACACCCTTCTTTCTTAGATAAAGATGGGCCATCAAATGCTGCTGTGCCATCTTTAATTAAATATTTCTTCTATTTAAATCTTGAAAAATAAAATCATCGAGGTAGGACAAATTTGGGGTACGACAACTGCCCTTATTCAATTATCTTCCAATCGAATAGCGCGAGAAAACGTGGGTCTGGCGCATTCTGATTGGGAGTTTATTGAATACTTGGAATACCCAAAATTTGTCTGACCACTCATAAGGTTACGCTGATGTAGCACAACCTCACGAGTCTTGAGAAAACAGGCGAAGCTGATGATATATCGCTTACCAGAGTTTGATAGCGAGGTAGATAGTCATTGATCTTAAAAGCGTGGTTTCGTATGTCTTGGCTTATTCACCTATTAATAATTGATGGTGCATGGCTGCTTGAAGACTGAGGCCATAGGTTACGTTTGCGAATCATTGCATGACGTCTGAGGCGATGTTTCGAGCGTGAATACATTACAGCTCAGAGGCTATGTGTTTGAGTTTGGAGAATGCATTGAGGATTAGAAGCAATGTGTTGTTTTGGATAATACATTGCGGCTTAGAGGCAATGTGTTGAGTTTAGGTAATACATTGTGGCTTAGAGGCAATGTTCTGAGTTTGCAAATGCATTGCAGCTTAGAGGTAATGTTCTGGGTTTGCAAATACATTGCATCTTAGAGGCAATGTATTTGAGTTTTGAGGATACATTGTGGCTTAGAGGAAATGTGTTAAGTTTGGATAATACATTGCGGCTTAGAGGCAATGCTCTGAGTTTGCAAATACATTGCGGATTAGAGGTAATGTTCTGAGTTTGCAAATACATTGCAGCTTAGAAGCAATGTGTTGAGTTTTGAGGATACATTCTGGCTTAGAGGCAATGTCCTGAGTTTGCAAACACATCGCGGCTTAGAGTAAATGTTCCGAGCTTGCGAATGCATTGCGGCTTAGAGGCAATGTGTTGAGTTTTGAGGATACATTGCGGCTTAGAGGTAATGTGTTGAGTTTGCAAATGCATTGCAGCTCAGAGGCAATGTTCTGAGTTTGCAAATACATTGCGACTTAGAGGAAATGTCCTGATTTTTTGTTTGTTAATGCATGAAGACTTAGGTAATAGGCTGAATGCGTCACGACATGGAGACTTAGATGACGAGTTGGATCACATGGGAAGTATTTGGTTAATGGACCCTTGGATGATCGAATCGAGGGTAGTATTGTTTGCTTACTGCATGATACATGCGTATAATGTCTGATATCGAGATATTTGGATGTATGAGAAATGTATGATGTTTGACATTAATGTGGGATCCTGAATATATGCATATTGTATGCAAGAATGCGTAGTGTACGTATGCTCGAGATATGAAAAATGTGTGTATGTATCAAATGTGCGTAAGATGCGCGTATGTCTCGGAATGTTATGAAGACTATTTTTGTCATTCTCTCCTTTAAACCATTGGCTCAGAGTTACCGATCCCTGGTGTTATGCATTGTCGTAGCATTGTTGATCTTGAACACAGTGGACAATGTTAGCAAAGTTTGAACGTTAATTTTGTATTGTGAGCGCGTGTGTAGACGTAGGTGTAGGTACAGGCATGTGCGTAGATGACGTAGATATTCGCATATGCATAGACTCTTATGTGGTAAGCGTAGACGCAGACATGCGTATAGAGTTTATACTGTTGACGCAGGAGTAGACACGTGCGTGGATGCGCGCAAACGTAGTCCCCGTGTTGTAAGTGTAGGCATAGGCAATGTAGATTTTGTGTACGGACGTGTAGATGTAGGAGGAGGCATAGCCATGTATATGAACGTAGACGTGGATTTTCTTTCAATATTTTTCTAACCAAAATGTTTTCCGATGTTTTGTCAAACACTTTTATTTTGTTAATTCCCCAAAATGATTTTGAGACAATATTCACGAGTAATAAACATAGTATTTTGTAAACAAATATGGGAAAAGAAAAAATAATTTGAAAGATATAGAGAAAACAAATGTTTTATTGATATGCCCCAGAGTAGGCGAGAATACAAGATGCAATTCCTAGAAAGAGGTAATTACAGAAAGTTTTAAAACAGTAAATGGCAATAAAAAATGATAGTCGCTACTGCTGTTCCCCCATATCCTTTGATGATCTTATCTCCCTTGTTTATGAGTTGTATGATTCCAATCTATCCTTCCCTTCGTGGTTCGTAGTCGTAGCCTTTAGATCACAGTCTTTTTGTTCTTTATTTCTTTGTATGAAATCCCTAACTTTTTTCTGGATTGCCCTTTCGGGTTTTCAATCCACCAGGATGATTTTCTTGTTATATACCCCTAATTTTTGCCTAGATCTCCCTTTAGGGTTTTCGATCCACCGGGACGCTCCTTTTTTCCTAAGTCACCCTTTTGGGGTTCGAGCTTAGCGAGCTTTTTATACATAGTATTTTTTGACTGTGTCTGAATTTTCCGGATGCGGTAGTTCTTCCCCACCCATTGTTGTGAGGATGAGACCACCTCCAGAGAATGTTGTTTTGACTACATATGGACTTTCATAGTTGGGTGTCCATTTACCATGTGAATCGAGGCTAGGTAGTAGAATCTTCTTGAGCACTAGACCCCCTTCCTTGAATATTCGAGGGCAGACTTTCTTGTCGAAGGCTCTCTTCATTCTCTTTTGATGTAGCTGACTATGACACAAAGTTGTCAATCGTTTTTCTTCAATAAGGTTGAGCTGGTCAAGTTGTGTCTGCACCCATTCTGCTTCTTCCAGCTTTGTTTCCCTCAGGACCCAAAGTGATGGTATCTCAACTTTCCACCGGGAGTACCACCTCCATTCCATATACTAGTGAGAAAGGAGTCGCGTCCGTCGATGTGCGTATAGAGGTGCGATAGCCATGCATGGAAAAGGGAAGAATTTCGTGCAAATCTTTGTATGTCTTCACCATCTTCTGGATGATCTTCTTGATATTTTTGTTGGCTGCTTCGACGGCCCCGTTCATCTTTAGTCTGTACGGTGAGGAATTATGATGCTCGATTTTGAAGTCTTCGCACAGTTCCTTCATCATCTTGTTGTTTAAATTAGACCCGTTATCTGTAGTTATCTGGCATGGGACACCGTACCTACATATGATGTTCTGTTTGATGAAGTGTGTAACTACTTGACTTGTTACGTTGGTGTAGGATGCTGCTTCTACCCATTTGGTAAAGTAGTCGATGGCTACCAATATAAAGCGGTGTCTGTTGGATGCTTTTGGCTCGATCATACCAATCATATCAATTACCCACATTGAGAATGGCCAAGGGGAGCACATGACATTCAGAGGAGTCAATGGTACATTTATCTTGTCAGTGTAGATCTAGCATTTATGATACGTCTTCATGTAGTGGTAACAATCAGCTTCCATTATTAACCAGTAATACCCTGCTCGCAGAATCTTTCTAGCCATGACGTGCCCATTTGTATGGGTTCCTAAAATACCCTAGTGGATTTCTATCATGAGCATATCTGCTTCTTGCTTTTCCACACCGTATCGGTAGAAATGTTCAAGACTAAGCCATTGGATTGACTAGACTTTATATAAATCAAAATAAAAATCGCCACCGCGCTTTATTGTTTCCAAAGGAATGGGAAAAGAGCGAATAACCCAAAAAAGGGGGGAAAGATTCAAGGTAAGGGGGTTGGTTATGCAAAGGGAAGGTATTAGCACCCTAAACATCTACGGTACTCCGCAGGAGCCTCTTTGAAAAAATCTGTATATTTTGGCTATATAAAATTTGTCGTATATAAAATGAATGGTGGAGGTGAGAAAAGAAATATTTTTTATGATTTTTGCACCCGCCGCGGTTGTGAACCTTTAGTGCCTACGTACCGCCTTTCATGCAATAGGGGATCGGGGTACACATAGTTCCTCTTTAAAAATCTTGAAATACAAGTGTGTTGGTTAATTTTAAGAGATAAGACATCATTGTCATTGTCCTTGTGGAAAACATACTTACTACCCACAATCAAGAGAAAGGAAAATTTGCATCATCTCAAAGTGGAGGATATGGCTTGGATTTTAAAGTCAACAATGCCTCACTCAACACCCAAGTGGAAAATATCTAACTTCACTACATATTATAGAAGTATAGTTGTTTGCATCACTACAAGGATTGACAAGAGTCTAATATTTTGAGAAAAGTTTAAAGATAAAAGCCAAAGTGGCAAAATGGTTTGAAATGAGATTGATTGGCTTTTGGTCTTCTCACAAAAAAGTGTCAAAGTATGATTAAATTGATTAAAGTTTATTTATGAAAATATTTTGAAAATGCATGGACCTAAGTCCAAGTTTATTATGAAAGTGGTTTAAGTTTCAAAACAATAAGAGTTTTCAAAAGGAGGGAGAAGATTTTTGAAATTAAAGAAGATGGGAGGAGTAGAAGAGGCTATCCTAAAGCATAAGGTAAAAGCTAAGGATAAGGACCATCTAACCAACAAGAAGCCAAAGCTTGACATTAATAGCCAAGATAAAAATTCCCATTCTTTGGATTGAAACCAAGCAAGCAAAGATACTAGACCTCTTCAAGTGTATTAAGTCATCACAAAAATTGGGCAGAGTAAGGACTGCATACAGGTGAATTCCAGATTACAGACAGAGGATGTAATCACAAAAAACCTGCACACAAAAAACAAACAAGCAACCCAATGTCTTGAGGTAAACCTCAAGAGCTCCAGACAAAATAATCAGATAAGATCACAAGGTATCCAAGATAGGCCAAGGTTTCTAATCCTAAGTCCAAGAAAAGTCCACTGCTCCACCATGCCAAGGATAGTAACCAAATAGTCCAAGCACCATTAAGAGTTTTTTAGGGTTTATGTTGATTATTAATTATTTTGAGAAATAAAAAGAAAATCTCAAGTGAGAAAAGTAAAAATGAAAAGAAAATAAATGCTCAAATGAGCAAAGATAAAAATGGCATGAAATGAAAAATGCTAAAAGTAAATAGTACATAAAGCATAAAAAAATAATGAAAGCATAAGGTAAAACAAGTCAATAATTAGTGGTTAGTTGGATGATCATCTTAAAACTTGCATTTGAAACTCATTAGAGGATTGGTAGAACCAAAGCCTCCACACAACAAGTTGGATATGCTTTTTGTCAAGTATATCATCCATTTGGAATTCTCATAAGTACCATTTAATGATCAACGATGTTTAAGTGATTCGCGTTGACCAAAAGTGTTGTAGATCCATTAGAGGATTGGTAGAACCAAAGCCTCCACATAATTAATCTCAAAGTTATTGGATCAAAGAGATCAAATTAACATACTTGGGCTTACAATCATAAGTTTGGGCCACGAATGATCATTTATTTGAATCGGGACAAAATTTAGCGCTATGTTAAGCAATCGTAAGTGGACTTATATAGAAGTCGCACCTATTTTGAGGTCGGTCAATAGCAATCTATGCACCATTTGTTTTGAGACATGATATAGAGATCATGTTCTAACAACATTTAGTGCAATTAGAAAGGGGAAGAGATGAAGAGGAATTAGGGTAAATAGAAAAACCACATTTGAATTAATATTTAATCAAACTATTATTAAAATCATTCTTCCATTTTTTTGTGGAGTTAAACTCAACACCATGGATCCAATGATGTTAATAAAGCAATGATAAAAAAAATCAACCCAAGACAGTCAGAAAATAATCACAAAATAATATCATATTTAATATATATATATATATATATATATATATATATATATATATATATATATATATATATATATATATATATATATATATATATATATATATATATATATATATATATATATATATATATATATATATATATATATATATATATATATATTAAAAGGTTTAAAAAATGTTTTAAAAAAAGGAAATAATGAGGGAAATACCAATTATATTCAAATTAATCAAGAAATGAAAAATAAGACCAAAGAAAAATCAGAAAAGGGGCCAAGTAATTTTACAAAATTTTTGGGAATTTTTAAAAGTCAGAAACTAATTTTAAAAATTAAAATAAATGGGTGAAATAAACAAAAATGGTAAAAAAATAGTAAAGTCAGAAACAAAAATAAAATAAGGTCACCAATATTTGTCATAATATCATTGGATCTTTCCATAATTTTTTCAGAATTTAAAAATGTGTAAAAGTATTTTTAAACATTTTTAACAAATCAAATAAGTGTAAAATTCATAAAAAATACCAAAACACAAAAATAAATTGTGATAAAATAAAAATCAGAAAGAGAATAATCAAAAATATTTTTCATAATTTTTTCAGATTTTTTTGGACTAAAAATGAATTTTCTATGATTTTTTGAAATTTAAAACAATTAAAATATAAAAATCAGAAAAAGAAAATAAAAGAAAAAGATGTGGACCATTGGATGAGAGTCAAAACACGTTAGTAATCAAATCCAAAGGATCTGGCGCGCTGTGCATATCATGGTCATTAGTGAATATTGTACAGAATCATTAATTAAATCAGAATTTGAAAAAAACAGATGTCGCGCCTTCATTGGTTGGAAGATGACACGTTGGTCATCTTCAACCTCCAGCCTCACGAATTGCATGTCTCTTAAACTGTAAAATCAGAAGCTTAGACCTATGCCATTCGCTTCGTCTCTTCAAGACGAAGACAACCACACCTTCGAGCCCAATTTATATAAACTGTAACTCAAGCAATTTGGAAAGAAAGTTTTGAAAGGGGATTTGAAAATTCATGGTCAAAACGTGTTTCTAGTAAGAAGTAAGTGTTGCGACTAGAACCAGGGAAATGAGAGCAACACAATGATACCAATGTTTTGAAGAATTGATGAAGGAATCTACCTATTGAAGTTGAGTTGCAGAGCTCTAAAACTGGACTTCTATGGAGCAATGTATGACACGATTCTTGAATGTAATTATATGGTTAGGTTCAGGGAAGATCAAGGAAGGTGAATTGATGGAGAAAATGGATTGAAAAAGGCTTGAGAATGGGATTCGAAGTAGCTGAATTCTGAGTTGTGAAGCAAGTTTGGCAGGGTGATTCTGGCTATCTAAGCTTGGGAAACTGAATGGGGGACGACCCTCTATTTATAGGGAATCAAATGGAATGCTTAAGCGTGTGGAATGATGCAAATTGGAGGGAAATCGTGTGAACCTGATACACGAGCAAAGTGTGATCTGATTTGCATCAAAACTCATCAAATCCTTGCGTTTCAAGGCTCTAATCCACTTTGGAAACTTGGTTAAACATGTTTAGATCATAAACGCGTGCTAATTTGATGTTTAAATGCCAAAACAAGGATTTCAAATTCTGACTTATGGTGAAACTTCAGTTCCAAGTTACCAAGTTCAATCCAATGGGATTTCCACCTCAGGGGGTCTTAGGACAAAATTCTTAATGCTTTGGAAAGATGAGGTAACAAGCTTTGCAATGGAAAAAGAATGGAATCAAATGGAGGCTTGAGATGAAAATTACATGGAGTCAAAGTTGAAGAAAAATAGTTGACTTTCCATACTTAGAAATATTTCAAATTCTTCTTTAAAAATGACCCATAATCTCTTGCATCCAAACATGGCCTTGCACCTAGAGTTTGCTCTTGATCAAAAAAGATGGAATGGATTAGACCTCTTGAATGACATTTTTCAATTTGAACCAATCAAAATATCCAAAAATTGAGCAAGTTATGACTTGTTGAAGTTGGCCAAAAATCATGAAATGACCTATAATCTTTTGCATTCTTAAGGAAACTTCCATCCATTTTCTTACTTTGCACATAAAAGAAGTCATGAAGTACACATCCTTAGGATCATCATGAAAAAAGAATGGGCCCAAGGTGATAAAAATTGACCAAGTTATGACCATTTGAAGTCACATATGGAAAATTAGGGATTCATCTGGATGACTTGTAATCTTTCTTCTTCACCAAGTTATTTACACATGAAAACTCCTTGGAACTTTTTAAGTGATTTGTTGGTAAGTCATTGAAGAGAAGAATGTTTTTGTAACCACTCAAAAATACCACAAGATGAGCAAGATATTCCCATTTGAAGTCCAAAACCCTATCTTCTAGATCAAGAGAAAGCTTGGTGGAACTTTACCAAGTTTGAACAAACTTTTTGTGCCAATATTCTGCCTTTGTGAATAGAATTTGTTGAGGATGATGATGAGGACCTATGGCCACAAAAACCAATTTCATACCAACCTCAAAACAACTTCAATGGTGAGGTTTGAATCTCTCAAGCTTTTGACTAGGGCATGGAAATAAACTCATGAACCCATGATACAACTTGCTAATCCTCATTGCCTTTACCTACATTATCAACAAATGAGACAAACTAACATTGAATTTTGTTAATTAGAGAGACAAATCAATGTACAACATCTATGATCACAAAAGCAAATAAATCAAGGTGCTTGGTAACTCCTCAAAGAGCAAAGCTAAAGATAGGGAGAAGAACCAAAAGCCCTAATGTGATCTTGTAGTGATTGAAACAATATGGTATGATGAAGGGATCTTAGGGGCAAAAATTGGGGTACAACACACACACCTGAGTAGTACCATGTCATAGTTTCTTTTGTATACCACTCTATTACTTAGAAAGAATTTTGAAGCTAACCTTCGCAAGGTTCACTTGTTAATGATAGAGGCATTTTATGGATATTCCTGCCTTTCCAGGTACTTCTTGATGTCGTAAAATGAAGGCTTGTTGTCAGGTCCTTCCTTAATAGCAAGGAAGTGTGCAGGCTCTTCGAAATGTCTAATCGTAATACGTGGTTCGTAACTCAGCCAAGTCACTTTGAGCATAGCTGATAGAGTTGCTAGAGCGTCTGCCATTTGATTTTCTTCTCGTGGGATATGACTGAAGGTAATCTCTATAAATTTTGCCGCTAACTTTAAAACATGATCCCGATATGGAATCAGTTTAGGGTGTTTAGTATCCCATTTGCCATTAACCTGGTATATGAATAATGCAGAATCCCCAAATACTTCGAGGTGCTTTATTATCAACTCGATGGCCGCTTCCTGTCCTAGTATACAGGCTTCGTATTCCGCGATATTGTTGGTGCAGTCAAAACACAACCTTGGAGTGTAGGGTTTGTGATAATTCTTTGGAGATGTCAATACTGCCCCTACACCGTAACCTAGTGCATTTGAAGCTCCGTCGAACATGAGTGTCGAACATGCCCCTGGCTCGGGCCCTTCGTCAGGTCCTGGTATTTTCGTAGTTAGCTATTAATATGACATCCTCGTCAGGAAAGTCGAACTTCATGGGCTGATATTCTGATAGTGGTTGGTGAGCCAGATGATCAGCTAGTACACTACCTTTGATGGCCTTCTGTATGACATATTGGATATTGTATTTTGATAGTAACATCTTCCATAGTATGATTCTTCCGGTAAGAGCTGGCTTTTTAAACACGTACATCAGAGGATCCATTCTTGCTATTAACCATGTAGTGTGGGTTAAAATATATTGCCCAAACTCTTGGTAGCCCAAGCCAACGCGCAATAAGTTTTCTCAAGGAGTGAGTACCTGGTTTCGCAGTCAGTGAATTTCTTGCAGAGGTAATAGATCGCGTGCTCCTTTCTACCTATTTCATCCTGCTGTCCCAAAACACAACCCATTGACCCTTCGAGCACTGTCAAATACATGATGAGTGGTCTTCCGGGGACTGGTGGCATTAAGACCGGTGGCTCTTGCAGATACTGTTTTATCATCTCGAAGGCAGTTTGACAATCATCATTCCATACTGCCGTCTGATCTTTTCGTAATAACTTGAATATTGGCTCGCACGTAGCTGTTAGATGCGATATGAACCTTGAGATGTAATTCAATCGCCCTAAGAAACCATGTACTTCTTTTTCTGTCCTTGGAACGGGCATCTCTTGTATAGTTTTTACTTTATCGGGGTCCACCTCGATACCCCGCTGGCTTAATGAAACCTAACAATTTGCCTGATCTAAGGCCAAATGTGCATTTATTCGGATTTAACCTCAGTCTGAACTTACGCAGCCGCTCGAATAACTTTTGCAGATGTATGATGTGTTCCTCCTCCATATGGGATTTGGCAATCATATCATCTACGTATACTTAAACCTTTTTGTGGATCATATCATGGAATAACGTGACCATTGCCCTCTAATAGGTTGCCCCTATGTTCTTGAGACCGAATGGAATTACTTTGTAGCAGAAAGTTCCCCAAGGTTTCATGAAGGTAGTGTTTTCCATGTCTTCAGGCGCCATTTTGATTTGATTATAGCCTGAGAAACCGTCCATAAATGAGTATACTGAGGCTTGAGCTGTATTATCTACTAGGACATCTATGTGGGGTAACGGGAAATCGTCCTTGGGGCTTGCCCTGTTTAGGTCTCGATAATCTACACACATGCATACTTTGTCATCCTTCTTGGGTACCGGTACAATGTTAGCTATCCAGGGTGGATAATCTACCACTGCTAGGAACCTTGCATTAAACTGTTTGAGAACCTCTTCTCTGATTTTGCTGGACATATCTGGACGAGTTCTTCTGAGTTTTTGTCTGACTGGAGGATACCCTTCTTTGAGAGGTAGTCTGTGCACCACGATGTCTGTATCCAACCCTGTCATGTCCCTGTAGGACCAAGCGAATATATCCACATACTCATGTAATAACTTGATTAGCCTGTCTTTGACACTCTATTCCAACATTTCCCCTAGCTTGATTTCTTTCGGATCTTCCTCTGTGCCCAGGTTAATGGTCTCAATAGCTTCCTGATATGGTTGTATGCTGTCAGCCTTTCACTCTATTTCCCTTGCCATTTCCTCAGAGAGTTCAAGATCTTCGTCATCTTCCTCTTCGGCTTGGTTGATGGGAGCATCAAAATCATATCGGGTCGTAGAAGTAACGCTATCAGTAATTTTGGGCATGGATCTGCACATTTATCATGTTTTGGTGCATATTTTAGTTCTTGGAATTTGAAAATGCGTATGCAGAGAAAGTATTGCCATTTTTTTAAATTTAATAGATAAATGCAAAAGAAAGACAATGATCTTGATTGAAAATAGAATATAACTTTTATTAATTGTAAATATTGTCTGAAACAAAAACAGGGAAAACCCTTACAAGCAACCCCTATGCCTCGGGTTTGACATAGGTTCTTTCAAAACAAGAAATATTACTTAGGAAAGAAAAATATCTCATGAATCTCTACAGCAGTCTATCCTTTGATCTCTTCTCCTGGGGTGCCCTCTTTGATGAAGTCAGTTGCCCTTTTGGTATTGATTTTGCTTGATATCATCGCCACATGTCCGCCATGCTCTGTTCCTTTGCTGACAAAAGTCTTTTGGATCGGAGGGAAACATGCTTTTCCTTTTAGAGTAGCTTTCGACGATTCATAGCCCAAACCAAAGTGATTCTTCTTCTCAGGAATTTCTGGGAGCTTTCCCCAGCATTTCGAGGCGCCACACCCCATATTCACTGCAGATCCCTCCATGATGTCACTTTAGTCTTGTTACCCTTCTCGATTGGTAATGTCACCATTGAAGCAATTTCCAAGGATTGGAACAGAGTAGCTATACAGTCTTCGTCTACAATGATATATCTGTACGATTCAATGTGGCTTACGAAGATGTCTTCCTCGCCGTCAATTATGATTAACTTCCTTTCCACTAGGAACTTCAATTTTTGATGCAGGGTTGAGGTTACTGCCCCTACAGCATGGATCCAAGGTCTCCCCAGTAAGCAAGTGTATGCTGGTTCGATATCCATCACCTGGAAAGTGATATTGAAGATATGCAGCCCAATCTTAACTGGAAGGTTCACCTCTCCTAACACAGAGCTTCGAGAACCGTCAAATTCCTTTACTATCGTAGAACTTGGTCTCATTACCACGTCGTCTATTGTCAACTTTATGAGACTTGACTTTGGCAACACATTAAGAGCAGAACCGGTGTCAGTAAGAACCCTGGACATATGGGTAGTACCTATTTGCATGGTAATATGGAGCGCCTTGTTATGAGCTCGGCCCTGTGGAGGTAATTCACTGCTGCTGAAACCCAGGTAGGATCCGGATGTTAGATTTTCTACGACTTTGTCAAATTGATTTACTGAAATTTCTTTTGCGACATGAGCTAAACTTAACACCTTCATCAAATAATCCTGGTGTGCTTCAGAGTAGATGAGTAGCGAGAGTATGGAGATTTTTGCTGGAGTTTGGTGAAGCTGGTCCACCACTCTGTAGTCACTTTTTTTGATTATTTTCAAAAACTCTTCTGCCTCTTGATCGGTAAAGTCTTTGCTCGGAGATTCTGTTTCTTGATTTGTATCAAGCACTACTTTTCCTTTGTCTTTCGTTGGAATCAAGTCCGTCTTTTTTGATAGTTCGGCTCCAAAAATTCGACCACTTCGGGTGATACCTCCTGTCCCTGCTATGTTTGAAATTACAGGTCCCTGACTTGGGGATGGCCCAATTTCTTGCTTCACGTTGTTGATGTACACGACTGAGTCATAACTCCATGGTACTGCCTTGTTATTTTCATAAGGGATAGGTGACGGTCCCTTAATTACCATCGTGGATTATGGAGTGGTGGGTATTAACAGAGTTTGTTTAGGTGCCCTTCTTGTAATCTCTGCTGATTCTCCCCACGGAATGACTAGAGTTTTCTTGGTAAGACTTGGGCCTTGGAAAGGGATTACCAATGGCTTTTTTCCTCCAATCGTGGCTACATATAATTCCTCAGGCTACAGTCCGAATTGGACTATCCCCTGATCCAACAGATTTTGCAGAGTTGTTTCAAAAGCTTTATTATGCTCTAACAAGAATCCACATTCGAACAGATATTCTTTCAACAAGTTGATAGGGGTTTTTTCCTTTATGGTTGCCCCAAAGTCAGTGACCACATCAATTTCATTTATTGTTGGCCCGTCGTACGGAGGCATATGGTTTGATTTGATGTTAGGCTTCTCAAAAGTGATGTCTTGAGATTCTAAAAAATCTTGAACCTTATGCTTGAATGCCTAACATTATTCTATGGTGTGCCCCAAAGAGTTATCATGGTACTCACACCTGGATTTGGCATTGTATCTTTGCCGGAGTGGCCCGACTGGAGGAGCTAAAGGCTTGATTTCCACCAGGGATGCCTTAACTAAGTGTTGTAATAACTGGCTTAGTGGCATGGGCAGCAGATCAAAATTTCTGGGTAGCCTTTTAAATCTGTCTTGCCTTTGTCCTTGTGGGATCACCAATGGTTATGATGTCCTTGGTTGTGAGGCCACAACATTGACTTCTCCCTCTTTTCTTCTTGGGAAGTTTGAAGCCGGTCTTTTTTAATTGTAAGGGGCATTTGACGACCCCCCATAATATGTTCCCATTTTTTAACCCAGTTTCGATTCTTTCGCCAATAGTCACTAGGTCTGAGAATCCCGATGAGACACTTCCCACCATTTTCTCATAATAAAGCCCTTGTAAGGTTCCCATGAACATGTCTATGAGTTATTTTCCAGTAGTGGTGGTTGTACCCGGGATGCCATCTCCCTCCATCTTTTAGCATATTCTTTGAAGAATTCTTCCTTCTTTTGGGACAAATTTTGGAGTTGCATGCAGGTAAGCGCCATGTCCAGGTTATATTTGTAATGCTTCAAGAAAGCATTGGCAAGATCTGCCCAGATTCGGATATGTGTTCGTTCCAATTGCATGTACCAGTCTAAAGATGCCCCAGTCAGACTGTCTTGGAAACAATGGATCATTAGATTCTTATCATGGGCATGGGCATGCATCTTCCTGCAATACATACGGATATGATTCCTTGGACAAATGATCCCTTCGTATTTTCCAAAGTTGGGTACTTTGAATTTTGGCGGTATCACAACATCAGGAACTAGACCCATTTCCAGAGCGTCTACTTCGAAAGCATCAAAACCCTCCACAACTTTTAACCTTTCCTCCAGGGCTTTATACTGATTCATTACCAGTGGATTATCTGCAACATGAGTACTGGTTGTCTTTAGGGGTGCATGGTGAGCATCCTCTGGGTCATGATCTCCGTATTGCAATTCTAGGTAGTTGTCTGCATTGTTGGTTGGAATTTGTAGGGTATGTGATGCCCCTACTTTTGATGGTGGTGGGATGAACCCTTCAGTTTCAACCTCTTGCTAGGACATGGAAGACTTTTGGGGTCCTTCTTCCGGCTTATTCCTTGGTTGGTGACCGCTCGATGCACCAATGGTTTGGGCTACCTCTTCAAAAGCTACCCTGGGAATTTGGTCCTGCCTGTCAATAATGTTCTTCAAGGCTAGAAGAACTTGACTCAAATCTCCTTTGATTGAGCTTACGTCACCCTTTACCTGGTCAAGATCCTCTTTGTACACAGCTTGAGTCTCCTCGATTTGTTCCATTGCTTTTTGTTGACGTACCCTTGTTTGATATGGAGGCCAAGGGGGTGGAGGTCTTCTTTTACCAATGGCTTAACTGGAGAGATTTTTAAAGAAAATGAGTTTTGATATGACATGCAGGTGTTTTATAAATGCACATGTGTGAATGGATGTGCATGAACATGAAATGATTTCTTGTTTTAAATGTCTTATTCACTTGGGTACATGCTTGTATTTTACTTATTATTTTACTTGGTGACTAGCTTTAAAATAGACACGCCGTCAAGATAGGGAAACAAAATGCCTTTATTGAAAGTAACATAATCCAGATATTGAAAATATTACAACTTGAAATCAAAACTTGTTTGCATAAACATAAATAAAGGGAACTAAATCTTCTAGGTGCGCATGCGGATGTGTGCTTTGAAGCCATCAACCGTTGCTCGACAAAGCTGGAGAAAGTATTCAACGTCCTTCGGAAGAGGAACCATTACACTCTCTGCATCTTTTAAACTTCTAGGGATGTCTTTGATGAGATTGTTGGCTAGGAATACGAGCTTTTCATGTTTGTCTTTGTAGTACCTGTATTCCTGATAAAGATGTGGGATTATCTTATGGTTATCTCTCCCAGCTTGGGCGATCTTAGTATACTGCTCTTCCCAATACATCTTTTCGCCCCTCATTTCTGTATAAAGCCTTCGTTGGATGAGGAAATCCTTTTGAATACCCTGCAGCTCTAAGAACACATGCTCATATTCTTGAGTTCTCTGAGTCAGGAGTTTCTCTGCTTCTATCCTTTCAAGGCGTGCTTTGACCTATGATTCCTGGCTATCTTGAAGTTCGGTGGAGAGGTGCTTTACTTGCTCTTCTTGATCTAAGGAAGCTTATTCCAAAATTTGGATTTGGGATCTTAGATTTTACTCTAGCACCTTCTTGTCATGTGTTGCCTTTTCATACCATCTGGTTAACCTTCCGATTTCAGCGGTGGCCTCTTCTAACCTTTGGTTGTGGGAATCTAGGTAGAATGTTGCACTCAACAACCCTTCAGTTGTACGCTTTTGTTTGAGACTTTCTTTCTCCAATTCCTTTTGACCTCTCTCAATTGTTTTGTCCTTTGACTCAAGGATGAGCTGCATCTGTTTCTTTTCTTTGGTCAGATCAAGGAGATTGAGTTCCAATGCTTCTTTTTCTTTTTGGGCTTGCTTTAAGGCGCTTTTCAGATTGTGGACTTCTTCCAAAGATATGGGTGTTATCTCTGGGATCTCTGATTTGTACTCTCGATCTTTCTCAAATGGAGGCTTGATAATTCACACCCTATCTTGGACCCATTTGGTGTAGGGTTCTCTTGCTATGGTATTATTTCTTTCGTCTTTCCTCTTGTTAACCTTGTTCCAAGCTCGAATAACCTTGTTGAGCAATCCTTGGTCTTCTATACCCATATTGTGGATGATAAATGGTCGGAGTTGTTCGTCTGAAGGTTTGTCTTCCAAAGGATACCCTAACTGTCGTAGGGCCAAAGTAGGGTTATAATTAATACATCCTCACAATACAATCAAAGGGACATTAGGGAAGTCCCCACAACTAATATGATGTCGCTGATATCCAGCTTCCTTGCATACCATAATACAGAGTTTGCAGTGAGGGACCTTAACTTCTGTGGCCACTCATGTCTGGTCAATTCTGGGACCATATAGTCTTCTTTGTAAAGATGAGTCATGAACCAAGTATATAGAAGCGGGATGCAACAATTTAGCGTGCCTTTTCTCTTTTCGTACATCATATGCAAAGTGTAATAAATGTCAGCAAGCAAAGCGGGAGTAGGATCCATATTAAAGACTTTTACACCGCAAAATATGCTAATGGCTGCAGGGTCAATATAGTCCACAGTCCAAGGAAATAAAATTACACCAAATACCAATAGCCCTAAATAGTCAACACAACATTCCCACTCCTTATAATTAGAAAATTCTAGTGCCTTAGCTTCCAAGTATATCCTTTTGATTCCTTGTATTGAACCTTCTCTTTGATAATTTTGCACTAACTCAGGGTATGGGATCCCTAAGCCTTTTGCCAAAGATTTGACTTCAATAATTTTTCCAATACCTACATAGGCCTTTTCTTTGGAAAAATTCAAAATTCTGTCAAATTCTTCCAGAGCCGGTGCTAGCTGGAAGTCTTGGAAGGTGAAACATCTCAATGGCGGGTCATAAAACTGAATTAAGGCAGAGACTGCATCCTTTTGAACCTCTACTTTAGTCAAGTCAACAGTGTCCCCGTAGCGGCGAGCGTACATCTTCAGAGCTCTCTCAGATGATTTCGCCTTTATAGTTTTGATTTATGAAAGGTCAGGCTTGTAGGGATTGACGCAGACAAGTTGTTTCCCTCTAGTATCTATTTTCAAGACAGTCACCAAAAGTCTTGATTTTTGTTATTTTTTTTAATTTTGTACCCTGTGAATAAGACAAATAAAAGAAGCAAATGATGAATATGAGATATATATATATATATATATATATATATATATATATATATATATATATATATATATATATATATATATATATGAATGCATGAACGTATAAGTGTTGGGTTGACTAACAGGATTTTGTGATAGGTTTTTATGAGGGGTACCCCTATAAGGTAGGCTCCTTAATTTTGACCTACGGTGAATCTACCCTCCCAGGAGGTGGTTTCCTTAAGAGTATCATAAATAACACCAGAGGGAAAAGGCACAAGGGCCTCCCTTAGGTGGAGCCTCTTTACAGACTGAAACTTTCGTCTCAAAGTCGTGAAAGGTCTCTTCATGAGATTTTAGGTTAAGGTCGTTACAAAGAGTCATGGGTGACCTTCCAAAGTCCTACTCGTCAAGAGGATATCTCTCGATAAGTATTCCTTTTTCAAAAGTTCACCAACTCTAGGCGAAGTCGTCACATAAACTCGTAGGGATGATGTACCCCCTAAGCTAATAGATGAACCTTCTTTCTAAGGGTTATATTGGAAATATTTTTGAGATAGAAAAATCCTGCCACGCAGTAAATATATGATGATAAGAGACATTTACAATAAATAAATAAATGCGATAAAATAGATAAATGCAATAAATAAATAAAGAAAATAAAAATAGAAACCCCAAAAATACCTAAACCTAGGGTTAAGTAGAGTCCCCAGCAGAGTCACCAGCTGTAGCAACTAGTTTTTTAATCAGAGCCGCCACTATTAGTTTTTATCCTAGGGAAGGGAATCTAACAGAAAACCCTAATCCGTAGACAGAGATTCTAGGTTTCAGACTCAATTAGACGAAAGGAAGGTGTTAGGCACCTTTCATCCACCTTGTTCACAAGGATATTAGACTCTAGGTTTAGGTTTGAGGTAAACTGGATTTTAAGTTTTAATTAGAAAGACTCGCCATGATTTTTGATCGTATGCCTACGTATCCTCATATGAGGAATCAGAGTCCAAATTCGTAGTTCGTATGGGTTGGTGATTTTTAGGGGTTTGTAAACATATTTTGAATCACCTCTCACTCGGTCGGGAGTGGTGATTGCGGAGATTTTGACTAAGTGCGTAGTAAGTCAAAACTAGTTTGAAACCCTCTTGCAAAAAAAAAGTTGATTAGTTTAGTTTATTGCGAAAATAGTTTGATGATTTGTTGGCGTCTTTTAATCGTATTATTTGCGAAGACCTTGATTAATGCATGATTAGAGAAAAAATTTAATGCAAATAATATAGAAAATAATATATGCAACTTTAATATAAAATAAATTTGTTTGATAACATAGTAATATTTAAATAGTAAATAAAAGATAAGAATAATAATATTTATAAAAAAGAATTATAATAATAAGACAATTATAAATAATAGTAAAAATTAAGTAATTATAGCAATATATAATAAAAATATAAAAATATAATAATAATAATAATAAATCACTATTTTCCAATAATAATATTTACTGTAAATAAATAATATATATATATATATATATATATATATATATATATATATATATATATATATATATATATATATATATATATATATATATATATATATATATATATATATATATATATATATATATATATATATATATATATATATATATATATATATATATATATATATATATATATATATATATATATATATATATATAAATGAAAATTAAATTATAAAAATAAATAAATAAAATAAAAAACAAGGGGGGTGTAAATTCTAATTGGCAAGTAAAACAGGGGGTGTGATTAATAATGTGAGACAGGCCCATTAGGCGTCCATGCAGGGGGGTGTGAAGTGTTTTGTGTTTTAGTAATTTAAGGAATGGTGGGTGTTAAAAGTATTGGACTTTTGGCCCAACGCAGATTTTGGGAACTCTGCATGATCGTATGCACGGGGGAGCATGGTCTTTTCAGTGGACTTGGCCTTACGACCGTCCACTGACGATCCAAGGGACAACAGTGAAGGGTGCAAGATAATTATCATAGGCGCGCGTGTGTGGGATCGAACAGAATACAAAATTATTGTTTTTATTTTATTCTTACATTTTCTGTTTTACAGTGAAACCTCTTCATCTCTTTTTTCTCTCTCGTTCACTCAATCTTCATCCTCTCAACCCTAATCCTAAAATAATCGGCAGCGGTGCAACCATCCATCCCGACACCCCATCCCAAACGTAAGCCCAACCTCCTCTATTTTCAATCTACCCAACAAAACCCAGATATAACAACAACAACAACAAAAACAAAAAGTTGCATTTCTTTACCCTTTTGCGATTTGCTTGTTCTTTGATCTTTGAGATTTTGAAGCTAATCTCTCTGTCTTCTTTGATTGTAGGTTCCGGTAAGGAGAGTTTGCGACAGAAGGCTAATGACGGCGATGATGCAATTACGCGATTAGGGTTTCAGACATTGAAACCCTAATTACTTCTTCTCTCTTCTTCAACTACAAACAAGATTGTACGACTTCTACGCGATCTTCTTTAATTCTTGTACTGTTCTTTTTTATCGTCCCTTGTTTCTGTCTTTGTTTTTAGTATTTATAAGGTTTTAGGGTTGTTACAATTTAATATTTCCTTAGATTAGGGATTTGAAATAGTATATTTGATTTGATTCCTTTTTTGTGATTGACTGGATTCAGATGGAATTCCTTGGTCTGTACCATTCATTCTGCTATAAAGTTAGTTTTGTATTGTAAAAAAGATTTGGGCTTGGGCTTGATTCTGCAGATTTTGCTATAGTTTTAGAAGAATATTCGATTTTGTAACCAGCAACTGATTTAGTATTATTTAGATTTTGATTCCCAGAAGATTATGCATTAAAATTTGATTCAGTTGAGATGTGGTTTGCAGAAAAATTTTGATTTGTATAGTGTTAGTTCGCAATAAAAAACGTGCTTTTTTTTCTTCTTCTGTTGATTGGGACCATAATCGTTAATTGAACACAAGCCTTACGCTAATTACATATGGTCCAGCTTGCATAAACAAAATTGGGCCTTTTGGCCCAGATCAGCATATTACTGCTTTTTCTATTGCAACAACATTATCCTTTTTTGATACGGTACTGGGCCTAGCATGGTTTAGTCCAACATTTTTCAAATAAAAAACTCTTTATTACAAATAAAACAACTTATTAATTTTAATAATAATAAATTAGTTATTAAATAGAAATCAAATAATAATTCTATTCACAAATGCTAAATGGGCCTTGCACTGTGCCACCAATCCAAAACAAAAATTACAGCAAACACGTTCTTCCAATGCGTATTGGGCCTAACTGTCTCCAATAATCTGACCCAAAAGATTTTTTTATTTAAAACTAAAACTCTTAAAAAAATTCTAGTATCATTGTATAAAAATATTTTAATAATAATTTAATCAATGATAACAAAATAAAAATTATAAAGAAAACCTTTTTTATAATAGTGAAAAGGTTTTAATAATAACATCCATTTTTCTAGTCCAATAATAATAAAAGATCATAAGTGTATTATGTAAAGAAAAATCTGAATGGGCTCGTGAAATCAACTATTAATTAATAAAAACTTAAATTTAAGTAGACTTAATTTAATTTAAACCTCTATAATAACAACTATTTAATAGTTACTATTCTGAAATAATTTTCTATCCTCAAATCGCATGGGCCATTGGCCAATATGCTACGCGAATGGGTTTATGAGTCATTCTGATTTAGAAAACTCCATTTTCCCGAATTAAAATACACCCTTTTTTCTTGGATAAAGATGGGCCATCATATGCTGCTGTGCCATCTTTAATTAAATATTTCTTCTATTTAAATCTTGAAAAATAAAATCATCGAGGTAGGACAAATTTGGGATACGACAATTGTCATCTCCATTTTCATCTTTGAGCATTCGGGGCATGCAAAATCCAGGTAGCTACAACTTGAGTTGCTTCCATATTTGTCAACATGCATACCCTCCATTTCTCTTATAGGGTCATCCATAACCCTCTCTGTTTTTATTGATCATCGTGAAAAGACCCCTACAGGAAATGAACCCACAATCCTCCTCATACAGATCAAACTACTTACCACTTGGACATGATCACCTACAATTGTTGCTTATCTAAAACAAAACTTTTATTTCATAATTTCACTGAATGACAAACCTGCTTCAAACACCCAAGTTTCTGCAAGCCAGTCACGTC
This sequence comes from Vicia faba, assembly GCA_948472305.1. Taxonomy (NCBI): domain Eukaryota; kingdom Viridiplantae; phylum Streptophyta; class Magnoliopsida; order Fabales; family Fabaceae; genus Vicia; species Vicia faba. Next base: position 1,034,264,002 of record OX451741.1, read on the forward strand.
CACATCGATAACGATCCGCTCAGGCTTCTCAAAAACGATCTCCTTACTCATGATACGCATTGACACCGTACAGATTCTCTCCACTGTCTTCTTCTTTGTGATTTCAGAAATCGTGTGCAGCGAACGACACCTTCACTATCGCCTGTTTCTCCTCTTTGTTCTCACCTCTGTTCCATCTCCGATCCGGTTTTGCAAACGTCTCCGCCGCAGATTCAATGATGATCCCCAAATAGAAATTACTGAAGGATGAGTAAAGAATTTTACCACTCGGAGACGCTTCGTATGAAGTTACGGTAGAATCCAGAAAATCAGAGTTGTTTGTCAATGTGGTGGTTTCAGTTTTGTTGTTGATTAGGTTGAAGAATGGAGTTGTCATTGCAACAGAGAAGAAACTACCGTCTTTTTGGTCGATAAAGCATCAGTCCAGAGAGTTCAGTTATTAACACCAAATATAGGTGTTGTACATAGTGGCATGGGTCCTGATTTCCGAGTTTTGGTACAAAAAAGCAGGAAACGAGCTGAGCAGTATCACCGATTATAAAGAACCAATCCTTGTCACTCAACTAGTAAGGGAAGTTGTCGCGGTTATGCAGGAATTTACTCAGTCTGGTGGTGTTAAGCCTTTTGGAGTGTCCTTGCTAGTTTCTAGATTTGATGATAATGGACCACAACTATATCAGAGGTACACTGATGATATGGAACTCGATGCTGCAGTCCACACAACAATTTTGACACTGAAGGAAGGGTTATAGAGGCTAGGTTAGTCTATGATAGGGAAAGAGGAAGATGAAGTTGATTTAGAGAGATTTTTCTTTTTGTTTTTCACTGTACAACATAGTTTATTGGAACCAATAAGAATAATGTTCTGTTTTCCTTCCCAATAACATAAATAATATTTTATCTTTATCCCTTCCCAAGGCAGACCAACAACGTCGCACCTTTTGCTTTGTTAGGGTTACACAAACTTTCCTTGTTCCTTCCAAAAACCGGGTCCGCCTTTGGGCCTTTTGGCCCAATCCAATTATCATCATTCCATTTATATTTTAATAGAGACATAATAATAACGAATAAATAACATAGTTTAGTTGGTAAGACTTTTGTGTTGCAATTTAAAAGAACCTGGGTTCTACCCTTGCTGTAGTAAAATATACGATAACAACTTTAGTTTAGATTTCTATTATTTACCCCGTATTATAAAATACAGAAAACATCCTATTATAAATTAATCTTTTATTCGATTTCTGTTATTTGTTATTAAAGTAGTCTCTTATTTAATTCTTGCCATTAAAAATTCAAATCATGCTAATAAATTATCTTTTATTTAATTCTTGTTTATTCAAAAACATATTATCAAATTAGTCTTTATTTAATTTTGCTGTTTATTAATTATTCCAATACATGCTAATCTTTTATTTAATTTTTGTTTAAATACATGCTTATAAACTAATATTTGATTTAATTTTTGTTTGAAAATGCATGCTAGTATAATTTAATTTTCGTTATTTATTTAATCGTTCAATTGTTGCTATAATTAACTTCATTCTCGATCGTTTAATCTTTATCTTTCGTCCGTCTCAAATCCAAGGGAAATGTTTTGTTGACTTCACATCTTATACGATTGAGAGAATCCATTCATTCATTTTTGTTTTATTATTTTGCTAAACTTAAATTAATTTTCCTAAAAACTCAATTTTCAAATTTACACCTTTTAAGTCAAAACTTCGACGCTAAGTCACAATATCTTCAAAATCTCGTTCACACCCATTTTTAGCCAAATGAACCATTTTTACCAAACAAACCATTTTAATCAAACAAACAATTTTTAAAATAGATATTTCAAAAGGTTCCTGTGGAGTATCACAGATGCATTGGGTGCTAATACCTTTCCATTGTATAACCAACCCATGAACTCTAGATCTCTTTTCAAAAAACGCATTGTATTTTCATTACTTTTAAGTATTACTTTACATTGCATATTTAAGGGTTTTATTTCGCTCTTTTCCCTTTTCCCTTGGAAATAATAAAGCGCGATGGTGACTCTTGCTTTTGTGAGACGATTTAATTAATAGCTCGATCTTCGATTTACCCCGCTACATTTTTTATCGCTACAAGCATTGGTATCATCTTGGTGACCGGCGGAAGTGGCAGTTGATAACACGAAAAGTTATAGCATTTTCCGCCCGATTTACATAGATAAAACTTCTGATTCTTCTTTTATTATGTCACATTTTATCTCTATTTGTAGTATTTACAGCATATTTCAGGCACTTAACTTTTGTAAGTCATAAATGAGAAAAGGAGGAAAAACAATGGAGAAATGAAGAAGAAACACAACATTTAGCAGCATTTTGTACTAGAAGGCGTACCGCCCGCCACAAGCGCGTGCTCCCCGTCACAAGTTGTAAAAGTGTGCCCCTCGGAACGCTTCATGTTCCAACCGATACAAATTAGAGATATGTTCCCCATGTCACAACGTGCATAACGCTCGTGACAACTCATATAACTGTTACGACATTACCTCCACGAAGCGGATGTAACAAAGAGTTGGCTGGAATTTATCAACGATGGAAGAACGAGGATCAAGGGGATTCCTACTATTTTTTCTCACTTTTGGAATCTATAAATTGGAATCAGTTACCAACATTGTTACATTCCATACTTGCACCAATTTTTATTGTTTCTTCTACGTACTGCAATATTACTACTTTTTCCAATTTTACAATTTTCCGCTTATTATTCCAGTTTCATAGTTTTGAGTATTTTGTTTTCCAGTTTCGTAGAATTCCGGTAAGCATAGAAAACCCGCACCATTAAAGCAGTATTTCTTCACATCAGAGGAATACTGCAACTCTAGTTTTCTTCCTAGCTTTCAGAATTCGTTTAGGTCAATTTTATTTAATTCAAGATATTTCAGTACAAGTTAATCCTGCCGGCTTGTGGAGGATACTCACTGCTCAAATTATTTGCTTCACTATTTAATTTCAGGTTCCTATTTTAAGTATAATTTATTTATTCTTACCATGCATGTGTTATTAAATTTATGTTTTAATTTTATGTTATCCTGCAATAAAATTATGTCTGGATAAATTCCCCGATACCGGTATGTAAATCTTAAACTGAAGGGATTCGGTAATAATTGGCATTAATAATTTACAAAAGCACTTTTCTGGTTTTAATTTCTAATTTGGATATTTGATTGATTTTGTACGAAAGTAAAATACAGTCTAAGGTTAAAATCAATAGAGCAAGTGTTTGAGGTTTTAACCAGATAGTGGTTATTAAACATTAATTTTAAAAACAGCGAGAGCGCTTTAAAATTATTTGGACTCTATTTGTTTTCAAAAAATACTTTTGAATTTTAAATGAAACAGTGAGAGCACTCATTTGAGTTTAATAATATGACCTGAATCGATAGAACAAAAGTGTGAGACGATGGTTTTTAAATGAATAGTTTCCACTGAAACAATGTTTTAATACTGAAAACAAATTCCAATGATTTATTGAATCCCTAAAGTTGACAAAGTACATACCGGTGTCCCGTTATTAATTATTAGATTTTAGTCAATTTCGGATTAAACCCAAACACCCAAGTTTTATAGTTAGACTTAGCTTTACACAGTGACCCTAAGATAATAGTAGTTCGACCATCAGTCTTTGTGGGTTCAATATCTTTTAAAACTACGTGATAGACTGTGCACTTGCAGTCACTACACCCGACAGACTCATAAAGTCACGATCAAGTTTTTGGTGCCGTTGCTGGGGACCGATTTACTTAAATACTGTAAATCCCTTGTTACACAGTATAGACTAAGGCAACCATTTTTTTCTTGTTTTTATCCGTTGATTGTATGCCAAGCACCCGCTCTCAAGGCGAGAAATTAGAGCAACCAATCGACGAGGCCAAGTGTTTTGTTAATATAAGACACCGAATTATAGAGCACCAAACCAAGTACAATCTTCCCGAATTCAATCTTCCTAACTATTCTTTCCTGACCCAAGAATGGCTGAAGGACCCCAAAATCGTCCTCTAAAGGATTATGCTGCCCCATCGCGAGAGGAACCCCACAACAATATTGCTGCTCCTGCTATCGCACGAAACGATTTCGAGTAAAACCTTCGTTATTGCAAGTTGTTCAACAAAACCAATTTTTAGGATGTCCTACGGGCGATCCAAATCTTCATTTGTCCGTGTTTGTGCAGTATTGTGATACGGTGGCAAAACCGGCTGTTATACTGGTTTGCGTTTTTTGTTTGCAAATGTTGCGGTAAGCAAGAGTCGCCACTGACTTTAATTTCATCCAATAAAGGAAAAGGAAAAAGAATAGAAAAAACCTTTTCCGAGATATTTCAGAGTACGGGGGGTAGATTATAGAAAGGGAATGTGTTATCACCCTTTCTATCCGTGGTTTTCCACGGGCTCTTAGGTACTTGCTCATTTTGAAATTGCTTGTGTGTGTTTTGAAAAGATTTTGTTTAACTTCGTGATAACCCTTGTATCTGTCCTTAAGAGTGTGACGAAGTTGTTTTTGAAAACTGTTTTGAAAGTGTTTGTGAAAAAGAGTTTTTATCATTTTGAGCAATTACGTAAGAGTTTCTACCTACTCGAAAAAGATTGTTCATTTTCTTGTTTCCTTTAGACAGCGCTATCCTACTATTAGTGAGTAGGTAGCCCTATCGTTGAATGTTGAGGGACTATCGAAAGGGACGATATGGTCATCGAAGGCAACATGTAAAGATATCTTAGCACTCGAAGGGACTGTCATCATATAGGCAACATAGAGGGATAAGATCATTTCTTGTAGGCAACTCGAGGGACGTTAGGGACCATGATCTTTACGATGACTTTAGAATTAAGGGTCTTTGCTAAGACATCCCTACTTTCGAGGGACATGACCATTATTTTCCGAGGCAACCAAGTGAGGTATACCTTAAGGGTGCATATGTGCAAGGTGTGTTATGTTCAGTTATTTTAGTCTTGTGTTAAGTTTGCTATTGTTTGATTATTCTTGCCATACAATCCTATTAGTCATACATCTAGCAGTTAATAATTGCAGTAATTTAAAAGTGCAGTAATATAAAACCTAGCTATTACAAGGCTTTGGAGAGGGGGATTATGTACATATCCAAAACCAGAGAAAAAATAAATAAAAGCGGTAAAGGTCCTACTAATCATCTATTACATTCCAATATACAGTTACAATAATAAAAGGAAGTGCGAAAGAATAATAACGCGTAAATTTGAAAAGACGTCTAAAAATCCTAAGATATAAAAAATCTTTTTGTTGTTTTTAGTTTTAATTTATGAAAATGGTTTAAGTTAAAAAATAATTGATCTAGATCTATATTTAAAAAAAAAAGTTAATTATTAAAGAAACATGAAATTTAAATAAAAGAAATTAATTCTATGTTTTTTTGGTATTTTTGTTACAAAAAGGAAAATGAATTAAAATGAAATTAAACCTAAGTATAATTAATTTTAATCTAAAAAAAAGTTAAAGTGATTAGTTAATTAATTTTCCAAAATTAAAATTTAATTAAGAAAAATCCTAAATCTATTTTTATGTGATTTTTATATTTGTTTATTGATTAAAATAAAAAAAGGGATTAAAAGAAATAAATGAAATGAATAAAACAAGAAAATAAAGATGGACCTAGTAGCAAAAGTAAACAGGGGGTGCAATCATCAGAAATCCCTAGGTCCGAATCTTCGAAAGCTTCATGCCCTAACCATGGTGTTTTCAGATTCTTACGTGGAACCTCTAATTCAAACATCTATAACAAACCGGTGTTGTCAAATGGGGGCGTGCTAGGTGGGTGATGGATTTCTCTTGGGACTTGTAAGACTCCTGAGGACTTCAAGAGGATGGTTTAAGGCATGATGTCAATCGAGAGAGACCGGAGCCTCGAGATATGACTTGCACCAATTCTTTGATTTCTGGAGAACTTTTTGAAGAGCTTTTGGAGAGCTTTTTGAAGAGATTTTTGAGAGCTTTTTCAAGAGGAATTTCGTGTGTTTCAAGCTTGTATGGCTCTATATTTATAGAGGAGAATGAGGAGACAAGAAAGAATGGAAAGAATCTCCCTCATAATGTTGTGTTTTAAGACCATGATCAAAATTTGAAAAAATGCCATATTTGATGATTTTATGCCATTTTCAGCATGTGGATGAACCTGTACATATTTGAAGGGTTATTTCACGAAATCAATTGACATAAACCAGCATAAAACTTGCCCAAAGTGGATTCACATCAAAATTTACATTATTTCTATTATTTATTTATTTAATTCTGAATTTTAATGAATAAAATATTAAAACAAATAACATAAATAGTAGAAAAATGTATGGGTGGGCTTAGAGGTCGTGGACCATGTTAGGAATGAGTTTCAAACATGAAAAGATAGGCCCATTTGGAAATAATCCAAGTTTGGTCAATATTTGCTTCATGCATTTTTCCCCAAAAATTGGCCAACTTTCACAATGCATATCTCTCTCAATTTTAACCCTATGAGGATGTTCTTAGACTTTTTAGAAAGCTTATGATGTCCTCTAAACAACCCTTTTGGTTTCATATCACTTGGATCTTCCATGTTCATGTAAGAATCTTTGACCCAAAAGGTGTTTTTGTTAACTTTTTGAAATGACCTATAATGTCTGAATTTATATCTTTTCATGAGTGCATTTCTTGTACTTGAGGGATGAATGTGAGTTGTAGGTAATTGAATCCTCTTCAAAATGAGCCTTGGATAGGAAATTTCTGATAAAGTATGAGAAAGTTATGGCTGGTCAAAGTTTGGTTGACTTATCCTATAGAAACCCTAATTTAGCAACTTTTGAGTTTTGATGAATTTGGGGCATTCCTTGAGGAATCATGATAAAACCTTGATCAAATTATGGATATTACTTCAAAATGTTGATGTTGACCAAAAATCTTGAAGTTTGACTGTATATGGGCCATAGTTGACTTTTGACCTAGTACAGTTGATTTTTAGGCGTTTGAGCAGTTGACTGAGCAAATTTCTTGTACAAGGCATGAAACTTGACATGAATAATCTTGAGAACATATTAGGGAAATAGAGACCAATTGGGACTCTTGGAACTCAAACACCTTTTTGAAAATGGAAACCCTAGTTTGAGGTTCATTACTTTAGGAGAGAGTTTGTCTGGTCAACTCTTGGGTATCTTTGAGCAAGTTGAGTATCATAATGAACATATGTTGAGTAAAATGGGAGGGAAACTTTTGGGGTACAACAGCTGCCCCTGTTCAATCTTCTTAAGCTTGAGGATGTAGATTTGCTGGTCTGCCTTTCGTGATATGAAGATGGAAGATGATTGAACACTAGAGTGCCCAGAAATTTGTACTCTCATGAAGTAGCACTGATTGGTGATATCGGAAATGGGCTTACAGATGCCATTTGGAAGTCAATAGAGAATTGTTGGAGATGGGCTTAAATATGCCATCCAAAAAGCTATCGGTTGCATAAGAGATTCCTTTGCGAGAATTCCTGTGCCTGCCACTGAAGAGGACTTCGCTGGGGAATGTTGATTTACGCCTTGGAAAACAGAGTATCAGAGCTTCAGTTGTCCATTACTCTACTGGGGAGCTAACTCCTAATTGAGGAATTGGAAGTGAACTGCATATCTGGTCAGGGTCTAGGCTGCACAGTGACTTACTGGGGAATTGTGAAATTGACTATATCTGGTCGGGTCCAGGTCTTACAGTGTTGTAAACTGTTGTCTGGAGATAAAAGAGAAGCAACCTGGATAGTAGGGTTACTTCGGAATGAAATCCTGGATAGTAGGGCTTTAAGAAGGAACCTGGGTCGTAGGGTTACTTCGAGATGAAAGCCTGGATAGTAGGGCTATGAGATGGAACCTGGATAGTAGGGTTACTTCAAAATGAAAAACCTGGATAGTAGGGCTTATGAGAAGGAATCTGGGTCGTAAGGTTTCTTTGGGATGAAAGCATGGATAGTAGGGCTTATGTGAAGGAACCTAGGTCATAGGGTTTCTTCAGGATGAAAGCCTGGATAGTAGGGCTATGAGAAGGAACCTGGATAGTAGGGTTACTTCGAGATGAAAGCCTGGATAGTAGGGCTATGAGAAGGAACCTGGATAGTAGGGTTACTTCGAGATGAAAGCCTGGAGAGTAGGGCTATGAGAAGGAACCTGGATAGTAGGGTTACTTAGAGATGAAAGCCTGGATAGTAGGGCTATGAGAAGGAACCTGGATAGTAGGGTTACTTCGTAATGAAAGCCTGGATAGTAGGGCTATAAGAAGAAACCTGGATAGTAGGGTTACTTTGAGATGAAATCCTGGATAGTAGGGCTATGAGAAGGAACCTGGATAGTAGGGTTACTTCGATATGAAAGCCTAGATAGTAGGGCTATGAGAAAGAACCTGGATATTAGGGTTACTTCGAGATGAAAGCCTAGATAGTAGGGCTATGAGAAGGAACCTGGATAGTAGGGTTACTTCGAGATGAAAGCCTAGATAGTAGGGTTATGAGAAGGAACCTGGATAGTAGGGTTACTTCGAGATGAAAGCCTGTATAGTAGGGCTATGAGAAGGAACCTGGATAGTAGGGTTACTTCGAGATGAAAGCCTGGATAGTAGGGCTATGAGAAGGAACCTGGATAGTAGGTTTACTTCGAAATGAAAGCTTGGATATGAGAAGGAACCGGGATAGTAGGGTTACTTCAAAATGAAAGCCTGGATAGTAGGGCTATGAGAAGGAACCTGGATAGTAGGGTTACTTCGAAATGAAATTCTGGATAGTAGGGCTATGGGAAGAAACCTGGATAGTAGGGTTACTTCAGAATAAAAGCCTGGATAGTAGGGCTTATGGGAAGGAACCTGGATAGTAGGGTTACTTCGAAATGAAAGCCTGTATAGTAGGGCTATGAGAAGGAACCTGGATAGTAGGGTTACTTCGAAATGAAAGCTTTGATACTAGGGATTTGGGAAGAAACCTGGATAGTAGGGTTACTTCAGAATAAAAGCCTGGATAGTAGGGCTTATGGGAAGAAACCTGGATAGTAGGGTTACTTCAAGGTGGAAGCCTGTATAATAGGGCTTATGGGAAGGAACCTGGATAGTAGGGTTACTTCGAAATGAAATCCTGGATAGTAGGGCTATGAGAAGGAACCTGGGTCGTAGGGTTACTTCGAAATGTGAGACTGGATAGTAGGGCTTATGGGAAGGAACTTGGATAGTAGTGTTACTTCAAAGTGAAAGCCTGGATAATAGGGCTATGGGAAGAAACTGGATAGTAGGGTTACTTCGAGATGAAAGCCTGGATAGTAGGTCTTATGGGAAAGAACCTGGATATTAGGATTACTTCTGTAAGTACGAAGTGCGCCTAAGAGGGGGGGGGGGGGGGGGGTGAATTAGGTACTTTAAAAAATTCTGGTTTTAGTGATGATGGATATTATTTTTCTGGTTAATGGTGAGTTTAGGAAATAGTAAAGTGCAGAAAAATAAAGAGACACGAGCGATATATCCTAGTTACCCTCACAGTCCGAGAATACTCCAGTCCCCTTTCAACATGAAAGAGATTTCCTTATTGTGGCAAACTTAAACAAGAACTACCAAAAAGCCAAGAACAATCCTCTTGGACCAAGAACAATCCTCTAGGATTTTCACTATGTCAACAATGAGAACAATCCTCTCAAAGTGACTACACTTGTATCCAACAATCCCGGAAAGACAAGATTTAAAAAACCACTTAAACTTATTTCCAACAATCCTGGAAAAATAAGTAAGTAACTATCAATATTTGATTTTGAGTGAGTTGAGTAGTATTGATCACTTAGAGTGATTTAACAATGAATTATCTTCTCTTCCAATGATAATAATGTACAATAACTCAAGATATAAATGCTCAAAGTTTTCTGTTTAACAATGTATGAAAGTATGCAGAAAACTTATGTATGAAAGTGAAGACAATCTTGAGTTTGTATTTTGAAAAATTTAGAAAATATATTTGGAAGAGGTGTTGAAAAAGATTTTGAAAATGAATATTTATATGTTCATAACACCCTTTTGAAACATTATAAAGTTCTGTAAATGAATCATGAATAATTGCCAAGATTGAGTAAAAGGTTTCAATGAAAAGGTATTATGAACAGGCATGTGCAAAGCTGCTGTTTTTCAAAATCGTGCAGCATGCAATCGATTGCACCCTTTGTGTAAATCTATTGCACGGGGTTTCAACAACTATATTTTCAAAAGTTTTAAGTGTGTAATCGATTGCACAAAAGTGTAAATCGATTGCATGTGAAGTCAGTAGCAAAATTTGATTGAGTGCAATCGATTGCACAAGCAATGTAAATCGATTGCACTGAGAAACAGTAGCAAATGTTTTGAAAATTTTAAGCATGCAATCGATTGCACAAGTAATATAAATCGATTGCACTGAGAAACAGAAGCAAAAGATCTGAAAAAATTGAAGCATGCAATCGATTGCACTAATATGCAAGTCGATTGCACTCAAGTGAAAAATGAATTTTAACTTTGAAAAACTTGAGTAATTATTTATAAAACATTTATTTTTCACCATTGAGCATCTATATCTTAAGATCAAAGTAAATAATATCATTATACCTTGAAAGTTGTTAAGAGCTTTGAACTGAAGATTTTGTCCATAGATGCTTTGAGCTTGATCACAAATCTTTGCCTTCTTTGTCAATCATGGTTTGTCTTCATCAAAATAAAAGTTCATTTGAGAAGCTTGATTTTACAACTTCAAGGTGGAAGCCTGGATAGTAGGGCTATGGGAAGAAACCTGGATAATAGGGTTACTTCGAGATGAAAGCATGGATAGTAGGGCTTATGAGAAGGAACCTGGATAGTAGGGTTACTTCAAGGTGGAAGCCTGGATAGTAGGGCTATGGGAAGAAACCTAGATAATAGGGTTACTTCGAAATAAAAGCCTTGGTAGTAGGGCTGCTTTATTTGACCGCGTGGATTAGTTGACTCGTTTGGTTTCGGGAACTGATTTTCCATTAGTTGTCTGCAGATATGACATGTATAACTTCACGTATTTAATCTTGAATTGTTGGAATTGTTGATGATAACCATCTTTCCTAAAAAGGTACATGATTAATTATATGCGGTGCATGAAATGCATTGTGTGATGATGTTCTCAAAATAAATGAGATTATGCTGTATGCAATATGTATGCGCACGTCATAATGTATGAACATGAAATACTATTGTGACATATCCGAGTCTGGGAAAATAAATTCCCGACTGCTGCTGGTGAGTACTGGAAATTGAATTCCTGACCGTTGTAGAAAAAGTGGTTCTTCTACTTCCGCTGGGGATGGTGAACGAAGATGACTATGTCGTGGATTTACTCCTTTCTGTTTGTGAATATCCTACCGGGGAGAGCCCCTGCTTGAGAATAACTCTGCGGGGGAATAAGTCTGTTGGAGGATGAACTTTTGTAGCTGGAGGAATAAGCTCTGTTGGGGGTTGAGCTTCTGTATTCAGAGAAATAAACTCTGCTTGGGAGACAACTTTATGAATCGCTTGCGATTATAAAATTTGGCTGGGGAATATAGACGTAGGCTCTCTGAAGGAACTTTGATGGGGATAGTAACTCCTGTTTGGGGAAGCAGGGATCAAAAATTTTGGTTGCCTCTACTCCGTGGTGTACATAGACGTCACTGGGACGTATGCTGTAGAGGTGACTTCGCATCAAGACATTTCTGCCCCTGTACCTGTTGGAGAAAGTACCTGCGGAGGCTTTGTGGATGGATCTGAACCGTTTCTAGATGAGAATCTGCTTTATTCAGAATGTTTCCATTGGGGAAGGGAAACTCTGTAATCCGCTTGGGGAATCCTGAGAAGCTTGGCGACTTCACTAAGGAGTTTTCATTGGAACAGTAATTCGGAGATTTTGCTCTGCCGAGGGTATGAGAACACCTGACATCAATAGGTTGTAAGCTGAGAATATGGCGGTGACCTTGTAGTAGAATGCCCCTGTCTTGATACCTATTGTAAAAATATCAACTGGGGAATTTTTAGATGGTTTAAATATTATCCCGACTCTTGGAGTCCTTGGTGAATGTAGATCAGGGTAATAAGCCTTCTACTGATTAGACAAGTGACGAGATGAAGGGACATAGTCGTACGCTTTAATCCCTAACTTTTGCCTGGACCATCTTTTCAGATTTCCAGTCCACTGGGATACCCTTTTTTGCTCAAGCCGCCTTTTCAGGTTTTCGACTTGCCGGGTGTACATATTTTTTGTTTTTATCCCTAATTTTTGCCCTTATTTTTACCTAGGCCAGTTAACCTAGCGTGTCTTTGTTCATGCGTAGTATTTTCCGACTATGTCCACGTTCACCGGGTACGGAGAATCGTCACTGTCTATAGTAGTAAGTGTTTCCACACTGCCAGAAGATGTTTGTTTGATCGTACAAGATTCGTTGCTGGAATCCATGTCCAATGCTCCAAGTGATTCAGATGGAGGTATGCCCCTGGATCTTTGGCATCTTTGAGAGATTCATTGAATCTTGACTTGACTGCACCAGATGATAGACAATGATCACGCCGTGCCCCTTGGTTGGAAGTGTTTTTACACTTGAAGTGATCCTTTTCATTGAGAAGGTTTTTGTTCAGTAGATATTCGTCATGCGGATTTCTCTACTATTGAACAAATAGTCATATGCAAACAATGGTATTTTAAGAATGCAAAGCTCATGTCAGTCTTGAAATTTTTTTTTTGAAAATGAAATTTTTTAGTAAAACAAATTTTGCAAGAGAGTTATATCAACTTGTGATTTATAACAAACCTTACCGGAGTCAGAATACCTTTTGTAACATTATGCTTTCGAATTAACCCATGCTTCAACTAGGACTTTTAAGGGTTATAACGTGGCCTGGTTTACGGTTCAAGAAACAAATGATAAAGGCTTAAAATTTATTTGTACCCACCCACTCTTCGTTATGTTATTCAGTCATATGCTCAGTTAATTGCGTGTTTAGAATCCCAGATGAGTTCTGGAATATTGTCCTTGACGTTCCAGTGATGGTTCAGATACTGACAGTTTATTTTGAATAGGAAATCATCTTTTTTGCCGAGGATTTGTAGGACCTCTTTTTTTTTTTTTACTATCCCTGTCTTTTGCCTGAATTGTTTATTTTGTGATTACAATCAGCGGGATGCCCCAATTTTTCCTTAAGTCTCCTTCATAGGTTTTGACTTAACGAGCTTTTATTTCGAGAGATAATGACTGCCTGTTCTTAATGATTATGTTGAACCATCACCATCTTTTTATTTGGAAGGATGTCTTCAATGCCATTCATTGTGTACGAAGCGGAAGATTGCAACTGAATGCACATCTGAATTAACTAAGAAAACTACCCTGCCCCAGGTTATGATTAAGGGTTTTAATTTGTGTGAAAAGAAAACTCCTACTTCTTAGGCTCAAAGGGGTTGACTAGGGATTATCTTCCTTATAACTCCACTATTTAGAATTTGAAACAATGCCTGTACATCGTTAGCGGGGTCTGTTCAAAAGCATACCGTAGAGATTGTGGTATCATTTTCGTCATCCTCCCTCTAAAGGCTTACAACTTTTAATCAAGATTCGAATATCATAAAAAGGAAGTAAGAACACAATTTTGAAATAGTGAATATGAATGAATTGATTTAAGACAAACATACGCGATGCATTAATGAAATAACAAGGTTTGATATGAATAAATGTTCGAACAAATCAAAAGAAAATTACAAATTGAAAATTCTAATGAACAAAGGCTTCTTCGTCTGATATTGTCACTTCAGATGACGTGCCTTTGAAGGATGGCAGAAGAACTCAGCCTGACCATCTTGTGTAAACTTCAGCACTCCTTCATCAATCAAGTTTTGAATTTTATATTTCAACATCCAACAGTCATCAGTATCATGCCCCAGATTGTAGGCAAAGAAGTCTTGGGATTCGGATGAGGCCCTATCAACGTAACCATATTCATCCTCAACATGTGTTGTAAAGCTTGAGACATCACGAGGTTGTTGTTGGACCCGTGAGGTAGTAGCAATTTGGAAAGGTCCACTCTTCACCAAACCAAACTCTTGTCTTCTTGGAGGTTAATCAATGACTTGGTCCCCAGCCTCGACTGTTTGCTTCATACAGCTGATGCCGTCTTGATGAAGTTTCTTGATAATGGCTCTCAGCTCTTCTTATCCCCGGGCTAGGCCTTGGATAAGATCCTTCTGCCCCAACATCTGGGTTCTCATTGTTTCTACCCCAGCTTACAGTTGTTCCAACCGTTCGTCCTTATTGTCTTCAAGACTTTTCTTAGCCAGGTTCCTAGCGAGGAGTGCTTTCAACTCTTCCTGCCCCTTGGATAGGTTTAGGAACATTTGCATGAACTGAGCCTCTTGAGTTTGGAGATCTCTGTTGTCTTGTTTGCGATCCATTGTTGAAATAAACAATGAGTACATGAGAGACCTGCTTTGAAACCTACTTTTGCAATGATATGTATGATGTATGTATGCAATGTTTTCAAGGATCTCACAGGGTAAACACAAAAAGATGTTAAAAGTTGAAATTTGCAGATTTGATTAAAGAACTTTGTATCATTGAGTGTCCTTCTACGAGAGTTAAACTCACCATATCGAGTGGGTCATAGCCCCTGACTCAAGTTGTCGTGTTTTGGTCTTTTGACGACATTGGCTAGAGGAAAATAAATCCCCTTGCCCCTTGCTAGACGTCTGATTTATCATAACCTGCATCACAAACCCTTGATATCCTTGAAATGGTTAAGGAAATGCTGTGGCATGATATTATGATGTGTATGCTATGCGTTAAGAAAAAGTGCGAGGTGATGTAAGCAAGTAAACCCTACAAGAAATCCAAGTTATTGGATAATGACTGTAAACAAAACCTACAAGGAACTCATGTTATCAGATAATAAAACCCTGCAAGTAATTCAAGTTGATAGCAAACAAGTCACACAAACAGCCTTAGGTTTAGGCTTGCATGGGTTTTAAGGTAGTACCCTCTTGAAGTTTAGTTGGTTTCAAACCTGTCTTAGAAAAGTAACCAGGTTCTAAGGATTCTCAATATCACTGATCATCCTTTATCGGGAATTGTTTCAGCTCAGGAAATCTTTTCTTGCGGCCGAAATATCCCGAAAGTCTGATCTCAATGAGTGTAGCATCGAGTATCAACCAATCCTCAGCTTTATACCGAGGCCGGATATCTCACTACTTTCTAATGGCCAAGTTTGTTCAACTAAGGTTCTAAGGTCCGTTAGGGCTTCACGACACCATGCGGCGGCCCCGTATTCTCCTCGTTTCCACACGAAGGATACCGGTACAAACCAAAGTGTCACACCAACACAAACATCGCTTAAACCATATCGGTCTATGCCGTACAGTCTACACGATCTATTGCTGTTTACCTAAAATGTTCCCCCAGATCCGGGTGTTGGATCAATTCCTAAACAAACCTTTAAGGATAAAGCAAACAAAACAAACAAGAAAGCAATTTTTAACAAATGACCTAGATCATAAGGTATACCCCACTTATTAAGTCCCCAGGAGAGTAGCCAGTTCTATGATACGGTGGCAGAATCGACTGTTATACTGGTTTGCATTTTTTGTTTGCAAATGTTGCGGTAAGCAAGAGTCGCCACCGACTTTTATTTCATCCAACAAAGGAAAAGGAAAAAGAACAGCAAAAACCTTTTTCGAGATGTTTTTGAGTACGGGGGGTAGATTATAGAAAGGGAAGGTGTTAGCACCCTTTCTATCCGTGGTTTTCCACGGGCTCTTAGGTACTTGCTCATTTTGAAATTGCTTGTGTGTGTTTTGAAATTTTTTTGTTTAACTTCTTGATAACCCTTGTATCTGTCCTCAAGAGTGTGACAAAGGTTTTTTTGAAAACTGTTTTGAATGTTTTTGTGAAAAAGAGTTTTTATTATTTTGAGCAAGTACTTAAGAGTTTCTACCTACTCGAAAAAGATTGTTCATTTTCTCGTTTCCTTTAGACAGCGTTATCCTACTATTAGTGAGTAGGTAGCCCTATCGTTGGATGTTGAGGGACTATCGAAAGGGACGCTATGGTCATCAAAGGCAACATGTAAAGATATCTTAGCATTCGAAGGGACTATCATCATATAGGCAACATAGAGGGATAAGATCATTTCTTGTAGGCAACTCGAGGGACGTTAGGGACCATGATCTTTATGATGACTTTCGAATTAAGGGTCTTTGCTAAGACATCCCTACTTTCGAGGGACATGACCATTATTTTCCGAGGCAACCAAGTGAGGTATACCCTAAGGGTGCATATGTGCAAGGTGTGTTATGTTCAGTTATTTTAGTCTTGTGTTAAGTTTGCTAATGTTTGATTATTCTTGCCACACAATCCTATTAGTCATACATCTAGCAGTTAATAATTGCAGTAATTTAAAAGTGCAGAAATATAAAACCTAGCTATTAAAAGGCTTCGGGGAGGGAGATTATGTACATATCCAAAACCGAGAGAAAAATAAATAAAAGCATTAAAGGTCCTACTAATCATCTATTACATTCCAATATACAGTTACAATAATAAAAGGAAGTGCGAAAGAATAATAACGCGCAAATTTGAAAAGACGTCTAAAAATCCTAAGATATAAAAAATCTTTTTGTTGTTTTTAGTTTTAATTTATGAAAATGGTTTAAGTTAAAAAATAATTGATCTAGATCTATATTTAAAAAAAAAGTTAATTATTAAAGAAACATGAAATTTAAATAAAAAAAATTAATTCTATGTTTTTTTGGTATTTTTGTTACGAAAAGGAAAATGAATTAAAATGAAATTAAACCTAAGTTCTATTAATCTTAATCTAAAAAAAAAGTTAAAGTGATTAATAATTAATTTTCCAAAATTAAAATTTAATTAAGAAAAATCCTAAATCTATTTTTATGTGATTTTTATATTTGTTTATTGATTAAAATAAAAAAAAGGATTAAAAGAAATAAATGAAATGAATAAAACAAGAAAATAAATATGGACCTAGTAGCAAAATTAAACAGGGGGTGCAATCATCAGAAATCCATAGGCCCGAATCTTCGAAAGCTTCATGCCCTAACCATGGTATTTTCAAATTCTTGTGTGGAACCTCTGATTCAACCATCTATAACAAACCGGTGTTGTCAAATAGGGGAGTGCTAGGTGTGTGATGAATTGCTCTTGTGCCTTGTAAGACTCCTGAGGACTTCAAGAGGATGGTTTGAGGCTTGATGTCAATCGAGAGAGACTGGAACCTCGAGATATGACTTGCACCAATTCTTTGATTTCTGGAGAGCTTTTTGAAGAGCTTTTGGAGAGCTTTTTGAAGAACTTTTTGAGAGTTTTTTAGAGAGAAATTTCGTGTGTTTCAAGCTTGTATGGCTCTATATTTATATAGGTGAATGAGGAGACAATAAAGCATGTAAATAATCTCCCTCATAATGTTATATTTTAAGACCATGGTCAAAATATGAAAAAATGCCATATTTGATGATTTTATGCCATTTTAACATGTGGATGAACCTGGACATATTTTAAGGGTTTTTGAACGAAATAAATTGACATAAACCAGCATAAAATTTGCCCAAAATGGATTCACATCAAAATTTACATTATTTCTATTATTTATTTATTTAATTCTGAATTTTAATGAATAAAATATCAAAATAAATAGCATAAATAGTAGAAAAATGTATGGGTGGTCTTAGAGGTCGTGGACTATGTTAGGAATGAGTTTCAAACTTGAAAAGATAGTCCCATTTGGAAAAAATCCAAGTTTGGTCAATATTTGCTTCATGCATTTATTTCAAAAATTGGCCAACTTTGACAATGCATATCTCTCTCAATTTTAACCCTATGAGGGTGTTCTTGGACTTTTTAGAAAGCTTAGGATGTCCTATAAACAAACCATTTGGTTTCATCTCACTTGGATCTTCCATGTTCATGTAATAAGCTTTGACCCAAAAGGTGTTTTTGTTGACTTTTTGAAGTGACCTATAATGTCTTAATTTATATCTTTTTATGAGTACATTACTTGAACTTGAGGGCTGAATATGAGTTATAGGTAATTGAATCCTCTTAAAAATGAGCCTTGGATGGGAAATTTATGATAAAGTATGAGAAAGTTATGCATGGTCAAAGTTTGGTTGACTTTTCCTATAGAAACCCTAATTTAACAACTTTTGAGTTTTGATGAATTTGGGGTATTCCTTGAGGAATCATGATCAACCCTTGATAAAATTATGGACATTACTTCAAAATGTTGATGTTGACCAAAAATCTTGAAGTTTGACTGTATATGGGCCACAATTGACTTTTGACCTAATACATTTTATTTTCAGGCATTTGAGCAGCTGACTGAGCAAACTTCTTGTGCAAGGCATGAAACTTGACATGAACGATCTTGAGAACATATTAGGGCAATAGATACCAATTGGGACCCTTGGAACTCAAACATCTTGATGAAAATGGAAACCCTAGTTTGAGGTTCATTGCTTTAGGAGAGAGTTTGTCTGGTCAACTCTTGGGCATCTTTGAGCAAGTTGAGGTTCTTAATGAACATATGTTGAGTAAAATGGGAGAGTAAATTTTTGGGTACAACAAGTACACAGACACAATGAAAGAAAATGGTGCCAGACCTGAAGTAATAAGACTTCATCTTTTTGCTTTCTCGTTACAAGTTAAATCTAGAGCATGGCTCCAGTCTCTGCCATCCAACTCTGTTACCACATGTAACAAATTGAAGAAAGTTTTCCAAGAGTGATTCTTTTTCGTCGAGTAAGACCACTATGCTAAGAGCCAATATCAACGGTTTTAAACAAAAGGAAAGCGAATCTATTTTCGAAGCATGAGAAAGATACAAAAACATGTTGCGACTCTGTCCTTATCACGGTCTAGAAGAATAGCTGATCATCCACACCTTTTACAATGGTTTCTTGTACAACACAAGACTAATGATTGACGCAACTACTGGCGGTGCACTGATGGATAAACTGTACCACGATGCCTATCAACTTATCAAAAGTATGGCTTAAAATCATTATCAGTGGGGAAGCGATAGAACCATGATGGAGAAACCTCAAACAAAAGGCGGTATGCACGAAGTTAGTAGCTTAGACCAAGTTAACGCCATGGTAGAAGCCCTTAACCAAAAGATAGAAAGCTTGACCACAACTCACGTAGCCACCGTGGCTGTAGTAGCTCCAACCCGTGACTTATGCGGACTTCACGCGTATGCTACACCCGAATGTCCAATCTTAACAGGAGTACCATTTTATCAAGTAAACTATGCTCAAGGAAACCCCTATGGCAATAACTATAACCCTTCTTGGAATAAACATCAAAACTTCTCATACAAAAGCAACAACGCTTTGTACGCACCAGTGAAAGCTCCTACTACACCTCCAGGATTTCAGAAAGCCACCCAAAATGTCTCAACTATTCCGAATATCACTAGGAAGTCCAACAATGAAATAATATTAGAAAAATTTGTATCCACCCAAGCTCAAACTAATAAAGATTTCATGAATCAAAATATTCACACCAGTGAGCAAATCAAGCGACTGACAAATAAGGTTGATGCTCTTGCCACACACAACAAAATGTTAGAAACACAAATCTCCTAAGTGGCTCAACAGCAAGTAACTACAGCTGCTCCAGCTAGGACTTTTCCAGAACAACCCTAACCAAATCCAAAGGGACATGCTAATGCCATAACACTTCAGAGTGGGACAGAACTAGACAGACCAACTGAATCTAGAGTCACGAAACCAACCATGTACCAAAAACACGGAAAAGGAACTGAGAAGGAAGCTGAACCGAAGGAAGTAGAAAAAGAAGGTGATGAAGAGGCAGTGGAAAAGGAAGAACCTTATGTGCCTCCGCCACCCTATAAACCACCTATTCGATATCCTCAAAGATTTTCTAAGTCTAAAAATGTAGGGAAATTCAAGAAATTCGTTGAACTTCTGAAACAACTTAACATTACCATACCTTTTACAGAAGCTATCACACAAATGCCCTGCTACGCTAAATTTATTAAAGAAATAATATCCAATAAGAAAAATCTTGAGGATAATGAAACTGTACTGCTCACCGCTGAATGTAGTGCTATAATCTAAAACAGCATGCCTCCTAAACTTAAGGACCCAAGTAGTTTTTCCATACCTTGCGTAATCGGAAAATTTGTCATAAACAAAGCACTATGCGATTTAGGAGATAGTATTAGTCTAATGCCCTTATCAATTTTCAAGAAACTCAACATGGGAGAAATAAGACCAACACAGATGTCCGTACAATTAGTAGATCGATCAATGAAATTTCCTTTAGGTATGTTAGAAAATGTTCCGGTACATATAAGACAATTATATGTCCCTACTGATTTCATAATCATGGACATTAAAGAAGACTCCAATAGTCCTATTATATTAGGTAGACCATTCCTAGCCACTGTAGGAGCCATCATAGATGTTAAAAATGGAAAACTGACTTTCGATGTTGAAGAAGAAAAAGTTGAATTCATGTTGTCTAAATTCTTTAAGGCACCAACCATCGATGATTCATGTTGTTTCTTAGATGAAATTGATAAATGCGTAAAAGAAGTGGAGAAACAACAAACCACTTATTCAGAGGTATCGAAGATTCCTATACCTCCAATTCTCGAAGATGATAATTGGCGCCTTGAATATCAAGATGAAAATCCGAGTGAATGCATGGATCTAACTCCTGATCCTATACCTTGTCCAAAGAAGCCATCCATATAACTCAAAACACTACCCAAAGTCCTAAGGAATGAATTCCTAGACACAGAAGTTGAATGACCAGTTATAGTCAATACAGACCTAGGACAAATATAAACTGAAAAATTATTACATGTCCTAAGAAAATACCCAACCGCTTTAGGATATAACATCTCAGATCTAAAAGGAATAAGCCCTTCTATCTGTATGGATTGTATTATACTGGAAGAAGATTGTAAAACCTCTTGGTAAAATCAAAGAAGAATCAATCCTATTATGAGTGGTGTAGTAAAAAAAGAAGTAGAAAAGCTATTAGAAGTAGGAATCATATACCCAATATCCGACAGTAAATGGGTTAGCCCAGTACATGTCGGTACCAAAGAAAGGAGGTGTTACAGTTGTCAACAAAGCTAAAGAAAAATCCGTAGCGCAACGAACTCACACTGGGTGGAGAATGTGCACCGAATATAGAAAGTTAAATAAAGCCACTCGTAAAGATTATTTTCCTTTACCTTTCATTGATCAAATGCTTGAACGACTAGCTAAACACTCTTATTTATACTATTTATACGATTATTTCATATTTTTCCAAATTCCTATCCATCCCGACGACCAAGAAAAGACAACTTACACTTGTCCTTATGGTACGTTTCGCCTATCGATGAAGCCATTCAGATTTTGTAATGCCCTTGCAACATTCCAGAGATGTATGATGTCCATCTTCTCTGATTTTCTAGATGGTGTAATGGAAGTTTTTATGGATGACTTCTCTGTCTATGGTGAAATTTTTGAAGGATGTCTATCGAACCTTGAAATGGTACTAAAAAGATGCATGAGTGCAAACCTCGTGCTAAACTAGGGAAAATGCCACTTCATGGTCCGACAAGGAATTGTCTTAGGGCACATCGTATCTGATAGGGGAATTTAAGTAGATAAAGCAAAGATTGAAGTAATTGAAAATCTTCAACCACCCAAATCTGTTAGAGAAATAAGAAGTTTTTTAGGACGCACTGGTTTTTATCGATGTTTCATTAAAGACTTCTCTAAGATAACCAAACTGCTAATGAAAGATGTTGAGTTCATTTTCACCAACAAATGCATGGACGCATTTATAACACTAAAAAAGGAATTAATTTCAGCACCTATTATGCAACCTCCTGATTGGAATGAACCATTTGAAATAATATGTGATGCTAGTGACTATGCCGTAGGCGCATTTCTAGGATAGAGAAAGGACAAAAAGCTTCATGCAATGTACTATGCAAGTAGAACATCCTGCACAGATAAATTACGCTACCACTAAAAAATAATTGTTAACTGCTGTGTTTGCCTTAGATAAATTCCGTTCTTACTTAGTAGGAGCACAAATAATTATCTATACTGATCACGCTGCAATCTGATACATCTTATGTAAGAAATACGCCAAACCGAGATTACTCAGGTGGATCATACTTCTACAAGAATTAGATTTAGAAATCAAAGACAAGAGAGACACTAAGAATGTAGTAGTTGACCACCTGTCTAGAATAGAAGGCGTCAAACCAGATTATGTACCCATAAATGATGATTTTCCTTATGAACGCCTTGTAGCCCAATTAGAATTGGAGAGTAGTACAACAGAGTACCCTGTAACTTATGAAGACAAGAACACAAACAAAATTATGGAAGCAGTCTACACTAAAACCATACTGCCATGGTATGCCGATTTTGTTAACTACTTGGCTGTTGGAGTGCTTCCACCTGATATGTCTTATCAACCAAAGAAGAAATTCTTTCATGACCTTAAACACTATTATTGGGATGAGCCTTTGATTTTCAAGAGAGGCGCCAATGGTATTTTCCGTCGATGTGTTCCCGAAAACAAAATTGAAAACATAATTTTCCACTGTCATGCTGCTCCCTATGGAGGATATGCGAGTAATTCATAGACATGCGCTAAAATATTACAACCTGGCCTCTATTGGCCTAATATATGGAAAGATGTCCATATTACGGTTAAAAATTGCAACCAATGCCAATGCACTGGAAATATCCCTAGACGCGATGAGATGCCTCAAAAAGGCATTCTAGAAGTGGAAGTCTTTGACGTATGGGGAATTGATTTCATGGGACCCTTCCCGTCTTCCTTTGGAAATCACTATATACTAGTTGCTGTCGAATATGTTTCAAAATGGATCGAGGATGTAGCCTCTCCAACAAATGACGCACGAGTAGTAGTTAGGCTTTTCAAGAACATAATCTTTCCAAGATTCGGTGTTCCGAGACTCGTCATTAGTAACGGTGGCTCCCATTTCATTTCCAAAATCTTAGAAAAATTATTAGCAAAGTATGGAGTCCGACATTGTGTCGCTACACCTTCTCATCCACAAAAAAATGGGCAAGTAGAGGTCTCCAACATAGAGATTAAGCAAATCTTAGAAAAACGGTAGCAACCTCTAGGAAAGATTGGTCATCTAAGTTACACGAAGCTCTATGGGCATATAGGACGACATACAAAACTCCAATCGTAATCACACCATTTAAATTAGTCTATGGGAAATCATGTCATCTGCCCGTAGAAATTGAACATAAAGCTCATTGGGCCATTAAGACCCTTAATTTAAATTGCACTGCCACGGGTGAGAAAATAATCTTAGATATCCATGGACTAGAAGAACTTAGACTAGACGCTTATGAGAATGCTCAAATTTATAAGGAGAGAACTAAAAAATTGCACGATAAACGAATATCTAGAAAAGAATTCAACGAAGGAGATATTGTTCTCCTATTTAATTATAGACTTAAATTATTTCTGGGAAAACTTCACTTTAGATGGTCTGGTCCCTTCGAAGTCACTAAGGTTTTTCAAAATGGCATAATAGAAATCAAAGGAATGTGTAGTGAACCTTTTATCGTCAACGGACAACGTCTAAAGCATTATCATAACACCGATAATAAGGAATACTACACAACATTTAAGCTAGATAAGTTTCCACCCCATTAATTAGACTAATCACCATGTTATGTCGAGCTTACGACTTTAAACAAAGCGCTTATTGGGAGACAACCCACTTTTTAGTTTTTTTCTATTTTTTTTGCTTATTTTTAGTTTTTCTTTTATTTTCTTATTTTTGGCATTACTTATTTCTAATCTTTTAAAATTATGCAGTATTGTTTCTCTAATTTTACCCTCTACTAACTTAATTTTAACTATCAACCTACTTCAAGTTAACTTTACTAGTAGCTAATTGCACTAACCACGATGAATCCGGTTGATACTATGGGCATTGTTTTTAGAGGAGGAAATCAGCAGAGGAGGTTTAAGTCTTTATCTGATAGGGAGTTAGGATTGAGTGTCTACCTTGACGGATATGCTATGATTATATTAGGAATCCGAGACAGTGTCTTGTTCCTATTAAGCCAAATAAGCTGAGACACATCTGCCCTAAGAAGAAGGTTTAGTTTCGACCGTAGATTGACCCTAGAATTTTTAAGCTCTCTTGTCTACAAACCTAACCATGGTATAGGGTTTAATAGAAGACTAATTAGGTTTAGGATGTTTAATATTGAATACACCTATACCCATAGGGAGATGGCAGAACTATTAGGATTTCCACACGGTCTAGATGCATTCATAGTGATCCAGGAAGAACTTTTCGATGTGGGTGAGCTAGACTATTTCTGGGGGGATATTACAAGTATAAGTTACCCTGAGCCTTATGACATGCACTCAAAAAACATTCATAATCCAGCCTTAAGATGTTTTCATAAAATCCTAGCGCACACCCTCTTTGGTAAGTCAGAAAATATAACCACATTATCTAGAGTCGAGCTTTTCATTATGTTTTCTGCTTTGCAAAACCGTCCCATAAACGGAGCTACCTTTATGATAGCCAACTTTCATCATCTTTCGAGATCCTTCCATGAACTAATCTTGATAGGTGGCTTAGTAACCATGATAGCAGATGCTATCGGCTTAAGACAACCACTGGTAAAAGTTTCCCCTCTAAGAAGATTTCGACCAATGAATATAAATTTTTGTTTCAATAGGGGAATAATTGGAAACCTAGGCCCGGGTAACTTTGAACTGCTCATTAACAATCAGTTAATGTCCCTTTTTACCCTGCCTGATTCTAGGACTAGTGTGCATGACAGGAACAACTAGTTATATGATTGCGCCGAACCACACATTTCACCACCACCTACTCCTGAGACACCCATGATTTATGACCACCTTGACTCCTTCCTGTCTGATGAGGAGACTGATCCTGAAACCCCTCCTTTTTACCATCATTCTCGTTCTCCCAATCAGGTTAACTCAAACACCTCCGCCACTCCAATTGTTACTCCACCTCCCGTATTTGATCACGGGCCTGCTATAAATGCTTTATAATCTGAGCTTGATTTGTTGAGGGATGAGCTTATTATTTTAAGGATCAACTTCCATTCTTTCATGGATGTGGTAGTTGAACAGTTGGACCATCTTTACCAACATATCTACTCCTCTTCTCTTAACAATCGAAGTGGCTAATTTTTCAAACTTATTGCATATCTTCTTTTCACATTAAACATTGCAAACTATGTTTTGTTTAAGTGTGGGGAGAAGACTTATTAGATCAGAATATTCATTATTTGCTTCAATTTCTTAAGTACAATTTTTATTTATTTTTAGTTCAATTATATTTTGTTCAATTTTTCATTCATTTACTTGTGGAATTTACATTACATTACTTTTCATTTAATGCACTATTGTTATTATCATGTTCACACACACACACACACACACACACACACACACACACACACACACACACACACACACACACACACACACACACACACACACACACACACACACACACACACACACACACACACACACACACATATATATATATATATATACAACATGTTTTCTAGTATTAAAAAAAGAGTTTAATGTTTGAAATATATGGGAAGTCTGGGAAACATAATTTTAAATTTTTATTTTGATTTTACGTTGCATGCCGTTCGCCATACAAGCGTGACGTCTGTCACGCTTCATAAAACTCATCATACTCGGCACAATAGCGTGCTCCTCGGCATGAAGTTAGAAACAAAAGCGTTTATGTTTTATCACAGAAACCCTCGTCGAACTCTTCTTCACATTTTCTTCAAACCTCCACTTAAACTATATTAAACCTCCACCTATTTCAACCCCTTCATTATCATTATCATCAAAATTCATTAATCCCCACTTATTATACTCATTATATTTCTCTACATAATCACTCTCCAAACCGACTTCCATTCCAAAACCCCCAACTTCTCACACAAACTCCTACCCATCTTCCATTCTTGCTTCAACAATGGCACGCAGAAGTTCAAGACCAGAGCCAGACCTTTCTAGAATTAATTTTTGAAATGGCAAAGCCGGAGAGGACCAAAGGGCACAATATCTCAAATTTTATCAATGCTCCGTAGTCCCTACATGGTATGTTGATATTGAGTGCTTGCGAAAATTAAGATTGCTCGATAGTGTGCGGTGGTTACTCCGAACTTTGACTTAACATTCATCTGCACATAAAATCTTCCAACGTATGAGTCGCTGACTTTGGATTTTTAAGCTCGTTCTCATACAACATGTGTGGGACGAATGCCAACACTTATTCAGCTCAACTACTTTTAGAATGTTAAACGATGAATATTTTATAAGTGAATCTACTCTGAGTGATTTTTCCGCTTCCCTCGTGAAGGGGTGGTATACCACTGTATCCCTACAGACCAAGATTGGGAATCTATAGCTTTCAAGATTTGGAAAGCTGTCTCTGATAAGGAACCAAACGGTTGGGAGGGACTTTATGCTTCATCCATTCATAATCCCGCTATCAGGTATTTTCACTATGTCATCTCCGTCACTATTTTTGGGAGGATTAACAACAACAAGGTTAATTCTAAAGAATTGTTCCTCCTCTATTGTACCTTCACTCCAAACCAAATGATCAATGCGAGCACGTTTCTTCTATCACATATCCAATCTTTGTGGGCAAGAGGGTCTACGCCTTTCTGCATTGGCGGGCTAGTCACCTCTATAGAACTTGGTTTGCGCCTCGAAGACAAACTTGCAAATCTGCCACCACTGCCACCCACTTTCATTGACATCGACAACTATCGGGCTGGCCACTTGATTAAGGTCAAAGGAGATGGTAGGTACAATCTTATGGTGCATAACAAGGTAGTTCCTAGTGTCATTTTTCCAAACATTGCACTTACTGATATTACAAACATGGATAAGTGGCCTTATGACCTTAATGCTCCTTCACCTAAAGATAATGCATGAAACAACCAAAGGAATGTCCAAGCTGATGAAATGGAGCAAGAAATGGAACAAGGGGATACTGAACAATAAGATCCTTCTGAAAACATTGCAAGCACGTCCACAAGACCCTGAAGAAGACGCAAAAGAGCACCAACCTCAAATGATGACATTATTGCCGCCATCATGCAACAAGACGAAAGAGTGAAAGCTATGCAGAACAATCAAAATGCAATGATGCAACTTATGCTGGCTATGCAAACTCAGCAACAGGAGTATGACGAAAGAAATGAGCGCCAGGCTGCAAGATTGATCGAGGAAATGGCAGCCTTAATTGTACGCATGGATGGTTTTCAAGATTATATATACCATGTGGTTATTCCTCATCCTCCGGGTTCACGTGGCCGAGAACGAGGGCGAGGAAGAGGACACGATAATGAGAAAGAATAGATTGATTTTGTTTCTCTTCCCGTTTCCTTTTTGATTTTTTAAGCATTGGGAAATTTCTTGTTTCAACCTTAGGGGAGTTAGTTAGTTTAGAAACTCTTTATTGATTTCTAAGTAGATCCTTCATTCCCATTTGTATTCCTTGTAATAAAAAACATTTATGTACTTTTGAGTTTGTTTATGCAATTTTTCCGCTATTATCTAATATCCCCACTTTCTTGAGCCATAACAAAATTTTTGTTCGTTACTTGCATAACCTGACACATTCAAAGAATATACAGGTTGCTCTCTTTTTAAAGAAATATGAGAAACCTTGAGTGAAACAGAAGTATGATGGATACCATCGTAACACTCTAAATCCCCAAATTGCGCTAGATCGATTTCAGTACCCTTTATATTGAAACCTTAAACTTTAGTTTTAAAGTAGTCCTGAGTAGTTTATTTAGTAGTCAGCACTTTCTTAAACACAAACTACGTAGGGAGTCGATGAAAATAAGTGAATGATCCAGAGTATTTAAAAGATACATGATTTACTGTAAGAAAATGGGTAATGCACCAATTAAGTTAGGCGACTGGTACTGAACTTGGTAGGGAGGACTACGATCCGATCCCCTACAACTTTCAATTGGGTGAATTAAAGGAGGTTACCACATTTATGTTCCAGAACCTCATGCTTAAAAGGATCATAATCACTAACCGGTTACTCTACTATGTGCGTGTAAAGATAAAGGGCTTAATGTGATTGCGCTAGAATGAAAACGGGTGAAATTTAGGGAAAAGAATTAGGTTGAGCTATAATGGCATGACTGAAATTGGTTTGGACAATAGGGGGCGTTTAGTGTTATTACAATGTCTTTTGTGTTATGTTGAGCTTATGTTTCCGCAAAAACATTGGCAACCTCTTACAAATCGAAATGCATCATGTATTTGCTTTTAACTTGTGCTTTATTATTTTTATACTACCATTTTGCTTGATGATAAGCAAAGGTTCAAGCTTAGGGGAGTTTGATAACACGAAAAGTTATAGCATTTTCCGCCCGATTTACATAGATAAAACTTCTGATTCTTTATTTATTATGTCACATTTTATCTCTATTTGTAGTATTTGCAACATATTTTAGGTACTTAGCTTTTGCAAGGCATAAATGAGAAAAGGAAGAAAAACAATGGAGAAATGAAGAAGAAACCCAACATTTAAAAGCATTCTGTACCAGAAGGCGTGCTGCCCGCCACAGGCGCGTATCGCCCTTCACAAGTTGTAAAAGTGTGCCCCTCGGCACGCTTCATGTCCCGACTGGAACATATTATAGATATGTGCCCCACTTCAGAGCACGTATGACGCTCGTGCTATCTCATATAACTGTTATGACATTATCTCCACGAAGCACACGAAATAGAGAGTTGGCTGGAATTTCTCCATGATGGAAGAACAAGGATCAAGGGGATTCCTCCTATTTTTGATCACTTTTGGAATCTATAAATTGGAATCAGTTACCAACATTGTTACGTACCAGACTTGCACCAATTTTTATTGTTTCTTCTACGTACTGCAATATTACTACTTTTCCAATTTTACAATTTTTCGCTTATTATTCCAGTTTCATAGTTTTGAGTATTTTGTTTCCAGTTTCGTAGAATTCCCGTAAGCATAGAAAACCCGCACCATTAAAGCGGTATGTCTTCACATCAGAGGAATACTGCAACTCTAGTTTTCTTCCTAGCTTTCAGAATTTGTTCAGGTCCATTTTATTTAATTCAAGATATTTCATTATAAGTTAATCCTGCCGGCTTGTGGAGGATACACACTGCTCAAATTATTTGCTTCAGTATTTAATTTAAGGATCCTATTTTAAGTATAATTTATTTATTCTTACCATGCATGTGTTATTAAATTTATGTTTTAATTTTATGTTATCCTGCAATAAAATTATGTCTAGCTAAATTCTCCGATACCGGTATCTAAATCTTAAACCGAAGGGATTCAGTAATAATTGTCATTAATATTTTACAAAAGCACTTTTCTGGTTTTAATTTCCAATTTAGATATTTAATTCTTTTTGTATGAGAGTAAAAGACAGTCTAAGGTTAAAATCAACAGAGCGAGAGTTTGAGGTTTGAACCAGATAATGGTTATTAAACGTTAATCTTAAAAATAGCGAGAGCGCTTTAAAATTAATTGGACTCTATTTGTTTTCAAAAAATACTTTTGAATTTTAAATGAAGTATCGAGAGAACTCATTTGAGTTTAATAATATGACCTGAATCGATAGAACAAAAGTGTGAGACGAGGATTTTTAAATGAAGAGTTTCCACTGAAACAATGTTTTAATATTGAAAACAAATGCCAATGACTTATTGAATCCCTGAAGTTGACAAAGTACATGCCGGTGTCCCGTTATTAATTATTAGATTTTAGTTAATTCCCGATTAATCCCAAACACCGAAATTTTATAATTAGCCTTAGCTTTACACAGTGACCCAAAGATAACAGTAGTTCGACCATCAGTCCTTGTGGGTTCGATATCTTTTAAAACTACACGATAGACTGTGCATTTGCAGTCACTACACCCGACAGACTCATAAAGTCGCGATCAACAGTGTATGTTGGACCAACATGGGCATTTGTTTCTTCTTCCTCTTCGTCGTGGAAGTATTTTTTGACATTGTCAGACATATATTCATCATCATCTAGCAGCTTCTCATCGAACTCTGTCATCTTTGGAGAAGAATCAGTTGGACCATTATCACCTCGTTCTTCATCGACATGAGTTCTCTTGTTCCTAATTTGGCGTTCCTCATGGTCACTTTCATAATCATCGGGTTTCGATTTCTATGGAGAATTAGGAGAAGGTTCTTTGCTAGGATGGATGTTGTCTAGTTTATTCACGTCTGTGGAAGATCCATTGTTAGAATCATCCATAGACAAAGGATGGTACGAAGGATTGTTGTTGCTATGTGGAACTTCATATTAATGGGAGATTCAGTAGGGGTGGGTCGAATATCTTGTAAATATAAGAATGTTGGTTAACTCGAATAAATAAAGATGGTTGTCAAGAGAAAACAATTTAAAACAAGCCATACCTTTGATCCTTCAAATCCAGAACTTGAGTTGTCGCTCTCAATTCGTTCCAAGACAAAATGGCCAGACTATTGGTCACTGTAGCGGTAGAAATGTTGAGACTAAGCCATTGGATTGACTTGACTCGCACAAATCAAAATAAAAGTCTCCACCATGATTTATTGTTTCCAAAGGAATGGGAAAAGAGCTATAACCCAAAAAGAGGGGGAGAGAATCTAAGTT
The DNA here is from genome assembly GCA_948472305.1 of Vicia faba. NCBI lineage: Eukaryota > Viridiplantae > Streptophyta > Magnoliopsida > Fabales > Fabaceae > Vicia > Vicia faba. The sequence continues at coordinate 1,034,294,778 of OX451741.1, forward strand.
CGGGGATTGGTTATGCAAAGGAAAGGTATTAGCACCCTAAACATCTACGGTACTCCGCAAGAACCTCTTTGATTTTTTTTGTATTTTGGCTATAAATGTTGTATAAAAATATATTGTGGAGATGAGAAAAGAAGTATATTTTTACAATTTTTGCACCCGCCACGGTTGTGAACTTTTAATGCCTACGTACCACCTTTCATGTAATAGGGGATTAGGGTATTCGTAGTTCACCTTTAAAAATAAATAAAAAAACACAAATGTGTTGGTTAATTTTAAGATACGACACATCATCGTCATATTCGAGTGGAAAACATTCTTACTACCCACGATTATGAGAAAGGAGAATTTGCGTCATCTCAAAGTGGAGGATATAGCTTAGATTTTAAAATCAACAAAGCCTCACTCAACACCAAAGTCGAAAATATCTCACTTCACTACATATCGTAGAAGTATTGTAGTTCGCATCACTACAAGGATTGACAAGAGTCTAATATTTTGAGAAAATTTTAAAGATAAAAAAGTCAAAGTGGAAAAATAATTTGAATGAGATTGATTGACTTTTAGTCTTCTCACAAAAAAAATTTCAAAGTATTATTAAGTTGTTTAAAGTTTGATTAAGAAAATATATTTGAAAATGCATGGACATAAGTCCAAGTTTGTGAAAGCAATTCAAGTTTAGAAAACAATAATAGTTTTGAAAAGGAGGGAGAATATTTTTGAAATTAAAGAAGATGGGAGGAGATGAAGGGACTATCCTAAAGCATAAGGTAAAAGCTAGGGAAAAGAACCATCTAAAAGTAAGAAGCCAAAACTTGACACAATGAGTCAATGTAGAATTCTCATCCTTTGGATTGAAACCAAACAAGAAAATATAATAAACCTCTTAAGAAAACCAAACTTTAATTGAATTAAGTCTTCACAAAAACTTGGCAGAGTAACAACTATATACAGATGAATTCCCGATCACAGATAAAGCATGTAATCAAAACAACATGCACACAAAGAAAACAAACAACCCAATGTCTTGGGGTAAACCCCAAGAACTCCAGACAAAATAGCAATGAAAGTCACAAGGTCTCAAGTTAGGCAAAAGGCTCTAATCCTAAGTCCAAGAAATCCACAACTCCATCATGCCAAGGATAGTATCCAAATAGTCCAAGTAACATTAAAGTTTTTTATGGTTCAAGTTGGTTATTAGGTAAATGCTCAAATGAGAAAAGATGAAAATAGCATGAAATGTAAATGCTAGAGTAAAATGGTGCATAAAGTAAAAGCATAAAATAAAAACATGAAATAAAGGCATAAGATAAAAAGTCAAATGTTAATGAATTAGTAATTAGAGGTTATCATTCATTTCAAAATCTCAAGGCAACAATGATCAATGATGTTTAAGTGATTCACTTTGACCAAAGCTTATGAAGATTCATTAGAGGATTGATAAGACCAAAGCCTCCTAACAATGAATCACGAGATTATTGAATCAAAGGTTTCAAGTTAACATACTTGGACTTGCAAACATAGGTTTAGGCCATGAATGATCATTTCTCGAATCGGGACAAAATTTAGCGCTATGTTAAGCAATCGTAAGTGGACTTATGTAGAAGTCACACCTATTTTGAGGCCAGTCAATAGCAATCTATGTACCATATGTTTAGAGAAATGATATATAAATTATTCAGAAACAACATGTAGTACAAGTAAGAAGGAGATAAGATGAAGAGGGAGGGAATAAGAATTCAACCACATTTGAACCAAAAATTTAATCAAGCTATCATTAAAATCATTCATCCATTTTGGTGGAGTTGAACTCAACACCCAAGATCCAATGATATTAATGAAGCCAATGATAAAAATCTCATAGTTCAAGAATAGCGAGAATATATACAAAAATAAAATTGTATTAAAAAATAAAGAAAAATATTTTTTAAAATGGTTTTAAATGAAAATAAAAGGGAAAAATGACAACTATATTCAAAACATCCAAGAAAAATTCAATGAGACCATAGAAAAATCATAAATGAGCTCAAATATTTTTTTAAATTTTTGGTAATTTCTTAAAGTCAGAAACTATTTTTAAAATTAAAAGAAATAGGAAAAATAAACCAAAAACGGTGAAAAATAGTAAAGTCAGAAATAAAAATAAAATGAGGTCACCAAAATTTATCAAGAGGTCATTGGATCCTTCCATATTTTTTTTCTTCATAATTTAAAAATTAAGAAAAATATTGTTAAACATTTAAAACAACTCAAATAAAGTTAAAAAATATAAAAAATATCAAAATACAAAATAAAATTGTGAAAAATATAATAATCAGAAAGAGAAAAATCGAAAGTATTTTTAAGAATTTTTTTAGATTTTTTGAAGTTAAAATGAATTTTTTTATGAATTTTTGAAGTTTAAAATAAATAAAATATAAAATTAGAAAATAAAATAAAAATGAAAAAGATGTAGACCATTGGATGAGAGTCAAAACACGTTAGTAAGCTAATCCAATGGGTCAAACACATTGTGCATATCATGGTCCTCGGGAAATAACACACATGATCAATTATTAAACGGATTTGAAAAAATATGTGGCAATCTGTCATTGGTTAAAGACAGACACGTAGGTCATCTTCAACCTCTGTACAAGCAATTTATAGGTTCATGAAATGGAAAAATTAGAGGTCGAAACCGGTACCATTCTCTTTGTCTCTTCAAGACGATTCCAATGGTACCTTTGCAAAAAATTTATGTAAGGTGTAGCTCAGTCGTTTTGGAAAGAAATATTTGAAAAGGGAATTGAAAATTCATGGCCAAAACACGATTCCAGTTGAAAATAAATGTTGCGACTAGAATCAGAATGATGAGAGCTTCATTACAGTATCAAAGTTTGAGAGAAATTGGTGAATGAGTCTACCTATTGAAGCTCAAATTCAGAGCTCTGAAACTTGACTTCGGTAGCGCGATTTAGGAAGTCTTAGAGCTTGGTTCTTCTTATGTTAGCTTCAGTGAAGTTCAAGGATGAAGAATTGACAAAGAAAATGGATTGAGGAATGCTGGAAAACTAAATTCAAAGTTGCAGAAAAGTGGGTTCAAGAGAAATTTTCGAAGGGTGATTCTTGCTATCTAAGCTTGCCAACATGAGTGGGATAGATCCCGTATTTATAGGAGAAGTGAAATGAATCAAGAGGAGGGGTGAATGGTGCAATTTGGAGGGAAATCGTGCACACCTGTTTTCAGGAAATAAGTGTGATCAGATGTGTATCAAAACTCATCCAAATGATGCGTTTTGACAATCTAAATCATCCACACATTTATGCTAATCATGTCTAAGTATAAAACACACACAAATTTGGTGATTGGAAGTCAAATTATGGAAATTGCATTTTGACTGTTTGAGAAACTTCAGTTCTAAGGTACCAACTTTGAAATCATGGTGTGCACAATTTAGGGAACCTTAGGACTTGATTCTTGATGTATTGGAAAGATAAGATCACCATTACAATGTGCAAAGAATGGAATCAAATAGATGCTCGAGCTAAAATTTGTGATGAGTCAAAGTTGAGAAAAAGATGCGGGCTTTTTGTACTTAGAAAAATTAAATTCTAAGTTTTTCTTCAAAAATGACCTATAATGTCTTGCATCCAAACATGGATTTCCATTTAAAATTTTCTCTTGACTGAAAAAGATGGCATGAAGTAGATCCCTTGAATGACATTTTGAGACTTGAACCATTTCAAATATCCAAAAAATGTGAAAGTTATGACTTGGTGAAATTCATGAGATGACCTATAATCTTTTGAGTCCTTAAGACATCTTCCATCCATTTTCAAGCTTTCCATATAAAATAAGTGTTGAAGTTCACATCTTTAAGATCATTTTTGAAAAAATAATAAGCTCAAGGAGATAAAAATTGACCAAGTTATGATCTTTTGAAGTCTCATAAAGGGAATTTGATGGCCTATCTAGAGGACTTGTAATCTTTCTCAATCATTAGGCATCTTCCACATAAAATCTTCTTGAAAATTTTGAAGTGATTTTTTGATAAACCTTTAAAGAGGAGCATGTCTTTGGAATCACTCAAAAGTAGAAAAATATGAGCAAGATATAGCCCTTAGAATTTCAAAACCCTAGCTCCTAGAACAACAAAATGCCTTGGAAAAACCTTTTCAATTTTGACAAACTTTCTTGCACAAATACTTTTGTCATGTAAATAAAAGTTGTTGAGGATGATAATGAGGAACCATAGAAACCATAAAAACTTTAAAATATTGAGAATTGAGGGAAATATGCACTTGTGATCAATAAATCAAGAACTTATCCAATTAGGTCAAAATTTCTTCAGCCAACCCTTACATATTAGAACTATCTTTGACAACTTGAGGTATGATAAATCATAATAGACTTTGTCATGATATTACTTCAAAGCATCTTCTATGACAAAGATTCAATATCAACGAAGCTTTGTTAAAGAAGGCATGGAAATAAACTCATGAACCTATAGATCAACTTGATGGAATATGTTGTGCTTTCACCTATAATATCATACATTATGGCAAACATTCATTGTATTTATTAGTTAAAAGTTAATCAATACAAAACATAGATGATCAAAAAATACAAGTCAAGGTGCTTGGTTAATCCCCATGAGCAAAGCTAAAGATAAGGAGAAGAACCAAACCCTAGTGTGATCTTGTTGTGATTGAGATGATAGAGGGATCTTAGGGGCAAAAATTAGGGTACAACAGTTTCCCTTATTTAAGTGTCTTCTATCCAGGGATACGGAGGTTAAAATCTTCGTGTCAACGAGATTGAAGATACTTAAATATAAAAGAAACCCTATTTTTGTCACTAAGATGCCATGCAATGTTTATGATTGTGCATGCAAATGAGAAATTGCAAGGGTGATACAAGACACCACTGGGGAAACAAAAAATAAAAGATCAAAAGAAAACTCGACTAGGAAAATAAATCACTGGTGAACAGAGGACTCAACTCTACTGGTGTAAAGCCCAAGGAGGAGATAAAGCAACATCAACTCAAATATTGAGGAGAGAAAAAGGAGAACAATGATAAAAAAAATAACCGCGAACTATCCACTCTTAGAGAAGATAGCAAGAAAGGTAATGTCGACCCACTAGGGTGAAAAGAGGTGGTAGGATAGTACCAGTAAACATAAATATTAGGGGTGATAACAAATAATTGGCATCAGTACCAGAACCACCAAATTTTTTCAGAGTAATGTGAATCTCAATGATGAACTACCCACCACAATGAAGAGACTACCATCCATTGGAAAAAGATCTCAACAAAGAACTATCTCGCATAATGACGAGACTACCATTCATTGGAGTAACAAATCTCAACAACAAAATATCTCCCATAATGACGAGACTATAATTCATTGGAGTAAAATCTCAGCAACAAAAAATATCCCATAATGACGAGACTACCATTCATTGGAGTAAAATCTCAGCAACAAACTATCTCCCATAATAATTAGACTACCATCCATTAGAGTAACAAATCTCAACAACAAACTATCTCCCATAATGACGAGACTACCATTCATTGGAGTAAAATCTCAGCAACAACCTATCTCCCTTAATGACGAGACTACCATCCATTGGAGTAACGAATCTCAACAACGAACTATCTCCCATAATGACGAGACTACCATTCATTGGAGTAAAATCTCAGCAATGAACTATCTCCCATAATGATGAGACTACCATTCATTGGAGTAAAATCTAAGCAACGAAATATCTCCCATAAAGACGAGACCACCATCCATTGGAGTAACAAATCTCAACAATGAACTATCTCCCATAATGACGAGACTACCATTCATTGGAGTAAAATCTCAATAATGAACTATCTCCCATAACGACGAGACTACCATTCACTGGAGTAAAATCTCAGCAACAAACTATCTCCTATAATGACGAGACTACCATTCATTGGAGTAAAATATCAGTAGCGAACTATATCCCATAATGACAAGACTACCATCCATTGGAGTAATAAATCTCAACAACGAACTATCTCCCATAATGATGAGACTACCATTCATTTGAGTAAGTTCTCAGCAACAAACTATCTCCTATAATGACGAGAATACCATCCATTGGAGTAACAAATCTCAACAACAAACTATCTCCCATAATGACGAGACTACCATTCATTGGAGTAAAATCTAAGCAACGAACTATCTCCCATAATGACGAGACTATCATTCATTGGAGTATAAAAGAATCTTCTCTGGGAACTAATAGACTTACCGGGGAAGTACAAATTGCTCAAATAAAGAGACCTGTCACTTGCTATTATGAGAAGGAGTTGCAATAATGACCTCCTGTATGGAAAGAAATATAGTTTCCCGAGGGAAGAAATAATTTTTTGCTGAGGAGCTAAAGTCATCACGTGCAAAATAAATGCACATTCTCAAACCAGGGCTTAAAGCTTGCAAAAATCGAAATAATAATGTTGTTGGGGACCACAGATTCAAACCAGAACTAAACCAGAGTGAAACATTCAATCGAGATAGCTCCCGATGAGAAATAAACTCAAAATGGGATCACATTCCATCCAGATAAAGAACTTAATAGGAAGGATAAATCAAAGTTCTTCCACGAGGGGTAACTCGGTGAGGAAATTGAAAGAATTTACACTTTCTGCTTAAAGTTGATAGTCTATTGGAGAGAGGGAAACATAACTCGGGGAATAGAGTAAAATGAGAATAAAAATATCAATGAATGAAAATGAGTAATGAATTACAATTCCACTATGAATGATATATGTATGTATGCTATCATGTATATGCTGACAAGCAGATATACAACACTGGGTATGATAGACAAAACCAAATTGGGTAAAGTCAACACTCGGCTAAATCTCATCCAGAAGGAAAAGTCCATAAGAGAGTAAACACCATCTGAGGAAACAAATTCCTATTTCACGGCTTAACTCCACTAGGAAAACACACCATACAAAAGTAATCGAATTAAAGCAATAGAATCAGTGCAGATATAGGGACCTAACATCCTCCTCCAGGCTTCACCGGGGAACATTACACAGACTTCAAAGGGAGAAAACAAACGTTTAAACATCTAGATTTTCAATGGAGATAATATTGATTTCATTAGGGAAGATGAAAACCACATCGTCGAGATGTCACCCGAGAATCTCTTGCTGACTTCATAGGGGAGTATAATACAAAATCATTGAGGGGAGCCCAAAATACATTCTTCAATGCCAAGAGTGATGATTACACAAACTTCCACGGAGAGAAATTATGAAACCACCTGGGGATAACAACTTTCAGGGGGAACCAAGTCTCAACTTCATTTGGGGATTAAGAAGTAAAACAACACAACAAGAAAAATCAAAATTATGGGGGTTTTAAATCAGATCCAACACTTGGAGGGGGGGGGGGGGGGACCCAAAAAGTTGACAAATGCTTCAACACTTCTTAGAAAAGATATTGCCCTTTCCTAGTTGCCTGGGAAAACAACAATAGTGACATTACCTCAAAGGGAGACATTTTACAAATGATTCCACCTCAACATGTAACGGGAGAAGGGACTTTCGTCATATGAGCGAAGACCTTACTGGGAAATCTGGGATAGAGGCTTCAAACCATACAAACCTGAAATCAAATTGGACCAAGATTTGACTGGGGAAAACGGGATCATAGGCCTAATACCGCACCTTACGCTAATTGGTATCATCTCCAACTATCCGAGAGAGCCTTCCTGGGAAAAACAAACTTCCAAAAAATTTGAGTTCGTCCATCCTTGGGATTACCACTTTTACTTTTCTTGATTCATAAAATCTAAAGTAAAAAGTAATTTGTAAATTATTTTCAAAAACAATTTTATTATTTAATATTTTTTCTTTGAAAATTACTATCAATAATAAATGGAGTCTTTGTAAGACGAATAAAATAAGAATTTCAAAGAATTTGATAAAAGCTCAAACTTTATTAATAGAATGGTGGTCTGCGAATGGCGAGACTCCATAGATGATTACAAAGTTTGGAAAATGGTAATATACATTAGAAAAGATACATTGAAATACAATGATCACTATTCTCCCTACAACTTTGAATTCCTGAGCAGCAACTTCTGTTGAAGTATGGTGAGAGTCTAAGGAGATTGTTGCTTCAATGATCAAGTCTTGTCTAATGGAATTACTTGCCAAGAAATCCCTAACTTTTTCCTAAGTTTCCCTTGTGGTTTTTCAACCTAGCGGGAATAATTTATTTTGTTTATGTCTCTAATTTTTGCCTAGGACGCCCTTTTGGGGTTTCAGCCTACTAAGACGCTCCTATTTTTTTACCTAAACCGCCCTTTCGGGTTTTTGACTTAGCAAGTTGTTATTTTATATATTTAGGCGAAGTATTTCTTGACTACATCAATATTCAAAGGACATGGGAACTCCTCGCCATCCATAGTTTCAATAATCAATGCACCACCAAAGAAGGACTTCTTGACAACATATGGTCCTTTGAAATTGGAAGTCCACTTGCCCCTAGAATAAGGGTTGAAAGACATGATCTTCCTGAGCACGAGGTCGCCTTCTCTGAATTCGCGAGCCTTGACCTTCTTATCAAAAAAGTTCCTCATTCTGTTATGGTATAACTGACCATGACACAAGGCCGTCATTCTCTTTCCTTCAATCAAATTCAATTGGTCAAACCTATTCTGGACCCGTTCAGCCCCTGACAACTTGGTTTCCATCATCACATGTAAAGAGGGAATCTCAACCTAAACGGAAAGCACTACTTCCATGCCATACATAAGAGAGAACGGGTTTACCCCTGTTGAAGTGCCGACAAATATTTAATATATGTGCAAAGCAAAAAGGAGGATCTCATGCCAATCTTTATAAGTAACAACCATTTTTTGGATGATCTTCTTTATGTTTTTATTAGCAGCTTCAACAAACCCATTCATCTTTGGCCTATAGGGAGAGGAATTGTGGTGGACAATCTTGAATTCTTCACAAAGTCCAATCATCATCTTATTATTCATATTCGAGCCGTTGTTAGTGATAATCCTTCTTGGCACACTGTACCGACATATAAGATTGTTCTTGATAAAGTGAACTACCACTTGCTTAGTGACATTAGCATATGAAGCTGCTTTCACCCATTTGGTGAAGTAGTCGATTGCTACCAACATAAAACAATGTCCATTCAACGCCTTGGGTTCGATCATTCTAATAACGTCAATACCCCACATAGAGAAAGGCCATGGAGAGGAAATAACGTTGAGAAGTTTCGGAGGCACATGAATTTTGTCAGCGTAAATTTGACACTTATGGAACTTCTTTGCAAATTTGTAACAGTCAGATTCCATTGTCATCCAATAATAGCTTGTCCTAAACATCTTCTTTGCCATTGAATGTCCATTGGCATGAGTAACAAAGGAACCTTCATGGATCTCATGCATCAACATGCCTACTTCGTATCCATCCACGCATCTGAGCAAGACCATGTCATAATTTCTTTTGTATATCACATCTTCACTAAGGAAAAAGCTATCTGTCAACCTTCTCAATGTCTTTCTATCTTTATTTGATGCACCAGCTGGATATTCCTGAGCCTGGAGAAAATGCTTGATATCATAATACCAAGGATTCTTATCTGATGTTTCCTCTACTGCAAACACATGAGCCAGTCTATCCAAACGTCGCACTATGATATGAGGCACATCATTACAGGTATTTACCTGATACATAGAAGCCAGAGTCGCCAAAGCATCTGCCATCTGATTTTCATCTATGGGAATATGATGGAATTAAACTTTATTAAATAAGGGTAATAATATTATAGCATAGTCTTTGTAGGGAATCAAGCTAGGGTGAAGAGTATCCCATTTTCCTTTAATATGATTTATTACCAAAGATGAATCATCGTACACATCTAAAATTTTGATTCTGAGGTCAATAGCCTCTTTGAGTCCCATGATACAAGCTTCATACTCTACCATGTTATTAGTGCAATCAAATCCCAACCTTGCAGTAAAAGGTATATGTGATCCATGATAAGTGATAATCACAACACCAATTCCTTTCCCATAAGCATTCACAGCTCCATCAAATACCATACCCCACCGAGATTCAGGATCAGGACCTTCCCCAAGAAAAGGTTCATCACAATCTTTTACCTTCAGAAACATAACATCCTTATCAGGGAAATCATATTTAACAGACTGATAATCAATAAATGGTTGGTGAGCAAGATAATCAGCCAAAACACTGCTTTTTATAGCCTTATGAGTATTGTTCAATATCGTATTCGAATAACAACAACTGCCAATGGGAAATTCTCCCAGTAAGAACATGCTTTTCAAAAATTTACTTAATTGGATCCATTTTGGTAATCAACTAAGTAGTATGATTCAACATATATTGCCACAACCGCTTTGCTGCCCAGACCAGAGCATAACATGTCTTTTCCAGTATAGAATATCGTGACTCACAGTCTGTAAACTTCTTGCTGAGATGATAAATGAAATATTCCCTCTTCCCTGTTTCATCTTGTTGTCTAAATATACAGCCCATAGAATTATCTAACATTGTCAGATACATGATCAATGTTCTTTCTTCAACCAGAGGGAGCAAGATAGGAGGTTCAAGTAGATACTCTTTAATACTTCCAAATGCCCTTTGGCAGCCATTTGTCCATACACAACCTTGATCTTTTTTTAACAACTTAAAGATTGGTTCACACGTTGTAGTCATGTGGGAGATGAATTGGGAAATGTAATTCAAATGCAAAAGGAAGCCTCTAACTTGCTTTTCAGATCTTGGTGTTGGCATTTCTTGAATTGCTTTAACTTTATCAGGATCAACTTCAATTCCTTTTTGGCTGACAATGAAACCTAACAATTTCCTAGATCGAACACCGAAGGTGCATTTATTTTGATTCAAGTGGAGACGATACTTCCTCAAACGCAGAAACGGTTTCAACAAGTCTTCTATATGCCCTTCTTCGGTCTGGGATTTGGCAATCATATCATCAACATATACCTTAATTTCCTTGTGAATCAGATCATGGAATAGGGTTGTTATAGCCCTCTGGTACGTTGCACCAGCGTTCTTCAACCGGAAGGGCATCACTCTGTAACAGAATGTTCCCCAGGGTGTGATAAAAGTTGTTTTTTCGATGTCCTCAGGAGCCATTCTAACTTGATTATACCCGGAAAATCCGTCCTTGAACGAGAATACTTTGAAGTTTGCTGTACTATTAACTAACATATCAATATGTGGCAATGGAAAATCATCTTTTGGAGTAGCTTTGTTTAAATCTCTATAATCTATGCACATGCGAACTTTTTCGTCTTTCTTTGGTATTGGGACAATATTGGCAATCCAGTGAGGGTACACTGATGTCACAAGAAAACCAACATTAATCTGCTTTAACACTTCCTGTTTAATTTTTACTACCATATCAGGGTGAGTTCTTTGCAATTTCTACTTGATTGGCGGGCATTCTGGCTTTAGCGGCAAATGATGTTCCCCAATATCTACATCTAAACCAGGAATGTCTTGGTAAGACCAAGCAAAGATATCCACATATTATTTCAATAATTCAATCATTCTGCTCTTCACGTTGGTATACAACAATGCTCCAATCTTGACTTTCTTCGGATCTTCCTCTGACCCCAAATTAATCACTTCCAAAGGCTCTTTATATGACTGAATATAACTTTCCTCGCGCTCAAGAAACCGTGAAACCTCTTCTAGAATCTCATCATATTCCTCTTCTTCGGCCTGATACACAGGATATTGAAAGTTGGGAGAGGATGCAGGGTCATTGTATTCAATGGATTTTTTAATTAATCTGCACATATGATTTATGATGGCATTTAGAAACTGACACATATAGCAAGTGATTATGCAGAGTATCGTTATCATTTATTTTGAAAGGTTATTTATGATTACCATTTTCTAAGAAAAATCAGCAAATAAAGACACAAATTGGGAATCAAAGACAACTTTTATTATTGATTTTAAAGATCAAAGCAAACATATAAGCCCATACAATATCAACTTTCACCTTGGGCAGACTGAAAGATTTTTTGAAAAGATTAACAAAAAAAAATTACTTTGAGACATGAATGTAAGAGGGAACATCAATGGTGATCAAATTTTGGACTCTAACTCCATGTGTCACATAGTTTGACATCTCCTACTCTGCTTCGTCTTCTACAATGGCATTGATCCCATTACAGTTGGATGAAGATAACCTCTGCTACGAAAGATATCTTGATATTTGCCAAAAGAAGACTTCGGCTTCATGTTCTTGCCTTTATCATTTTTCATAGAGAATCCCAAACCAACTCTATTCTTATTCACAGGTGGATCAACAGTCTGCCCCCATACTTTACTTGGGCCGTTGCGCACTACCTGTTGAGCATCTTTAAAAGAAGAAATAGAATTCTAATTTCCTCTAATATTCAATGGATAAATATTGGAACTGAGTTCCAACAATAGCTTTACCAGCTTCCACAACACTGAAAGAGGATAAATGAGATGTTAACAAATCTTGTTCTCCATTTATGATGACCATCTTTCCTTCACGCATAAAGTTTAACTTCTGGTGAAAAATCAAAGTGACAACCCCTGCCTCATGTATCCATGGTCGTCCCAGTAAACAACTGTAAGTGGGCACAATATTCATGACCTGGAAAGTAATCTGAAATAAATGCGGTCCTATATGAATAGGAAAGTCTACCTCCCCGATGACAGACTTCCTTGATCCATCGAAAGTTTTAAAATTATGCCACTCAGGCGCATGGGAGCTCCTTGATAAGTATGCTCCTTGGTATGACATTTAAAGCAGACCCATTATCAATTAGCACATTTGACAATGAATCGTTCTTACAATTCATGGAGATATGGAGATCCAAATTATGATTCCTTCCTTTGTCAGGCAATTCGTCATCACAAAAACTCAGGTTATTACGGGATGTAATATTACCTCCCACACTACTGAATTGGTCCAAAGGCATATCATTTCCATGAAATCTTGATCCAATACTCTCATCAAAGATTCCCTGTAGACAAAAGAGTTCATTAGCAAGGCTAGAATAATCATCTTTGATGGAGTCTACAACAATTGATCTACGATCCTATAGTCCCTCATCTTGATAATATTCAATATATCATCCACAGCTTTTTCCAGTGTAGTACCACTAGATTCCCCCACTGATTTCTTGGGTTTAATACTTTCAACAACCTTTTTATAACACTCCCTCGAGTGACAGGTGTGAAAACACGACCACTGCGGGTCACTCGGCTAGCTTCAACAATATTCTTGACATCATACAAAGGTTGGATGGGAACTTCCACACCATCCTCCAAGATTGTAGCATTGTATTTATATGGCACAACCTTGTCTGACTCATAAGGAACATGACCCGACAAACAAATCTCCACTGAAGCCACAACTGGCTTGCTATGATATTCAATATTAATAGGGGCAGAAACACCGAAACAAGGCACAATAAGATTCACCCTCTCTTCAGAATACTTCGACATCACATAATCATTATTGGAAAACATTCTTCATCTGAGGAAAAGAATTCATCTACAGAAGCATAGTCATCATCTGATACAATCTCATCCAAGCAATCTTCAATCACATTAATCTCATTGCAATCATCTCTATTGCCTACAATTTTGATAGTACCATTGTCCAATAACAACTGAATACCCCTTCTCACAATGGAACAACCACGAGAATCTCTGCAGCAAATCTGGCAAGAACCATAATGGTGTTCTACTTGACCATCCACGTGACAGAAAGTAGCGTGCAACTGCACCAAATCATCATTCATAGCGTTCACGTTAAAAATACGGAATTCTCTGGGACATCCATAGACCATATTCACATCTTCCTCATACTCTTCCCTAGGCCTTATTATATGAATGAGTCCTTCGTCCATCATTTCCTAAAGATCAGCCTTTATCTTATCACGCCCTTGTATATCTGTACTACAAATACCACAACCAAGATGGTCATGCGTATAGTAACTAAACTCGCAGAGGTCGACATGCATCTTTACCAAATCTCCTCTAACTAGTTTGATGTCAAAAATCCTGAAGTCCCCTGGACAACCAGCAACCATGGTTACCGCATTTGCTCCTCCATGCTTTGGCAAAGAATTATCTTTCACGTTAGGGCCAACATCTTTAAAGGATAAAAGGCCAGATCTTACCATCTTTTGTACTTCAGATTTCAAAAGATAACAATTCTCAACATTGTTCCCTGGTGCTCCCTGATGGAAAGCGCATGTCTGGTCTGCCTTATAATACCATGGCAAAGGTGACGGTATAACAGGGGGGTGCCCTGATCTGAACCAACTTCTTTTGAATTAACATCGAGTGTAATTCTGCATAACGCATGGGGATAGAGTCAAAAGGCCCTCTCTTCTGATTCTTCCCTTGATTTCCCTGAGGGTATGGTCTCTAATAAGAAACTATGGTCAGAGCCATAATAACTTTGGAGTTACCGAAGCAACCTATTGGTGACGCTGATGATTTCTTCTAGGAGGATTAACCCTTCTCTCTTGAATGATAACATTTATATCTCCTTTTTTCTTCTTAGCAAATCCGTACGATGGTTTCTTCGTACTATAAGAATTTTCACCTCTTATCAAACAGACCTCTCTCACAGCTTCTTCCAAGCGAACACCCATGCTCACCATTTCGGTAAAATCACTTGGTGCACTCGCCACCATTATTTCATAGTAGAAGGCACCTAGAGTCTTCAGGAAAATCTTCGTCATCTCTTTCTCTTCCATTGGAGGAATCACTTAGGCGGCTACTCCATGCCTCTTTAAACGACTCCTTGTCTTTCTGGACCATTACCCTAAGTTGATCACAGTCAGGTGTCATGTCCAGATTATACTTGTACTGTCTAATAAATTCTTCACCCAAGTTGTTGAAAGTATGAATGTTGGCACTATCCAAGCACATATACCACTTCAACGCAACACCAACCAAACTATCTTGAAAAAAGTGAATTAGAAGGCATTGATCATCGGTGTGAGTAGACATACTTCTCACATACATCACAAGGTGAGCTCGAGGGCAAGTATTTCCCTTGTATTTCTCTAATTCTGGTACTTTGAACTTTGCAGGTATTTTCACATTTGGAACCAAACACAGATCATTCACATTCTGCCCAAACAATTATTTTCCTCTGAGGGCCTTCATTTCTTTCTGCAACTTATCAAACTGATCCTGAAAATCATCCATTAGATTATAGAAGCCCAATATTTCACTTGGTAGAATAATAGGATGATAAACTTCATCATTAATAACCAGCACAACATCCACCGAAGGGGGTGCAGCATAATGAATCTTATTTCTAGTAGCAGGAGTAATATGCACCATAAGAGGTGTAGGAGTAGCAGCAGCTTGAACAACTGGAGCAACTGGAGCATTAAGATTAAAACCTTCTGTCATGAAGTTTTCTAGCATTCCCCATGGATAACCCTGAGGCATACGATTATGAGCAACAATAACTGGGGAAACAGAAACAGGAACTGATGGACCTTCAGAAGCAAATGTTATTTGTTGAGCCTGAGCAAGTGGTGGATGATTCTGAGCAGCCACCAGAGATTCCATCAAAGAAGTTATATTATCCATACCGGCCTTCAGAGCAGTAACTTTGTTGCACAACTCGCGATTTTCCTATTCAAGATTCTCCATTTTTTTCTTGGAATTAGCTCGAGTATTATACCGGTGAGACAACTTGCTGAACGAAGGAGATAAGTTCAGTAAGACCCTTGGGTATGAATAGAAATGCAAGAAATATGTGCAGGATGATGCATGATATGCAATGCACATGATTTATTATATTGTTATTAATTCAAGGAGCTCAAAGATTTTATAGACAATTTGCAAATATTAAAGTACTAACATATTTTGAAATACTGAAAATCTCATTATAATAATATTCAAAATGGATTACAACTTTTCAATATAAGTTTCAACAATCCCAAAGTACAAAATAAGATAGAATATAAAATCCTAAGAAAGCAAAGCTGATGAAGATCACTCCACACACTGACGCTTTCCTATGAATCTTGAAATCTGAGCCTTCAGCTGCTCGTTCTCTTCTGCATACCTGTCGGCAACCACTTTCCAATCACCAGAGTTAGGAAGTAAACGATTAAGCCCTGACAGAGCGCTAGAGGAAAATAAATTCTCTTGCTTCTCCATCATCTCTACATCACGACTCTCAAGAATCTCAATTAGGTCATCCTCCTCCTTCAAGTCTACCTGGTAGGATATCTCTAAAGTCAGACACTTATTCTTCCAAGCCTCATTCTCCTGCTGCATCCTGACTAGGGCCAGCTAAAGCTCTTCCACATCATTTAAAAGGGGAGGAGTGGTCTTCACAAACATATCACTCATAGGTGCTTCACGGGAATACAACATCTTCAATTAAATTTCCCTTGCTTGTACCCGCTGAAGATAAGGCTCTAAAGAAACAACCCCTCTAGGTCCTAAGTCTTTTCAACTTTTCCTGTTAATATGACACCAAGCCTTTGCAATCTGTACTTAGCTTCCTTATGATTCTCCCTCTTTATGAAAGAAACCACTCAGATGAATACTATTTGTCTTATCCCTCATTGGATATCCAAGCTAGCGTCGTGCAAGAACGGGATTATAGTTAATTCCTCCCTTCGTACCAAGAAGAGGTACATTGAGGAAACCACCACAACTATCGACAATCTCTATGTCATGGTAAGCGTGATGATACCAAAAAATATCTGAATGAGTGAGGGCCATAATCTTTGGATCCCAACGAGGTTCCTTCCCGATATCCCAGAAAGTATCAGACTGAGGTAAGTGAGAAATAAACCACTGATACAACAAAGGCGTGCATCATATGATCATCCCTCTATGATAAGAGTGTCGAAGATGAATTCCGTAATAAGTATCCCCTAGTAATGTAGGGATTGGATTCCTTATCACAAATATCCTGATGGCGTTGACATCGAAAAAGTTGTTGACGTTCAGAAATAAGAACAACCTATATGCAAGTAGAGCAAAGATGGCCTCAAAAGCAACTATACTCTTCATCCTAGCAAAGTATCAGGATTTTTCCAATAAAAACTGATCGGGTAATCCTCTAATCCCTCCTTTGGTAGTCACGTGGGCCTCAATCTCAGATTTTCCCAAATGAACCAAAGCAGCAATCTCATAAGATTTTGGCTCCTCCTCCAAACCGGTGAAAGGAACACGATTGGCAACAGGTAAACCCAGTAGATAAGAATACTCCTCTAACGTAGACATCAACTGATAATCAGGAAAAGTGAAACATCAATACATCGGATCATGGAACTGGACCAAAGTCGAGAGAATACCCTCCTTCATCCTAAGCTTCATGAGAGACACGATGGATCCATACTTCTTCCGAAAATCTGCGAAACTCTCAATCTCGGGAATTAAACTCATCAAATAATCTATCTTGGGATTCTTGAAAATGTATTTGCAAGTTTTTATTTTTCCAGAATCCATTGTCAAAGTACCTGAGATATTCACAAAGGTTCAACTTTAAGTCCCTTGAACCACAATGATTTTAAAATATGCTCATGGGTGCATGAATGCATGATGCAACAATCACACACAAGATAACAAACATGGGGGGTTTATAGGTTCGACGTCACGAGCATGGAGTCAAAGGTACTACCCACAAGGTATGGTCTAATAGTTTATCACCTGCCAAAAAAGGTTCTAAAAGGTTCCTAAATTCTACATCCTTCCTTCAGATGTTACCAATGTCCCTATTGACTCGGTAATTAGTAATATTCTCAAGAAAAACTCGTTTGAGTGTAGTATCGCGTGACAACTATTTTTGGATTACTCCGTCATAGCTTCCGCACTACACCTAAAAGGCCAAGATGGGTTAAAGATTCTACGGTCCTCAGTTTCAGTAGGCTCTCAGGTCAAAAGCAGCACGCCTCCCCGATTACTCAATAAACGAAACTACAGTCAAATGGGCCTCCATTGAGTGGGGATCTCATGCCTCCTTTTTCAGAATTACTCCCTCAAAGTTAATAAGACTATACCGCCCGTCCTATCTTAAGTTTTCCCAAGTCCGGGTAGAGGACTTATGAGAAATCACCAAGCACCCTGAAAACTAGGAAAATCCAGACAAACATATATATAACACATAATATACAACAAACAAAAGCATTTACACAAATAAGCAAAGATAGGCTCAACCCACTTAGGGATGGACCAGCAAAAGGTCGATCTTTTGCTAGTGAAGTCGCCATTTTTTCTGTAGCGATATAAATGTTTAGACTAAGCCATTGGATTGACTTGACTCACACAGATCAAAATAAAAGTCGCCACCACACTTTATTTTTTCCAAAGGAATGGGAAAAGAAGAAATAACCCAAAAAATAGGGGGAGAGAATCTAAGTTTGGGGGTTGGTTATGCAAAGGGAAGGTATTAGCACCCTAAACATCTACGGTACTCTGGAGGAACCTCTTTGAAAATTTGTGTATTTTGGTTATAAATGTTGTATAGAAATAGACTGTGGAGATGAGAAAAGAAGTATATTTTTACAATTTTTGCACCTTCCACGGTTGTGAACTTTTAGTGCCTACGTACCACCTTTCCTGCAATAGGGAATTAGGGTATTCATAGTTCACCTTTAAAAATTAAAATAAAAAACACAAATGTGTTGGTTATTTTTAAGAGATGAGACATCATCGTCTTATTTGAGTGGAAAACATACTTACTATCCACGATTATGAGAAAGGAGAATTTGCGTCATCTCAAAGTGGAGGATATAGCTTGGATTTTAAAATCAACAAAGCCTCACTGAACACCCATGTGGAAAATATCCCACTTCACTATATATCGTAGAAGTATAGTAGTTCGCATCACTACAAGGATTCATAAGAGTCTAATCTTTTGAGAAAATTTTAAAGATAAAAAATCCAAAGTGGAAAAATAATTTGAATGAGATTGTTTGACTTTTAGTCTTCTCAAAAAAAATGTCAAAGTATTATTAAGTTGTTTAAAGTTTGATTAAGAAAATATATTTGAAAATACATGGACCTAAGTCTAAGTTTATTGTGAAAGTGATTCACGTTTAGAAAACAAGAATAGTTTTGAAAAGGAGGGAAATTATTATTGAAATTAAAGAAGGTGGGAGGAGATGAAGGTACTATCCTAAATCATAATGTAAAAGCTACGGAAAAGAACCGTCTAACTAATAAGAAGCCAACACTTGACACAATGTGTCAATGTAGAACTCCCATACTTTGGACTGAAACCAAACAAGCAAAGATAATAAACCTCTTAATAAAATAAAACTTCAATTACATTAAGTCTTCACAAAAATTGGGTAGAGTAACGGCTGTATACAAATGAATTCTCGATCACAGACAAAGCATGTAATCAAAACAACCTGTACACAAAGAAAACAAACAAACCAATGTCTTGGGGTAAACGCCAAGAACTCCAGACAAAATAGCAATGAAAGTCACAAGGTCTCAAGGTAGGCCAAGGGCTCTTATCCTAAGTCCAAGAAGTCCACAACTCCATCATGCCAAGGATAGTAACTAAATAGTCCAAGTAACATTAAATTTTTTTATGGTTCAAGTTGGTTATTAGGTATCTTCAAAAGAAATGAAAAGCTCAAGTGAGAAAAATAAAATGACATAATAGTAAATGCTTAAACGAGCAAAGATGAAAATAGCATGAAATGTAAATGATAGAGTAAAATGGTGCATAAAGTAAAGGCATAAAATAAAAGCATAAAATAAAGAAATAAGATAAAAATTCAAATGTTAATGAATTAGTAATTAGAGTTTAGTTGAATGACCATCTTGAAGCTTGCATTTAAAAAATCTTTAAAAGATTGATAAAATCAAAGCCTCTCAACAACGAGTTTCATTTGCTTTTTGTCAAGTATATCATTCATTTTAAAATCTCAAGGCAACAATGATCAATGATGTTTAAGTGATTCACTTTAACCAAAGCTTATGAAGATTCATTAGAGGATTGATAAGACCAAAGCCTCCTAACAATGAATCACATGACTATTGGATTAAAGGTTTCAAATTAACATATTGGGCTTGCAAACATAGGTTTGGGCCACGAATGATCATTTCTGGAATCAGAACAAAATTTAGCGCTATGTTAAACAATCATAAGTGGACTTATGTAGAAGTCACACCTATTTTGAGGTCGTTCAATAGTAATCTATATACCATATGTTTAGAGAAATGATATGTAAATTATTCTCCAACAACATGTAGTACAAGTAAGAAGGAGATAAGATGAAGAGGGAGGGAATAAGAATTTAACCACATTTAAACTAAAAATTTAATCAAGATATCATTAAAACCATTAATCCATTTTGATGGAGTTGAACTCAACACCCAAGATTTAATGATGTTAATGAAGCTCATGATCAAAATATCATAGTTCAAGATTAGCCAGAATATATACAAAAACAAAATTGTATTAAAAAATAAAGAAAAAGATTTTTTAAAATGGTTTTAATTGAAAATAAAAGGGAAAAATAGGAACTATATTTAAAAGATCCAATAAAAATTCAATGAGACCAAAGAAAAATCAGAAATGAGTTCAAATATTTTTATAAAAATTTTGGTAATTTTTTAAAGTCAAAAACTATTTTTAAAATTAAAAGAAATAAAAAAACCAAAAATTGTGAAAAATAGTAAAGTCAAAAATAAAAATAAAATAAGGTCACCAATATTTTTCAAGAGGTCATTGGATCCTTCCATATTTTTTTTAGAATTTAAAAATTAAGAAAAGTATTTTTAAACATTTAAAACAACTCAAATAAAGTGAAAAAATATTTAAAAAAAATCAAAACACAAAATAAAATTTTGAAAAAATAATAACTAGAAAGAGGAAAATCTAAAGTATTTTTAAGAATGTTTTTAGATTTTTTGAAGTTAAAGTAAATTTTTTATGAATTTTTGAAGTTTAAAACAAATAAAATATAAAATCAGAAAATAAAATAAAAACCAAAAAGATGTAGACCATTGGATGAGAGTCAAAACGCGTTAGTAAGCTAATCCAATGGATCAGACACGCTGTGCATATCATGGTCCTCAGGAAATAACACACATGATCAATTATTAAACGGATTTGAAAACAATGCGTGACAATTTGTCATTGGTTGAAGACAGGCACATAGGTCGTCTTCAACCTCCATTCAAGCAATTTACAGATTCATGAAATGGAATAATTAGAGCTCGAGACCGGTACCATTCGCTTCGTCTCTTCAAGACGATTCCAATGGTACCCTTGTGAAAAATTTATCTATGGTGTAGCGCAGTCGTTTTGGAAGGAAATATTTGAAAAGGGATTTGAAAATTCATGGCCAAAACTCACTTCCAGTTGAAAACAAATGTTGCGACTAGAATCAGAATGATGAGAGCTTCATTACAACACCAAAGTTTGAGAGAATTGGTGAAGGAATCTACATATTGAAGTTCAAATTCAGAGCTCTGAAACTTGACTTGGCTCACACGATTTAGGAAGTCTTAAAGCTTGGTTCTTCTTCTATTAGCTTCAGTGAAGTTCATGGATGAAGAATTGACAAAGAAAATGGATTGAGGAAAGCTGTAAAACCAAATTCGAAGTTACAGAAAAGTGAATTCAAGAGAAAGTTTGGCAGGGTAATTCTGGCTATCTAAGCTTACAGAAAATGAGTTGGATAGAGCTTGTATTTATAGGAGAAGTGAATGGAATCAAGAGGAGGGGTGAATGATGCAATTTGGAGGGAAATCGTCACACCTGTTTTCATGAAATAAGTGTGATCACATGTACATCAAAATTCATCCAAATGATGCGTTTTAACACTCTAAATCATCCACGCATTTATGCTAATCATGTTTAATTAGAAAACACGCACAAATTTGGTGATTGGAAGTCAAATTTTGGAAATTGCATTTTGACTGTTTGAGAAACTTCAGCTCCAATGTACCAACTTTAAAATCATGGTGTGCACAATTTAGGGAACCTTAGGATATGATTCTTGATGAAATTGAAAGATAAGATAACCAACTTTACAATGTGCAAAGAATGAAATCAAATGGATGCTTGAGCTGGAAGTTGTGATGAGTCAAAGTTGAGAAAAAGATGCTGACTTTTTGTACTTAGAAAAATTCTAAGTTTTTCTTCAAAAATGACCTATAATGTCTTGCATCTAAACATGGCCTTCCATTTAAAATTTTCTCTTGACCAAAATAGATGGCATGAAGTAGATACCTTGAATGACATTTTGAGACTTGAACCATTTAAAATATCCAAAAAATGAGAGAGTTATGACTTGGTGAAGTTGGTGAAAATTCATGAGATCACCTATAATCGTTTGAGTTCTTAAGACATCTTCCATCCATTTTCAAGCTTTGCACATAAAAGAAGGGTTGAAGTTCACATCTTTAAGATCAGTATGGAAAAATAATGGGCTCAAGGAGATAAAAATTGACCAAGTTATGATCTTTTGAAGTCTCATAAAGGGAATTTGATGGCCTATCTAGAGGACTTGTAATATTTCTCAATCATTAGGAATCTTCCACATAAAATCTTCTTGAAACTTTTGGAGTGATTTGTTGATAAGCCTTTAAAGAGGAGAATGTCTTTAGAATCACTTAAAAATTACCAAAAGATGAGCAAGATATAGCCCTTAGAATTTCAAAACGTAGCTCTTAGAACAACAAAATGCCTTCGAAAAACCTTTTAAATTCTGACAAAATTTCATGCACAAATACTTTTGTCATGTAAATAGAAGTTGTTAAGGATGATAATGAGGAACCATATAAACCATAAACACTTCCAAATATTGAGAATTGAGGGAAATATGCACTTGTGAGAAATTAAGAACTCATCCAATTAGGTTAAAATTTCTTCATCCAACTCTTACATCTTTGAACTATCTTTGACACCTTGAGGTATGGTGAATCATAATTGACTTTGTCATGATATTACTTCAAAGAATCTTCAATGATGAAGATTTAATCTTAATTAATCTTTGTTGAAGAAGGCATGAAAGTAAACTCATGAACCTATAGATTAACTTAATGGAATATGTTGTGCTTTCACCTATAATATCATCCATTAGGGAAAACATTCATTGTATTTATTAGTTAAAAGTTAATCAATACAAAACATAGATGATCACGAAATACAAGTTAAGGTGCTTGGTGAATCCCCATGAGCAAAGCTAAAGATAAGGAGAAGAACCAAACCCTAGTGTGATCTTGTTGTGGTTGAGATGATTTGAGATGATAGAGGGATCTTAGAGGGAAAATTAGGGTAGAATAGTTGTCCTTATTTATGTGTCTTCTATCAGGGGATACGAAGGTTAAAATCTTCATGTCGACGTGATTGAAGATACTTAAATATAAAAAAAAACCTATTTTCGGCACTAAGAGGCCATGCAATGTTTATGATTGTGCATGAAAATGAATAATTCCAAGGGTGATACAAGACACCACTGGGGAAACAAAAAATAAAAGATCAAAAGAAAACTAGATCAGGAAAATAAATCATTGGTGAACAGAGGACTCAATTCTACTGGTGTAAAGCCCAAGGAGGAGATAAAGAAACATCAACTCAAACATTAAGAAGAGAAAAAAGATAACAATGATCAACAAATAACCACGAACAATCCACTCTCAGAGAAGATAGCAAAAAAGGTAATGTCGACCCACTGGGGTGAAAAGAGGTAGTAGGATAATACCAGCAAACATCAATATTAGGGGTGGTAACAAAAAATTGGTATCAGTGCCTATGACTGGAAACCACCAAATTTCTTCAGAGTGATGTGAATCTCAATGATGAACTATCCCCCACAATGAAGAGACTGCCATCCATTGGAAAAATATCTCAACAACGAACTATCTCCCATAATGACGAGACTACCATTCATTGGAGTAACAAATCTCAACAATGAACTATCTCCCATAATTACGAGACTGCCATTCATTGGAGTAAAATCTCAGCCACGAACTATCTCCCATAATGACGAGACTACCATTCATTGGAGTAAAATCTCAGCAATGAACTATCTCCCATAATGATGAGACTACCATCCATTGGAGTAACAAATCTCAACAACAAACTATCTCCCATAATGACGAGACTACCATTCATTGGATTAAAATATCAGCAATTAACTATCTCCCATAATGACGAGACTACCATTCATTGGAGTAAAATCTCAGCAACAAACTATCTCCCATAATGACGATCCTACCATTCATTGGAGTAAAATCTCAGTAACGAACTATCTCCCATAATGACGAGACTACCATCCATTGGAGTAACAAATCTCAACAACAAACTATCTGCCATAATGATGAGACTACCATTCATTGGAGTAAAATCTCAGTAACAAACTATCTCCCATAATGACGAGACTACCATTCATTAGAGTAAAATCTCAGCAACAAACTATCTACCATAATGGCGATACTACCATTCAGTGGAGTACAGAAGAATCTTCTCGGGGAACTAACAAACTTATTGGGGAAGTACAGATTGCTCAAATAAAGAGATCTGCCACTTGTTGTTATGAGAAGGAGTTGCAATAATGACCTCTCGGGGAAAGAAATATAGTTTAATAGGGGAAGAAATATATTCCTACTGAGGAGCTAAAGTCATCACTGTTAGTACAAAGTTTGAATCTACTACCCTAAGTTTAAGTTTTGATGATAACAAAATGAAAAGATATATTAATTATGTGATTCATGTAAGAACTATTTGCTACCTAAAAATTACTTTCTGTTTTACAGAAACTCTGATGGGTATCAGCAAGAGTACATCATAATCAGCATCAGAAAATTAGATATCAACATCAGCATCAAAAGATGCTATATCAGATACCAGAATCAGAAGAACAACTCACGCTTATGCTGAAGCTTGATGAACAGATCTGCGCTCAACACTCTGAACTCTGATAAAGACAACAACAGTTCATCAGCACTTAAGCAGCGTCAGAATGAGTCAAAGCCAGAACACGCTTAAGTAGCAACGGTACTGTGCATTCAAGATGAGTTATTACCAACGGCATCATTCCAGACAAGATCGGCTTAATAAGGAAAGATTGTTATTAGCATTGAATCAGAATTATTGCTCCAACGTTCACTAATTCCAATGCTATATAAACAAGTCAATGAAAATTGAATTGGCTAATGCTCTACAACAATCTACACGCCTAAAAGCTATTCATCATCTTCCTTACTCTCAGTTTGCTAAAAGCTCCAAAATTCCTTACTCAATTATTTTAGCAATCTAGTTTCAATAAGCTCAAGTTGTGTAGTATCACAATTGTGATAAACAGTTTTGTAGAAAACATTCTCACACCTAGATTTCAATTCTTTGTAAGAAAGTAATTCCTTGACAAACCGGTCTGTGGTTTGCATCAAGAAGGCTTTAGCAGTTGTTAAAGCAGATTGTAATATTCAGTTGAATATAGTGGATTAAGACCTCGTTGGAGAGAGGCGAAATCACCTTGACGGGTGGACTGGAGTAGTTTGAGATCAAACGAACCAGGATAAAAATACCGTGTTCATTGCAATTGATTTCCAGTATTTACAATTCAACCCCCCTTCTTGTGTTTTTCACTTCTTCAATCACGTGTAAAATAAATGCACATTCTTAAACCAGGGCTTAAAGCTTGCAGAAATCAAAATAATAATGTTGCTGGGGACCATAGATTCAAACTAGAACTAAACCGGAGTGAAACAGTCAACCGAGATAACTCCTGATGAGAAATGAACTCAAAAGGGGATCACATTCCATCCAGATAAATAAATTAAATGGAAGGCTAAAGAAAATTTCTTCCACGAGGGGTAACTCGGTGGGGAAATTGAAAGAATATACACTTTCTGCTAAAATTTGATACTCTATTGGATAGAGGTTAACATAACTCAGCGAATAGGGTAAAATGCCAATAAAAATATCAATGAATGCAAATGAGTAATGAATTCCAATTCCACTATGCATGATGTATGTATGTATGATATCATGTATATACTGACAAACAGATATACAGCACTGGGGATGATAGACAAAACCAAATTGGGTAAAGTCAACACTCGCCTAAATCACATCCAGAAGGAAAATTCCATAAGATATTAAACACCATCTGAGGAAACTAATTCCTATTCCACGGCTTAACTCCACTGGGAAGAAACACCATCCGAAAGTAATCCTATTAAAACAATAGAATCAGTGCAGATACAAGGACCTAACATAATCCTCCAAGCTTCATCGGGGAACACTACACAGACTTCAAAAGAGGAAAACAGACGTTTCAACATCTAGATTTTCACTAGAGATGATATTGAATTCATTAGGGCTGATGAAAATCACATCGTCGAGATATCACCCGGGGATCTCGTGCTGACTTCATATGGGACTATAATACCAAATCATTGAGGGGAGTCCAAAATACATTCTTCAATGCCAAGAGTGATGATTACACACACTTCCCTGGGGAGAAATTATGAAACCACCTGGGGATAACAACTTTCAAAGAGAACCAAGTATTAACTTCATTTGGGGATTAAGAAGTCAAACAATACAACAAGAAAAATCAAAATTATGGGGATTTTAAATCAGACCCATCACTCGGCGGGGGGGAAAACCCAAAAAGTTAACAACTGCTTCAACACTTCTTAGAAAAGATACTACCCTTACCTAGTTTCCTGGGAAAACAAAAATAATGCCATTACTGCAAAGGGCGACATTTTACAAATGATTCCACCTCAACATGTAATGGGAAAAGGGACTTTCGTCATATGACCAAAGACCTTATTGGGGAATCTGGGATAGAGGCTTCAAACCATGCAAACCTTAAATCAAAATGGACCAAGATTTGACTGGGTAAAACGGGATCACATGCCTAATACCGCACCTTACACCAATAGGTATCATCTCCAACTATCTGAGAGAGCCTTCTTGGGGAAAACAAACTTCCAAAAAATATGAGTTCGACCATCCTTGGGATTACCACTTTTTCTTTTCTTGAGTCATAAAATCTAAAGTAAAAAGTAATTTGTAAATTCTTTTAAATTTTTTTTTTGTTATTTAATCTTTTTTCTTTGAAAATTACTATCAATAATAAATGGAGTCTTTGTAAGCAGAATAAAATAAGAATTGCAAAGAATCAGATAAAAGCTCAATTTATTAATAGAATGGTGGTCTGTGAATGGCGAGACTCTATAGATGATTACACAGTTTTGAAAATGGTAATATACATTAGAAAATATACATTGAAATACAATGACCACTATTCTCCCTAACAAATTTGAATTTCTGAGCAGCAACTTCTGTTGAAGTATGGTGAGAGTCCAAGAAGATTGTTGCTTCAATGATCAAGTCTTGTCTAATGCAACTACTTGCCAAGAAATCCCTAACTTTTGCCTAAGTTTCCCTTGCGGCGTTTCAACCTAGCAGGAAGAATTTATTGTGGATGTCTCTAATTTTTTCCTAGGCCGCCCTTTCGGGCTTTCAGCCTACCGAGATGCTCCTTTTATTGCCTAAGCCACCCTTTCAGGTTTTCGACTTAGCGAGCTGTTCTTTTATTTCTTTCGGTGAAGTATTTCTTGACTACATCAGCATTCAAAGGACGTGCGAAGTCCTCCCCATCCATAGTTTCAAAAATCAATGTACCGCTAGAGAAGACTTTCTTGACAACATATGAGCCTTCAAAATTTGGAGTCCACTTTCCCCTAGAATCAGTGTTGAAAGACATGATCTTCCTGAGCACGAGGTCGCCTTCTCTGAATTTACGAGGCTTGACCTTCTTATCAAAAACTTTCTTCATTCTCTTCTGGTATAACTGACCATGACACAAGGCCATCATTCTCCTTTGTTAAATCAAATTCAATTGGTCAAACCTGTTCTGGACCCATTCAACCTCTTACATCTTGGTTTCCATCATCACACATAAAGAGGGAATCTCAACCTCAACGAGAAGCACTACTTCCATTCCATACACAAGAGAGAACGGGGTTGCCCCTGTTGAAGTGCGGAGAAGTGTTCAATATATGTGCAAAGCAAAAGGGGGCATCTCATGCCAATCTTTATAAGTAACAACCATTTTCTGGATGATCTTCTTGATGTTTTTATTAGCAGCTTCAACAGCCCCATTCATCTTTGGCTTGTAGCGAGAGGAATTGTGGTGGACAATATTGAATTCTTCAAAAAGTTCTGTCATCATCTTATTATTTAGATTCAAGCCATTGTCAGTGATAAAGCGCACTACCACCTGCTTAGTGACATTAGCATATGAAGCTTCTTCCACCCATTTGGTGAAGTAGTCGATTGCTACCAAGATAAAACGATGTCCATTCGACGCCTTAGGTTCAATCATTCCAATAATGTTGATATCCCACATAGAGATAGGCCATGGAGAGGAAATAACATTGAGAAGTATCTGAGGCACATGAATTTTGTTAACATAAATTTGACACTTATGGAACTTCTTTGAAATTTGTAACAATCAGATTCCATTGTCAGCCAATAATAGCCTGCCCTAAGCATCTTATTTTCCATTGAATGTCCATTGGCATGAGTACCAAAGGAAACTTCATGGATCTCATGCATCACCATGTATGCTTCGTGTCTATCCACGCATCTGAGAAAGACCATGCCATAATTTCTTTTTTATAGTACATCTTCATTAAGGAAAAATCTACCTGCCAAACTTCTCAATGTTTTTCTATCTTTATTTGACCCACCAGCCAGATATTCATGAGTCTGGAGAAAATGCTTGATATCATAATACCAAGGATTCTCATCTGAAGTTTCCTCTGTTGCAAACACATGAGCCAGTCTATCTAAACGTTGCACTATGATATGAGGCACATCATTACAGGTATTTACCTGATACATAGAAGCCAGAGTCGCCAAAGCATCCGCCATCTGCTTTTCATCTATGGGAATATGATGGAATTCAACTTTATTAAGGAAGGGTAATAATATTATAGCATAGTCTTTGTAGGGAATCAAGCCAGGGTGGCGAGTATCCCATTCTCCTTTAATATGATTTATTACCAAAGCTGAATCACCGTACACATCTAAAATTTTGATTCTGAGGTCAATAGCCTCTTTGAGTCCCATGATACAAGCTTCATACTCTACCATGTTATTAGTGAAATCAAATGCCAACCTTGCCGTAAAAGGTATATGTGATCCATGAGGAGTGTTAATCACAACACCAATTACTTTCCCATAAGCATTCATAGCTCTATCAAATACCATACCTCACCGAGATTTAGGATCCGGACCTTCCCCAGGCAAAGGTTCATCACAATCTTTTAACTTCAGAAACATAACATCCTCATCAGGGAAATCATATTTAAAAGACTGATAATCATCAATCGATTGGTGAGCAAGATAATCTGCCCACACACTGCTTTTTATAGCCTTTTGAGTATGGGATTCGATATCATATTTGGACAACAACATCTACCAACGGGAAATTCTCCCAGTAAGAGCAGGATTTTCAAAAATATACTTAATTGAATCCATTTTGGAAATCAACTAAGTAGTATGATTCAACACATATTGCCGCAACCGCTTTGTCGCCCAGACCAGAGCACAACATGTCTTTTCCAGCATAGAATATCGTGACTCACAATCAGTAAACTTCTTGCTGAGATGATAAATGGAATATTCCCTCTTCCCTGTTTTATCTTATTGTCCCAAAATACAGCCCATAGAATTATCTAACACTGTCAAATACATGATCAATGATCTTCCTTCAATCGGAGGGAGCAAAATAGTAGGTTCAAGCAGATACTCATTAATACTTTCAAATTCCCTTTGGAAGTCATCTATCTATACACAACCTTGATCTTTTTTTAACAACTTAAAGATCGGTTCACACGTTACAGTCATGTGGGAGATAAATCGGGAAATGTAATTCAAACGCCCAAGGAAGCCTCTAACTTGCTTTTCAATGCTTGGTGCTGGAATTTCTTGAATTGCTTTGACTTTATCATGATCAACTTCAATTCCTTTTTGGATGACAATGAAACCTAACAATCTCCTTGATCGAACACCAAAGGTGCATTTATTTATATTCAAGAGGAGACGACACTTCCTCAAACGCTGTAAAAATTTCAACAAGTCTTCTATATGCCCTTCTTCGGTCCGGGACTTGGAAATCATATCATCAACATATACCTCAATTTCCTTGTGCATCATATCATGTAATAGGATTGTCATAACCCTCTAGTACATTGCACCAGCGTTCTTCAACCCGAAGGGCATCACTCTGTAACAGAATGTTCCCCAGGGTGTGAAAAAAGTTGTTTTCTCCATGTCCTCAAGAGCCATTATAACTTGATTATATCCCTAAAATCCGTCCATGAATGAGAATACTTTGAATATTTTTGTACTATCAACCAACATATCAATATGTGGTAATAGAAAATCATATTTTGGACTAGCTTTGTTTAAATCATTATAATCTACGCAAATGCAAACTTTTTCATCTTTCTTTGGTGCTGGGACAATATTGGAAATCCACTGAGGGTACACTAATGTCACAAGAAAACCAGCATTACCCTTCTTTAACACTTCTTCTTTAATTTTTACCGCCATATCAGGGTGAGTTCTTCGCATTTTCTGCTTGATTGGCGGGCATTCTGGCATTAGCGGCAAATGATGTTCCACAATATCCGTATCTAAACCAGGAATGTCTTGGTAAGACCAAGCAAAGATATCCACATATTCTTTCAATAATTCAATCATCATGCTCTTCACGTCAGTATGCAGTAATGCTCCAATCTTGTCTTCCTTCGGATCTTCCTTTGACCCCAAATTAATCACTTCCAAAGGCTCTTTATATGGTTGAATAACACTTTCCTCGCGCTCAAGAAACTGTGAAACCTCTTCTGGAATCTCATCATATTCTTCTTCTTCGGCCCCATACATAGGATATTCAAAGTTGGGAGAGGGTTCAGGGTCATTGTATTCAATGGGTTTTTTAATTAATCTGCACATATGATTTATGATTGCATTTAGAAACTGACACATATAGCAAGTGATTATGCAGATTACCGTTATTATTTATTTTGAAAGGTTTTTTCTGATTACCATTTTCTAAGAAAAAGCATCAAATAAAGACACAAATTAGGAATCAAAGATAACTTTTGTTATTGATTTTAAAGATCAAAGCAAATAGATAAGCCCATACAATATCAACTTTCACCTTGGGCAGAGTGAAAGATTTTTTAAAAAGATTAACAAAAAAAATTACTTTGAGACATGAATGCAAGAGCGAATATCAATGGTGATCCAATTTTGGACTCTAACTCCATGCGTCACATAGTTCGGTATCTCCTTCTCCGCTTCGTCTTCTACAATGGCATTGATCCCAGGAACAGTTGGATGAAGATAACCTCTACTATGAAAGATATCTTGATATTTTCCCGAAGCAGACTTCGACTTCACATTCTTTCCTTTATCATTCTTCACAGAGAATCCTAAACCAGCTTTATTCTTATTCACAGGTGGATCAACAACCTGCCACTATACTTTACTTGAGCCATTATGCACTACTTACTGAGCATTTTAAAACGAAGCTATAGAATTCTCATTTCCTCTTATATTATCAATGGATAAAGCTTGGAACTGAGTTCCAACAACAGCTTCATCCGCTTCCACAACACTGAAAAAGGATAAATGAGATATTAACAAAGTTTTTTCTCCATTTATGATGACCACCTTTCCTTCACACACAAACTTCAACTTCTAGTGCAAAGTCGAAGTGATAGCCCCTGCCTCATGTATCCATGGTTATCCCAATAAACAGTTGTAAGTGGACACAATATCAATGACATGCAAAGTAATCTGAAATAAATGCAAGCCTATATGAAAAGGCAAGTCTACCTCCCCGATGACAGACTTCCTTGATCCATCGAAAGCTTTTACAATTATGCCACTCGGGCGTATGGGAGCTCCTTGATACTTCAACTTCATAAGCGTGCTCCTTGGTATGACATTTAAAGTGGACCCATTATCAATCAACACATTTGACAATTAATAGTTCTTACAGTTCATGGATATATGAAGAGCCAAATTATGATTCCTTCCTTCGTCAGGAAATTCATCATCACAAAAACTCAAGTTATTACAGGATGTAATATTCCCTACCACACTATTGAATTGGTCCAAAGGCATATCATTTCCATGAAAGCTTGATCCAATACTCTCATCAAAGATTCCCCGTGGACAGAAGAGTTCATTAGCAAGGCTATAATAGTTATCTTTGATGGGGTCTACAACAATTGATCTACGATCCTGTAGTCACTCATCTTGATAATCTTCAATATATCATCCACATCTTTTTACAGTGTAGTACCACTAGATTCCCCACTACTTTCTTGGGTTCAATACTTTTAACAAACTTTTTATCAGCATTAACACTCCCTCAAATGACAGGTGCGAAAACACGACCACTGCGGGTCACTCGACTAGCTTCAGCAATATTCTTGACATCAGATAAAGGTTGGATGGGAACTTCCACACCATCCTCCATGATTGTAGCATTGTATTTATATAGCACGACCTTGTATTACTTATAAGGAATAGGACCCGACAAACAAATCACCACTAGAGACACAACTGGCTTGCTATGATATTCAATCTCAATAAGGGTGGGAACAGTGAAACAAGGCACAATAATATTCTCTCCCTCTTCAGAATACTTTGACGTCACATAATCATTGCTGAAAAACACTTCTTCATCTGAGGAAAAGAATTCATCTGCAGAAGCATAGTCATCATCTAATACAATATCATCCAAGCAATATTCAATCACATTAATCCCATTTTAATCATCTCTATTGCCTGCAATTTTGATAGTACCATTGTCCAATAATAACTGAATACCCCTTCTCACAATGGAGCAACCACGAGAATATCTGCAACAAATCTGGAAAGAACCATAACGGTGTTCTACTTGACCACCCATCTGGAAGAAAGTAGCGTGCAACTGCACCAAATCATCATTCATATGGTTCACGTCAAAAATCCAGAATTCTCTGGGACATCCATAGACCATATTCACATCTTCCTCGTATTCTTCCCTAGGCCTAATTATATGAATGAGGCCTTCGTCCATCATTTCCTGAAGATCAGCCTTTATCTTATCACGCCCTTGTATATCTATATTGCAAATACCACAACCAACATGGTCATGCGTATAGTAACTAAACTCGTAGAGGTCAGCATGCATCTTTACCAAATCTCCTCTAACTAGGTTGATATCAAAAATCCGGAAGTCCCTTGGACAACCAGCAACCATGGTTACCACATTTGCTCCTCCATGCTTTGGCAAAGGATTATCTTTCACATTAGGGCAAACATCTTTAAAGGATAAAAGGCCAGATTTCACCATCTTTTGTACTTCAGATTTCAAAGGATAAAAGTTCTCAACATTGTTCCCTGGTGCTCCTTGATGGAAAACGCATGTCTGGTCTACCTTATAATACCATGGTGTGATAAAGTGGGAGAGAACTGACTGTTTTTTGGAATGCTGGTTTGCGTTTTGCGTTTGTTTTTGCCAAATGTCGCGGTAAGCAAGAGTCGCCACCGTCTTTTATTTTATCCAACAAGGAAAGGAAAAAAGCACAGAAAAATTCCTTTTTCGAGATGTTTCTCGGGTCTGGGGGGTAGATTATAGAAAGAGAAGGTGTTAACACCCTTTCTATCCGTGGTTATCCACAGGCTCTTAGGTACTTGCTCATGATGTTTTCAAAAAATTACTTTCTTTGTGTTTGTGGGTTTCAAGAAGTTTTTGTTTGAAAAGGAGTGTAAGTGTGAAAATTTGTTTTGTTTTGAAAGAGCAAGTACTTAAGAACCATATACCTACTCGAAAAAGGAATCGTTCTATGCTATCTCCCTTTAGACAATGCTATCCCACTATTGATGAGTAGGTAGCATCGTCGTTGGAGTTTAAGGGTCAATTCGATTAAGGGACGTGCGGTCACTAAAGCAATGTTAGGACGCCTTAGCGGTAACCCTAATGTCTTAGATCATTTTTCCGAGGCAACCATTTCGAGGCAACTATGATCTTTGGACAAGAGGGCGACCTCTAAAACTTCCTATACTCAATGAACGCGTACGAAGGAAACCAAGTGGGGTGTACCCTAAGAGTGTGCATGTGCGAGTGTGTCCTTTCGGTTAATTTTATCTTTGTACATGTTAATGGTTATCTAAGTTGGTTTTAGGTTTAAACATTCAATCTTGTCATGCATTCCCTATTATCAAACATCTAACAGTTTATAAGTTGCGGAAATTAAATTGCGAAAATTAAACTAACTATTACAAGGCGTCGGGTATTTACATCGCCAAAAGCAACCCTTGAAATTAAAATGCGGAAAATAAATAAAGCCGTAAAAATGTTTAAAGTCCTATTAAGCTATTACATTCTGGAAACAAATACAATATTGAATAAAAAGGATCGCGTGCGGGAAATTAAATCAGATGCGTTATAGGGTTTTGACCCTTTAATTATTAAAGAAAGGATTTTTGGTTTGTTTTTGAATTAAAAAGAAATTAAACTAAGTTAATTATTAAATTAATAAATAAATTAATTAATAATTTTTTTTTTGGGTTTTTGGTATTTGCAGAAATAAAAATTAATTAATCAATGTTAATAAAAACCTAATTGTCTAAGTCAATTTTAATTATTGCAAAAGATATGTTAAAATTATTCCTAATTAAAACTAAATTAATTAATTGCTTTGTTAATAAAAAGAAAATACTAAAATTTAATTTAATAAAGAAAATATTTTTTTTTGGTTTTAATTTTATTAAGAAAAAGTTTTGATTTGTTAGTTAATAGTAAAAATAATAACAATAAATAATTAAAAGAAATAAATAATAAAAGAAAAGAGAAAGGGTTAAGAGGTTTGGGCCTGCTTAGGGGGTCTGATTAGCAGTTTTGTGGCCCAATAATCCACTGGCCTGGTTGACTTTTTGAAATCCAGCGTGTGCATTTGACTAGGGAGCATGGTGGATGTTCCATCTGGGCCATCAGATTTGGCCTGAGGCCACCTGTCCCTTGATTGAATGAGGGAGTATGATGCATCACGCGCTGGCATCAACACTGGATGACCTGAAGAGAAAAAATACAAAGCATGTGGGGGGACCTGGGATTCAAACCCAGGTCCTATTTTATTTTGAACACACGCCACTACCACTCGGCCATCACGCTTCAATTATTGATATACTGGATAATAATAATAATAATATGGAAAAACACATAATATGCCAGAACAAAAAAAATAAAACGCGCCAAGTTTGAACTGTCCAACCAGGGGGAGACACATCTTCGTCTTCCTCCTTCAACCCTGTACATTTACCTGTGGATTTATATCCGCAGCTAAATTCGTATGTCCACCCTAAAATCAGTTCTATGCCATGAAAATCAAATCAAAATATTTGGTTGTACTCGCCTATCTCCCCTGGTCACGTCCATGTCCATCAATGGAACTAATTTCTCCTGTAAATAAAATGCCTAAAAAACAAGATACAAAACCCTAGGTTCGGTTATGGGGTTACAGTCCATATTAATGCAATCAAACAATGCCAAAAGTTCAGAAATTTCATAAGCATCATAAATATGTCAAAGATTTGCCAAGAAAATGCAAGAATATGGAGTTTTGATTTCAAACGAAAAGCGGTTTTTTGAGATACTTACAGAGCTTTTGGGCGTGTATGGAGATTGGTTTTGGGTTGGTTCGGATTCAGGGATTGTCCAACAATTGATTAGTGTTGAGTTTTGCTTTTGAATATGCCTCCAAGCTTGATTTCAGTTTCACACTTTTTGCACCTTTTTTCAAGTTTTGCTTTTGGTATTCTTGCAGCCTCTAGGTTTGGATTTCGTGCCTTTGCCTTGTATATGTATGATGGAGTGTATTAGGTCAACTTTTGTGGACTGAATCCTTACACATTGATGCCTTGAGATTGGATTTGATTCACCATTGATAACTTTCCTAATTTGCCAAAACTCCAATCTTTTTGCACATGGAATGCTTGATACGAGTTTGATCATGACATTGATGATGATTAGGTTCTGAAAATAGAAAAAGATCTCATGTAATCAAGTTTTGGGATTTTATTTGATTTAAATTGATTTAAAATGAAATAATTCAATAAAAAATCAAATAAAATAGAAAAATTGATAAATGGACACAAGGCTGAAGCTAGGACACGTGTGTAATGTGGCAAGTCCAAATAAAGTGGAAAAGAATGGGCCCATTTGACAAAATTTGAAGTTTTGGGGATAGTTGACTTTTGGCAATTTTGCAAAAATGCCCAACTTCAACAATGCATAACTTCCTCAATTTTGAACTTTTGGGAGTGTTCTTGGAATTTTTAGAAAGCTTGAGATGTCCTATAACCAACCCTTTCGGTCTAATATCATTTTGATATTCCATGCTCAAGTTATAAGCTTTGGCAAAAAAGGTGTTTTTGTTGACTTTCAAAAATGACCTATAATGTCCAAATTTATAACTTCTTGTGAGTAAATTTTCTGATCTTGGGGTTTGAAGATGGATTGTAGGAAATTGAATCCTCTTCAAAATGAGCTTTGTATGGGTCATTTCTCATAAAGTACGAGAAAGTTATGCTTGGTCAAAGTTGAGTTGACTTTTCCTACAAAACCCTAATTTAGCAACTTTTGAGTCTTGATGAATTTTGGGAAATCCTTGATGAATCATGATCAAACCTTGATTAAATTATTAAATATCCTTCAAAATGAGAATGTTGACAAAAAATCTTGAAGTTTGTATGTATTTGGGTCACAATTGACTTTTGCTTTAGCACAGTCGATTTTTGGACCCTTTGAGCAATTGACTGAGCAAACTTCCTCTGCAAGGCTTGAAACTTGACATGGATGATCTTGAGAACATATTAGGAAATTAGGGAGCACTTGAGGTCATTTGTATTCAAGGATCTTGATGCAACACAAAACCCTAATTTGGGATTGACTGCCCTAAGAGATAGCTTGACTGTCCAACTCTTGAGCAATCTTGAGCCACTTGGAGATTTTTCTTGCCATGTTTTGAGAAATATGAGAGGGCAAATTTTGGGGTGCAACATCTGCCCCTGTTCAATTTTCTTAAACCTGAGGATGTAGATTGGCTTTCGTGATCTGAAGGTGGAAGATGATTGAACACTAGGGTACCCAGAAATTTGCACTCGTATGAAGTGGTATCAGCCTTGTGATATCGGAAATGGGCTTACAGATACCATTTGGAGACTGTTGGTAGGTGGTCTGGACTTCAACTGGAATACAAATCAGGGAAATCTTAGCGTCGATCTGACTGAACCAGAGAAGGTCTTGGATTAACTTTGGCTGGATAAGAATCAGGAAAATCTTAGGATCGATTTAACTGAACCAGACGAAAGTCTTGGAATATCTTAAACTGGAATACGAATCAGGGAGATCTTAGCGTCGATCTGACTGAACCAGAGAAGGTCTTGGATTAACTTTGGCTGGATAAGAATCAGAAAAATCTTACGATCGATTTAACTGAACCTGACGAAAGTCTTGGAATATCTTCAACTGGAATACGAATCAGGGAGATCTTAGGGTCGATATGACTGAACCAGAGAAGGTCTTGGATTAACTTTGACTGGATAAGAATCAGAAAAATCTTAGGGTCGATTTAACTGAACCAGACGAAAGTCTTGGAATATCTTCAATTGGAATACGAATCAGGGAGATCTTAGGGTTGATCTGACTGAACCAGAGAAGGTCTTGGATTAACTTTGACTGGATAAGAATCAGAAAAATATTAGGGTAGATTTAACTGAACCAGACAAAAGTCTTGGAATATCTTCAACTGGAATACGAATCAGGGAGATCTTATCGTCGATCTGACTGAACCAGAGAAGGTCTTGGATTAACTTTGACTGGATAAGAATCAGAAAAATCTTAGGGTCGATTTAACTGAACCAGACAAAAGTCTTGGAATATCTTCAACTGGAATACGAATCAGGGAGATCTTATCGTCGATCTGACTGAACCAGAGAAGGTCTTGGATTAACTTTGGCTGGATAAGAATCAGAAAAATCTTCGAATCAATTTAACTGAACCAGACAAAAGTCTTGGAATATCTTCAACTGGAATACGAATCAGCGAGATCTTATCGTCGATCTGACTGAACCAGAGAAGGTCTTGGATTAACTTTGACTGGATAAGAATCAGAAAAATATTAGGATCGATTTAACTGAACCAGAAAAAAGTCTTCCATAGATGTAGTTTTTCTTTTGAGGGGACTACCAGGTCATCCGAGTAGTCAACGGTGTCTACTGATTCATCTTTCCCTGAAACGGTAAAGAGTCAGTCATATGAAATGTCATGATGTATGAAATGCATGATATATATCAAGCAATGATGCTCTCAACATAAATGAGATTGTATGGTATGATGCGTATATGCATGTATCATGATGTATGGAAATGTAATGTTTCTAGCTGAGGAAAATAAATCTCGGATAGCTGCCGGAGAATAGAGTTGAATTCTTCATTTCCGCTGGGGAGGGCGAACGAAGATGATTGTGAGGATAGGCCTACAGGAGAGGATAACTCTGTTGGAGAAATAAATTGATGAGGAGATTACTCTGTGGGGAAGAGATGCTCTACTGAGGATTCCACTGATAAACTCCGTCGGGATGAATTATCGTTGCTGGTGATATTGAATCTGTTGAGGATTGAATTCCTGTTTGTGAAAGGGAAGAACTCCGCTGGAGACGATCTCTCATTGGAGAAGTTACTGGGGATAACCTGTTAGAATTTTGTGGGGATAATCCTCTGAATTCTGCTGGGAATGATCCTTTGAACTCGGCTGGGGAGATTTATTTTGTACTCTGTTGGGGCTAAACTTCCAGAGTCTACTGGGGATGATGCTTCAACTCCGTTGGGGAAGCTTTTTCAGACTTTGCTGGGAAAATTTTAACTTCACTGGGGGTATTTTGTACCTTGCCGGGGAACATTCTTACACTTTGTTGGGGAATATTAAGACTGCCGGGGGTATCAAGCCTTTTTAGTGCTGATGGTAGATAAACTCTGCTTGGGGAGAATATTATCGATTCATTCACAGTTGCAAGTCTCAGCTGGGGGAGAGCTACCATTACTGTCTTACTCTGCGGGGAGTGAAGGTATCTTAGCCATATTCTTCAGCTGAATTTACCTTGTACCTGGTGGACAGAACAACTGTACGGTTTGGACAATTTTTATTGCCCCTGTTTCTAATGTTACCCCTAATCGTCTTTTGTTTCGCATGTAAATATTCATGAGCAGCAATTAATGTCAAATGCATATATCAAAAATGAACATTGGACGTTCTTTGCAAATCAAAACAGATAAAGAAAAAACAGTTTGAAATTTCTTTGAAAATGAATTGTACTGATTTTGAAGTTTGGCCTGTAAATAGGCATTTTTGTACAAGAGGCTGACGTCCTAGTAAGAGAACGCCGCCGAGCAGATAGAATTTACACAAATTGTGAAAAACAAAACAGCCATGTGAATAATCCCACTGGGTTCCAACTCTGCTATTGCCTTTATGTCCTCGAGCATCTCATCACTTTGCTACTTGGTTGAAGGTACATCAGATTGATTAGTGCCATCCGAGCTTAATAGTTGATACCGAAGTCTGGCTGCAAGGTGATCCAATGAGACATAGTGTTACACTTTGATCCCTAATTTTTTCCTGGACCGCCCTTTCGAGTTTTCAGTCCACCGGGATACCCTTTTTTGCTCAAGTCGCCTTTTGAGGTTTTTGACTTGCCGGGTGTACAGATTTTTTTCATTTTCATCCCTTATTTTTGCCCGAGCCCTTTTGGTTTGCTGGGAAGCCCTTATTTTTGCCTAGGCCAGTCAACCTAGCGGGTCTTTGATTATGCGTAGTATCTTTTCACTATGTCAGCATTGACGGGGTGAGGAAGGTCGTCACCATCCATGGTGGTTAGAATCATGGCTCCTCCTGAGAAAATGTTCTTAACCACAAATGGCCCTTCGTAAGTAGGGGTCAATTTTCCCCTGGGATCACCTTGAGGTAAGATAATGCGTTTGATAACCAGGTCCCCAACTTGATACTCTTGTCGTCTAACTTTCTTGTTAAATGCCTTGATCATCCGTTTTTGGTACGTCTGACCATGACAAATAGCAGTAAGTCTCTTTTCGTCGGTTAAGTTCAGCTAATCAAGTTGGGTCTGAATCCAGTCATCTTCGCTCAAACCTGCATCCTTCATAATCCGAAGAGAGGGTATCTGAACTTCAATGGGCAAGACTGCCTCCATGCCATATACCAGGGAATATGGTGTTACCCCTGTTGACGTCTGTGCTGAGGTACGGTACCCATGAAGAGCGAATGGTAACATCTCGTGTCAGTCTTTCTATGTCACTGTCATCTTCTGCACAATCTTCTTAATGTTCTTATTAGCCGCTTCGACAGCCCCATTCATCTTTGGTCGGTAGGGAGAAGAGTTATGATGCTGTATCTTGAATTGCTAGCAGAGCTCAGTGATCATCTTGTTGTTAAGATTGGTACCATAGTCCGTAATGATCCTCTCTAGTACACCATATCGACAAATCATATTGTGCCGAATGAACCGTGCCACGACGTTCTTGGTTACAGTAGAAAAGGAAGCTGCTTCAACCCACTTAGTAAAGTAATCAATAGCCACCAGGATGAAACAGTGCCTGTTGGATGCCGTAGGTCTGATCTCGCCGATCATATCAATGCCCCACATTGCAAAAGGCCAAGGTGCCGTCAAGACGTTTAGAGGGACTGGAGGTATGTGCACCTTATCAGCATAAACTTGACACTTGTGGCATGTCTGAGAATGCTGATAACAGTCAGCTTCCATTGTGGACCAATAATATCCTGCCCGAAGGATTTTCTTTGCCATCGTGTGTCCACTGGAATGAGTTCCGAAAGTACCTTCATGTAACTCAACCATGATCTTTTATGCTTCGTTCTTATCCACACAACACAGTAAGGTTGAATCATGGTTACGCTTATAAAGAATTCCATTGTTGATTAAGAACTTCGCCGCGAACCTCCTCAGAAACTTCTTGTCATTAACAAATGCACCCTCGGGGTACTCCTGAGCTTCAAGATACCTCTTCACCTCATGAAACCAGGGCTTTTCTGTTACTTCTTCAGTTTCAATATCATAACAATGCGCAGGTTCGTCCAGTTTTTCAATGATAATACGGGGAGCTTCGTTGTCCCAATTGACTTTGAACATAGAAGACATCGTAGCTAGCGCGTCCGCTAACTGATTCTCCTCTCTAGGGAAGTGTTCAAAGGTTATTTCCTCGAAATGTGGGAGCAACGTCAATACATACTCCTTGTAAGGAATAAGATTAGGGTGTTTCGTATCCCACTCACCTTTGATCTGACTGATCACGAGAGCGGAATCTCCGAAGACACTCAGAAACTTAATCCTTAGGTCAATTGCTGCTCGAAGACCCATGATGCACGCGTCATACTCTGCCATATTGTTGGTGCAGTTGAAACATAGTCGGGCGGTAAACGGAGTATGAGAGCCTTTAGGAGATATGATCACGGCGCCAATGTCATTACCCAAAGCGTTTGAAGCTCCATCAAAGCACATAGACCATCGGGATCCTTCCTCGGGTCCTTCATCAGGTCCAGGTGTCTCACAATCAGTTACCAACATGATATTCTCGTCTGGGAATTCAAAGTTCATAGACGGGTAATTGTCCACTGCTTGATGTGGCAAATGATCTTCTAGCACACTTCCCTTGATTGCCTTTTGGGTCGTATATTGGATGTCATACTCAGTCAAGATCATCTTCCATCTTGCTATTCTTCCGGACAATGCAGGCTTTTCGAAGATATACTTGATTGGATCCATCTTTGATATCAATAGAGTAGTGTGAGTCAACATATACTGTCTCAGCCGGCGAGCAGCCCATGCCAAAGCGCAGCAAGTTTTCTCGAGCAGTGAGTATCGGGTCTCACAGTCGGTAAACTTTTTGCTAAGGTAATAAATAGCATGCTCTTTTAGGCCAGACTCGTCATGCTGCCCCAGCACACACCCCATTGAGTTATCGAGTACTGTCAAGTATAAGATCAAAGGTCTTCCTTCAACTGGTGGCATCAGAATAGGTGGCTCTTAGAGATACTCTTTGATCCTTTCAAAAGCGGCCTGGCATTCATCGTTCCAACGTACTACTTGATATTTCTTCAGTAGCTTGAAGATTGGCTCACAAGTAGCAGTCAGGTGCGACATGAATCAGGCAATGTAGTTTAGATGTCCCAGAAAGCCTCTGACTTCTTTCTCTGTTCTGGGAGCTGGCATTTCCTGTATAGCTTTCACCTTTGTTGGATCCACTTGAATACCTTTGTCGCTTACAACGAAACCCAATAGCTTACCAGATCTCACCCCGAAGGTGCACTTGTTCGGGTTTAACCTCAGCTTGTACAACTTCAACCTGTCAAACAACTTCTGCAGGTGGTCCAGATGTTCTTCCTCAGTTTGAGATATTGCAATCATGTCATCGACGTATACCTCAATCTCATGATGGATCATGTCATGAAACAAAGCAACCATGGCACGCTGATACGTTGCCCCAGCATTTTTCAATCCAAAAGGCATGACCTTGTAGCAAAAGGTACCCCACTAAGAAACAAAAGTTGTCTTCTCCCTGTCTTCGGGAGCCATTTTAATCTGATTATAACCGGAGAAACCATCCATAAAGGAGAAGACTTTATGCTGAGCGGTGTTGTCAACCAGAACGTCGATATGTGGTAGAGGGAAATTATCCTTGGGGCTTGCCCTGTTCAGATCCCTATAGTCAACACACATTCGAACCTTACCATCCTTCTTCGGCACAGGAACCACATTGGCCACCCACTGCGGGTAAGAAGTAACTGCTAGAAAACCGGCGTCAAACTGTTTCATCACTTTAGCTTTGATTTTCTCAGACATCGCTAGGCGCATTCGGCGGACCTTCTGCTTCACTGGAGGACAATCTTCCTTGGTAGGCAGGTGGTGAACTACAATATCGGTATCCAAACCAGGCATATCTTTGTAAGACCAGGCAAAGATCTCAACATAGTCACACAGCATCTAAATCAATCGTTGCTTTATACTAAGATCTAGATTTTCCCCGACCTTAACCTCTTTCTTGTCTACTTCAGTACCCAGATTCACTGTTTCTACTGGCTCTTCATGTGGCTGTATGGCCCTCTCCTCTTGGAGTAACAGTCTTGCAAGTTCACCAGGCACTTCACAATCATCTTCACCTTCTTCTTCGGCTAAGTTGATCGGATTTTCGAAGTCATAACTGGCAGTAGCAGAGTCATTACCAGTGAGATCCAGAGTGGATGTAGACCTGTATATATGAGTGTGTGTAAAATAGCTGTTTTTCAATATGTAATAAAAGAAAAACAAGGAGCGCAAAATTTGAAATGCAAGAAACGTCCAATGCTTTTATTAATGATATATGTAAATGACACATATAAAGCCCTCACAAATGAAGCCACGGTGCCCTGGGTATGACACCGGGCCGTAGAGTTTAAGACATTGTTTGTTACAAATTCAAAACAAAAGTCTCATTACTGGGTAACAAAAGAAATAGGGATGAAGTCCTTTGATGTCCAGTTGCTTGGTCAATCGTCAGTAGTAGGATAGATCCAGTTGTCGAACT
Organism: Vicia faba; assembly: GCA_948472305.1. Taxonomy (NCBI): domain Eukaryota; kingdom Viridiplantae; phylum Streptophyta; class Magnoliopsida; order Fabales; family Fabaceae; genus Vicia; species Vicia faba. Next base: position 1,034,338,505 of record OX451741.1, read on the forward strand.
TAGACTCTTCCACCTCATCTTCAATGGCATTCACTCCCGAATTGCTGATGAACACGGGAGGTCTTCCGATCCGTGCATTCCGAACATCCTTTTGAGCCTCTGCAGTGAAACCCAAACCAAACTTGTTAGTCTTCTGTACAAAATCAGGGAGTTGGCCCCAATTTGCACACCCACCCTTCTCGACAACAGCCCGAGCATCCTTTAGGGAGGCCATCTTCATAGGAGAATCTTCAACAATAGTCTCAGTCGATGTCAGCGTCTGGGGAACCTCTTCAAAATGTTGAAACGGGGTCTCAATGAACTCCCCATCCATCTCTACATATCGGAAAGAGTTGAGGTGGCTCACCATGTACTCCTATTCTCCTTGTACTGTCACAATCATCCCTTTCACTGGGTACTTCAGCTTCTGGTGGAGCGTAGACGTCACTGCCCCAGCTTTGTGGATCCATGGACGACCCAGCAAACAAGAATAAGATGGCCGAATGTCCATCACATAGAATGTAGATGCAAAAACCTGAGAACCAACCTTAATCGGGATATCCACTTCTCCATGTACCATTCTTTTAGACCCATCAAAGGCCCTGACGACAATGTTGCTTGGTTTCAACTCCAATCCTTCACAGTCCAACCGGTCTAGAGCTTTCTTAGGTAAAACATTCAATGAGGAACGAGTATCCACCAATACATGAGCAAGAGTAGTGCCCATGCATTCAATGGAGACATGCAGGGCATCGTTGTGATTCTACCCTTTAGCAGTCAAATCAGCATCAGAGAAACCCAACCCATTATCAGCAGTCAGACTAGCCACGCAATCTTTAAACTGATTAGCCGATGTCTCTTGCGGTACGTGGGAAGCCTTCAAGAAGGCAATCAGAGCCTTGGTATGGGCTTCTGAGCATAACAACAGTGACAACATAAAAATATTGGACGGGGTTTGCCCCTGTTGCTCGACTACATTGTAGTCACTCTTTTTGATGATCTTTAAAATCTCTTCCATCTCTTGTCTAGAAGCTTCAACAATAATTGTCTTTGGTGCCTCCGACTGGGCAGGCTCATCAGTGGTCCCTTTGCCCCGAGTGTCAGATGACTCGGCGGCAGGGGTAAGAATAGGAACTTGAACATGAATAGTAGCAGGTACACTGGAAGGTGTAATAACAACAGGTCTTCGGGCAGTTGGTGGAGAGATATCAGGTGAGAAAAGTCTTCCGTTGCGGGTGACTTTAGCAGGTCCAACAATATTGCTGACGTCAGTATCAGCATCTAACTCTTGTTTAACTCCATGAAAATAAACATCGGCCCCATAATGCCAAGGGACAGCTTTATCAGAGGTGTAGGGGATAGGCCCAGGAACAATGATGATCAATGGTGCGATTCTTGGAACAAATGTAATTCTAACAGGCTTTCTCGAGGAAGCCTTGGAAGAATCTTCAAAAATGGTGATAATAACAACTTATTCAGTATGAACTAAAGGAACAACAGTCTTCTCAAACAGAATTTCTTTACTATCCATCAGGCGTTAGACACCTGACTTCAAAAGATGGCAACCGGTAGGTAGAATAGAACACATACGGCAACCTTCGTCACAACCTGGAAATAAACCGGCTAGCAAAAGGTTCTTCTTCACAGTCATCAAAGGGGTAACAATGTCATTCACAGAAACCACAAACGAGTCTTCATCTATAGCATTCACTCCATGCTTGGGCATAGGAGCAGTCACAACATTAGGTCTTTTGGGTGCCTCGAACTCAATCTCCTTAGCATCAATTAAGTCCTGTATTTTGTTATTCAAAGCCCAACAATCATCTGTATTATGTCCCGGGCTATCAGAGTGAAAAGCACAGCGGGCATTAGGGTTGTACTTAGGTGATGCAATGTTGGGATTCTGCGGAGCCTCCCTTAGAGTCACTAGATTGGTCTTTAATAACTGTGGCAGAATCTGAGACAAAGTCATGTTGAGTTGGGTGAATTGCCTTCGAGGTCTCTTGGCCTTTTGTTGATTGTTGCGCTGAGTAGCACCAGCAGGTCTTGAAATAACAACCGCATTAATAGTTTGGCGGCGTTCAGGTCTATTCTGGCTTTTCGAACTGTAGACAGCACTGGACTCCTTCTTAAAAGGCTTTTTCTCGGTGCTTGATGAAGCACCCTTTTGTATCTTACCATACTTAATACCAACCTCAATCCTTTCACCGGTCATAATTAGCTCTGTAAACCCAGACGAAGAGCTTCCAATTAGATGGTTGAAAAATGGACCAGAGAAGGTCCCCAGAAACATATCCACAAGCTCCTGATCAGCCAAGGGTGGTTGCACTCTTCCGGTGAGGTCCCTCCACTTCTGAGCATAATCTTTGAAACCTTCACCCATTCCCATAGACATACCCTAGAGTTGGGTACACATGGGAGCGAGGTCGGAATTGTATTGGTACTGCCTGTAGAAAGCAGTAGCCAAATCTTCCCAACTGCGGATAGTGGCTCCGTCCAACTGGTAAAACCATTCAAGCTGAGTGGCTGAGAGACTGTCTTGAAAGAAGTAGATTCATAGGTTCTTATCAGCGGTGTACGACTGAATCTTCCTTACATATGACCAGAGGTGCAGCTTCGGACAAAAAACTCTGTCATACTTAGCAAAGGCTGGTGCCTTGAACTTGTGCGGAATTACCACCCCAGATGATAGACCTAGATCACCAAAGTCCAGACCAGACACTTTCTGTACCTCCATCGGACTCAACCGGTCTTCCAGTTGTTTGTATCTATCCTCGGCCAGAGGATACTGGTCTTCGTCGAAGTCCGTCTCGTTGTCTGAGACCATAAGGCTAGGAGCCCTCCTTTCTTCCTAACTATCTTTCCCTCCAGATGAGGTGGTCAAATCAACTTCATCCTGTAGCCTATTTCCAAACTTGTGACCTGTGTTAAACAGGACTGTCCTCTTCTTCTTCTTCTTCTTCTTCTTCTTCTCTTTCAGAATCAGGGTCTTCAAATCTTGCTGACCCTTAGCTAGATTCATGAACAACTCTTAGAATTGGGCATTTTGAGCCTGTAGGGCCTTGATTGCTTGCTCAGTTGATGGTTCAGCAGACATGATGAGTGCTGAAATAAACAGCGAAGAAGATAAGAGACCTGTAATGGGTACCTGTTATGAAGTGCATGGAATGAAATGCGTATGATATGATTTCAAAGACATCGAGAGATTCAAATTTGTAAACAAGAAATGAAACACACTTTTATTAGATAAACTTTGAAATTCAAATTCTTCAACAAATTGCCCTTAAGGCGTTACAAGAAAGGAAATACTGAAAAGTAAATAAAAACTGGAAAGGAAATAATCAAAGGACAATCAGTGCTCCCATGGTCGCTTATTATCGGTGCGGACATAGTCATTGAGAATCCGCTCGTTCTCCAGCTACCTAGTCAACTTCTGGATCTTCTGCTCTTGCTCGTTAAAATTTTCTCGGTAAGCATCTCGCTCTTCTCTCAGCTGCATCCAAGACCTTTTCAGTGCCCCAATGTCAGTGGGCATATGAGGATGGAGGATGGTAGGAAGAACCCCCTCTTCATTAGCAACTTCAACAATGATAGGCAGGACGGCTTCATACGGCATACCCAGCTTTTAGGCACGGATACGAACCTATCTAAGATATGGCTCCATTGGAAGAGAAGTCTTTGGACCCAGCTCATGTGGATCAGATCTGTGAACTCTATCCCAAGCCCTTATGAATCTGCGGCGTTGCTCGTCGTTATCCCCTTAAAAATCAAAGATGATACTAGGCATTAAAAGCTCATGAGGTCCTTCCCTTCTGGCTCGCCCAAACTGACGTAAGGCCAAGCATGGATTGTAAGAAATTCCTCCATTGGTTCCTATCAGGGGAACATTGGGGTACTCCGCACATCGATCAATAATAGCCACCTCGTCCATACCCTTGATAGTCCAAATGATGTCATTATGAGAGAGATACATAACCCTATAAGCCCAACCCATGCCTTCTTTGTTCTTTAACACTGATTTGGGGAGGTGCGAAATAAACCACCTCGCCAATAATGGAGCATAACACATAAGGGTTCCCCGCTTCCGAGAAGTACGGGCATAAAGCTGATGAAGAATATCACCCAAGAGAGTGGGTACAGGATTACGAGAGATGAAGATTTTCACCGCATTCACATCGACAAAGGAGTCAGGATTTGGAAACAATACTAAGCCATATATTATAAGAGCCAGAATATATTTGAATGCCTTGAAGTCTAGACTATCCCAGAAATAATTAGCCTTACCAACCAAGAACTTAGTCAGAAATCCCTTTGCTCCACTTCTAGTCTCCCAATTAGCCATTACCTCATCCTTTGTCATATGAAGGGCTGAAGCAATCTCTTCTGGCCTAAGGATCTTCTCCCAACCAGTAAACAGGGTCTGCTCCAGAATAGAGATGCCGAGCAGATCAGAGAACTCTTCTAAGGTGGGAACCAACTGGTAGTCCTGAAAAGTAAAGCAATGGTACATCGGATCATAGAACTAGACCAGGACACTCATCATCTGCTCGTCCAATTTAGAGGTAACCAAACTGAGAAGATACCTATGTCTTCTGATGAAAGAGGTAGCATCAGGCATCTTTGCAACCAATTCTTTAAGCATGGTGGGAACCTGGGCAAAGTTAATCCGGATGGTATTCCTACGCATGGGAATCGTGACCTACAAAACAGAACAAAGATGAATCCCTTTTGTCTTTGAAATAGGTTAGTCCAATGCAAGATGTATGCAATGTTATGATGTCATGATGTCATGATAGAAGGCACATCACAAGTATCCACAAATACCAAACATGGTAAAGGCACACAAGTCACACAGAGAGCCCTTAGATTTCAGGCTGGCAAGGAGTCTAGGTACTACCCTCTTTCAGTTCAGTTGGTTTAAACCTGTCCTAAAAATAGTAACCGGATTCTAGAGGATCTCAATATCACTGACTACCCTCAATCGGTCATAATTCCAGTTTAGCAACCTTTTCTTGCGGCCAGAATCATCGCGAGAGTTTAGTCTCAATGAGTGTACCATAATGCTACTGTTCTATGGCCAAGTTGGTCAATTTAAAGGTTCTAAGGTCAGTTGGTGCTTAATGACCCCTTAGAAGACCCATATTCTCATCGTTCCAACACAAGGGATATCGGTACACACTAAAGTGCCACACCAATGTAGCTACTGCTTCAACCGTATCGATCTACACTGTACAGTTCCCTCATAGTTTATTGCTACTTACCTAAAGGGTATCCCCCAAATCTGGGTTAGGATCTATAGTAACTCCAATTCAAACCCACAAATATAAAGCATACAAAGCAAACAATTGAAAACACAATGATCTAATCCTAAGGTACACCCCACTTATTAATCTCCCCATCTGAGTCGCCAGTTCTGTGATACGGTGGGAGAGAACTGACTATTTTTTGGAATGCTGGTCTGGTTTTGCATTTGTTTTCGCAAAATGTCACGATAAGCAAGAGTCGCCACCATCTTTTATTTTATCCAACAAGGAAAGGAAAAAAGCACAGAAAAATTCCTTTTTCGAGATGTTTCTCGGGTCCGGGGGGTAGATTATAGAAAGGGAAGGTGTTAGCACCCTTTCTATCCGTGGTTATCCATGGGCTCTTAGGTACTTGCTCATAATGTTTTCAAAAAATTGCTTTCTTTGTGTTTGCGGGTTTGAAGAAGTTTTTGTTTGAAAAGGAGTGTAAGTGTGAAAATTTGTTTTGTTTTGAAAGAGCAAGTACTTAAGAACCATCTACCTACTCGAAAAAGGAATCGTTCTATGCTATCTCCCTTTAGACAATGCTATCCCACTATTGATGAGTAGGTAGCATCGTCGTTGGAGTTTAAGGGTCAATTCGATTAAGGGACGTGCGGTAACTAAAGCAATGTTAGGACGCCTTAGCGGTAACCCTAATGTCTTAGATCATTTTTTCGAGGCAACTGTTTCGAGGCAACTATGATCTTTGGACAAGAGGGCGACCTCTAAAACTTCCTATACTCAATGACAGCGTACGAAGGCAACCAAGTGGGGTGTACCCTAAGAGTGCGCATATGTGAGTGTGTCGTTTCGGTTAATTTTATCTTTGTACATGTTAATGGTTATCTAAGTTTGTTTTAGGTTTAAACATTCAATCTTGTCATGCATTCCCTATTATCAAACATCTAACAGTTTATAAGTTGCGGAAATTAAATTGCGGAAATTAAACTAACTATTACAAGGCTTCGGGTATTTACATCGCCAAAAGCAACCCTTGAAATTAAAATGCGGAAAATAAATAAAGCGGTAAAAATGTTTAAAGTCCTATTAAGCTATTACATTCTGGAAACAGATACAATATTGAATAAAAAGGATCGCGTGCAGGAAATTAAATCGGATGCGTTCTAGAGTTTTGACCCTTTAATTATTAAAGAAAGGATTTTTTGTTTATTTTTGAATTAAAAAGAAATTAAACTAAGTTAATTATTAAATTAATAAATTAATTAATTAATAATTTTTTTTTTGGGTTTTTGGTATTTGCAGAAATAAAAATTAATTAATCAATGTTAATAAAAACCTAATTGTCTAAGTCAATTTTAATTATTGCAAAAGATATGTTAAAATTATTCCTAATTAAAACTAAATTAATTAATTGATTTGTTAATAAAAAGAAAATACTAAAATTTAATTTAATAAAGAAAATATTTTTTTTGGTTTTAATTTTATTAAGAAAAAGTTTTGATTAGTTAGTTAATAGTAAAAATAATAACAATAAATAATTAAAAGAAATAAATAATAAAAGAAAAGAGAAAGGGTTAAGAGGTTTAGGCCTGCTTAGGGGGTCTGATTAGCAGTTTTGTGGCCCAATAATCCACTGGCCTGGTTGACTTTTTGAAATCCAGCGTGTGCATTTGACTAGGGAGCATGGTGGACGTTCCATCTGGGCCATCATATTTGGCCTGGGGCCACCTGTCCCTTGATTGAATGAGGGAGTATGATGCATCACGCGCTGGCATCAACACTGGATGACCTGAAGAGAAAAAATACAAAGCATGTGGGGGGACCTGGGATTCGAACCCAGGTCCTGTTGGATTTTGAACACACGCCACTACCACTCGGCCATCACGCTTCAATTTTCAATATACTGGATAATAATAATAATATGGAAAAACATATAATATGCCAGAATAAAAAAAATAAAACGCGCCAAGTTTGAACTGTCCAACCAGGGGGAGACACGTCTTCGTCTTCTTCCTTCAACCCTGTACATTTACCTGCAGATTTATATCCGCAGCTAAATTCGTATGTCCACCCTAAAATCAGTTCTAGGCCATGAAAATCAAATCCAAGACTATGGTTATACTCGTCTATCTCCCCTGGTCACGTCCATGTCCATCAATTGAACTGATTTCGCCTGTAAATAAAATTCCCAAAAAACAAGCTACAAAACCCTAGGTTCAGTTATGGGGTTACAGTCCATATTAATGCAATCAAACAATGCCAAAAGTTCAGAAATTTCATAAGCATCATAAATATGTCAAAAGATTTGCCAGGAAAATGCAAGAATATGGAGTTATGATTTCAAACGAAAAGCGGTTTTTTGAGATACTTACAGAGCTTTTGGGCGTGTATGGAGATTGGTTTTGGGTTGGTTCTGCTTCAGGGATTGTCTAACAATTGATTAGTGTTGAGTTTTGCTTCTGAATATGCCTCCAAGCTTGATTTCAGTTTCACACTTTTTGCACCTTTTTTCAAGTTTTGCTTTTGGTGTTCTTGCAGCCTCTAGGTCTGGATTTCATGCCTTTGCCTTGTATATGTATGATGGAGTGTATTAGGTCAACTTTTGTGGACTGAATCCTTGCACATTGATGCCTTGAGATTGGATTAGATTCACCATTGATAACTTGCCTAATTTGCCAAAAATCCAATCTTTTTGCACATGGAATGCTTGATACGAGTTTGATCATGACATTGATGATGATTAGGTCCTGAAAATAGAAAAAGATCTCATGTAATCAAGTTTTGGGATTTTATTTGATTTAAATTGATTTAAATTGATTTAAAATGAAATAATTCAATAAAAAATCAAATAAAATATAAAAATTGATAAATGGACACAAGGCTAAAGATAGGAAACGTGTGTAATATGGCAAGTTCAAATCAAGTGGAAAATAATGGGCCCATTTGACAAAATTTGAAGTTTTGGGGATAGTTAACTTTTGGCAATTTTACAAAATTGCCCAACTTCAACAATACATAACTTCCTCAATTTTGAACTTTTGGGAGTGTTCTGGGACTTTATAGAAAGCTTGAGATGTCCTATAACCAACACTTTTGGTCTCATATCATTTTTATATTCCATGATCAAGTTATAAGCTTTGGCAAAAAAGGTGTTTTTGTTGACTTTCAAAAATGACCTATAATGTCTAAATTTATAACTTCTTGTGAGTGCATTTTCTGATCTTGGGGTATGAAGATGGATTGTAGTAAATTGCATCCTATTCAAAATGAGATTTGTATGGGTCATTTCTCATAAAGTATGAGAAAGTTATGCTTGGTCAAAGTTGAGTTGACTTTTCCTACAAAACCCTAATTTAGCAACTTTTGAGTCTTGATGAATTTTGAGCAATCCTTGATGAATCATGATCAAACCTTGATCAAATGATGAAATATCCTTCAAAATGAGAATGTTGACAAAAAATCTTGAAGTTTGACTATATTTGGGTCACAGTTGACTTTTGCCATAACACAGTCGATTTTTGGACCGTTTGAGCAATTGACTGAGCAAACTTCCTCTACAAGGCTTGAAACTTGACATGGATTATCTTGAGAACATATTAGGACATTGGGGAGCACTTGAGGTCATTTGTATTCAAGGATCTTGATGCAACACAAAACCCTAATTTAGGATAGACTGCCTTAAGAGGTAACTTGACTGTCCAACTCTTGAGCAATCTAGAGCCACTTGGAGATTTTTCTTGCCATGTTTTGAGAAAAATGAGAGGGAAAATTTTGGGCTGCAACACATGGCAAAGGTGATGGTATAGAAAGGGAGTGCCCTGGTCTGAACCAACTTCTTCTGAATTAAAGTCTGGATTAATTCTACATAACTCATGGGGATAAAGTCAAAAGGCTCTCTCTTATGATTCTTCCCTTGATTTCCCTGAGGAGATGGTCTCTGATAAGCAATTATGGTCGGAGCCACATTGAAAACTGGAGTTACCAAAGCAACTTTTTGGTGACACTGATGATTTCTTCTAGGAGGATTAAACCTTATCTCTTGAATGACAACATTTTTATCTCCTTTATTCTTCTTAGTAAATCCGTAAGATGGTTTCTTTGTAGTACCCGAATTTTTGCATCTTGTCAAACAACCCTCTCTCACAGCTTCTTCCAAATGAACACCCATGCTCACCATTTTGGTAAAATCACTTGGTGCACTCGCCACCATTCTTTCATAGTAGAAGGCACCTAGAGTCTTTAGGAAAATCTTCGTCATCTCTTTCTCTTCCATTGGAGGAATCACTTGGGCGACTACTTCACGCCATCTCTGTGCATATTCTTTAAACGACTCCTTGTCTTTCTAGACAATTTCCCTGAGTTGATCATAATCAGGTGCCATGTCCACATTATACTTGTACTGTCTAATAAATGCTTCACCAAGTCGTTGAAAGTATGAATGTTGGCACTATCCAAGCTCATACACCACTTCAACGCGCCACCAGTCAAACTATCTTGAAAAAAGTGAATTAAAAGGCGTTGATCATTGGTGTTAGTAGAATTCCTTCTCACATACATCACAAGGTGAGCTCATGGACAAGTATTTCCCTTGTATTTCTTGAATTCTGGTACTTTGAACTTTGCAGGTATTTTCACGTTTGGAACCAAACACAGATCATTCACATTCTTCCCAAACAATTCTTTTCCTCTGAGGGCCTTCATTTCTTTCTGCATCTTATCAAACGGATCCTGAAAATCATCCATTAGATAATAGAAGCCCAAAATTTCACTTGGTATAAGAATAGGACGATAAACTTCATCATTAATAACCGGCACGACATCCACCGAAGGGGGTGCAACATAATGAATCTTATTTCTAGCAGCAGGAGTAATATGCACCATAAGAGGTGCAGGAGTAGCAGTAGCTTGAACAACTAGAAAAACTATAGCATCAAGATTAAAACCTTCTATCATGAAGTTTTCTGGCATTCCCCATGGATAGCCCCGAGGCATACGATTCTTAGCAGCAGTAACTGGGGAAACAGAAACATGAACTGATGGACCTTTAGAAGCAAATGTTGTTTATTGAGGCTGAGCAAGTGGTGGCTGATTCTGAGCAGCCCCCAATGATTCCATCAAAGTAGTTAGATTAACCATACTGGCCTTCACAACACTAACTTCGTCGCGCAAATCGCGATTTTCGTGTTCAAGATTCTCCATTTTCTTCTTGGAATTAGCTCGGGTATTATATCGATGAGACAACTTGTTCAACGAAGCAGTGAAATTCAGTAAGACACTTGGGTATGAAAAGAAATGCAAGAAATATGTACAGGATAATGCATGATATGCAATGCACATGATTTATTATATTATTATTAATTTAAGGAACTCAATGATTTTATAGACAATTTGAAATATTAAAGTACTAACATATTTTGAAATACTGAAAATCTCATTATAATAATATTCAAAATGGATTACAACTTTACTGTATAAGTTTCAACAATCCCAACTACAAAAGAAGATAAAATCTAAAATCTTATGAAATCAAAGCTGATGAAGGTCACTCCACATGCTGACGCCTATGAGTCTTGCAATCCGAGCCTTCAGCTACTCGTTCTCTTCTACATACCTGTCGGCAACCACTTCCAATCACCAGAGTCAGGAACTGAATTACTAAGCCCTGACTGAGCGCTAGAGGAAAGTAAATCATATTACTTCTCCATCACCTCTACAACACGACTCTCAAGAATCTAAATTAGGTCATCCTTCTACTTCAAGTTTTCCTGGTAGGATATCTCTAAAGTCTGACACTTATTCTTCTAATCCTCCTTCTCCTGCTGCATCCTGACTAGGGTCAGCTAAAGCTCTTCTACATTATCTAAAAGGGGAGGAGTGGTCTTCAAAAACATATCAAGAATATGTGCTTCACAGGAATACGTAATCTTCAATGGAATCGCCCTTGCTTGTACCCACTAAAGATAAGACTCTAAAGAAACAGCCCATCTAGGTCCCAATTCTTTTCTACTTTTCCTGTGAATATGACGCCAAGCCTTTGAAATATGCTCCTTAGATTCCTTATGATTCTCTCCCTCTTTAAGAAAGAGACCACTCATATGAATACTTTTTGGCTTATCCCTCATTGGATATCCAAGTTGTCGTCGTGCTAGAACAAGATTATAGTTAATTCCTCCCTTCGTACCAAGAAGATGTACATTGGGGAAACTACCACAACTATCGACAATCTCTATATCATGGTAAGCATGATGATACCGAACAATATATGAATGTGTGAGGGCCATAATCTTCAGAGCCCAATGAGGTTCCTTCCTGATATCCCAAAAAGTATCAGACTGAGGCAAGTGAGAAATAAATCACTGATACAAAAAAGGCATGCATCATATGATCATCCCTCCATGATAAAAATCTAGAAGATGAATGGATTAATAAGTATCCCCTAGTAATGTAGGGATTGGATTCCTTATCAAAAAGATCCTGATGGCATTGACATCCACAAAGTTGTCTATGTTCGGAAATAAGAACAACCCATATGCAAGTAGAGAAAAGATGGCCTCAAAAGCAACTGTACTTTTCATCCTAGCAAAGTATCGGGCTTTCTCCAATAAAAACTAAGCGGGTAATCCTTTGATTCCTCTTTTGGCAGTCACGTGGGCCTCAATCTTAGATTTTCCAAAATGAACCAAAGCAGCAATCTCATGAGATTTTGGCTCCCCTTCCAAACCTGTGAAAGGAACACGATCGGTAACAGGTAAACCTAGTAGATAAGAATACTACTCTAATGTAGGAAACAACTGATAATCAAGGAAAGTGAAACATCGATACATCGGATCATAAAATTGGACCAAAGTCGAGAGAATACCGTCCTTCATCCTAAGCTTCATGAGTGACACGGTGGATCCAAACTTCCTCCGAAAATCTGTTGGACTCTCAATCTCGGGAATTAGACTCATAAAATCATATATCTTGAGATTCTTGAAACTGTATTTGCAAGATTTTTATTTTCCAGATTCCATGGTCAAAGTACTTGAGATATTCATAAAGAGTCAACTTTAAGTCCCTTGAACCACAATGTTTTTAAAAGATGCTCATGGGTGCATGAATGCATGATGCAACAATCACACACAAGATCATAAACATGGGGGGTTCATAGGTTCGATGTCTTGAGCATGGACTCAAAGGTACTACCCTTAAGGTATGGTCTAATAGTTCATCACCTGCCAAACAAGGTTCTAAAAGGTTCCCAGAGTCTACATACTTCCTTCGGATATTACCAATTTCCCGATTGACTTGATAATTAGTAATATTCTCAAGAAAAAAATCGTTTAAGTGTAGTATCGCGTGACAACCATTTACAAATTACTCTGTCCTAGCTTCCGCACTACACCTAAAAGGCCAAGATTGGTTAAAGGTTCTATTGTCCTCAGTTTCAGCAGGCTCCCAAGTCGAAAGCAGCACGCCTTCCTGATTACTCGGTAAACGACACTACAGTCAAAAGGGCCTCCACTGAGTGGGGGATCTCATGCCTCCTTTTTCGGGATTACTCCTTCAAAGTTAACATGACTATACCGCCTGTCATATCTTAAGTTTGCCCAAGTCTGGGTAGAGGACTTATGAGAAATCACCAAGCACCCTGAAAACCAGGAAAATCCAGACAAAGATATATACAACACATAATATACAAAAAAAAAGCATATATACAAATAAGCAAAGATAAGCTCAACCCACTTAGGGATGGACCAACAATAGGTCGATCTTTCCCCAGTAAAGTCGCCATTTTTTTGTAGTGGTAAAAATGTTGAGACTAAGCCATTGGATTGACTTGACTCGCACAAATCAAAATAAAAGTCACCATCATGCTTTATTGTTTCCAAAGGAATGGGAAAGTGTGAATAAACCAAAAAAGAGGGGGATCAAATCTAACTTCAGGGGTTGGTTATACAAAGGGAAGGTATTAGCACCCTAAACATCTACGGTACTCTGTAGGAACCTCTTTGAAAATTTATGTATTTTGGCTATAAATGTTGTATAAAAAATAGATTGTAGAGATGAGAAAAGAAGTATATTTTTTTATAATTTTTGCACCCATCGTGGTTGCGGATGTTTAGTACCTACGTACCACCTTTCGTGTAATAGGGGATCAGGGTATTTGTAGTTCACCTTTAAAATTTAAAAAAAAACACAAATGTGTTGGGTAACTTTAAGAGACGAGACATCATCGTCGTATCCGAGTGGAAAACATACTTACTACCAACGATTATGAGAAAGGAGAATTTGCGTCATCTTAAAGTGGAGGATATAGCTTTGATTTTAAAATCAACTAAGCCTCACTCAACACTCAAGTGGAAAATATCTCACTTCACTACATATCGTAGAAGTATAGTAGTTTGCATCACTACAAGCATTAACAAGAGTCTAATCTTTTGATAAAATTTTAAAGATAAAAAAGCCAAAGTGGCAAAATAATTTGAATAAGATTGATTGACTTTTAGTCTTCTCACAAAAAAAATGTCAAAGTATTATTAAGTTGTTTAAAGTTTGATTAAGAAAATATATTTGAAAATGCATGGACCTAAGTCCAAGTTTATTGTGAAAGAGATTCAAGTTTAGAAAACAATAATAGTTTTGAAAAGGTGGGAGAAGATTTTTGAAATTAAAGAAGATGGGAGGAGATGAAGGGACTATCCTAAAGTATAAGGTAAAAGCTAGGGAAAAGAACCGCCTAACCAATAAGAAGCCAGCACTTGACACAATGAGTCAATGTAGAATTCCCATCCTTTGGATTGAAACCAAACAAGCAAAGATAATAAACTTCTTAAGAAATCCAAACTTTAATTGCATTAAGTCTTCACAAAAATTGGGCAGAGTAACGACTGTATACAAATGAATTCCCGATCACAAACAAAGTATGTAATCAAAACAACCTGCACACAAAGCAAACAAACAACCCAATGTCTTGAGGTAAACCCCAAGAACTCCATACAAAATAGCAATGAAAGTCACTGGGTCTCACGGTAGGCCAATGGATCTAACCCTAAGTCCAAGAAGTCCACAACTCCATCATGCTAAGGACAGTAACCAAATAGTCCAAGTAACATTAAAGTTTTTTATGGTTCAAGTTGGTTATTAGGTATCTTCAAAAGAAATGAAAAGCTCAAGTGAGCAAAATAAAATGACATAAAAGTAAATGCTCAAATGAGAAAAGATGAAAATATCATGAAATTTAAATGCTAGAGTAAAATAGTGCATAAAGTAAAGGCATAACATAAAAGCATAAAATAAAGGTATAAAATAAAAAGTCAAATGTTAATGAATTAGTAATTAGAGGTTAGTTGAATGACCGTCTTAAAGCTTACATTTGTAAACTCATTAGAAGATTGATAAAATCAAAGCCTCTCAACAACAAGTTTCATTTGCTTTTTGTCAAGTATATCATTCATTTTAAAATCTCAAGGCAACAATGATCAATGATGTTTAAGTCATTCACTTTGACCAAAGCTTATGAAGATTCATTAGATGATTGATAAGACCAAACCCTCATAACAATGAATCACAAGATTATTGGATCAAAGGTTTCAAATTAACATATTTAGGCTTGCAAACATAGGTTTGGGCCACGAATGATCATTTCTCGAATCAGGACAAAATTTAGCGCTATGTTAAGAAATCATAAGTGGACTTATGTAGAAGTCACACCTATATTGAGGTCGGTCAATAGAAATCTATGTACCATATGTTTAGAGAAATGATATGTAAATTATTATCCAACAACATGTAGTACAAGTAAGAAGGGGAAAAAGATGAAGAGGGAGGGAATAAGAATTAAACCACATTTGAACCAAAAATTTAATCAAGCTATCATTAAAATCATTCATCCATTTTGGTGAAGTTGAACTCAACACCCAAGATCCAATGATGTTAATGAAGCTCATGATCAAAATCTCATTGTTCAAGATCAGACAGAATATATACAAAAATAAAATTGTATTGAAAAATAAAGATAAAGATTTTTTAAAATGGTTTTAAATGAAAATAAAAGTGAAAAATAGAAACTATATTCAAAACATCCAAGGAAAATTCAATGAGACCATAGAAAAATCAGAAATGAGCTCAATCATTTTTATAAAAAATTTGGTAATTTTTTAAAGTCGGAAACTATTTTTAAAATTAAAAGAAATAGGCAAATTAACCAAAAATTGTGAAAAATAGTAAAGTCAGAAATAAAATAAAATGAGGTCACCAATATTTGTCAAGAGGTCATTGGATCCTTCCATATTTTTTCTTCAGAATTTAAAAATTAAGAAAAGTATTTTTAAACATTTAAAACAACTCAAATAAAGTGAAAAATATAAAAAATATCATAATTCAAAATAAAATTTTGAATAAATAATAATCAAAAAGAGAAAAATTAGAAGTATTTTTAAGAATTTTTTAAAGATTTTTTGAAGTTAAAATGAGTTTTTTTATGATTTTTTGAAGTTTAAAACAAATAAAATATAAAATCTGAAAATAAAATAAAAACCAAAAAGATGTAGATCATTGGATGAGAGTCAAAATGCGTTAGTAATCTAATCCAATGGATCAGACACGCTGTGCATATCATGGTCCTCATGAAATAACACACTTGATTAATTACTAAACCGATTTGAAAAAAAATGCGTGGCAATTTGTCATTGGTTGAAGACATACACTTAGGTTGTCTTCAACCTACATTCAATCAATTTACAGGTTAATTAAATGGAAAAATTAGAGATCGAGACCGATACCATTCGCCTCGTCTCTTCAAGACGATTCCAATGGTACCCTCGCGAAAAATTTATGTAAGGTGTAGCTCATTCATTTTGGAAGGAAAGATTTGAAAAGGGATTTGAAAATTCATGGCCAAAACTCACTTCCAGTTGAAAACAAATGTTGAGACTAGAATCAGAATGATGAGAGCTTCATTACAATACCAAAGTTTGAGAGAATTGGTGAAAGAATTTACCTATTGAAGTTGAAATTCAGAGCTCTGAGACTTGACTTGGCTAGCATGATTTAGGAAGTCTTAGAACTTGGTTCTTCTTCTGTTAGCTTTAGTGAAGTTCAAGGATTAAGAATTGACAAAGAAAATGGATTGAGGAAAGCTGTAAGACCAAATTCGAAGTTGCAGAAAAGTGGGTTCAAGAGAAAGTTTGGCAGGGTAATTTTGGCTATCTAAGCTTTCCAAAATGAGTGGGATAGAGCCTGTATTTATAAGAGAAGTGAATGGAATCAAGAGGAGGGGGTGAGTGGTGCAATTTGGAGGGAAATCGTGCACACATGTTTTCATGAAATAAGCGTGATTCAATGTGCCTCAAACCTCATCCAAATGATTTGTTTTGACACTATAAATCATCCATGTGTTTATGCTAATCATGTTTAAGTAGAAAACACACACAAATTCGTTGATTGGATGTAAAATTATGGAAATTGCATTTTGACTGTTTGAGAAACTTCAGTTTGAAGGTACCAACTTTGAAATCATGGTGTGCACAATTTAGGGAACCTTATGACTTGATTATTGATGCATTGGAAAGATAATATCACCAAGGTTACAATGTGAAAAGAATGGAATCAAATGGATGCTTGAGCTGAAAGTTGTGATGAGTCAAAGTTGAGAAAAAGATGCTGACATTTTGTACTTAGAAAAATTCTAACTTTTTCTTCAAATATGACCTATAATGCCTTGCATCCAAACATGGCCTTCAATTTAAATTTTGCTCTTGCCAAAAAATATGGAACTAAGTAGATCCCTTGAATGACATTTTGAGACTTGAACCATTTAAAATATCCAAAAAATGAAAATGTTATGACTTGGTGAAGTTGGTGAAAATTCATGAGATGGCCTATAATCTTTTGAGTCCTTAAGACATTTTCCATCCATTTTTAATATTTAAACATAAAATAAGGGTTGAAGTAAACATCTTTAAGATCATTGTGGAAAAATAATGGGATCAAGGAGATAAAAATTGACCAAGTTATGATCTTTTGAAGTCTCATAAAGGGAATTTGATGGCCTATCTAGAGGACTTGTAATCTTTCTCAATCATTAGGCATCTTCCACATAAAATCTTCTTGAAAATTTTGAAGTGATTTATTGATAACCCTTTAAAGAGGAGCATGTCTTTGGAATCACTCAAAAATACCAAAAGATGAGCAAGATATAACCCTTAGAATTTCAAAACCATAACTCCTAGAACAACAAAATGCCTTGGAAAAACCTTTTCAATTTTGACAAACTTTATTGCACAAATACTTTTGTCATGTAAATATAAGTTTTTGAGGATGATATTGAGGAACCATAGTAACCATAACCACTTCAAAATATTGAGAATTAAGGGAAATATGCACTTGAGGTCAAGAAATCAAGAACTCATTCAATTAGGTCAAAATTTCTTCAACCAACCCTTACATCTTTGAACTATATTTTACAACTTGAGGTATGATAAATCATAATAGACTTTGTAAGGACATTACTTCAAAGCATCTTCAATGATAAAGCTTGAATCTCAATGAAGCTTTGTTGAAGAAGGAATGGAAATAAACTCATGAACCTATGGATCAACTTGATGGATTATGTTTTGCTTTCACCTATAATATCATCCATTAGGGAAAACATTCACTGTATTTATTAGTTAAAAGTTAATAAATACAAAATATAGATGATCATAAAATACAAGTCAAGGTGCTTGGTGATTCCCCATGAGCAAAGCTAAAGATAAGGAGAAGAACCAAACCCTAGTATGATTTTGTTGTGATTGAGATGATAGAGGGATCTTAGGGGCAAAAATTGGGGTACAACCGTCACTGCTTGTCTTTTTTGGTGCTGGGGGGAAATATCTTAACTGTAACGGTATTCTATGGTTGAGAATTTGCATCAGTTAACTTTTCTTTCTTCTTCTTTGTCTTTTTTTGGATTTGAAGGAGTTGGAGATAAATTTTCGTCATCTTCAACAATGTCTGGAATATCTATAGTTTGCTTCCTCTTCTTGGGAGTACCAGGAGGTTTTCGACTAGCCTGTAAAAGAGTAAAGAGATTATAACACTAATAAAACAAAATAAAATCTGGGAACAAAAATAGCATGTGATACCTTAGATGTTGTCTTTTGTTTCTCAATCTATGGAACCACACTCTTCGATGAAATGGTGGTTTGTTTAGATGCTTCTGTTGATCCTATCATCCAAACAAGTTTTTATTTCTTTGGTTGTTTCTTTTTTACGGCTAAAATAACATCATGAAATGGTATATATTAGTATCAATTATGAAAGAGGAATGATAGAGGTGATCGAAGTGATCAAGAGATCCTTTGGTTCCATCACCTTCACACTTTGGGAAAAGCATTGTGACATGATTTAGATCATAGTAAAGGAAGACTTTAAAACTATCCAATGTATGCTTAGTCGAAACCACTTGTTCAACATGTTTTTTAGATTATTGTTTTAAAAAGTTATGATAATTTCCACAGACGAACCAGTCTGGATAAGGAGAATAAAACGCCAGGCCAAAAGTTGCACTTGGTAATTTTGGGATTTTTGGTGGTTCGAATTTGAAAGCTATGTCATACTTATCTTCAGGTTTGACACACGAGGGAATTTTCAAATGTGGAAGCATTTTTGTGAACTTCTCTTTTAAAGTTTCCGCTGTATCAGGAATGGTTCGACTAAGATCATTTGGGTTGTAAACATTTTCAAAGTACTTTTGGAATGCCTGAATCTCTTTGATATGATTCTTCATACCTTTCTTGGATTGATCCGGCACAAAGGTAAAAGCTTTCTTCAGATGCTGAGAGAAGAGGGTTATGTCGAACATGCTTGAAGTGTGATATTTCTTCCACCAAGCATCAAAGCCTTTAGTGCAGTAGAAGGATGAACAAAAAGAAACTGGTGTAAACTCAACAAAGTTGGAGTAGCGAGTCATGTGTTCATCTCGTCTAGAGACGGAGAAAGCCATTCCACGAATGCAAGGGGCACTTTTTTTCCCGAAGAGTGGTTCAGGAATGAGTTGGCAAAGTCCAAATTATCTTGAGACAAAGTTGGGTTTGTAAGAGAGCAAGGTAATTTTGATTTTTATGGGCATGAGTCTTGTTGTAATTAGCCTAGGGAGTAAGAAGTATTTCCAGATGGCTAAAGTTTTTGCCTCTTGAGTAGGCGAAGCAGCAAAGAGTGGTCTTGTGAACCATTCAAGACCATGAGTCTGTTGGGAAAAAGGAGCCATCAAAGGAGTAAAAGTATGACGTTTGGAAAACATCATAACATATCTTGTGAAGCATTCCTCTAAGTTTTTTCCATCTTCGTTCGGAGTCAATCGAACTAGCTTTAGTAGTTGCTTTGGAAAAATAGTATGTATTAAGAAAAAATTAATGATGAAAATAACATAGAAACAATGTCAATGGTAAGAAAAACACATGATTAGAAGAAAAGAAAAAACCTGTCAGAGAGATATGGTATTGTTAAGAGAGGAAACCCCATTCTGCAAGATCCAAGCGAGAAATCAATGATGGAAAATCAAAACCCTAACCACAAAATCATCATATCAACCACAATCGCAAAAACCCTAACCCCAAATTTATCATATTAACCACACAAACCCTAACCACAAAATCAAAACCCTAACTTTAAACAGAAATCCAAAAAAACGTGGTAACTGTATCAATATCGTTTTGGGAAGCATAATGAATTTTAATTTGATTTAAAGAAAAAACATAGACCTGAAATCGTGTAAGCGAAGGATGAGGACTGATTCTCCAAAAACATCTCCATTTGAGATCTTCCCCAAGCGGAGTATATGGCTGATGTTCTCGTAGAATTTTTGGCATAACCTCAACCTTCATCAAATCATAAGTACACATTTGAAAGGAGAGGAAGAGAGGGAAGAAAGAAGAAACAAAAAAGAAGAGGTAGATAGGGAAGAAAGAAGAGGAAGAGAAGGAAGACATAAAAAGAGAGAGAGATCAGGATGGTGATGAGAGAGAAGAAGAGGATGGTGAGTTGGGAGAGAGAAAGATACACAAAAAATGACGAGAGAGGGAAAAGTTACATACATTGAGAAAATAACTATGTGATGTCATCAACTCATTCAAACAGAGGAATCAAAGGTATAAAATAATAACTATATCATTGTAATAGAAGCACATGACATCATTGGTTAGAAAAAGTATTTTTTGGACATAAAATACCCTCAGTTTGGTGAGTTGTTGCAAGAAGGACAAGGGTTAAAAAAGTGTTTTTCAGGTACTCAAATTTTCTTATATGGTAGATATTACTTCTGACAAAGTAGATTGGTTTGAGGAGATATCATATTTTGATATTTTCTTCTGATGGACTATATGATGTAAAATAATAATGAGTCTAGAATATCTAACTTTCCTTAATCTGTCTTCTGATGGAATACTTCTGATGTAAAATAATGTGAGCATATTCTACGATGTATCTCAGTCTTCAGAATCTTGACTATGTCTTCAGAATTAGAAGCATCATCTTTTCTCATGAACAAATCAAGACTTCTGAATCTAAAGTAGATGCTTTTATTTGATGTGTTTAGAACCTTGAATTTGTCTTAAGAGTTTGAAGCAACAACTCCTCTGACAAACAAATCTTAATTTCTTACCTTTGAAGTAAAAGCTTACTTCTGGTGCAATCTTGTTTTCTGAACTTAGAGCAGCAACTCTAACAGAAATTCTTTCTTCTAGAATACTTATAACTTCTAAAGCAACAAATTATTGAGAAGTACACATGAGATCCTCTTTCTGGTGAACATTCAACATTCTTCAGAACTACTAATGTTTCTTTAGAAGCGGATGCAATAGTCACTCTTATGCGTGCTTAGTACATTTCTGATGATTCTTCAGACAACAGTCATGAATCAATTAGAACTTCTAATATGCACACTCAAGAAACTATTAGAAACAAAATAGTTTACATATAAAATGTATATATTGTTATCATCAAATCCAGAGATTAATTACAAAATCTAATTCTTGTTCTAACACCGCTAACCCAAATCGAACCAACACATAAATTACCCGAACACATTCATTTACGGGTATACCTAACCCAACCCACAACAACCCATAAAACTTTGGTTCGAGTATTGAGTTTAAGTTTCTTAATTCAAAAACCCGTTGACCCAAATCATTGATGTGACATTAGTAATTCCTTATTTTTTATTATTATTTTAAAAATATATAAAATTAATATGTCACTACTAACTATAATTTTTTTTCAAAAAGGTTTTATTCTTCACCAATAATACTACTAAACCAATGAGGTTACGTAATTCTAAGATTAAATAGTGTTTCTTAATTTCTTTTGCATCATTTTTAACTTACGTATTTTATGGAAATAACTTATCTAGTTGAATATTATAACATTATCAAGTGTTATGTCGTGTTTTTGTGAATTTTATTAGACATTATATGATGTGTTTCATCCAAATTAAATACAAAACATTTTAGTAAAATTCTACAAATGGTGATGAAAGACCAAAGTTGAAGCTAACAACTTGTGTATATAGCCCAATGACCTAATAATGTCTGATAACTCTTAATAGAGCCTTGGCTAATTAGTTAATAATAGTTAGAAAACAAAACAATCTGAAAACAAAACAATAAAATAGAAGAAAACCAAATGCACTGAAGCCTTAATAGGCATCATACCCATTAGAGAAAGGTAGTAATTCTCTATGTTTTGCACCAAATCTTTTTTATAATGTTAGAGGCCTTAGGCTATTACAATTGTAATGCTCATTATAGGTTAACCGTGTTTCTTATTATTTTTATTAGAAATCTTGCTAATATTTCTTGTAATTACCTGATCTTATCAGTTGATCAGAATTTGAAGGTGGATCTTGATGATGATGTCTGCTTGGCTGAAAATATGAGGAGAGGAGGAGGTGTACCTGCAAGACACTCTGACGATCAAGTAAGAATGGGTGCAAAGATATACAAGAAAGATATTAGGGGTTTTGGTATGAATATTAGATACCTAACCCTCACAAGTGTGAGGGTTTATATAATTCCCCAACGCGTAGCCATTGGCTTATATTTTTGGGCCTGAATATTCAAATTTGTAAAAATAGGTAACTTTCAGGACCTGGTCAAAACGGGCAGTCGTGCCCGTAACTAGCCGTTGCTTCGAGCAAGGATGAGATGACATGCATAGACGTTATGAGCGCTAGTCTAGTGGTTTTCTCTGTGTGCAGCAAGCAGGCCAAGGAGGAAGCTTCCGTTTCAGGTAGGTGTAAACTCGGGGTGTGCTGGCGTTGCCGTAATGGAGAGCGATCGACAAAGCGTTCCCGACGGAGGGTAAGAGCTGATGGGCCAGAGTAATGGGCCATGTTGGAGGTAGAAGTGGGTTAGGCCAATTCTAGTCATTGGGCCAGTCCAAAACAGGAGCCTCCAAGTTATTGCTTTTGGTTTTAGGAGTTACGACTTAAGATATGCTCGTGACGGGGGATATTTCATGGGAAAGAATGCATGAGGAATTCAAGTGATGCTTGGTGTTCCCGTCTAACGAGGAGGTAAACAATTGATTGGATCTTGAAGGGTTAGCATGCAACGTTTTCATCGAGCCACGTGCTTCCATAAAGGTGTAATGATGGCTAGCTAGGAACTAGGGCGCAATGATGATGTCTCTTAGGATTTCCTAGGTGTGTGCCTGCTCACGTTCCAACAAGCTGCTTTATAAAAGGTGGTGAGTGATCTTTATTTGTACTTTTCGTTTTCTCTTTTCCTTCTTGTTGTTGTTAGTTCTTCCCAACACCGTTGTTCTCCATGGAAGCTCTTACTTGCTCAGCTGTTGATCTTCATCGACCCAGTAAGTTTCTCGAGTTTTCCTTGTTTTAATGGAATTTGCCTATGTTCTAGGTCAATATTCAGTTTATTATTCTATAAATTCTTGTGAGTAGGGTTTAGAGTAGCTTAGTGCGGGGATTCCAGATGTTTGGTCGTTGTCTGACGGGGGTTTCATTACCTGAGAATGATGGCTCCTCCACAAGCTTATTAGAGATGTTTTGGACATAGGGCTGGTGGC
The DNA here is from genome assembly GCA_948472305.1 of Vicia faba. Classification (NCBI taxonomy): domain Eukaryota; kingdom Viridiplantae; phylum Streptophyta; class Magnoliopsida; order Fabales; family Fabaceae; genus Vicia; species Vicia faba. The sequence goes on from OX451741.1 coordinate 1,034,361,775, forward strand.
AGTGGTTCGTGATGAATTTTCTGGTGGCGTTAGGGTTTTTTTTGGGTTTCTGCTATGGCCCTCATAAGAAAAGACGAATCTCTAGGAGTGGCCTAACCCAGAAGCGTTGGGGAGCTGCTTGTGTGGCATATGCTCTTGTTCAGCATATAAGCGCGTGATGAGAAAGAGGGTCGTGGTGCCTTCTTTTGGATGCCGAGTGAGGGTTCTGGTCAGGGACAGGGTCCTTGTTCCTTTTGAATGCCCTTTCACTTGATTAGTGATGGAAGAGTGTATTTGATTCTGATATGGAATTCACTTTTGTCCTCTTTTTTTTAGATACCATAGCCAGCAGCACCGAGAGTGAGCTTATGATTAAGCATATCGATTTTGTACCAAGAATATCTGGGAGCATGTTCAACAATGGGAGAACCTTAGGGCACATGATTCTGAGTCGGGCACGACGGAGCAGGGCGTGGTTAGGCAGGATGCACCTTTTTCCTATGCCGATCCTTTGGCCTGGGTCGCGTTGGGTCCTTCGGAGTGGGCCTCCTATTTTGCGGAGAATCATGATGAAGTTTTCACGACAATAGCTCTAGGGATGGAGCGGTAGTATGTTGAGGAGGAATTGAAGATTTATGTTCCCGGGAAGGACCACCGCATATGCTCAAAATGTGATTCAAACCACCTTCTCTTGTACGAAATTCTCTTATGGGAGTTGGGTTTTCGGATTCCTTTCACCAACCTTCATGTGTCCGTGTTTTGGCATCTTCGTATTGCTCCCTCATAGATTCATCCTAACTCGATCACCTTCTTGCATGCTTTCAAGATAGTGTGTGACTACTTGACGATACGGGCCACTATTCCTTTCTTATTCTACTATTTCCATCTCCAACAGGGCACTTCTGGAACTCAGTTCAGATGGGTCTCTCTCAAGCAGGAGAATTGGAAGCTGTTAAAAGCCTATCTTGAATCAATCCGATATTTTAAGGGCAAGTATATTCTGATCTAGCTGGTGTCGGAGAGGGTGTTATTGAAAATTTGTAGGAGCGTCCCACTGGTCGATGGAGTCGAGGGACCTATGCTGAACATGGAAATGGACTCGGTGATGAAACAGATGCCAAAGTTTCATTTCCATTGGTCGATGAAGAATTATGCTGAAGGGACCAACCATTACATCTGAAAGAAGGGACAGTTGGGTCCTGAGTACCAGGCTGGCCATGACCGTTTGTCAGCCTTCATTATGGGGATTCCGCCAGTCCAGCGTTTGGGAAAAGGGGGGAGGTCGATAGTTGATCAAGATGGACATTTAATTTTTGATCTTGGTTTTATAAATGTCAAGGAGCTCCTCAAAAGCGAGGACCCTATGGTGTACTTAGGTAGTTGTCTTGTATTTCGATCTGATTTTCATGTGTGGTTCTTTGTTTTTATTCGTTAACTCCAATTTGTTATTGTGCAGGAAAAATGGATGTTGCCAGAAGATCATGGCCAAATCGTTAGTTCAGAAGGCTAAGAAGGGACATAAGTCTATTAGAGGTTCTCAAACTGATGCGGGGAAGGCTCCTCAGTCAGGCTCTAAAACATCGTCAACTGGAAAAGTTGTCGGACATCTTTCCTCTCAGTAGGTGTCTTCGAGGTTCAAGAGATTTCATGCTGAGGGTACCATTAATTTGACTGGTAAACAAGACAAGGGGAAGTTTGTGTTGCCTCCTTGCTTTCACGACAAGTCTTTCTTCGAAGGTTCCACCTTGCAACTTCCCCGGGATGAGTCCCTTAGGCTTAAAGAGATGGATCGTCCAAGCAAAAGGGTGATGTTGGCTTGGGATGCCGGTGCCATTATGAGGGTATTAGGAATGGTCATGGAGTATGCCGAGGAAGGTGTGATCGGTGGATCTGGAACTGACTGTTTAACGCTGGTTCGCGAAATGTCGCGGTAAGCAAGAGTCGCCACCGTCTTTTATTTTCTCCAAATGGAAAGGACAAAAGCACAGAAAAATTCCTTAAAGAGATTGCTCTCGGTTCGGGAGGTAGGTTATAGAAAGGGAAGGTGTTAGCACCCTTTCTATCCATGGTTATCGATGGGCTCTTAGTTACTTGCTCAATGTGTTTTCAAAATTGTTTGTTTGCTTTTCAATGTCGGTTTAAAAAAGTTTCTTTGAAAAAATTTCAGTTCGACTCGTACGTCAGAGTGTTTGAAAAATTGTTTTGAAAGCTTTTGAAAAGTGTCGGTGTGAAAAGATTTTGATTTGTTTTGTTTTTAAAGAGAGCAAGTATCTACGAGAACCTACCTACCCTAAGGAATTCGTCTGTGTAAATGTCCTTTAAAGTAGCGCCATCCCACCATTGAGAGGTAGGTAGCACCACCGTTGGAGGTATTCGGGTCAATTCGAGGTTCGGGACATGGTGATCACCAGAGCAATGGGAAGACACCTTAGAAGCTACCCTCATGCCAGGTTCCCGGATCATGAGGACTTACTAAGACATCCTCTACTCGACGATCACCTTTCGAGGCAAGGCAACAGTGAGGCGTACCCTAGGGGTGGTGTGTGCGAATTATGTGTCGTTTTCATTGATATTTATCTTGTCATGTTAAAGTGATCTACGCTTGATTTTATTTAAGTCCATACATTCTTTCATGCTTTTTGTTAACAGTTTAAAAAGTATTTGCGGAGAGGTAAATCTAAAACTATTACAAATGGCGCGGGTCCACATCGCCAAAATTAAACCGGACCCGATTTGACGGAAAGTAAATAAAGCAAAAGAAATAAAAGTGCGAGAAGTTAAATTGTCCGAGTTACATGGCTTTGGGAGAGATACATGATTAATTAAGCGAAATAAAATAAATGTACGAAATTAAACAATTAAAAATATGGACGTTGGACCCTTTTGCAAAAAATTAAAGTTAATGAGGAATTAAAATTAAAATTAAATGTTTTTTTTGTTTTTTTGGTATTTTTATGTTTTTTAAGATTTAAAAGAAAAAGAATTAATTGAAATTAACTAACCCTAATTCTAATGGTTTTTAAGTTTGTTATGAAAATATTAAAATATAACCTAATTTAAACCTAAGTTAATTTACGTGCATTTTTAATTATGAAAATAAATAAATATTATTATTGTAAAAAAGGGAAATTAAAAGGAATCAAAATTAATTAAACCTATTTCTACATATTTTTTGTATTTTTGTTTAAAAGAATTTAAAATTTGCAACCTAATTAAACTAAATAATTACATATTAATTTATTTATGAAAGTATTGGAACAAAATAATTTATTATGTTTTTATCTTTTTCTGATTTTTTAGGCATTTTTTATATATTGTAAAAATAATGAAGTAAATTAAAACAATAAAACAAATGAAATAATAATTAAAAATAAAATATAAGAAAAATAAAAAAAACTTGCAAACCAGGGGGGGTGGAGGTCCCCAATATGGAGGTGTAGTCCTGGAATGCTGGCCCAATAAGCTTTGGTTCGTTTGACCTTTCTGAATAGCGTGCACATGCGTTGACCATGGTATATGGTATTCACCAATCCCAACCTTTGATTAGATCTCCAGATGAACGTGGCAAGGTTTGATCTGGGGCATATGGTGCGTCTGCGTTACTGAAGCTGCATGGGAAACGTTATGGAAAAATATTATTTAAATAGGCAAGACCTGGGACTTGAACCCAGGTCATGGGAGTTACCAGCATCACACTTTGCCAGCTGAACTGAATCACGCGTTTGATATATTAATAACAAATAATAAATATAATGCAAATATGGCAATTAATGGATTTCTGGCGCGGAATTTTGAATGAGCCAATTCACGCTTGACATGGCATCGTCTTCTCCATTGTTTCATTCCTCCTGAAAAAATAATGAACATTTAACGGGGGTTTTGAACCCCCTCAATACACGCTTGTTTTCAAAATAGTGATTAGCACGCCTTGGTTCAGAAATTTGGCGCGACCATTGCAATCACTTCGTCCAAGCTTCCTGGTTTTGATCATGGTACCATTGTGTCTCAATTTTACAGGATAAGAGAATCCCTAATTGGGAGCTCAAGAAACCCTAGACTGCATTCATGGCAACATCACGTATATAGCACAAAAACGCAATCAAACTGTATAGTTAGCATCAGAAACTCATAACAAACATGAATCAATGAATCAAAATGGCAAAATATGCATAAATTATGATGCACGATTCTGGAAATTTTTGGACACAGTTGAGGTTCTCGTTACCAATTCCTTGCCCTTTGATGAATGTTATGAATTGGAATATGGTCAGTGAAGCTTCAGGAAGCCAATGGAATGAATATTAGGGCTTGAATCCTCCTCTAAGGTGGTTTTCAGTTTTGAACTTTTTTGGAGAAATTTCAAGTTTCTAATGAGTTCTTTAGCGCAGCTTAGAGTGTAGCACGATTAGGTTTGTGTTCCTGGCTTTGTAGTGAAGCTATTAGGTTAACAAAATTGGCCAAAATCTTTTTCATTCATTGATTTCAATATTTGATTTTCCACCATTATTTTCATATCTTTTTTCACATGTTCTTGTGCAAATCATGATCCAATTAGTCCAAATCTTTCCCTATTTAGTTGTACACGAAATCTTGAGTATCAAACATGCATAAAAAGATTGGTTAGGTCATGTTAGATATTTTTCACATATTTATATAATTTAAATGAATTAATATGAATAATAATTCAAATAAATAAATAAAAAATGAGAAAATACTTCCCTTTGGGCCAAGTGGTCGTGCACATGCTTGGAATGATGAATCATGGAAGAAAAATGGGCCCATTAGCAATTTTAGGTCATTTGAAGTAATGTTGACTTTTCAAAATATCCAAAAATTTCCCAACTTCCACAAGGCATAACTTGCTCAATTTTTAAGCTTTTCTCATGTTCTTGGCCATTTTGGAAAGGTCTTTGAGTCCTCTAACCAATGTCTTTGGTCCCATGTCATTTTGATTTACCAATCTCAAGTTATGGCCTTTGACTTAAAGTCTCTTTTTGTTGACTTTTGAAAATGACCTGTAATGTTGAAATTGATAACTTTTTGTGAGAGCATTTCTTGGACTTGAAGTATGAAGATGAGTTGTAGGAAATGTCTTTCTCTTCAAAATGAGCTTTGGATGGGAATTTTCTGATAATCCATGTGAAAGTTATGCCCTGGTCAATTTCAGTTGACTTTTTCAACTGTCCAAACAAGGAAACTTTTGCATCTTGATGATTTCTGAGCCAAATTTTGAGAATCATGATCAAGCATTGATCAAATGATGTTTTTGGCTTCAAAATGATATGTTTACCAAAAATTTGAACTTTTGACTGTCAAATGACCATTTTGCCCCTACAGTTGACTGTAGTGCAATTTAGGGTTTTGACTGTGCAATTTTGAGCTGAATGCCTTGAAACTTGATATGAGGATGCTTGACCATATTTGTAGGCATATGAGACTTGATTGGGCCCTTGAAAACTTCCTTTTCTTGATCAGAACACAAACCCTAGTTTTGTCTGTATAGGGGCCTTTTGCACTGTGCCACCCTTGGGGAATTTTGTGACTTGGCTTGGCAATTTCTTGAAGAATATGGGAGGGCAAATTTTGGGGTACAACAGTTGCCCCTGTTCAATCTTCTTAGACCTGAGGATGCAGATTGGCTGACGTGCCTTTCGTAATCCGAAGGTGGAAGATGATTGAACACTAGATTGCCCAGAAATTTGCGCTCACATAGTAGCAGTGTGGTGGGAATGGGCTTATAGATGCCATTTGGAGATTGCGGGATAGGATGATGGGCTTATAGATGCCATCTGAATGTTGATCGCGTAGGAGATTCCTTGGCGAGAACCTGCATACCTGCAAAAGAAAAAATGAGTACCTGACACGTTGCAGGAGCTGATTTTAGATGCTTGGCATAGATATGTCCTGACTGGTTACAGGAGCCGAGTCTGGAGCTTCAAATGCTGATGAATGAACCAGGTATGGTTACTGCCTTAGCATGAATGGTAAAAGAACCTTGGGTGATTTTAACTTCAACAACGCTCGTTGAGAAAATCTTGGTGGGAAATACCATCTACGCGGGATCGGAACGAGTACCATAGGCCTTTATAATCTGAAAGGGAATCACCTCACTCGCCGTCGGAGAGGGAATCATAGGAAAAGGAATTGTCACCTCAATCACCGTCGGAGAGGGAACCATAGGAGACTATCACCTCACACTCATCGTCGGAGAGGGAAACATCTGAAAAAGGACTTACCACCTCACTCGCCGTCGGAGAGGGGACCATAAGAGACTATCACCTCACACTCATCGTCGGAGAGGGAAACATCTTGAAAAAGGAATTACCGCCTCACACGCCGTCGGAGAGGGGACCATAAGAGACTATCACCTCACACTCATCGTCAGAGAGGGAAACATCTTGAAAAAGGAATTACCGCCTCACACGCCGTCGAAGAGGGGACCATAAGAGACTATCACCTCACACTCACCGTCGGAGAGGGAAACATCTGAAAAAGGAATTACCACCTCACGCACTTGTCGGAGAGGGGACCATAGGAGACTATCACCTCACACTCACCTTCGGAGAGGAAAACATCTGAAGAAGGAATTACCACCTCACGCACTTGTCGGAGAGGGGACCATAGGAGACTATCACCTCACACTCACCGTCGGAGAGGGAAACATCTGAAAAAGGAATTACCACCTCACTCACCGTTGGAGAGGGAACCATAGGAGAATATCACCTCACACTCACCGTCGGAGAGGGAAACATCTGAAAAAGGAATTACCACCTCACGCACTTGTCGGAGAGGGGACCATAGGAGAATATCACCTCACACTCACCGTCGGAGAGGGAAACATCTGAAAAAGGAATTACCACCTCACGCACTTGTCGGAGAGGGGACCATAGGAGAATATCACCTCACACTCACCGTCGGAGAGGGGAACATTTGAAGAAGGAATTACCACCTCACGCACTGTTGGAGAGGGGACCATAACTTCTGCTGAGTCTTTATCAGAAAAATCTGTTGGGAGTCGATTTGGCTGGACTAGAGAAGGCTTTGAAATATGTTTGAGCGTTTTAACTGCGTCTTTCCTGAAAGGTAAAGGTCAGTCATATGCAATGCATGATATGGATCAAGCAATGATGTTCTCAACATAAATGAGATTTGTATGATATGATGCGTCTATGCATGCTATAATGATGTATGTGATTTTTTTATGAATGTATTTTTCGTCTAGGAAAGTAAATCCTTGACGGGTGTCGGGAAGTCATATCCTGGGCTGATGTTGAAGAATAAGCTTTTACTTCCGCTGGGGATGATAGTTGCAAGAATACCGGTAGGAGAAGATGACTCCGTTGCGGAATAAACTTGGCAAATGGAACATTCTGCGGGGAGAAAAATACTTCTAGCGATCATGCTGGGAAGCAATACTCTGTGGGAAGAGGGATGCCTTGCTGAGTGTTGAGAGTAACTTGCTGAGGATGTCTTGCTGTATTGGAAGTGTTGATAGACTTCGCTGGGGATAAGAAGACTTCGTCGACGACGATCTTTCCATGGCTTTTGGCTGAGGATAACCCAGTTATATCCTGTTAAGGAAATAACTCTTTGAATAAAGCCGGGAGATGCGTTCGTGCTCTGCGAAGGATAAGCTTCCAGAATTTACTGGGGATAAGCTTACTGCTTGGGGATATGAATTCCAATTTTCCTGGGGAAACTGGATTGGATTCTTCTGGGGAAGTTTGAACTGCAGGGAAGTGATTCCTTTGAATATTGAGATACCGCCGGGGAACAATCTTTAGGCCGAGACTGCCGGGGATGCTTGTTAAGAATATATGCTGCTGGGGAAGTGTTGAGATCTACGGGAGGATAATCAACTTCCTTGAGACTTGATAATTCTGTTTGGAGAGGGATGTACTGTTTTGCTGAACCACTCTCTGGGGATTTAATATGTACTGGTCGTGTTCTTTAGCTGAACCTACATTGGTACCTCGGAGGATAGAACAATTAGACTGCTCAGACAACTCTTTTATTGCCCCTGTTTCTAGTGTCACCTGCAATTAATTCCTTTGTTTCGTATGCAAATATTTATGAGTTAGCAAATTATTGTCAATGCATATATCACAAATTGAACCTTGGACGTTCTTCGCAAAACAAAACAGGAAAAGAAAAACACTTGGCACGTTTAACTGAAAATATATTTGTATTGATTTTGAATGGCCCGTGAATAGGCGTTTTGTATACAAGAGGCTGACGTCCTAGTAAGAGAACGCCGCCGAACAAGAGAGTTTATACAAGTTTTGTACAAAAGAAAATAAAACAGCTGTGTGAAATATGAATGATCCACTGGGTTTCAACTCTGCTATTGCCTTTATAATTCCGAGCGTCTCATCACTTGATGACCTTGGTTGAAGATGAAGCTGACTGATCGATGCCGTCTGAACTTGATGTAGATATCGGATTCTGGATGCGAAGTGATCCAATGAGACATAGTATTACGCTTTATCCCTAATTTTTGCCTGGACTGCCCTTTCGGGTTTTCAGTCCACCGGGATACCCATTTTTGCCCAAGCCTCCTTTTCAGGTTTTCGACTTGCCGGGTGTACAGATTTTTTCCTTTTCATCCCTTCATTTTGCCCGAACCCTTTTGGTTCGATGGGAAGCCCTAATTTTTGCCTAGGCATATCAGCCTAGCGGGTCTTTTTTTCATGCGTAGTATTTTTTTACTATGTCTGCATTGGCGGGGTGCGGAAGGTCGTCACCATCCATGTTGGTTAATATCATTGCTCCTCCTGAGAACACATGCTTAACCACAAATGGCCCTTCGTACGTAGGGGTCCATTTGCCCCTTGGATCACTCTGAGGAAGGATGATTCTCTTGATTACCAAATCCCCAACTTGATATTCCTGTAGTCTGACCTTTTTGTTAAATGCCCTGATCATCCGTTTCTGATACGTCTGACCATGACAGATAGCAGCGAGTCTCTTTTCATCAATGAGGTTGAGCTGATCAAGTCGTGTCTGGATCCAATCATCTTCGTTCAGATTTGCATCCTTCATTATCCGGAGAGAGGGAATTTGTACTTCAATCGGCAAGACTGCCTCCATGCCATAAACCAGAGAGAAAGGAGTTGCCCCGGTTGACGTCCTAGCTGAGGTACGGTACCCATGTAGAGCGAACGGTAACATTTCGTGCCAATCTTTGTAAGTCACTGTCATTTTTTGCACGATTTTCTTGATGTTCTTATTTGCTGCTTCTACAGCCCCATTCATCTTCGGTCTGTAAGGAGAAGAATTGTGGTGCTGTATTTTGAACTGTTCGCAGAGCTCAGCAATCATCTTATTGTTTAGATTGGTACCGTTGTCTGTAATAATCCGTTCAGGGACGCTGTACCGACAGATCAGGTTATGTCGAATGAACCGTGCCACGACCGTCTTGGTTACCGTAGCATAGGATGCTGCCTCAACCCACTTCGTAAAATAGTCAATCGCCACTAGGATGAAGAGATGCCCATTGGATTCCGTAGGTTTAATCTCGCCAATCATGTCTATGCCCCACATTGCAAACGGCCAAGGCGCAGTCAGAACATTCAGGGGAACCGGAGGAACATGCACCTTGTCTGCATAGATCTGACATTTGTGGCATGTCCTGGAGTGTTGGTAGCAGTCAGCTTCCATGGTGGACCAGTAATATCCTGCCCGTAGGATCTTCTTTGCCATTGTGTGTCCACTGGAATGCGTACCAAAGGTCCCTTCGTGTAGCTCTTCCATGATTCTTTCTGCTTCAGTCTTATCCACACAACGCAGTAAGGTTGAATCATGGTTTCGCTTGTACAAGATGCCGTTGCTTAGGAAGAACTTGGCTGCGAACCTCCTCAGGAATTTCTTATCATTGACAGACGCACCTTCAGGGTATTCCTGAGCTTCCAGATATCTCTTCACCTCATGGTACCAAGGCTTCTCAGTCACCAATTCAGTTTCGAGATCACAACAGTATGCCGGTTCGTCCAGTTTCCAGATTATGATCCGGGGAGCCTCATTATCCCATTTGACCTTGAACATTGAAGACATTGTAGCTAACGCGTCCGCTAACTGATTCTCTTCTCTTGGAAAGTGCTCAAAGGTTATCTCCGTGAAGTGGGGGATCAGGGTCAAGACACATTCTCTGTAAGGAATCAAGTTTGGATGTTTCGTATCCCACTCTCCTTTGATCTGATTGATCACAAGAGCGGAATCTCCGAAGACACTTAGAAATTTGATCCTTAGGTCGATCGCAGCTTGAAGACCCATGATGCACGCCTCATACTCCGCCATGTTGTTGGTACAGTTGAAGCATAGCCGGGCGGTGAGTGGAGTATGAGTACCTTGTGGAGATATGATTATAGCGCCGATACCATTTCCCAAAGCGTTGGAAGCTCCGTCAAAGTGCATAGACCATCGGGATCCTGGCTCAGGTCCTTCATCCGGTCCAGGTACTTCACAATCAGTTACTATCATGATGCTTTCATCCGGAAACTCGAAGTTCATGGACTGATAGTCATCTACAGCTTGATGAGCTAAGTGGTCTGCCAATACACTTCCCTTGATGGCTTTCTGGGTGGTGTACTGAATGTCGTATTCTATCAAGATCATCTGCCATCTTGCAATTCTCCCAGACAGAGCAGGCTTTTCGAATATGTACTTTATAGGGTCCATTTTTGAGATCAACAAAGTGGTGTGGGTTAGCATATACTGTCTCAGCCGGCGAGCAGCCCATACCAAAGCGCAACAAGTTTTCTCAAGCAGTGAGTATCGGGTCTCACAGTCGGTAAACTTTTTGCTAAGGTAATAAATGGCATGCTCTTTTCGGCCAGACTCGTCATGCTGCCCCAGCACACACCCCATTGAATTGTCGAGCACTGTCAGGTATAGTATCAGAGGTCTCCCTTCAACCGGTGGCATAAGGATAGGTGGTTCTTGGAGATACTCTTTGATTTTGTCAAAAGCAGCCTGACATTCATCATTCCAACGTACTACCTGATCCTTCTTCAGCAGCTTGAAGATTGGCTCACAGGTAGCGGTTAGATGTGAAATGAAGCGAGCAATGTAATTCACGCGTCCTAAAAAGCCTCTGACTTCCTTCTCTGTCTTAGGAACCGGCATCTCTTGAATGGCCTTGACCTTAGCGGGGTCCACTTGAATACCTTTATCACTGACCACGAAGCCTAGCAACTTCCCAGATCTTACCCCGAAGGTGCACTTGTTCGGGTTCAATCTCAGCTTGTACAGTTTCAACCGGTCAAACAATTTCTGCAGATGATCTAGATGCTCCTCCTCAGTCTGGGACCTCGCGATCATGTCGTCCACATACACCTCTATCTCGTGATGGATCATGTCATGAAATAAGGCAACCATGGCACGTTGGTAGGTTGCCCCAGCATTCTTCAACCCGAATGGCATGACCTTGTAACAGAAGGTGCCCCACTGAGTAACAAATGTAGTCTTTTCCATGTCTTCAGGTGCCATCTTAATCTGATTGTAACCTGAAAAGCCATCCATGAAAGAGAATACTTTGTGCTGAGCTGTATTATCAACAAGGACATCAATGTGAGGTAAGGGGAAGTCATCCTTGGGGCTGGCCCTGTTCAGATCCCTATAATCGACACACATTCTGACTTTACCGTCCTTCTTAGGTACCGGCACCACATTAGCGACCCATTGAGGATAAGAAGTCACTGCAAGGAACCCAGCATCAAACTATTTCATGACCTCGGCCTTAATCTTCTCAGACATCTCTGGACGCATCCGACGGACTTTTTGCTTAACTGGAGGGCAGTCTTCCTTAGTCGGCAAGTGATGGACCACAATGTCGGTATCCAACCCGGGCATGTCTTCGTAGGACCAAGCAAAGATCTCCATATAATCATGTAACATCTTGGTTAACCGTTGCTTCACGCTGAGCTCTAGGTTGGCACCAATCTTTACCTCTTTCCTGTCTGCCTCAGTACCCAAGTTTATGGTTTCCACTGGCTCTTCATGGGGTTGAATTGCCCTCTCCTCCTGAAGTAACAGTCTTGCAAGCTCGCCAGGCACTTCGCAATCATCTTCGCCTTCGTCTTCGGCTAAGTTGATCGGATTTTCGAAGTCATAATTGGCAGTAGCAGAGTTGTTATCAGTGAGATCCAGAGTGGATTGAAACCTGTATGAGTGAGTGTGTGTGTAAATACAGCTGTTTTTGAAAATTATGTAAAGGAAAAGAAAGACAAAAAGGGAACACAATATTTGCAATGCGAAAAATACGTCCAAGATTTTCATTCATGATATATGAAATGACAGTTTGTATGCCCTCACAAATAGAACCACGGTGCCTCGGGTAAGACACCGGGCCATAGAGTTTATCATTGTTTATTACAAAATAACAAAACATAGGAATTCATTACTTAGTAACAAAAGAAACAGGGAGATTGTCCTTTGCGCTCCAATTGTTAAGTCCACCGTCAGTTGCCGGGTAGATCCAGCTATCAAACTCAGCTTCATCAACTTCCTCTTCGTCCCCAATAGCATTTACTCCATGAGCAGGTAGGGGAGCCGTCACTACATTAGGCTTGTCAGATGCCTCAAACTGTACCTCCTTAGCGTCAATGAGATCCTGCAGCTTGTTCTTTAGTGCCCAACAGTCATCAGTAGAGTGCCCCGGGCTATCTGAATGGTAAGCACAACGAGCATTCGGGTTGTACTTGGGAGATGTAGTATTAGGGAACTTCGGCGCCTCTCTGACAGTCACTAAGTTAGTGGATAGCAACTGTGGTAGGATCTGTGATAGGGTCATGCTTAACCGGGTAAACTCTCGCCGGGGTCTTTCAGCCCTTTGAGGATTGTTGGGCCGAGGAGCGGCAGCAGGCTTAGCAATCATCACCGCACTGACAGATTGGTGGTGCTCAGGTCTCTCTGATTTCCTGGAACTATATACGGCACTAGACTCCTTCTTGAAGGGTTTCTTTTCCGAACTAGATGATGTACCCTTCGCAATCTTCCCAGATTTTAATCCAGCTTCAATCCTTTCTCCAGTCAAGATTAAATCAGTGAACCCAGCAGAAGAATTTCCAATGAGATGGTTGAAAAATGGCCCAGATAGGGTCCCCAAGAACATGTCCACCAACTCCCGATCAGTCAACGGTGGTTGCACCCTGCCAGCCAGGTCTCTCCACTTCTGAGCGTACTCCTTAAAACCTTCGCTTACACCTAACGACATACCCTGGAGTTGGGTACGCGTGGGGGCAAGGTCGGCATTATATTGATACTGCTTATAGAAAGCAGTAGCCAACTCCTCCCAGTTACGAACCTTGGTCCCATCCAGCTGATAGAACCATTCGAGATGAGTCCCTGAAAGACTCTCCTGGAAGAAGTGGATCCATAAATTCTTATCCGCAGAGTACGGCTGAATTTTCCGAACATAGGACCTTAAATGCAGCTTGGGACAAGACGCCCCGTCATATTTGGAGAAGGATGGTGCTTTGAACTTGTGGGGGATGATCACACCAGTTGATAAACCCAGATCTCCGAAATCCAGCCCAGGTACCTGTTGAACCTCCATAGCCTTCAACCTATCCTCCAGTTGCTTATATCTGTCATCCGCAGGAGGGTACTGCTCTTCATCAAAATCGGTCTCGTTGTCGGAGACCACCGGACTAGGGACCTTTACTTCTGCCTGAGAAGGACTCTTGCCAACAGAAGAACCAGCCTCTTCATGCTGCAGAGTGTTGCCAAACCTTCGGCCCGAGTTGAACAGAACAGTGCTTCTCTTCTTCTTCTTCTCCTTCTTCAGGAGCATAGCCTTCAGTTCTTCTTGGCCTTTAGCCAGACCCTTGATTAGTTCTTGAAACTGCGCATTCTGCGCCTGAAGAGCCTTGATTGATGTCTCAGTTGATGCAGATTCGGGATTCATGATGCTGAAATAAACAGCGAAGAACTGTAAGCAACCTGAAAAGGGGAAAAACCTGCTATGCACATGATGAATGAGATGTGTTCATGCAATGCATTCAAGGGTTCGAAAGTTCAAATTTGTTGTAGACAAAAAGGAACACACGTTATCATTAAGGAAATCATTGTTTAATACATCAAGGCCTAATGGGCAAAAGTACAAAAATCAAATCAATCCCAGAATACACTTCGCATCCTCTTCGGAGCTATGTAAGTGTTGAGATTCCTCTCCTCATGCAACAGGCGAGTGAGCTCCAAGACCTTCTTTTCGCTGGCATGCAGACTAGTCTCAAGAGAATTCCGCTCTTCCTTAAGCTGGATCCAGCTCTTCTGCATCTCTTCCCAGGATGTGGGCATATCAGGGTGCTGAATAACGTGAGACACTTCTCCTTCCAAGACTGGTTCTTTGATTACTGGAAGCATGTGAGGATAAGGCATTACTAACTTCTGGGAGCGGGCTCGTACCCACTTGAGATAAGGTTCCAACGGGATGGAATTCCTGTGCCCCAGTGTCTTGCTGTCTATCCTACTGGGCATCCTCCAAGCTCTGATAAATCTCTGGCGAAGTCCTTGAGTATCATTGTCGAAGTCAAAAACTATGTCAGGAATTAACATGTCATGAGGACCATCCCTCCGAGCATAACCAAACTGTCTCCAAGCCAGGCATGGGCTATAAGTAATACCTCCTCTGATTCCAAGTAAAGGAACATTAGGGTACTCCCCACAACGATCAATGATAGTGACGTCTTCTCTGGACCTAGGGCACCAATGTATATCTGCATGTGTAAGAGTCATCAACCGTTGTGACCATCTCAAACCCCGCTCATTCTTCAGGACTGATTGTGGAAGGTGCGAAATAAACCACCTTCCCAGGAGAGGAGTGCAACACATAAGGACACCTCTTTTTCTCATGGTTCGAGTGTAACATGAGTGAAGGATGTCCCCCAGCAATGTAGGTATAGGATTCCTGGACATAAAGATCTGGACAGCACTGATATCAATAAGCTGATCTGGATTAGGGAACAACACCAAACCATAGACAAGGAGGGCCACAACCTCTTCAAAAGCTTGCAAGTCAAGGGAGTTCCAACGTTCATGGGCCTTTTCAAAAAGAAACCTGGCTAAGAACCCTTTGATACCACTTCTAACTTCCCAATGTCCTTTGAGGTCAGATGACTGTAGGTGCAAGGCTTTAGCAATCTCTTCAAGCTTAGGTTCCTTTTCTGTACCATTGAAGGGTAGCTAATCAAGGATAGGGATCTTCAGGAGCCGGGAGAACTCCTCCAATGTAGGTACCAACTGATAGTCCAAGAAGGTAAAACAGTGATGCAGAGGATCAAAGAACTGGAACAGGACCTTTATCATATCTTCCTCAATGTTGGTGTTGACCAAGCTGATGAGGCTTCCATGCCTTTCACTGAATGAAGAGTTCTCGGGAATCCTGGATATAAGCTCCTTAAGCTGAGGAGGTACCCTCACAAGACTGATTTGAATTGTCTTTCTACGAACAGTTTCCATGTCCTACAAAACAAGAACAAAGATGAAAATCCGAACCCCTGAAATGGTTAGTCAATGCATATGATGTTGGATGATGTCATGATGCTATGATTAAACACACCACAGATATTTACAAACATGTAAGGCACACAAGGCACACAAGTCAAGCCCTTAGGGTTTAAGGCCAGCATGGGGTCTGGGTAGTACCCTCTTGAAGTTGGTGGGTTCAACCTGTCCTAATCAAAGTAACCGGGTTCTAAGGTTCCCAATATCACGGGATTGCTTTCATTGTTCATCGTTTCGATTTAGCCACTGAACTGGCGACCGAAATATTCCAGGAAAGCAACCCTCAATTGAGTGTAGTATCGAGTATCAACCAACCTCGGACTGCACCAAAGTCAGTTATCTCACTACCCTAAAGAGGCCAAGATAGTTCAATTAAGGTTCCTAAGGTCTGTTGATGCTTCACGACACCACGCGGAGGCCCCGTACTCTCCTTGACTGAACTCAAGGGTTACCGGTACACACCAAAGTGCCACATCAACGTAGCAGACTGTTTCAACCATGTCGGTATACCCCGCACAGTTCCCTCACAGCCTTGTTGCTACTTTCTAAGAAGGTATCCCCCAGATCCGGGTTAGGATCTATAGAACTCCCAAGCAACCCACAATAATAAAGCAAGCAAAGAAGACAATTGAAAACATAGTTATGAGCTAGCCCTAAGGTACACCCCACTTTATAAGATGTCCCCAGCAGAGTCGCCAGTTCTGTGATCGGTGGATCTGGAACTGACTGTTTAACGCTGGTTCGCGAAATGTCGCGGTAAGCAAGAGTCGCCACCGTCTTTTATTTTCTCCAAATGGAAAGGACAAAAGCACAGAAAAATTCCTTAAAGAGATTGCTCTCGGTTCGGGAGGTAGGTTATAGAAAGGGAAGGTGTTAGCACCCTTTCTATCCATGGTTATCCATGGGCTCTTAGTTACTTGCTCAATGTGTTTTCAAAATTGTTTGTTTGCTTTTCAATGTGGGTTTAAAAAAGTTTCTTTGAAAAAATTTCAGTTCGACTCGTACGTCAGAGTGTTTGAAAAATTGTTTTGAAAGCTTTTGAAAAGTGTCGGTGTGAAAAGATTTTGATTTGTTTTGTTTTTAAAGAGAGCAAGTATCTACGAGAACCTACCTACCCTAAGGAATTCGTCTGTGTAAATGTCCTTTAAAGTAGCGCCATCCCACCATTGAGAGGTAGGTAGCACCACCGTTGGAGGTATTCGGGTCAATTCGAGGTTCGGGACATGGTGATCACCAGAGCAATGGGAAGACACCTTAGAAGCTACCCTCATGCCAGGTTCCCGGATCATGAGGACTTACTAAGACATCCTCTACTCGACGATCACCTTTCGAGGCAAGGCAACAGTGAGGCGTACCCTAGGGGTGGTGTGTGCGAATTGTGTGTCGTTTTCATTGATATTTGTCTTGTCATGTTAAAGTGATCTACGCTTGATTTTATTTAAGTCCATACATTCTTTCATGCTTTTTGTTAACAGTTTAAAAAGTATTTGCGGAGAGGTAAATCTAAAACTATTACAAATGGCGCGGGTCCACATCGCCAAAATTAAACCGGACCCGATTTGACGGAAAGTAAATAAAGCAAAAGAAATAAAAGTGCGAGAAGTTAAATTGTCCGAGTTACATGGCTTTGGGAGAGATACATGATTAATTAAGCGAAATAAAATAAATGTACGAAATTAAACAATTAAAAATATGGGCGTTGGACCCTTTTGCAAAAAATTAAAGTTAATGAGGAATTAAAATTAAAATTAAATGTTTTTTTTGTTTTTTTGGTATTTTTATGTTTTTTAAGATTTAAAAGAAAAAGAATTAATTGAAATTAACTAACCCTAATTCTAATGGTTTTTAAGTTTGTTATGAAAATATTAAAATATAACCTAATTTAAACCTAAGTTAATTTACATGCATTTTTAATTATGAAAATAAATAAATATTATTATTGTAAAAAAGGGAAATTAAAAGGAATCAAAATTAATTAAACCTATTTCTACATATTTTTTGTATTTTTGTTTAAAAGAATTTAAAATTTGCAACCTAATTAAACTAAATAATTACATATTAATTTATTTATGAAAGTATTGGAACAAAATAATTTATTATGTTTTTATCTTTTTCTGATTTTTTAGGCATTTTTTATATATTGTAAAAATAATGAATTAAATTAAAACAATAAAACAAATGAAATAATAATTAAAAATAAAATATAAGAAAAATAAAAAAAACTTGCAAACCAGGGGGGGTGGAGGTCCCCAATATGGAGGTGTAATCCTGGAATGCTGGCCCAATAAGCTTTGGTTCGTTTGACCTTTCTGAATAGCGTGCACATGCGTTGACCATGGTATATGGTATTCACCAATCCCAATCTTTGATTAGATCTCCAGATGAACGTGGCAAGGTTTGATCTGGGGCATATGGTGCGTCTGCGTTACTGAAGCTGCATGGGAAACGTTATGGAAAAATATTATTGAAATAGGCAAGACCTGGGACTTGAACCCAGGTCATGGGAGTTACCAGCATCACACTTTGCCAGCTGAACTGAATCACGCGTTTGATATATTAATAACAAATAATAAATATAATGCAAATATGGCAATTAATGGATTTCTGGCGCGGAATTTTGAATGAGCCAATCCACGCTTGACATGGCATCGTCTTCTCCATTGTTTCATTCCTCCTGAAAAAATAATGAACATTTAACGGGGGTTTTGAACCCCCTCAATACACGCTTGTTTTCAAAATAGCGATTAGCACGCCTTGGTTCAGAAATTTGGCGCGACCATTGCAATCACTTCGTCCAAGCTTCCTGGTTTTGATCATGGTACCATTGTGTCTCAATTTTACAGGATAAGAGAATCCCTAATTGGGAGCTCAAGAAACCCTAGACTGCATTCATGGCAACATCACGTATATAGCACAAAAACGCAATCAAACTGTATAGTTAGCATCAGAAACTCATAACAAACATGAATCAATGAATCAAAATGGCAAAATATGCATAAATTATGATGCACGATTCTGGAAATTTTTGGACACAGTTGAGGTTCTCGTTACCAATTCCTTGCCCTTTGATGAATGTTATGAATTGGAATATGGTCAGTGAAGCTTCAGGAAGCCAATGGAATGAATATTAGGGCTTGAATCCTCCTCTAAGGTGGTTTTCAGTTTTGAACTTTTTTGGAGAAATTTCAAGTTTCTAATGAGTTCTTTAGCGCAACTTAGAGTGTAGCACGATTAGGTTTGTGTTCCTGGCTTTGTAGTGAAGCTATTAGGTTAACAAAATTGGCCAAAATCTTTTTCATTCATTGATTTCAATATTTGATTTTCCACCATTATTTTCATATCTTTTTTCACATGTTCTTGTGCAAATCATGATCCAATTAGTCCAAATCTTTCCCTATTTAGTTGTACACGAAATCTTGAGTATCAAACATGCATAAAAAGATTGGTTAGGTCATGTTAGATATTTTTCACATATTTATATAATTTAAATGAATTAATATGAATAATAATTCAAATAAATAAATAAAAAATGAGAAAATACTTCCCTTTGGGCCAAGTGGTCGTGCACATGCTTGGAATGATGAATCATGGAAGAAAAATGGGCCCATTAGCAATTTTAGGTCATTTGAAGTAATGTTGACTTTTCAAAATATCCAAAAATTTCCCAACTTCCACAAGGCATAACTTGCTCAATTTTTAAGCTTTTCTCATGTTCTTGGACATTTTGGAAAGGTCTTTGAGTCCTCTAACCAATGTCTTTGGTACCATGTCATTTTGATTTACCAATCTCAAGTTATGGCCTTTGACTTAAAGTCTCTTTTTGTTGACTTTTGAAAATGACCTATAATGTTGAAATTGATAACTTTTTGTGAGAGCATTTCTTGGACTTGAAGTATGAAGATGAGTTGTAGGAAATGTCTTTCTCTTCAAAATGAGCTTTGGATGGGATTTTTCTGATAATCCATGTGAAAGTTATGCCCTGGTCAATTTCAGTTGACTTTTTCAGCTGTCCAAATAAGGAAACTTTTGCATCTTGATGATTTCTGAGCCAAATTTTGAGAATCATGATCAAGCATTGATCAAATGATGTTTGTGGCTTCAAAATGATATGTTGACCAAAAATTTGAACTTTTGACTGTCAAATGACCATTTTGCCCCTACAGTTGACTGTAGTGCAATTTAGGGTTTTGACTGTGCAATTTTGAGCTGAATGCCTTGAAACTTGATATGAGGATGCTTGACCATATTTGTAGGCATATGAGACTTGATTGGGCCCTTGAAAACTTCCTTTTCTTGATCAGAACACAAACCCTAGTTTTGACTGTATAGGGGCCTTTTGCACTGTGCCACCCTTGGGGAATTTTGTGACTTGGCTTAGCAATTTCTTGAAGAATATGGGAGGGCAAATTTTGGGGTACAACAGAAGGCATCTCACTAGTGGCCGAACTAAAAAAATCTCAGGCTAAGGTAACATATCTCGAGGAGAAGCTCGCCAATGCAGATGTTGTGGACAAGGCATCGACAAAGAACTTGGCCAAGTTGATCGAAGAGCGCGAGACTCTTCTGCAGGAGAAAAAGGATCCCGAGAGAACGGTTACTTCCTTGAGGGCTGAGGTAGCTCCTAGTGAGGATGATCCAGAGGAGACCAGGGATTTGAGAACTCATGTAAAGTTGGTTTCCTGTCTTCAAATGGTGTTGCTGCAGTATAGCGGCAAGCAAAAAGTAAGTTATTAATTTACCGGGTGATATAGGCTATATCGTATTGTGTCCACAAATATTGGTGAATTGAAATATCGTTCGAAAAATATCTTGTTAATAAGTTTGGATTGAATTGGTAAAACATAAAAACATAAAAGTAAATATGAACAGGAAAGAATTCATTCTCTAGAGAGAAGAAATTTATCAAGCATGCATATAATCTACTTCTCACAAACGTAAACTTATCGACCAGTTACGCTGAATGTACAATACTCCTCAGAGTAATCTAGCATCGCTCACTCTTTAATTTATTTCTAACCCAAAGTAGAGAGAACTACTATATCATCTTGGCGATGATCTCTCGACGAACCTCAAAAACACAACAAACATTCATATTACTCATATCGATGATCTCTCAACCGACACAACCAACACGAAAGCATTAAGCTTCGACACCCATAAATATTTTTAGCTCTAAATCTATCTCTAGAATCCAGAAATTAATATATAATGAGTCTAGATAAAGATTTGAGCAGTATATCTTTATAACAACCCAAACCCCGAGCACAGAGCAAAAATCTAAAATACTAATCGACACAGATTTGTAAAGCAAATTAAATATAACTCCATGGGAAACAAATATACACTAGTTCAAAGTAAAATCATATACAAAACCCAACCAAATAGAAATACACAAAAAGAAAGATAAATGAACCAAAAATCTGCCAGTTTGTCAGCGCCGATTAATGATCAATCCACCCGGATCATCCGCATGCAAGCTCCAAAGTTGTTTTCTAAGTTCTCTCTACCAAAAAATGAAGGTTTGATGAGTTTGGAACAAATACCCCAAAACATCACCTAAAAATGTGTTTTTTGCCCCTTTTAACGTAATTCTGTCAAGGGGACCGCGCTTAGCGGGATTGTGCCCAAAAAATGGGGTATTTTCACTCATCCAACAATCTTGCAAACAATAGACTAAATTATTCATTAATCCAAAAATTTATATTGAAATATAAAAGCAAGAATCTCAAGGGCTTTTTAAGGTTGTAGCGTGGTCGGGTGAACAAACAAGGGATAATTCCTAAGGCTAATAGAAACAAAAACTTGCCTAAACCTAAGGGAGTGATCGATTCACCAAGACTCAAGCAAAAATAATTTCAATCAAACTTCATCATTCCAAATTTCAAAACAACACACATCACTTATTACCACTATTATTCAAACTCTTTTTTTTTCTTTTTCAAAGCTTTTTCCAATTTTTCATTTTTTTATTTCTTTTTCTATTCACTTCTTTTTCAGATTTTTTTCATTTCAACCTCATAGCAATCAACCAATAAATACACAATCATTTTTCTCCCCAACTTGAATTCAACCATTCATTAATGTGAATACTCCCTACTTTCTAAGAACAGGTAAAAATTCAAACCAAAATAATGGTTGAGAGTTCAAGAAAACAACGAATCAACATCCATGCAAAAAGGAAAACTAAACACTCATAGACAATCATTTAGCAAATACAACATGGATGTCGACAAATAGCTTAAAGGGGTTACTAATGATCATACACTCACAAGGTGCATTGACTATTTAGCCAAGGTAGTTGTTCTCAAAATGAAACAAAAAATTCCTTGATCATGGTCATGCTTTCATACAATCAATAAAAATAAAATATTAAACATAATAAAATCCAATTAAAACAAGAATTATGGCCTCCAGCATATGTGAACAATGGAAAGCCACCTCACAAAAAGGGTAGGAACTATAATGATTCACAAATGAACAAGTATACAAAAGAATGAATGGCATACAAATTGTAAAAAAGTCTAAGTATCATGAATATTCTAAAGTATAGAAAGCGATAAACTCATACCTCGAATATGTACAAAACTTTAACAAAATCGTTACCATGCATTCGCAAGTTGAAACACTCAAACTTGGAAAACCATAAAAAGTGACTTCAAGCTATCAAACCAAAATTGAGTCCAAACAAAAACAAAAGAATTAATTATACTAAAATTATTTACTATTTAAAGCCTATGTGGAAGTTGGAAAAAGGAAAGTCAAGCGAAAACAAAAAAATCTTCACTGGTGCAGCACAGGAGAGCGTGACGAGTGGCCTAAACCACGCTTTACACGCTACACCAGTTGCAGAAAAACCAGAACAACAACAACATTGCAGCCTCCACATTCACCTACACAATCTCAAACACATGTATAATATTTACAATATACAAACACACTCTCACAAGCTAAACACGACTAGCTTGCGGAAAAACAAAAATTGACATAACGAAACAAACGGGTGAAAGTGAATTAATAAGTTTTGAAAAGTAAATATTTGAAAATTTAAAATTGATCCAATTTCAACTTGTTACAACACAAGTCAACACATACATAAACGAATACAAACAAAACATGCTTGTTTTACGTTGTAAGTTCGACACCTTTATTGTGAGAGCTAGTAATTTTATCTTATCATGCCATGGTATTGTCACACCGTGTAAACCTAAAGAAAGTGTCCTAAGATCCATATAACAAACGTTACGAAAACGAGACAATTCACAACAATACATGAAAACAAAGAAAAACATATATATGCACAAGTATGGAAAGTAAACACAAGACATGTACAAGTAAAAATATATAAGTTTATGTATACATTCTATAAAACATATACATTAATTACAAAACTTAAAAACAAAAGAATTATCGCAATGAGAAACAATAAAACCAATTCCCGGCCACAACACCATTTTGTTGTTGCGGTATAGCGGCAAGCAAAAAGTAAGTATTTAATTTACCAGGTGATATATGTTATATCGTATCGTGTCCACAGAGATTGGTGAATTAAAATTCCGTTCGACAAATCTCTATTTAACGATTTTGGATTGAATTGGTAAAACATAAAAACATAAAAGTAAATATGAACAGGAAATAATTCATTCTCTAGAGAGAAGAAATTTATCAAGTATGCTATAATCTATTTCTGACAAACTTAAACTTATCGACCAATTACACTCAACCTACGATACTCCTCAGAGTCATCTACCATCGCTCACTCTCTAAGTTATTTCTACCCCAAAGTAGAGAGAACTACTATATCATCTTGGAAATGATCTCTCAGCCAACCTCAACAACACAACAGACATCCATATTACTCATATCGACAATCTCTCAACCGACACAACCAACACAGAAGCATTAAGCTTCGACACCCATAAAGATTATTAGATCTAAATCTATCTCTAGAATCCAGAAACTAACAGATAATCATCTTAGATAAAGATTTGAGAAGTATATATCTATAACAACCCAAATCCCGAGTACAGAGCAAAAATCTAAGATAACAATAGACACAGATTTGTAAAGCAAATTAAATATAACGCCATGGGTAACAAATATACATGAGTTCAAAGTAAAATTATATAAAAAAGCCCAACCAAAGAGAAATACATAAAGAGAAAGACAAATGAACCAAAAATCTCACGGTTTGTCAGCGCCGATTGATGTTCAATCCACCCGGAATCATCCGTATGCAAGTTCTGAAGTTGTTTTCTAAGCCCTCTCTACCAAAAAATGAAGGTTTAATGAGTTGAGAAAAAATACCCCAAAACATCACCTAAAAAATGTGTTTTTCCCCTTTTAAGCGGAACAATCCCGCTAAGCGTGCTCTACTGTCATAAGAAAAAATCAGCATTTTGTTTTCGTCATAACTTGAGAACCGTAACTCCAATTTACGCCCGTATCGAAGCGTTGGAAAGCTTATTCAATTATCTATCTAAAAATGCCTAAATATAAACCAAATTGATGATTTCTTATTATTTTATTTTGAGCCTTATTCATTGAGGAGTTGCTCAAAATCACGCGTTTGAAGTCGTGTCTTCGACACTTTATTGCTCATGCACCAAATACGCATCAATACCTATAAAATGAATGGAAAACTATCATACGGTACACAAATACACAAAAAACTCGATTAAATACAATTTATTCATAGTTATATAAAAAATGGGAATTACTCAACGATATTAACAACAAAAAGTCGATAAGCGCAACAAGTATATACAAAAATAGCTACATTTTGCACTTATCAAAATATCCCAAAAATGAACTTGTTTGTCCTCAAACAAAGACAAACAACTCAAAGAACCAAAAGTAATCAACCGAATATCATGAATCAACAAATTTTGAAAACGGAAAACAAATGCAATGGTTCAAATGAAAAACAGTACACACGAAGAAATATACTTACCATTAAACTACAACGATAACATAAACATGAAACAAATGCTAAATACAAGAATTATGTCAAACAATCTAAAACAATACTAGTTCACAAATGAATCACACCTAGAAAACACAATCATCGGTAGATGAAAAACACACAAAAATGGGGTATTTTCACTCACACAACAATCTTGCAAACAATAGACTAAATTATGCATTCATCCAAAAAAAAATATTGAAAATATAAAAGCAAGAATCTCAAGGGCTTTTCAAGGCTGTAGCGTGGTCGGGTGAAAAAACAAGGGATAATTCCTAAGGCTAATCGAAACAAAAATTTTCCTAAACCTAAGGGAGTGATCAATTCATCAAGACTCAAGCAAAATAATTTCAAACAAACTTCTTCTTCATTCCAAATTTCAAACCAACACACATCACTTATTAGCACTATTATTCAAACTCTTTCTGTTTTTTTTTCCAAAGATTTCTTCAATTTTTCATTTTTTTCTTTCTTTTTCTATTCACTTATTTTTCATATTTTTTTCTTTTCTTTTTCTTTTCAACCTAATAGCAATCAACCAATAAATACATAATCATTTTTCTCCCCAACTTGAATTCAACCATTCATTAAAGTGAATACTCCCTACTTTCTAAGGCAAGGTAAAAATTCAAACCAAAATAATGGTTGAGGGTTCAAGAAAACAACGAGTTAACATCCATGCAAAAAGGGAAACTAAACACTCATAGACAAGCATTTAGCAAATACAACATGGATATCGACAAAAAGCTCAAAGGGGTTACTAATGATCACATACTCACATGGTGAATGGACTATTTGGCCAAGGTAGTTGTGCTCAAAATGAAACAAAAAATGCTTTGATCATGTTCATGCTTTTATATAATCAATACAGATAAAAGATTAAACACAATAAAATCCAGTTAAAATAAGAATTGTGGTCTCCAGCATATGTGAACAATTAAAAGCTACCTCACAAAAAGCATAGGAACTAAAGCGATTCACAAATGAACAAGAATGCAAAAGAATGAATGACATAAAAAATGTAAAAATTCTAAGTATCATGAATATTCTAAAGTATACAAATACATAAACACATAGTTCGAACGTGTACAAAACTTTAACAAAATCATTACCACATATTCGCAAGTTGAAACACTCAAACTTGGAAAATTACCAAAAGAGACTTCAAGCTATTGAACCAAAATTAAGTCCAAACAACAATAAAAGAATTAATTATACTAATATTATTTACTATTTAAAGCCTATGTGAAAGTGGGAAAAAGGAAAGCCAAGCGAAAACAAAAAAAAACTTCACTAAGGCAGCACAGGAGAGCGCACTAACCTGCCTAAACTGTGCTTAGCACGCTACACCAGTTGCAAAAAAACCAGAACAACAACAACAATGCAGCCTCCATATTCACCTACACAATATCAAACACATGTACAATATTTATAACATACAAACACACTTCCACAAGCTAAAAACGACAAGCTTGCGGGAAAACACAAATTGACATAACGAAACAAACAGGTGAAAGTGAATTAACTTGTTTTGAAAAGTGAAAATTTCAGAATTTAAAACAGATCCAATTTTAACTTGTTACAACACAAGTTACCACTTACATAAACGAATACAAATAAAACATGCTTTTTTTATGTCGTAAGCTCGACGCCTTTATTGTGCGATCTAGTAACTTCCACTTGTCATGCCATGGTATTGTCACATCGTGTAAACCTAAAGAAATTGTCCTAACATCCACACAATAAACGTTACAAAAACAAGACAATTCACAACAATACGTGAAAGAAAAAAAAGAAAAACACATATATGCATAAGTATGGAAAGTAAACACAAAACATGTACAAGTAAAAATATATAAGTTTATGTACACATTCTATACAACATATACATTAATTACAAAATTCAAAAACAAAATAATTATAGCAATGCGAAACGATAGAACAAATTCCCGACAACAACTCCATTTTGTTGTTGCGGTATAGCCGCAAGCAAAGAGTAAGTTTTTAATTTACCGGGTGATATAGGTTATATTGTATCGTGTCCATAAAGATTGGTGTATTTAAATTTCGTTCGACAAATCTCTTGTTAATGAGTTTGGATTGAATTGGTAAAACATAAAAACATAAAAACATAAAAGTAAATATGAACAGGAAGGAATTCATTCTCTAGAGAGAAGAAATTTATCAAGCATGCATATAATCTACTTCTAACAAAATTAAACTTATCGACCAGTTACACTCAACCTACAATACTC
Source organism: Vicia faba (assembly GCA_948472305.1). NCBI lineage: Eukaryota > Viridiplantae > Streptophyta > Magnoliopsida > Fabales > Fabaceae > Vicia > Vicia faba. The sequence continues at coordinate 1,034,388,475 of OX451741.1, forward strand.
CTCAGAGTCATCTAGCGTCACTCACTCTCTAAGTTATTTATACCCCAAAGTAGAGAGAACTACTATATCATCTCGGTGATAATCTCTCAGCCAACCTCAACAACACAATAGACATCCATATTACTCGTATCGACGATCTCTCAACTTACACAACCAACATAGAATCATTAAGCTTCGACACCCATAAATATTATTAGCTCTAAATATATCTCTAGAATCTAGAAACTAACAGATAATCATCCTAGATAACAATTTGAGAAGTGTATATCTATAACAACCCAAACCTCGAGTACAAAGTAAAAATCTAAGATAACAATCGACACAGATTTGTAAAGCAAATTAAATATAACGCCATGGGAAACAAATATACATGATTTCAAAGTAAAATTATATACAAAACCCAACCAAATAGAAATACACAAAGAGAAAGAGAAATGAACCAAAAATCTCCCAGTTTGTCAGCGCTGATTGATGTTCAATCCACCTAGGATCATCCGTATGCAAGCTCTGAAGTTGTTTTCTAAGCTCTCTCTACCAAAAAATGAAGGTTTGATGAGTTAGGAAAAAATACCCCATAACATCACCTAAAAAATGTGTGTTTTTCCCCTTTTAACGTAATTCTAACCAGGGGACCGTGCTAAGCGGCACAATCCCGCTAAGAACGCTCTACTGTAATGAAAAAAGTCAACATTTTGTTTTCGCCATAACTTGAGAACTGTAACTCCAATTTACGCCCGATTTGAAGCGTTGGAAAGCTTATTCAATTATCTATCTAAAAATTCCTAAATATCAACCAAATTGATGATTTCCTATTATTTGATTTTGAGCCTTATTCATTGACGAGTTGCTCAAAATCGCGCGTTTGAAGCCGTGTCTTCGACACTTTATTGCTCATGCTCCAAATACGAATCAATATCTATAAAATGAATGGAAAACTATCAAACGGTACAAAAATACACAAAAAACTCGATTAAATACAATTTATACATAATTATATAAAAAACGAGAATTATTCAACGACATTAACAATAAAAAGTTGATAAGTGCAACAAAAAGTATATACAAAAATACCTACAATTTGTAGTTATCAAACACTCCCCAACTTGAACTTGTTTGTCCTTAAACAAAGACAAACAACTCAAAGAACAAAAAGTAATCAACCGCAATATCATGAACCAACAAGTTTTGAATACGAAAAGCAAATGCAATGGTTCAAATGAAAAACGGTACACACGAAGAAATATATTTACCACTAAACTACGATGAAAACATAAACATGAAACAATTGCTAAATACAAAAATTATGCCAAACATTCTAAAACAATAATAGTTCTCAAATGAATCACGCCTAGCAAACACAATCATCGGTAGATGAAAAACACAAAAATTGGGTATTTTCACTCATCCAACAATCTTGCAAACAATAAACTAAATTATGCATTCATCCAAAAATTTATATTGAAAATATAAAATCAAGAATCTCAAGGGCTTTTCAATGTTGTAGCGTGGTCGAGTGAACAAACAAGGGATAATTCCTAAGGCTAATCGAAACAAAAACTTGCCTAAACCTAAGGGAGCGATCAATTCACCAAGAGTCAAGCAAAATAATTTCAATCAAACTTCTTCTTCATTCCAAATTTCAAACCAACACACATCACTTATTAGAACTATTATTCAAACTCTTTTTGTTTTTTTTTCAAAGATTTTTTCAATTTTTCATTTTTTGCTTTCTTTTTCTATTCACTTCTTTTTCAAATTTTTTTATTTTATTTTTCTTTTCAACCTCATAGAAATAAACCAATAAATACAAAATTATTTTTGTCCTTAACTTGAATTCAACCATTCATTAAAGTGAATACTCCGTACTTTCTAAGGCAAGGTAAAAATTCAAACCAAAATAATGGTTTAGGGATCAAGAGAACAACGAATCAACATCCATGCAAAAAGGGAAACTAAACACTTATAGACAAGAATTTAGCAAATACAACATGGATATCGAAAAAAAGCTCAAAGGGGTTACTAATGGTCACACACTCACAAGGTTAATTAACTATTTGGCCAAGGTAGTTGTTCTCAAAATGAAACAAAAAATGCCTTGATCATGTTCATGATTTCATACAATCAATACAAATAAAATATTAAACATAATAAAATCCAGTTAAAATAAGAATTATGGTCTCCAGAATATGTGAACAATGGAAAGCTACATCACAAAACAGGTAGGAACTAAAGTGATTCACAAATGAACAAGTATACAAAAGAATTAATGACATAAAAATTATAAAAAGTATAAGTATCATGAATATTCTAAAGTATAGAAACTGGTAAACACATACCTCGAGCGTGTACAAAATTTTAACAAAATTATTACCACGCATTCGCAAGTTGTAACACTCAAACTTGGAAAATCACCAAAAGCGACTTCCAGCTACCGAACCAAAATTGAGTCCAAACAACAACAAAAGAATTAATTATACTAATATTATTTACTATTTAAAGCCAGTGTGGAAGTGGGAAAAATGAAATCTAAGTGAAAACAAAAAAAATTAGACTGGGACAGCACAGGAGAGCGCGCTAAGCGTCCTAAACCGCGCTTAGCACACTACACCAGTTGCAGAAAAACCAGAACAACAACAACAACAACAGTGCAACCTCCACATTCACCTACACAATCTCAAACACATGTACAATATTTACAACATACAAACACACTTCCACAAGATTACAGAGAAACACAAATTTACATAACAAAACAATTGGGTGAAAGTGAATTAACAAGTTTTGAAAAGTGAAAATTTGAGAATTTAAAACAGATCCAATTTCAACTTGTTACAACACAAGCCAACATATACATAAACAAATACAAACAAAACATGCTTGTTTTATGTCGTAAGCTCAAGCCTTTATTATGCGAGCTAGTAACTTCCTCTTCTCATGCCATGGTATTGTCACATCGTGTAAACTTAAGGAAAGTGTCCTAACATCCACACAAGAAATGTTACGAAAACGAGATAATTCACAACAATACATGAAAACAAAGAAAAACACATATATTCACAAGTATGGAAAGTAAACACAAAACATGTACAAGTAAAAATATATAAGTTTATGTACACATTCTATACAACGTATACATTAATTACAAAACTCAAAAACAAAAGAATTATCGTAATGTGAAACAACATAACCAATTCCCAGCAACAACGCCATTTTATTGCTGTGATATAGCGGCAAGCAAAAAGTAAGTTTTTAATTTACCAGGCGATATATGTTATGTCGTATCGTGTCCACAGAGATTGGTGAATTCAAATGTTGTTCGACAAATATCTCGTTAATGAGTTTAGATTGAATTGGTAAAACATAAAAACATAAAAGTAAATATGAACAGGAAAGAATTCATTCTCTAGAGAGAAGAAATTTATCAAGCATGCATATAATCTACTTCTAATAAACTTAAATTTATCGACCAGTTACACTCAACCTACAATACTCCTCAGAGTCATCTAGTATCGCTCACTCTCTAAGTTATTTCTACCCTAAAGTAGAGAGAACTACTATATCATCTTGGCGATGATTTCTCATCCAACCTCAACAACACAACAAACATCCATATTACTCGTATCGACGATCTCTCAACCGACACAACCAACACAGAAGCATTAAGCTTCAACACGCATAATGATTATTAGCTCTAAATCTATCTATAGAATCCAGAAAATAACAGATAATCATCCTAGATAAAGATTTGAGATGTATATATCTATAACAACCCAAACCTTGAGTACAGAGCAAAATTCTAAGATAACAATCAGAACAGATTTGTAAAGAAACTTAAATATAACACCATGGGCTACAAATATAAATGAGTTCAAAGTAAAATTATATAAAAAACCTAACCAAAGAGAAATACAAAAAGATAAATAGAAATGAACCAAAAATCTCCCGGTTTGTCAACGCCGATTCATGTTCAATCCACCCTGAATCATTTGTATGCAAGCTCCGAAGTTATTTTCTAAGCTCTCTCTACCAAAAAATGAAGCGTTGATGAGTTGGAAAAAAATACCCCAAAACATAACCTAAAAATGTGTTTTTACCCTTTTAACGCAATTATGTCCAGGGGACCGCGCTAAGCGGCACAATCCCGCTAAGCTCGCTCTATTGTCATGAGAAAAAAAATCAGGATTTTGTTTTCACCATAACTTGAGAACCGTAACTCCAATTTACGCCTGATTTGAAGCGTTGGAAAGCTTATTAAATTATATATCTAAATATTTCTTAATATAAATCAAATTGATGATTTCCTATTGTTTTATTTTGAGCCTTATTCATTGACGAGTTGCTCAAAATCCCGCGTTTGAAGCCGTGTCTTCGACACTTTATTGCTCATGCTCCAAATACACACCAATAACTATAAAATGAATGGAAAACTATATAAAAATACACAAATACACAAAAAATAGATTAAATATAGTTTATACATAATTATACAAAAACCAGGAATTATTCAACGATATTAACAACAAAAAGTCTATGAGTGCAACAAAAAGTATATACAAAAATAACTACAATTTACACTTATCAGTTGCCCATCATATTTTTGGGTGGGGGGCTTGGGCCTCCTTTTTGTAATATCTTTGACAATGGTGGCCTTCATGGTCGTCCTTTGAATATTCCGACCATGGTGATCGTTTAATTCAAACTGCATCATTTAAGTGTTTTTAACTTTGTTTGTGCATGATTTACTGTTTATTATTGTGAAATGATAGCGTGTTTGTATAATTGTCTGTTCTAGACATTGGTTGATGCTTGAGTTTTTTTGGGATTTTCTCGTGAGTTTTTGAGTTCACAAGTGTGGGGAACTGGTCAAACGGCCAGGGTAATTTTCTGGCATGGGCCGGAACATAGACTTTTTTTTGAAAACCTGAGCTTGGAACCGTGAACTTTCCATCGTGAGTTTGGTGTTCTTCCATCGTGGTACGGTGATGGTGGAGGTCGTTTGAGTTTTCCACGCCAGGCTGAGAATCTGCTCGTTAAGAGAGTGGATACTCGCCTCTTTGTTTAATTTGAAGTGATATGCTTGTACCTAGGCATGCACCGCTGGTCGGGAAAGGTGTGTTTGTTGTTTGGACGAAGCATGCCGACTATATCAGTGTCTCCATAATAATATTTCCTTAGTTTTTCAGTGTTCCAAGGTCGATGAAGTTGTTCCCTCTGTAGGTTTTTCAGGTGGTAGCCCTCGTTCTCCTTTTTCTCATGAACGAGATAGGGGCCTTCCCATTTTGCGGCGAACTTGTCTTCGCGAGACTCTTTGTTATTTCTCTTAAGGACTAGGTTGTCAACTTCGAATTTGTGTCATATGACTTTGGTGTCATATCGTATGGTGATTTTTTGTTTGAGGGAGGCTTCTCGTAAATTCGCTCATGTAATTTCCTTGATAAGGTCAAACTTCTCTCTTAATGTTACACCGTTAGTCTCTTTGTTGTGGGGAGATTCTTTTCGTATGAAGAGCTCTCTGATCTTGACCGGGATGACGACCTCGGTTATGTAAGCTAGACGGAAATGGGCCGCTTCGTTGGATGAGTGAGTTTTCGTTCGGTAGGCCCAAAGTACACTACGTAGCTCCTCGACCCATATCTTTTTGGTTTCGTTGAACCTTCGCCTGAGGCCTCATAAGATCACATTGTTCACAGACTCAACTTGCCCATTTGTTTGTGGTTGTTTGACGGAGGATAAGTGTTGGATGGTGCCCAACTTGGTGACGAATTCCTGGATGTAGGAGAAGCTCGTCGTCTGACCCTGTTGGCCTCCTTCTGGTCGGATGGTAGTTCTCCCTTTATGAGGTAGTTGTATACCAGCGTCATCCGACAACTATTGTCACCGATGGCATACAATTCTAGAGCCGAGGAGGTTTTTTTAATGCTTAGTCAAGGGAGTATCTCCTGTATTACGGAATTGTTCCTCCCTTTCTTCTTCGTGTTGGCCAATATTGACAGGATGTCTGCTCGAGAACTGTGTTCGTGGGGAATATGCTGCACATTCGCAGAAATGAATTTCTTCATTCTTTCTTGGACCAGAGTCTAGTATTTTGAGAGTTGATTGTTTTTGACCTGGTATTCTCCTCGAACCTGGGAGGAAACAAGCTGGGAGTCCGAGGAGATCTTTACTTTATTTGACGCATTGGAGGAGGGGGATGGAGAATCCTCTTTTATACCGTTTGCCTTCGACCAGGACGTAGGAGCAGACTCTTTGTTTGACAATGCTAGCCTCCTTCTGATCGTATGGTAGTTCTCCCTTTGTGAGGTAGTTGTATATCAGCGTCATCCAAAAATAGATCTCACCAATGGCATACACTTATAAAGTTGATGAGGGATTTTTGATGCTTGGTCGAGAGAGTATCTTCTGTATTACATATTTGTTCCCCTTTCTTCTTCGTGCTGGAAAATTTTGATAGGATGTCTGCTCGAGAGTTGTGTTCGTGGGGAATATGTTGCACGCCCACATAGTTGAATTTCTTCATTCTTTCTTGGACCAGAGTCGAATATTCTGAGAGTTGATCATTTTCGACCTGGTATTCTCCTCGTACCTGGGAGGCAAAGAGATGGGAGTCCGTGAAGATCTTTACTACCTCGACACCCAGGTCCTCGGCTAGGTGGAGTCCAAAAAGGAGAGCCTCGTATTTTTCTTGGGTGTTCCAGGTTGGGAAGAACAAGACGGAGACTTCGATTAGTATTCCTTCCTCGTGTTCCATCATGATGCCTTCCCTGCTTCCCGTTGAGCTGGAGGCTCAATCCATGAAGATGGTCCACTTGTGTGCCCTATTTGTGGTGCTCTAGAAGATCATTTCTGCCACGAAATCGGCCAATACTTATGCTTTAAGGGATTTCCTGATCTTTTATCTGATGTCAAATTCGGAGAGTTCTAACGACCACTTGAGCATTATGCCTGCCATATCACGTCGACTGAGTAACTATTTTATTGGTGGCTCTATTCAAATGATAATGGTGTGGGCCAGAAAATAGTCCCTCAGCCTTCTCGTTGCATTGATGAGCACCAAGGCTACTTTATAAATATGTTGGTATCTTACTTCAGGGCCTTATAAGGCTTTTCTCGTGAAGTAGATGGGTCTTTTCCCCCTCATGGATTTCCCGAATAAGGGCATCACTGACCGCCTCGGAAGCTACACCCAGATATAGGTAGAGAGTTTCTTCCTTGTTCGGTCTTGAAAGGACCGATGTTTGAGATATTGCCCATTTGAGGTGGAGGAGTGTGCGCTCCCACTCTTTTGTCCATTCGAACGTGGCTTCTTTGAGGAGAAGTTTGAAAAAGGGGAGCGCGTGTTGGGCAGATTTTGCCACAAACCGGGACAATGATTTGAGCATTCCATTTAGGGTTTGAATTGATTTTTTCTAGCCCGGGGTTGGAATCTTAGAGAATTCTCGATATTTATCGGGGTTGGCTTTGATTCCTCGTTATCTTAAGTAGAAGCTGAGGAACTTGCCCGCACGCACGCCGAAGGTGAACTTTTCTGGGATGAACCACATTTTTACTCTTCATGCTTGGTGTTGTACCCCAAAATTTTCCCTCCCATTTTCTTCAAGGCATTCTTCTAAGATTCTTAAATACTCAAGGATGCTCAAGAGTTGACTGGTCAAACTTCCTCCTAAGCATTGACCTATAACTAGGGTTTTGGTTTTCTCAAGGAAAATTTGGCTCCCAATGCCTCAAGTGACTTTCATGGTTCATAATAGGTCCTCAATAATTCATATGTCAAGTTTCAAGCCTTGCATCACAAATTTGCCCAGTCAATTGCTCAGATGATTGAAAATCAACTACATCGGGTAAAAAGTCAGTTGTGGTCAAACATACAGTCAAACTTTAAGATTTTTTGTCAACATCAATATTTTTAGGTTATATTCATAATTTGATCAAGGTTTGACCATGATTCCTCAAGGAAAGCCCTCAAATCATCAAAGGGGAAAAATTGACAAAATTAGGGTTTTGACTGAAGATGACTGATCATTGACTTTTGTCCTAGTGCATGACCTAATAGCTTGAAGCATGATCTCAAGGAATAAAATACAACATATTTACCTAATTACATGGCTCAAAGCATTTCCAAAGATGCAAGTGATTGATATTTGAAGAATTGAATCAACTGATGAAAAGTCAACAATCACTCAAAAGTCAAATTTTGACTTTTTTGTCAACATTGGAATTCAAAAGTCAAATTTTGACTTTTTTGTCAACATTGGAATTCAAAAGTCAAGAGTCATCAAGATATTCAAAACTATCAAAATTGGTCATCAAGAAATCAAAAAGTCAAACTTGGAAAATTTTCTAACAATTAGAAAAATTCTAAGTGTTTTTGTTCTTAACAAAAACCCTAACTTCACAAGCAAGTTTCCTCAAGATGCAAGCTGATTCTAGGAAAATTTTTAACATGAAAGTTGTAAATATTGATGAATTCTACAACTTTTTTAATTTGGATGATCCTAAAAAAGTTCTTAATTTAAGAGATATAATCTCATGAAGTTATGATGTTTTTTATCTAACACTTAGAATTTTTTTACAAGTTTTAATCAGATTTTTGTCCCAACTTCATGGCCATTTTTTACCAAGTTCCCATTTGATTTAGCCAAAACTCACAACATGAAAGTTGTATACAATGTTTCGAGCTTACAAAAATGTCCAAGAACACAATTTTATCATGCTTGATATATGAGATTCTAAGAGATGAAGTTGGGCATCCATACTTGAATTATAGGTCATTTCTATGATAACCATAAGACAAAATCTTCAAGCCATGCTGCATAATCTCACTTTAAAGGCCTCTAACCTCAAAATCTTGCTATAATCATAAAATTACAAAAGCTTTTGAGCTATGATCCAAGTGATTAAAGCTTTGTCCAATCCTTTTTGCCATTAAGGGGAGAAAGTTCACATTGCCATTTTGATAAAGTGACTTTATACACAATGTCAACTCTCCTTGAGACCATACATTGTTTCTTATGACTTCAAAACATCTTAACACCAAGAAGGAACCATCTACAACCTATCAACCATCCTACAATGCATTGGAACAATGTTTCTTCAAGTTACTTCAAAACCAAGCTTCAAAACCATGACATGCTATCTTGAGATTCTGGTTACTTCAAGCCATCAAATTGTTTCTCTATAAATAGATGAAGTATTTACAAGCTAACCGACGAGTTCACAAGCCCTATAACCCTCTCAAACTCTCCCAAATCAGAATTTGCATCAAAACCACCATTGTTGCACATTTGAAGCTTCCAACATCCAACTTCAAATCCACTCGTGCGTTTTCCTCCTTTATCATTCAAACACCTCATAATCATAATTTAGAACTTGTCTAAACACTTGTTACACTTCTGTAACACCATCTTCATCATTCTCTAAACTCAAAAAATGTGGCCTGCAACTTGACTTGTCTAGAGCGTGTCAACAACTTTCGAAGCAAAGTAAGGGTTGGAATAGATCCAAGAAGGTCCCAGCAAGCTCATAGGATCATCACTTTGCAATGAAAGTTAATAGAAGAAGCGTTGGACTTTCTCCAACTTGGTAAAAAAACTCAAACTGTGAACTTCTTATCCATGCATATTTAATGCATACATACAAAATAAAAAATGTAGATATCAATGTCCTGAAGGTAACCATGTGCTTACTTTTCATTTATATTTCCTGTGTGATGAGAATTTTAGAACTGAAGCTTATGAACAATTAGGGTTTTTATTTGGTACTGAGAAAAATTTGTTATAATATTTGATTTATAGCTTTTGAAAGTTATATATTTAAATTCATGGTTAAAATTCAGGAAAGTTTGATGTTTACATTTTTCAATTTGTTGGAGAAATGAGCATTTTACAGAATCAACAATGTAGGGAGTATGTTGTTGTACAACGCGAGGAAGAAGAAGGCCATGGCGCCAGATTTCAAAATTTGAAAATTGAGTTTATTTTATATTTAGTGAAAGTGGTATAATGAACGGATGAAACAACCACCCAAGTGGTAAACGCGCGTACAAAGTCACTGCTTACTATAAGGGCGAGGGTACGAACCATAGTGAACCCCCGTTTTGCATTATTTATTTATTTATTTCAGTTTTGCTTCTTTTCACCCCCCCCCCCCCCCCCTTCCTTTTACAAACATAGGCACATACCTTTTTTTATTATTATTTTCTGATTCAAACAAAAACTTTGTTGGGCCTAACATTTCCCTTCATACCCCCAATCTACTTATTTTCAGCAGGCTCATTTGAATATCTTTTTTTAAACTAATTATTTTCTTTTAATAAATTTTATTGAAATCAAAATAGTAAAAAGTCATAAAATCATAAAAAAATTGATTTAGGTAATATTAATTAATTTAATAAAAAAAATTAATTTAATTTAATCACCTTGATTTTATTTTATTAAGACTAGGTTTTTATACTTCAATTATTTTTTCTAAACAAAAACAAAATACAAAAAGTATTTTCTAAATAGTTAGATTTCTTTAGGTTTACTTAATTAATTTAATTTTCATAAATAAAATTAATTAATTTGATTACACTTTGTTTTATTTTAAATATTGAAATTGTAATTAAATTAGAATTAGGTATAATTTTTATTTCACATTTCAAATATTTTTCTCAAACAAAAACAACAAAATCTTTTTTCTTAAATATTTAGAAATATTTTAGGGTTTTTCTTAAACATTTCCCCTTTTCACCGTCTTCGCGCATTTACTTTCACATTAACATTTTCCAATATTGCAATTGCTCAAAGCTTGTAATAGATAATTAGGTTTTAATGTTTTCCATCCCCATTCATAAATTTATACTCCCATCTCCGAAGCGTTGTAGTAGCGTAGGACATTTAGTTTCCTTAATTTACTGCTTTCCTTATTACTGTTAGTGTTGTACCCTAAAATTTTCCCTCTCTTTTCTCAAGACATTTCGCATAAAGATCTTCAATGGCTCAAGCTTGCACAAGTGTTGATTAGGTCAAACCATCTCCTAAACACTGATGCCTCAAATTAGGGTTTTGATTTTCACAAGGATAATTGAACTTCTAATGCCTAAAATGACTTTCATGGATCATTATAGATCTCCAAGAATACTCATGTCAAATATCAAGTCTTGAATCACAATTTTGCCCAGTCAATTGACCAGATGACTAAAAATAAACTATGTTGGGTAAAAAGTTAATTGTGGTCAACTTACAGCCAAACTTCAATATTTTTTACCAATATCAACATTTTGAATTAATATGCATCAATTTATCAATTTTGGATCATAATTTCTCAAGAAACACAGTCAAATCATCAAAACGGCAAAATGGTCAAAATTAGGGTTTTGACTAGAAATGACTAATCATTGACTTTTGACATAATACATGACTTATTGGTTTGAAACATGATCTCAAGGATTCAAGGACATCATTTTGACCTAATTGCATGACTCAATTCATCTCTCAAGATCAATTGGTTGATAGTTGAAATTTAGTCAACTGCTGAAAAAGTCAACTGATACACCAAAAGTCAAACTTTGACTTTTTGGTAAAATTTGAGTTTCAAAGATCACAATTCATTAGGTCATTCAAAATTTGAAGCTTGATCATCAAGAAAGTCAAAAAGTCTTTGAAAAAGTCAAACTTTTCAAGACTTAGAAATTTTTTAAGTGTTTTAAACCTTATAATTTCCTAACTTCATGAAATTTTTTCACCATGATGCAAGATGATTCAACAGGAAAGTTATAGATATTAATGAGATCTACAACTTTTATTTACTGATCATGTCCTAGAAGATATTGGATTTTGAGTTATAAATTCATGAAGTCATGCAAAATTTTCTAAAACACTTAGTGAAAATTTGACCTAGTTTATGCAGATTTTTGACCTAACTTCTTGGCCAATTTTCACCAAGCTCCAAGATGATTTTGTCAAAATGGTCAACAAGAAAGTTGTATAGGAATTCCAAGATTTTCAAAATGTCAAAGAACTCAATGACATCATTTTTGAGCTAGGAGAATCGAATAGGAGAAGTTGGGCTTTCAAACTTGAATTACAAGGCATTTTTCATGAAGAACACTTGATCTAAACCATAACTATGTTGAATAACTTCACTTTTTAGGCCTTATAACTTGTGTTTCACTCCTTAATTTAATGTTTATACGTTTGATTGAGCCATTATCCAAGTTCTTGAGCCATTATCCAAAGCAATGTTCTATTTTTGGAAGAAAGTTACCATTTTATTCTTGTAAAGCAAGATTTTTACACAAAGTCAATGCATTGAGCTCCTCACTTGTTTCTTTTGATCACACTCCATTTTAAAGTGAAGAAGCAACCTCCCTGCACCCAACAAACTCAGACCATGCTTTTAATATGCCTTGAAACCATATTTTCCACTTTTCTTCAAAATCAAGCAACCTAGACACAACTTGAGATCTCACACATATGTTAACTTCAAGACCTCTAACCCTTTGATTATATTTAGAGAGACTATTTGCAACAAGGTACAGGGGTTGACAAGCCCTTAAACATCCTCAAGCATTCTGCAACACATAATTGGCCAAAAACTCCAATTTTGAGCTTCAAACTTGAAACTCAAATTCCACTCGTGCGTATTGACTTTTAATCATCCAAACACTTTACATATACCCCATATACACGTGATCCAAGTCCCTATTTCCTGACTGTAATCACTCCATCATCATCCACCATTTCCAAAGTTGAAGCTTACAACTTGACTTGAGTAGGGAGATTCAGCCATCCTCAAAGCAAAGTAGGAGTTGGAATACACTCAAGGAGGTCCGGGAAAGCTAAACAGATTCTTAGGGCACCTCAAAGCTTGCTCAATCTCCATACACAAATCCATCTGCAAGAGGTAAGTTTTCTAACTTCAATATCTTGATACAAGCATCCTTTGTGCACACATTCTGAAGTAAAAATGTAGATATCATTGCCCTAAATATAACCATGTCCATAGTTCTCATTTACATTGGTTGTGTGTAGAGAATTTTAAATTTGAACTTTCTAGGTAAATTAGGTTTCAATTTAGGGCTAGCAAAATCTTTGACTTTTAGCTTACATAAGTTATATGGTTGGATTCGTGGTGAAAAAATACGTAAGTTTCATGTTTACATTTTTCAATTTCTTTGAGAAATGAGTGAGATGCGAATTTCAAAAATGGTGTTTCAGCCATGGGCGCGAGGAAGAAGATGAAGTCCTATTAGAACTTGTTTTATTTTATATATTTATGGATTCAGTTTAATAAACTGATGTACAACCACCCCAGTGGTAAAGCGCACGCCTGTTAACCCTTGGAACCTGGGTTCGAGCCCCAGTTGTACCCTTTTGCTTTTTCTTATTTTCTCATTTCAGATTCAGTGCAAGAAACCCCCTAGAGTGCATGATGCATCCTTCATCCTCCATCATCAGATCTCAATCAAGTCCAGATCCAACACATCCACCGCCTCTCTATGGTGCTCCCTCACCATCCTCCCCCACTGGATCACAATACAGGCACTGGTCTCCCTGTTGTTGGGCCTGACATTTTGCTTTTTTCATACTCCCTATTTCATTTACATACATCCTGGCCCATTTCATTTTCTTTTACTATTTTTTATTTATTTGTTTTTGTTTAAACATTTTTATTTTATCAAAATAAAATCATAAAATCACAAAAAATGTTATATCTAGGTTTTTACTTAATTAAACTAAGTTTTGACATTAAAGTTTAATTTATTTTAATTACCCTTTTGTTTTATTTTTATTAATTAACTTGTAAACTAGGGATTTCATTATATATTTTTACACACATTAAAAATATTTACCTAAATAAAAAATCCAAAAATATAATACTTTTATAAAAATACTTAAATCATCTTAGTTTTTTATTAATTAAATTATTTTCATGATAAATTAATTAATTTTCTTCACACCTTTCTTTTACTTTGTAAATAAATTAGAATTAGGGTTAACTTCTAATTTCTTTTCTTTTCAAATTTCAAACAATTTTCACAATTAAAAAAAAAAAGACCAAAAATATTTTCTTAACAAATTTATTTTCTTAATTAGTTTAATCTAGGCTTAGCTTTATGTTAATTTTCTTTGCTAATTTAATTAACTTAGAATTTACAATTAATCACTTTTTATTAACTTTAAAACCTTTTCATAAAAAATCCTAAAAAATTATTTTATTTTCTTAATTAATTTAATTTATTTTCTTAATTTAATTTAGGTTTAATTTTATTAAATCAACTTAGACTAGTTATTTATTTTCTTTCTTTTTATTAGCTTAATTAGAATTAAGACCTTTCATCAAAAACTCAAACAAAACAACTTTCTTTTCTTGTACATTATTTTCATATTCTTGTATATTTTATTTTGCAATATTCAATAGGTTGTAATAGTAAACAAGGGTTTAATTTCCGTCTTCCCCCATTTATAAATTGTATCCCCATCCACAAATGATGTAATAGCGTAGAACTTTAAATTTCTGCAATTTACCACTTTCAATATAATTGCTAGTAATTAGGGTTTGTATGGCAAAACATAAAATCAACAAGTAGAAAACCCTAATTCAAGACAAAAATGCATGAAATCAATACACCTTGCACACTTGTACCTCTAGGGTTAACCCACACTTGTTGCTTTAGAATAAACAATCATGCCCCTCGAACGTGAGATACTTTAGCAATGGCCCTCGAATACAAGATTGTAGTCCCTCGATGACCCTTCAATATTGCTTCGATAAACTATCTTAGACCCTGAAGATAAATTGCTAAAGTATCCTATAATGTTGCCTTCTATGACTGTACAACGACCAACGCCTGTCCCTTAACATCCAATGGTAGGGCTTCTTAACAATCAATGGTAAGATAGCAATATCTAAAGGAGGAGGAAATGAACAAAGACTTTTTGAGTAGGTAGAGCGTTCATAGTTGCTTGCTCACAAACATTTTCAAAACATCTTTCAAATACATCAACACTTTCATGAAATATTTTTCAAAAGTCAACACTTTGTATACATTCTTATAGAGACGAGAATCATTACAAAGTTCGCCTAAACGAAGGCAGTTTTCAAGAATACTTTCAAAACAAATCACAAAAATATTTACAAAACATTTCAATGTGAGCTAGAAACTAAGATCTCGTAGATAACTACGAATGAAAAGGGTGCTAACACTTTCCCTTTTCATAACCTACCCCCCGAACTCAAGAAAATTCTCAAAAGGTCTTTCATGTCCTTTTCACCCTTTCCTTTATTGGATAAAAGAAAAGTCGGTGGCGACTCTTTCTATCCGCAACAATTGCAATAAAACACAAAACACCAAATCAACTCTCCCACCTTATTACAGAAATGGCGACTCTGCTGGGGATGGACTTAAAAGTGGGGTTACCTTAGAGACTATATCACTTTTAAACGCTTTGATTTGTTCGACTTGTTTGCTTTACATTTTTGAGCTTATGTTTGGGTTTCTTGTATAAATCCTCTACCCGGATCTGGGAATATTATTATATAAGTTGCAATAGATTATGGAGACTGTACGGTGTAGACTGATATGTTTGAAACAATAACTATGTTAGTGCAACATATTTGTTTGTACCGTTATCCCTTGTGTTGAATTGAGGAGAATATGGGGCAACTGTGTGATGTCATGAAGCACTAACTGACTGTAGAACCTTTAGTTTAACAACTTTTCCATCAGGAAGTAGTGAGATAGTCGACTTTGGTGCAAAGCTAAAGATTGGTTGATACTCGATACTACACTCATTGAGATCGGTCTTTTGGGATATTTTAGCCATAAGAAAAAATTGATTATGCTAAAACAATGCCTAATGAAGAAAGATCAATGATATTGAGATTCCCTAGAACCCGGTTACTTTCTAGGACAGGTTGAACCAACTATACTTCAAGAGGTTACTTACCTATGAAACCCATGCAAGCCTAAACCTAAGGTCTTTGTGTGCTTTGTTTGTGATTAGTTATTCATGACATCATAAACAACATAACATCATAAGCATTCTCACTAACCATTTCAAGGATTTAGGAATTTATCTTTGTTCTGTTTTGTAGGACATGACTTCCACTCGTAGAAATACCATCCGAGTCAACTTTGTGAACGTACTTACTCAAGTTTAAGAGTTAGCATTGAAGGTATCTGAAGATTGACCCTTCACAAAGAAATATGTTCGACTTCTCAACTTGGATACCTCAAACTTCCAAGAAGAAATGATGTGTGTGCTCTTCCAATTCTTTGATCCTATGCATCATTGCTTCACATTTCCCGACTACCAATTGGTGCCAACATTAGAAGAATTCTCTCAACTGCTAAGAGTGCCTGTTCTTGATCAAATACCATTCACCAGTTTAGAGGAAACTCCAAAGCCTGAGGTTATTTCCAAAGCCTTGCATTTGAAGAGATCCGACATTGTGGCAAATTGGGAAACAAGGAGTGGAGTTAAGGGTTTCTTAGCCAAGTTTCTGTTGGAAAAGGCTCGTTTGTTTTGGGAAGATCTAGATTTTCAAGATTTTAAGGATGTCTTGGCCCTTCTAATCTATGGTTTGGTTCTATTTCCTAATCCGGACCAACTCGTAGATGTGAATACCGTCAAGGTTTTTCTCTCTCGTAATCCCATACCTACTCTTCTTGGAGACATTCTACATTGTTTCTATACTCGCACCATGAAGAATAGGGGGACTCTTTTGTGTTGCATTCCATTACTGTCTAGGTGGTTTATTTCTCACCTACCTTGATCAACATTGAAGAATGAGAAAGGCTTGACATGGTCTCAAAGGATGATGTCACTCTCACACTCGGATATTCATTGGTGTTCCTGATCTTTGGAGGATATTACCATCATTGACCGTTGTAGGGAGTTCCCTAATGTTCCACTCTTGGGCATTATAGGAGGTATTACCTATAACCCTTCTCTTGCATTACGGGAGTTTGAGTATGCGCGAAGAGATGGTCCTCATGATGCACCCATCCAAGGTTTTGTATTGACTACAAAGGCGACATCCAAGGCTATTGTCAAAGGTTCATACGAGCTTGGAGAATGGTAAACAAGATGGATAGCAAGACTCTGGGGCATAAAAATTCCATCCCTCTTGAGCCTTACCTCAAGTGGGTAAGAGCTCGTGCTCAAAGTCTCGTGATTCCTTACCCAGCCATCCTACATGTGATTATGGAGCCTATTGCTAAGGGAGACCCCCCTTACACTCTAATTCATCCTGACATGCCTATCGACTTCGAGGAATTGCAGAGATCGTGGATTTAACCCAAAGGGGAACAAGACACCTTTGAAGCA
Organism: Vicia faba; assembly: GCA_948472305.1. Taxonomy (NCBI): domain Eukaryota; kingdom Viridiplantae; phylum Streptophyta; class Magnoliopsida; order Fabales; family Fabaceae; genus Vicia; species Vicia faba. Next base: position 1,034,405,787 of record OX451741.1, read on the forward strand.
CAATTCTACGCAAGCGAGAAGAAGGTTTTGGAGCTCACAAGGAAACTTCATGAAGAGCGAAGTTTGAATGCCTACATTGCACCAAAGAGGATGCGCTCATGGGAAGCTTGAGTCCTTTCTGTATTAGGAGTTTATTTTGTATCATTTGTGTTTCTTCCATTGTAAACCCAAGAAGCGTTTGTAATTCATGAACTTATTAATGCAATTAATGTTTATTGTCTTCTCGTTGTTTAGCAAATTTAAATTTCTTAAAATCCTTGAAAACATTGCATTCGCACAACACGCATCATATCATAAGCATGTTTTCCGACACAACTTTCCTCATCCTTTTACTGTTTATTTTAGTATAAGATGGATCTTGAGAAAACTGTCAAGGACTTGCAGATTCAAAACTCTCAGTTTCAAGAAACTCTGCTCAACTTAGCAAAGGGGCAGCAAGAAATGATGGCTTTTCTTGTTACGAAGAATAAGACAAAGAAGAAAGATTTAACCAAAATGGGGAAGAGGTTTAAAGGGCCTTCCAGACAAGTCCAAGTTGAAGAAAATTCCTCTAAAGAGGATGAAAATCAAGATGAAGGCGCTAGGAGCACTCGTTCCGGGGGTGGAAACAATAAGATCTCTGAAGATGAAGATTACTTTAACGAGCAATATCCACTGGCCGAAGACAAGTATAAGAAAATAGAAGACATATTGAAGGCTATAGAAATCCAAGCCGTGCCTAGCTTGGAATTTGGTGATTTGGGTTTGGTTCCCGGGGTAGTCATTCCCCAAAAGTTCAAGATCCCTATTTTTGCCAAGTACGATGGTGTCTCATGCCCGAAGCTTCACTTGAGATCTTACGTCCGCAAAATTTAGCCACATACCAGTTATAAGAAAATATGGGTGCACTTTTTTTAAGAAAGTCTGTATGGGACGCAATTGAAGTGGTTTTACCAATTGGAAGGGACTAAAATCCATACTTGGGAAGATTTGGCCACTGCCTTTTACCGCCAATATCAATATAGCGCCGATCTTGCACCAACTAGGGTGAAATTGCAAGGAATGACCATGGGTTCCAACGAAGGCTTCAAAGAATACGCTCAAAAATGGAGAGATTTGGCTGGTAGGGTGCAACCACCATTGACTGGTTGGAAATTAGTAGATATGTTTATGGGAACTTTGACTGGACCATTTTTCAACTTACTGATTGGAAGTTCATCATCTGGATTCACTGAATTAATCTTAACTGGTGAGAGGGTTGAAAGTGGGACGGGGAGGATATGGGTCAAGGGGCCATGTCAGAAAGGACCATCTTCAGTCAATAAATGCAGTTCTAATCTCCAACCAAACTTCTACTCAAAGACCACAAAAACAATCTAATCACCATATGCCTGACATCCCAAGAAGACAATTGACCAGAATCAACATGTTTCCATATCAAGCTCTACAACACCTATTGAAAGTTGATTTATTGACCTTGAGAAACCCGCCTTCAAATCATAATACCTCCTCTTCTAAATATAATCCCAATGCCAAATGTGCCTACCACTCAAACATCCCCGGACATGATACCAATAACTGTTGGGCCCTAAAGAACAAAATCCAAGACCTGATCGATAACAAGACAATTGAATTTGACCCTCCATCAACTCCCAATGTTATCATCGCACCTATGCCAAATCATGGTAAGGGTGTTAATGCTAACAAAGATGCTGATTTTGTTTCCTTCGTCAAAGACTTGACCAGTCCTCTGAAGACTATTAAAGAGAATTTTTTGAAAGATGGGGTATTCCCTGGTTTCCTTGAAGACAATTACCGTTGTGCTGTACAAATTAATGGTTGTGAATGGCTGAAGAAAGGTGTTTAACACCTGATGGATAGCCACGAGATTCTATTTGAAAGAACTCCATCTGTGAAAAGTTTAACTGAAGTTGTATCTCAAGAATTTGAAGACGTGTCCATCATTACTATTTTACCTCAAAAGGTCCTATTAGGATACCCATTGAGCCTAGGATATCTCCACTAATAATCACCACATCGGGGCCAGTCCCCTATTCTTCCGATAAGGTTGTGCCATGGAATAATGGGGAAGAAGTATACTACCATGGTATCAAACAAGGTTCCTGAATTGATGAAGATGAAACTATTGACATTACAAACATTGTTGGAACAAGTAAAGTTACTAGGACTTGGAGGATCTTCTATCCATAGATTTCACCTCCTACAACAATAATTACACCCATTCATATTACTGTTGTTAAACCTGTTGCTGATACTCGAGGAAAGGAAAAAATGACTGAGCCTGCCAGGACGGAGGCACCCGCAAAAGATATCACCATTGAGGATCCATCTACCCAAGAGATGGAGGAGATTTTGAAAATTATCAGAAAAAGTGATTATAAGATAGTGGAATAGTTTAGGCAAACACCGCCGAAGATTTATATGTTGTCTTTTTCACTATGCTCCAATGCACATGCTCAAGCACTGATAAAATTCTTGAAAAATGCACATGTACTTCAAGAAACTATGGCTGACCAATTTGAAAACTGTGTAGCAAGCTTGACTTTTGACAACCGTTTAGGGTTCTCTGATACAGATCTGACCCCGATGGGGAAAAATCACAACAAAGCTCTGCATGTGTCCATAGAGTGTAAGGGAAGCATTTAGCCCATGTGTTAGTGGAAACTGGTTCCTCTCTGAATGTCTTTCCTAAAGGTGCTCTAGATAGGTCAGATTGTGAAGACTTGGTACTAAAGCCTACTGACATTGTGGTGAGAGCTTTTGACGGATCAAAGAGGATGGTCCATGGAGAGGTTAATCTCCCCATCAAAGTCGGGTCTCAAGGCTTCAACTCAACATTCTATGTGAAGGATATCCGTCTTGCTTATTCTTGCCTGCTTGGATGACCCTGGATACATGGGGCAGGTGCAGTGACTTCCACAATACATCAAAAGTTGAAATATCCTGTCAAAGGGAAAATTGTTACCGTCTGTGGTGAAAAAGAGTTCATGATTAGTCATCTAAATTCATTCAAATATGTTGAAATGGATGGCGAGTTCATTGAAACTCCTTGTCAAGCCTTTGAAGTGGTCTCTCCCATGGTTGCTGCTGCCAAGGCCACTCCTGACACTTTCGAAGCTGCTAAAGATACACCAAGGATGGCTTCTCTCAAAGATGCCCGTGCTGTTATTGAAGAAGGTTACACTATTTGGGGACAACTTCCTGATTTCCATTTCATATCATAAAATTTTGGATTGGGCTTCACTGCCAAGGCTCAAAAGGAGGTTCTACATTCTCGCATAGGGAAACCACCTCTCCGCATTAGTAACCATGAAGTGAATGCTCTTGAAGACTCCAAGGATGACTGTAACTTTGATGATTGGATCTACCTGACTGTCGATGAAAGACTCAACAACTGGGGTACCAAGGATTTCATTTCGACCTCCTTTAGCCAGGAGTAATTACCATTTAATGTTTTTTTAATTTGAAGAACTTTGTCTATAATTTTTATTGAAATAATGAATTTAAGCCATGTGCCATGTCCGGGGCACCATGGTCAATTTGTTAAGGGTTTGTTCATTTTCATATGCCATATGATCATTCTAATGAAAAACATTGGACTGTTTTGCATTCAAATTTTGCGCTCATTGTCTTTCTTTCACTTTATTACATTTTCAAAATATCCATGTGATCTTACATGCACACACACACATTTTCAGATCCACGTCCACTCCGGATCTCATTGACAACGACTCTGCTATTGCCATCTATGACTTTGAACATCCAATCTACCAAGCCAAAGAAGAAGGCGAAGAAGATTGTGAAATACTAAGGGAACTATCTAGACTTCTGATGCAAGAGGAAAAGGCCATTAAACCGCACGAAGAACCAGTTGAAGTGATCAACCTAGGTACTAAAGCAGACAAGAGGGAAGTCAAGATAGGTGCCAACTTGGAAGACATTTTCAAGGGAAGATTAGTCCAGATGTTGCACGACTATGTAGAGGTGTTCACTTGGTCATATGAAGATATGTCGGGACTTGATACTGATATCTTAGTTCATCGTCTTCCAATGAAGGAAGATTGGCCTCCGGTCAAGCAAAAGGTTCGTCGCATGCGGCCAGACATGTCTGAGAAAATAAAAGCTGAGGTAATGAAACAATTCGATGCAGGTTTCCTGGAAGTGACGTCATACCCTCAATGGGTGGCAAATGTTGTTCCAGTATCGAAGAAAGATGGTAAAGTCCATATGTGCGTAGACTATAGGGATTTGAATAGGGCAACCCCCAAGGATGATTTCTCGCTACCACATATTGACGTCTTGGTCGACAATACGACTTAACATAAAATATTCTCCATCATGGATGGCTTCTCCGGCTATAATCAAATCAAAATGGCTCCCGAGGACATGGAGAAGACCACCTTTTTCACACAGTGGGGCACTTTTTGTTACAAGGTCATGTCTTTCAGTTTGAAGAATGCAGGGGCAACTTTTCAACAAGCTATGGTAGCTCTATTTCATGACATGATCCATCATGAGATAGAAGTCTATGTGGATGAAATGATTCCAAGATCGCAAAGTGAGGAACAACACCTTGATCATCTTCACAAGCTGTTTGAGAGGTTGAAGAAATACAAGTTCAGGCTAAATCACAACAAATGAACCTTTAGGGTAAGGTCTAGAAAACTCCTGGGCTTTGTCTTTAGTGGCAAAGGCATTAAAGTCGATCCTGCAAAAGTTAAATCCATACAAGAAATTCCAGCTCCCCGTACTGATAAGGAAGTCAGGGGTTTCTTAGGTCGACTCAACTACATTGCTCGATTCATATCTCACTTAACTACTCCTTGAGAGCCAATCTTAAAACTATTAAAGAAAGATCAAGTAGTCAAATGGAATGACGACTGCCAAGCAGCTTTTGACAAAATCAAGGAGTACCTACAAGAACCTCCAATCTTGATGCCTCCAATTGAAGGAAGACCTTTGATTATGTACTTGACTGTATTAGAGAATTCAATGGGGTGTGTGTTGAGCCAACATGACGAGTCTGGCCGAAAAAAGCATGCAATATACTACCTTAACAAAAAGTTTACCGACTGTAAAACAAGATATTCAATTCTCGAGAAAACTTGCTGCACTTTGGCATGGGCTGCTCGCCGGCTAAGACATTATATGTTTACTCACACCACTTTATTAATTTCTAAGATGGATCCCATCAAGTATATCTTCGAGAAACCAGCTCTCTCCGGACGAATAGCTATATGCAAAATGATATTGATTGAATATGACATCCAGTACACTACACAAAAAGCAATCAAGGGAAGTGTGTTGGCGGATCATTTGGCCCATCAAGCTGTTGATGATAACTAATCCACGAACTTTGAATTCCTGGACGAGAATATCATGCAGATAACTGACTATGAAAATCCTGGACCATATGACAGACCTGAACTAGGATCCCGATGGACTATGGTTTTTGATGGAGCTTCTAATGCTTTGGGTAACAGAATTGGTTCAGTAATCATCTCTCCCGAAGGTTGCCATGCACCTTTCACTGCTAGGCTTTGCTTCAACTGTACAAACAACATGGCCGAGTATGAAGCATGCATCTTGGGTCTTAAAGCTGCCATTGACCTAAGAATCAAATTCTCAAGCGTATACAGAGATTCAGCCCTAGTAATTAGTCAAGTTAAAAGATAATGGGGCATAAAACACCCTAATCTGATTCCTTATAATGATTTTGTGATGACCTTTATCCCATACTTCGAGGAGGTTACCTTTGAACACTTCCCAAGAGAAGAAAATCAATTGGTAGATGCCTTAGAAACAATGTCGTCCATGTTTAAGGTAAATTAGGACAACGAGGCTCTTAGGATTATAATCAAAAGATTTGACGAACCGACACACTGTTATGAGATTGACACTGATGAGGAGAAGCCTTGGTATCAGGAAGTAAGGAGGTATCTTGAAGCACAAGAGTATCCTGAAGTAACTTCTATCAACAACAAGAAATTCCTGCGAAGGTTCTCAGCCAAATTCTTCCTAAGCAATGGGATCCTGTACAAGCGCAACCATGATTTTACTTTGATCCGTTGTATGGACAAGAAAGAAGCAGGAAAGATTATGGAGGACATGTGTGAGGGTATCTTAAGAACTCACTCTAGTGAACACACTATGGCCAAGAAGATTATGAGGGCTGGTTACTATTTGTCTACTATGGAAACCGATTGTCACCACCACTCGAGGACTTGCCATAAGTGTTACATTTATCCTGACAAGGTTCATGTGCCTGCTATACCACAAAATGCCATGATTTCTCCGTGGAAATTTGTAATGCGGGGCATCAACATGATTGGAGAGATCAAACCCACTGCCTCTAATGGACATTGTATCATCCTCGTCGCCATTGACTACTTCATCAAATGGGTCGAAGCTGCTTCATTTGCCTCAGTTACTAAGAACGTTGTAGCCCGAATTATCAATCATAACCTCATCTTCTGTTACGGCATCCATGAAAGGATCATCACCGACCATGGAACCAACCTTAACAGTTCTATGACCACGAAACTCTGTATGCAGTTCAAAATCAAGCATCATAACTCCTCTCCTTACAGACCTAAGATGAATGGTGCAGTGGAAGCTGCCAACAAGAATATAAAGAATAGTTTGAAAAAGATTATGGTGATCTAAAAATATTGGCATGAGATGCTACCATTTTCTCTTCATGGATACCGTACTTTGGCTCGAACATCAACTGGGGAAACCATTTTCTCTTTATTCTATGGCATGGAAGCTGTCCTTCCTGTTGAAGTTCAAATTCCTTCTTTGAGGATAATGAAAGAAGAAGGCTTAGGCGAAGATGAATGGATTCAGACAAGATTGGATCAGTTGAATTTGATCAATGAGAAGAGATTGGTTGCTGTCTGTCATGGTCAAATGTATCAAAAGCGTATGATCAAAGCATTCAATAAAAAGATCAAACCTCGAGTATACCAGGCTGGCGAATTAGTAATAAAGCGTATCATTCTACCACAAGGTGATCCCAGGGAAAAATGGACTCCCACTTATGAAGGGCCATTTATGATCAAGAAATTATTCTCTGGCAGTGCCATGATGCTAACTACTATGGACAACAAAGATTTCCCGCATCCTATGAATGCGGACATAGTAAAAAAATACTATGCGTAAAGAATGACATACCTAGGCAAAAATAACGGCATCCCGGAGAACCAAAAAGGGTTCGGGTAAAAGTTAGGGATATATACAAAAGATTGTACACCCAACAAGTTGAATACCTGAGATGGCGGCTTGGGAAAAAAAGGGTATCCTAGTGGACTGAAAACCCGAAAGGGCGGTCCAGGAAAAAGTTAAGGATTAAAGCGTATGACTATGCCCCGTTGCATCACTACAACCAGCTTTATTACCAAGATCCAAGTTCAATGGTACAAGATCATTTCAATAAACTTATTTTGACGATAAGGGATGTTGTTTGAACACATAGAGTCAATAGCGGAGTTGGAACCCAATGAGATCACTTCCACATGGCTATACAATTTTTGTTTTCACTTTGTATTCCTTTCATTTTTTTGACGATTTCTTCTTACTAGGATTTCTGTCTCCTGTATAAAAAATGTATTTTTATAGTAAAATTATCAATACAAATATACTTTGAAGTGCAAACTCTTTGTTTTTTGTTTTGAATGCAAAAACGTCCAATGTACAAAAATAGTAATAAGAAATTACTTAAGAATTTGGGATAACTCCAGAGTCACTTCAAAAATATTATCCCCATAGAGTTGAATTCATCCATCCAGAGTTCCCAATCGACATATTCCCTGGAAATTCTCTTCCCCAACCAAGTTTGGACTTCCAAAACTGAGAAAGAAACCTTGCAAAAGTTCTTCCCTAGTTGAATTCATTTCCCCAATAAGGTCTTCAATAGGGTTTATTTCCCCTAATGGACTATAATCTCCCCAACTTAAGTTTATTCCTCATACTACAACAAATCAACTGACAAAAATCCTTTTCCCCAGAGGAGTTGATACTATCCCCAGAAAGTTGCTACGAAGCATGTAATCCAACCAGATAACAATTAACTTCATCCTCCCCCATACAAGTCGGAATATTATCCATCTCTTTTATCCCCAATCAGGGTATATGAGAATTAAATTCCCCAGTAGAGCAATGGTCAACTAAAGCTCCTGAACTCTACTCCCCAAGCAGAAATCAATATTCCCCACAGAGTTTCCTCAAACAACAATTCCGAGCGGAAGCATTCTAAAACAAGATACACGTACTCTTCATCTCCAACAGTAGTCTGGAATTTAGCTTCCCAAATCTCCCCAACAATTGTCAAGGATTTATTTTCCCAGACAAAGATATATTTCAATAACATTTCACATTCATACATCATGACATATGCATACAAAACATATAGCACAGTCTCATTTATTTTGAGAATATCATTATGCAATGCATCCATCATGACATTGTATATTAAATACTTTACCTTTTCAGGAAATATCAATCACAAGATGAATGTCATCAACATTCCTCAATTAGGTCAGAGATTAATTCCCGAACAAGCCGAGGCAGCTATCTCTACGACCAATAAAAAGCGGGTTCCAGATTGATACCTGAAACAAGATAGGACAACTATATGTGAAAAACCGATTGTAGATTAATACCTGAAACAAGACAAGACAACTATCTACATGAGAAAATTGAAGATTAACTCCCGAAACAGAACGGAGAAACTTTTTTTATTTCTCTTTGGTTAGATAAAGATCAATTCCTGAAACAGGACGGGGAGACTATCTTTATCCCCAATGGTATAAACTCCTGAAACAGGACAGGTTTACCAACAAACCGATTAAAGATTAATACCTATTGTACCCCAAAATTTGCCCTCTCATTCTTCAAGGCCTTTCTCACAAGGATTCTCAAGGTTCAAGCTTGCACAAGTACTTTGGAATTTTCCAATACCGACATTAAAAGGAAACTGTCAAAAAGGGAGAAAACAGATAAAAATAACATTTTGACAAATTTGGAGGAAAATAGGTCTCCTTCGATCCAGCACCCTTCGACTGACTCTAAGCCTCCTTCGAATGCAAATTTAGGTGCATCCTTCATTTGGATTTGAAACCTCCTTCGAATGCAAATTTGGGTACATCCTTCGTTTGGATTTGAAACCTCCTTCGATCCAGCACCCTTCGACTGACTCTAAGCCTCCTTCGAATGAAAGTTTAGGTGCATCTTTCGTTAGGATTTGAAACATCCTTCGAATGCAAATTTGGGTACATCCTTCGTTTGGATTTGAAACCTCCTTCGATCCAGCACCCTTCGACTGACTCTAAGCCTCCTTCGAATGCAAGTTTAGGTGCATCCTTCGTTTGGATTTGAAACCTCCTTCGAAAGGCCTCTTGCAGACTTTGCCTCTCACAACTTTCATTTCAGCCACAACTTGCACGCAAAAGGCATCCCCCTTGCTAGCATGCACAAGGCTTCGACAAGACATTGACTATGTTTGTACTAGCTTTGACTGGACAACATTTCTCTTTAGTGTGCTGCATTTCCATCCTTGATAAACTTCAGCACATGGTTGATGGCCCCTTCAAAAGACGTATAGTGGTGGACTTGAGGAGCATACATATGAGTCTCTGTCGAAGGGTACGCCTGACTAGCCCTTTCGAAGGACACATTTGGCCCTTTTCAAAGAAGCATACATGATCCATTCAAGGGACACGTCTTGGAATACCATTCAAAGGACATGTTTGAGGGCCCATTCGAAGGATTTACAAAGCCCCACCTTAAGACACATTTGGCCCCTTCAAACGATGCACAAAGGTGATTCGTTTGAAGGACACTTGTTGGAAGAAAGTCAAACAATATGTTTGGAAGAAGAATCTGGTCGAAGGAGGGTCAAAATGAAAGGATGAAATATTCAAAGATGCTTGCTGCCAAGTTCAGGCATGGTACACTGGCCAAAACTGTTGCACAGCAGTCCTGAAACACTGCCCCATTCTTGTACCGAAATAGCATACAAGCACTGTCCTTCGAAGGCTACAAAGAGCAGTTTACTCAAATTGTTCAAATTATTTTGTTTTCCCTCCAAAAATTTCAGCCAACTTTTCCTATAAATAAGAGGCTCCAACACATGTTTGAAGAGGATCTTTGGACCAGAGGAACGAATCCCCCAAATTTTCTCAAACACAACAAAACACTCAAGTTCATCAACACTTGAGAAATCAAAAAAACCAAGAATCCCAAACACTCACCTCTTTCGATTCTGAAGACCACCCCACACATAAAAGTTTTCTCAAACTCAAAGACAACCTTGTGTGATAACTCTTCGAACCAAAAGCAAACCCCCTGTGACTACTCTTTGAATTCCAGAAACGTCCAGGTAGAAGTTCAAGTTCGAATCCCACATCCATTCAAGGCCTGAAGCAAGGTAAGTCACTCTTACCCTTGAACCTTTCATTTCATGGCATAGTATGTGAATAATCTTCCCTTTCATTTCAAAACATGTACATAACACTTTGGTTCTTTTCGTTTCCACCTACTTAATATGTTTTCAGAGCTAACCCCTTTCGTTTTTTCTTTCTGTTTTCCTGAACTTGCTTTAACTGTTAAACTGTTTACCAAACAAATACTAGCATGGCCTCAGGACATGTTGCCATTTAATGCTTGAAATGAAAGAAACAGGAAACAGGAAATAGGAAACGAAGCTTCTGGCTTCTACCCTCTTTCTCCAGGTCAAACGAAAGAGACAACCAGGAGGAAAAACCATGTTGACTTCTAGGCCCAAACGAAAAGCATGCCTTCACTGACTTCCAGGCTCAGTTGAAAGGCATTCCCTCACTGACTCCAGGCCCAGTCAAAAGAGGTAGAAAGGAATATTACATCTTGCACAGATTCCAGGCCTAGTCGAAAGGCATAACATGATGTCCAACTGGTCCCAATCGAAAGGCACAACATGCTGTCCCACTGGTCCCAATCGAAAGGCACAACATGCTGACCGTGAGGCCTCAGTCGAAAGTCATGCCTTCACCCTTTTCAGGCCAAATCGAAGAGAGCCAGAAAGTGCAGAATCGAAGGGTTTTCTGCCTCAATCGAAAGACCCTCACTTTTTTTGCTTTTTATTTTATTTTTTCCCTTATATTTTCATGTAATTCAATATGGTTGTAATAGTGTAGGGTTTTATCTTTCTGTGCTTTATTACTTTTATATGCTTGCTAGTAAATAGGATATGTATGGCAAGATAAGATCAACAATAGCTCACCATAACATGAACAAATATAATATATCTGAAAAATAATACACTCGCACATGCCACTTTTAGGGTACACCTCACTTGGTTGCCTCGAACGTGGTCATTGAGTATAGGATGTTTTAGAGGTCGCCCTCCTGTCCAAAGATCAAAGTTGCCTCGGATAAAAATGATCTAAGACATTAGGGTTACCGCTAAGGCGTCCTAACATTGCTTTAGTGACCACACGTCCCTTAATCGAATTGACCCAAAAAACTCCAACGGCAGTGCTACCTACTCCTCAATAGTGGGATAGCACTATCTAAAGGACATTTTCACATTTTAATTCCTTTTTGAGTAAGTAGAGGTTCTTAAGTACTTTCTCTTTTGAAAACAAAACAAAACTTTTCGCACTTACACCCCTTTCAAACAAAAAAAACTCTTTGCAAACCCACAAACACAAAGAAAAGCAAACTTTTGAAAACATAATGAGCAAGTACCTAAGAGCCCGTGGATAACCATGGATAGAAAGGGTGCTAATACCTTCCCTTTCTATAATCTACCTCCCAAACCCGAGAAACATCTCAAAAAGGAATTTTTCTGTGCTTTTGTCCTTTCCTTGTTGGATAAAATAAAAGACGGTGGCGACTCTTGCTTACCGCGACATTTTGCAAAAACAAACGCAAACGCAAACCAACATTCCAAAACAGTCAGTTCTCATTCCCACCGATCACAATACCTAAAACAAGACATGACAACTATCTACATGAGCAGATTGAAGATTAACTCCTGAAAAAGGATGGGGAAACTATCTTTATTTCTCTTTGGTTAGATAAAGATGAATTTCCGAAACAGGATGGGGCGACTATCTTTATCACCAATGGTATGAATTCTCGAAACCGGATGGGTTTACCAATAAACTAATTATAGATCAATTCCCGAAACAGGACGGTGTGACTATCTACATGACAAAAATTTTATTTAAGACCACTGTTTGTTCAGTTTAAATCAACTAATGATTTATCCTGATTCCGTTCTGCTAGACGCTTTTTCTGGTTCAGTTAAATCGCTCTGAAGATTTATACTTATTCCTTATCCAGTTAAAGATTATTCAAGACCTCTTTTCTGGTTCAGTTAAATCGCTCCAAAGATTTATTCTGACACTTCTTCCAATCTCTATAAACAGTCACCTTGGATGGCATCTATAAGCCCATCTCCGAAAACTCTTCATCACCTCCCCAAATGGCATCTGTTAAGCCTATTTCCAATGCAATCAACTAACACATTACTTTATGCATCATCGAGTGCAAATTTCTGGGCACTCTAGTGTTCAATCATCTTCCACCTTCAAGTCATGAATGGCGGACCCGCCAATCTAACTCTTCAGGTTTAATAAGATTGAACAAGGGAAGCTGTTGTACCCCAAAAATTTTCCTCTCTTTTCTCAAGACATTTCTCACAAAGATCTTCAATGGCTCAAGCTTGCACAAGTGTTGACTAGGTCAAACCATCTCCTAAACACTGATGCCTCAAATTAGGGTTTTGATTTTCACAAGGATAATTGGACTTCTAATGCCTCAAATGACTTGCATGGATCATTATTGACCTCCAAGAATACTCATGTCAAATTTCAAGTCTTGAATCACAATTTTGCTCAGTCAATTGACCAGATGATTAAAAATCAGCTATATTGGGTAAAAAGTCAACTGTGGCCAACTTACAGTCAAACTTTAATATTTTTGACCAATATCAACATTTTGAAGTCATATGAATCAATTGATCAAGTTTGGATCATAATTCCTCAAGAAACACAGTCAAATCATCAAAAGGGCAAAATGGTCAAAATTAGGGTTTTGACTGGAAATGACTAATCATTGATTTTTCACTTAATACATGACTTATTGGTTTGAAACATGATCTAAAGGATTCAAGGAAATAATTTTTACCTAATTTCATGACTCAATTCATCTCTCAAGATCAATAGGTTGATAGTTGAAATTTGGTCAATTGTTGAAAAAGTCAAATGATACACCAAAAGTCAAACTTTTCCTTTTTGGTAAAATTTGAGTTTCAAAGATCACAATTCATCAAGACATTTAAAATATGAAGCTTGATCATCCAGAAATCAAGGAAGTCAAAAAGTATTTGAAAAAGTCAAACTTTTCAAGACTTAGAAATTTTTGAAGTGTTTTAAACCTTATAATTTCCTAACTTCTTGACATTTTTCCACCATGATGCAACATAATTCAAAGAAAACTTTCAACATGAAAGTTACATATCTTGATGAGATATACAAATTTTATTTAATGATCTAGTACTATAAGTTCTTGGATTTTTAGTTATAAATTCATGATGTCATGCACTTTTTTTAAAACACTTAGTGAAAATTTGACCTAGTTTAGGTAGATTTTTTACGTAACTTCTTGGGCAATTTTCACCAAGCTCCAAGAGGATTTTGTCAAAATGGTCAACATGAAATTTTTATAGAATTTTCCAAGTTTTCAAAATGTACAAGAACTCAATGAGATCATTTTTGAGATAGGAGAATCGAAGAGGAGAAGTTGGGCTTTCAAACTTGAATTACAAGGCATTTTTCATGAAGAACACTTGACCTAAACCTTATCTATTCTGCATAACTTCACTTTGCAGGCTTTCTAACTTGTGTTTCACTCCTTAATTTAATGTTTACACATCTGATTGATCCATTATCCAAATGCTTGAGCCATTATCCAAAGCAATGTTCTATTTTTGGAAGAAAGTTACCATTCCATTCTTGTAAAGCAAGATTTTTACACAAAGTCAATGCATTGACCTCTTAACTTGTTTCTTATGATCACACTCCACTTTAAAGTGAAGAAGCAACCTCCCTTCACGCAACAAACTCAGACCATGCTTGTACTATACCTTGAAACCATGTTTTCCACATTTCTTCCAAATCAAGCAACCTAGACACAACTTGAGATCTCACACATCTTTTAACTTGAAGACCTCTAACCCTTTGCTTATATTTAGAGAGAATATTTGTAACAAGGTATAGGGGTTGACAAGCCCTCAAACAACCTCAAGCATTCTGCAACACAGAACTTGCCAAAAACTCCATTTTTGAGCTTCAAACTTGAAACTCAAAATCCATTCGTGCGTATTGACTTTTAATCATCAAAACACTTTACATACCTCATATATAAGTTACATAAGTCCATATTTCCTGAATGTAATCACTCTATCATCATCCACCATTTCCAAAGCTGAAGCTTACAATTTGACTTGAGTAGGGAGTTGCAGCCATCCTCAAAGCAAAGCAGGAGTTGGAATACACTCAAGGAGGTCTAGGCAAGCTAAACATATTCTTAGGGCACCTCAAAGATTTCTCAAACTCCATACACGAATCCATCTGCAAGAGGTATGTTTTATAACTTCAATATCTTGATACAAGTGTCCTTTATGTATACATTCTGAAGTAAAAATGTAGATATCATTGCCCTAAAGCTAACCATGTCCATAGTTTCCATTTACATTGGTTATGTGTAGAGAATTTTAGATTTGAACTTTCTGAATAAATTAGGTTTCAATTTAGGGCCAGAAAAATTAATCTTCATCTTTGACTTTTAGCTTATAGAAGTTATATGGTTGGATTTGTGGTGAAAAAATACACAAGTTTCATGTTTACATTTTTCAATTTCATTGAGAAATGAGTGAGATACGAATTTCAAAAATGGTGTTTCAACCATGGGCGCGAGGAAGAAGATGAAGTCCTCTTAGGACTTGTTTTTATTTTACATATTTATGGGTTCAGTTTAATAAACTGATGTATACCCACCGCAGTGGTAAAACGCGCGTCTGTTAACCCTTGGGACCTAGGTTCGAGCCCCAGTGGTACCCTTTTGCTTTTTCATGTTTTCTCATTTCAGATTCAGTGCAAGCAACCCCTAGCACGCACGATGCATCCTTTATCCTCCATCATCTGATCTCAATCAAGCCCATATCCAACACATCTAGCACCTCTCCATGATGCTCCCTCACCAGCCTCCCACACTAGATTACAATACGAGCGTTGTGCTCCCTGTTGTTGGGCCTGACATTTTGCTTGTTTCATACTCCCTATTTCATTTTCATACATCCTGGCCCATTTCATTTTTATTTTACTATTTTTAATTTATTTGTTTTTGTTTAAACATTTTTATTTTATCAAAATAAAATTACAAAATCACAAAAATGTTAGATCTGGGTTTTTACTTAATTAAACTAATTTTTGACATTAAAAATTAATTAATTTTAATTACCATTTTGTTTTATTTTTTATTAATTAACTTGTAAACTAGGGATTTCATTATTTTTTTTACACACATTAAAAATATTTCCCTAAATCAAAAATCCAAAAAAATAATACTTTTCTAAAATACTTAAATCATCTTAGTTTTTAATTAATTAAATTATTTTCATGATAATTTAATTAATTTTATTCACACCTTTCTTTTACTTTGTAAATAAATTAGAATTAGGGTTAACTTATAATTTCTTTTCTTTTCAAATTTCAAAAAAAATTCTCAAATTAAAAAAAGACCAAAAAATATTTTCTTAACAAATTTATTTTCTTAATTAATTCAATTTTGGCTTAGCTTTATGTTAATTTTCTTTGCTAATTTAATTAACTTAGAATTTAGGATTAATCTCTTTTTATTAACTTTAAAACCTTTTCATAAAAAATCATAAAAAATTATTTTATTTTCTTGATTAATTTATTTTTCTTTCTTAATTTAATTTAGGTTTAGTTTTATTAAATCAACTTAGACTAATTATTTATTTTCTTTCTTTTTATTAGCTTAATTAGAATTAAGACCTTTCATCAAAAACTCAAACAAAATAACTTTCTTTTCTTTACATTATTTTCATATTCTTGTATATTTTAGTTTTCAATATTCAATATGGTTGTAATAGTAAATTAGGGTTTAATTTCCTTCTTCCCCCATTTCTAAATTGTATCCCCATCCCCAAATGATGTAATAGCGTAGAACTTTAAATTTCCGCAATTTATCGCTTTCAATATAATTGCTAGTAATTAGGGTTTGTATGGAAAGACATAAAATCAACAAGTAGAAAACCCTAATTCAAGACAAAAATGCATGAAATTAATACACCTTGCGCACTTGCACCTCTAGGGTTAACCCGCACTTGTTTCCTTAGAATAAACAGTCATGTCCCTCGAACGTGGGATACTTTAGCAATGGCTCTCGAATACAAGATCGTAGTCCCTCGATGACCCTTCAATGTTGCCTTCGGTAAACGATCCTAGACCCTTAAGATAAATGGCTAAAGTATCCTATAATGTTGTCTTCTATGACTGTAGAATGACCCACGCCTGTCCCTTAACATCAATTGATAGGGCTTCTTACCAATCAATGGTAAGATATCAATATCTAAAGGAGGAGGAACTGAACAAAGTCTTTTTGAGTAGGTGGAACGTTCATAGTTTCTTGCTCACAAACATTTTCAAAACATCTTTCAAAAACATTAACACTCTCATGAAATATTTTCAAAAGTTAACACTTTGTATACGTTCTTATAGAGATGGGAATCATTACAATGTTCTCCTAAACGAAGACACTTGTCAAAAATACTTTCAAAATAAATCACAAACATATTTACAAAGCATTTCAAAGTGAGCTAGCAACTAAGAGACCATATATAACTATGGATGAAAAGGGTGCTAACACCTTTCCTTTTCATAACCTACCCCTCGAAATCAAGAAAATTCTCAAAAGGTCTTTTCTGTTCTTTTCACCCTTTCCTTTATTGGATAAAAGAAAAGTCATTGGTGGCTCTTTATATCCGCAAAAATTGCGATAAAACGCAAAACACCAAGTCAGTTCTCCCACCATATTAAAGTTAGTAATTAGGGTTTGTATGGAAAGACCTAAAATGTTTTTTGAAAACCTAATCTCAAGATAAGTACTTGAAATCAAAACACTTTGCACACACGCACCTCTAGGGTTACCCTCACTTTTTACCTCAGATTTAAACAGTCATGTCCCTCGAACGTGAGATGCTTTAGCAAAAGACCCTCGATTAAAAAGATCGTAGTCCCTCGATGACCCTTGGATATTGCCTTCAATAAACGATCTTAGTCCCTTACGACAATTTCTAAAACATCCTACAAGTTGCCTTCTATGATTGTACGATGACCCACGCCCGTCCCTAACATCCAATAATAGGGCTTCCTACTAACTTATGGTGGGATAGCACTGTCTAAAGGAGGAGGAAAAGAACAAAGACTTTTTGACTAGGTAGATCGCTCGTAATCGCTTGCTCACAAACTAAAACAATCTTCACACCTCACACTTTCAAAACGCTTTATAAACACTCTTGAGGACTGATACAAGGGTTATTATAAAGTAAAGTGCCTTACATTGGCATTTTCAAAACATCTTTCCAAAACAAATACTTTCATCCGATAAATATTTTCAAAACAAACATTTTGTATACATTCTCAATGATACGAGAATCATTACAAAATTTCCGCACTTAGGCGTTTTCAAAATATTTTCAAACGCACACAAACACAAAGCATTTTTCAAAAGTGAGCTAGCAATTAAGAGTCCGTAGATAACTACGGATGAAAAGGGTGCTAACACATTCCCTTTCCATAATCTATCCCCCGAACTCAAGAAAAATTCTCAAAGGTCTTTCTTATTCTTTTCACCCTTTCCTTTATTAGATAAAAGAGAAGTCGGTGGCGACTCTTGTTATCCGCAACATTTGTGATAAAACGCAAAACCAAAAGTCAGTTCTCCCACTGTTAGAAATGGAGTCAAGGGTTTTCTAGCTAAATTTCTGTTAGAGAAGGCTCAACTGTTTTTTGATGCTATGAGTTTTCAAGCTTTCTAAGAAATCTTAGCTTTGCTAATCTATGGGTTGTTGTTATTCCCTAATCCAGACTAACTAGTAGATGTGAACACCATCAAAATATTTCTTTTTCGCAACACCGTGCCTACCTTTCTCAGAGGCATTATGCATTCTCTTCACACTCGTACTCTGAGGAAGCGAGGGACTCTTATGTGTTGCATACATCTGCTATCTAGGTGGTTTATTTCGCACCTTCCCCGACCAATATTGAAGAATAAACAAGGTTTGAGGTGGTCTCAAAGGATGAGGTCACTCTCTTATTCAGATATCTATTGGTGTTCCTGATCTCTAGAAGATGTTACTATCATTGACCGCTGTGGGGAATTCCCTAATTTTCCACTCCTTGGCATTAATGGAGGCATTACTTACAACCCTTCTCTAGCTTTACACCAATTTTTTATGCTCAAAGAGATGGTCCTCGTGACGTACTTATCCAGGGTATTGTTTTCGACTACGAAAATGATCCTCAAGGTTATCTTCAAAGGTTTATACGCGCTTAGGGGATGGTAAACAAGGTTCATAGCAAAACTTTAGGACAAAAGAATTCTATCCCTTTGGAGCCCTATCTCAAACGGGTACTAGCTCGTGCTCAAAACCTTATGATGCCATATCCAATTGTTCTACCGGTGATCTTAGAGCCTGTTGTCGAAGGAGACGTTTCTTGCATTATCCTCCATCCGGACATGCCTCCTGACCTCAAGAATTGCAGAAGTCGGATTCAATTCTAGGAAGAACGAGACACCTTTGAAGCTCAATTCTATGCAAGCGAGAAAAAAGTGTTGGAGCTCACAAAGCAACTTCATGAAGAACAGATCCTTAATGCATACATCGACACGAAGAGAAAGCGTCCATGGGAGACTTGAGTCTTAAGTTTTAGGAGTTTATATTGTTGTCTCTTTGATACCTTTTTGCTTTTTCATTTGTAAGGCAAAGAGGCATTTGTAATTTTGGAAATTACTAATGAAATTTTTTTTTGTTTCCTCTTGTTTAGAAAATTTAAATCTCCTAAGGTCCTTGAAAACATTGCATCCGCATATCATGCATCATTTCATAAACAGGTTTTCCAACACAGGATTCCTCATCTATTTACTGTTTATTTTAGTATAAGATAGATCTCGAACAAACTGTCAAGGATCTGCAGACTCAACATGCACAATTTCAAGAGACTCTTCTGAATATGGCCAAAGGGCAACAAGAGATGATGGCGCTCGTCACCACAAAAAAGAATATTAAGAAGCGGGTTGTTATCCTCAACATGGGTAGAATATTCAAAGGTCCTGCTCAACCAGTTCAAGATGTTTCCTCTGAGGAAGACGACAACCAAGAGGAGGAGGATAGAAGTGTTAGGGGTGAACGTAAAAACAATCAGGGTTCCGAAGATGAATACTACTCGGACGAACAGTATCCTCCTGCAGATGACAAATACAAGCAGTTGGAAGACCGACTCAAAGCTGTGGAAATCCAGAAAGTGCTTGGATTGGATTTTGGAGAGCTAGGTCTGATCCCGGGGGTGGTCTTCCCTTAAAAATTCAAGTTCCATATATTTTCCAAATATGATGGGGTCTCGTGCCCCAAGCTTCATATGAGGTCGTAGGTTCGAAAAATCTAACCCCATACCGCTGACCGGAAATTATGGGTCCATTTCTTCCAAGAAAGTTTTACTGGCACTCAACTTGAATTGTTCTATCAGCTAGAGGGAACCAACATTCACACATGGGAAGACTTGGCTGCTTCTTTCTACAAACATTATCAATATAATGTTGACCTGGTGCTGACTTGTGTGCAGCTACAAAACATGACCATGTGCTCGAATGAAGGGTTCAAGGAGTATGCACAAAAGTGGAGAGACTTAGATAGAAGGGTGAAACCTCCTTTGACTGACCGAGAATTGTTGGATATGTTCATGGGCACTCTGACAGGTCCATTCTTTAATCTGCTGATTGAGAGTTCTTCATCAGGGTTTACATAGCTAGTTCTGACTGGCAAAAGAGTTGAAAGTGGTATTAAGAGCCGGAAAATTCCGATGGCTAGATCTTCTAATGTTGTGAAGAAGCCTTTTGTTGGAAAGAAAGAAACCAACAATGTCTATGGCTAGAAGATCCCTAGTAAGAATGATCGCCACCAGTCTGTAGAGGAGGTATTAATTTCTAATCTGCCGCCCGTTCAACAATCACAACAAGGGAACCAACTAAGGTCAGACGCTCCGAGAAGGAAATTCACCAGAATTAATATGCCATTGGATCAAGAATTACAACACTTGTTAAAGGATGACCTCTAAAACTTCGAGATCCTCCTCCTAATCCCAACACATCCTCTCTGAAGTACAACCCCAATGCAAGATGTGCCTATCATTCAAACAGTCCTGGGCAAGACACCAACAACTGTTGGACTTTGAACAACAAAAACCAAGATATGATTGATGCAAAAGAAATTGAATTTGATCCTCCGAGGCCCCTAATGTGATTACTGCGCCCATGCCCAGTCATGGTAAAGGTGTTAATGGTATTGACGATGTTTTTTATGTCTCCACTACAAGTGACTTGACCACTCCCTTGATGATCGTTAAGAAGAATATGTTGCGAGCCGATTTATTTCTGGGTTGTCCTGAAAATTATTACCATTATACATCCCAAACTAATGGCTGTATGTAGCTGAAGAAGGGTATTCAGCGCTTGATTGATAGCCGTAAAATTATGTTCGAGAAGACTCCATCCATGAAGAGTTTGCTTGAAATTATGTCTCAAGAACTGAGACTTGAACATGTTTCTATAATCACAATTTCCAATACTCCTGTAAGGATCACCTCTAGAGGTCCTATAAATATTCCTGTCGAGCCGAGGTTGGCTCCCCTGATCATTACCGCACCGGGGCCAGTCCCTTATTCCTCTGACAAGGCTGTTCCCTGGAACTATGGAGAAGAAGTTTATTACCATGGTGTTAGGAAAGAAACATGGATTACCGAAGATGAATATTTTGAAGTTACCAATCTCAATGTTGAAAATATTGTAGGAACTAGTAAAGTTACCCGAACGGGAAGGATATTCTCCATGAAGATCTCTCCTCTAAAAACTATCACAACACTTGTTCATATTCTTACTGTTTGGTCAACTGCTGATGCTCGGGGCAAAGAGAAAGTGACTGATCCTGCTCAGATGGAGGCACCCTTAAAAGATGTTACAATTGAAGGCTCTTCTAAACAAGAGATGGAATAAATTATAAAGATCATTCGTAAAAGTGACTACAAAATAGTTGAACAACTGGGGCAGACACACTCTAAAATATCCATGTTGTCCTTGTTATTGTGCTCCGAAGCCCATGTTCAGGATTTGTTGAAATTTCAGAAGAATTCTCATGTACCACAAGAGACCTCTATTGATCAGTTTGAGAATAGTGTTGCAAGCCTAACAGCTGATAATGGTTTAGGCTTTTCTGATGCTGACTTAACTCCGGCAGTAAAGAATCATAACAAGGCACTACACGTCTTTATTGAGTGTAGGGGAACTACTTTGGCACATGTGTTAGTAGATACATGCTCCTCCCTAAATGTGTTACCAAAAGGTGCTCTAGATAGACTGGACAGTAAAGGGTTGGTGCTGAAACCTAGCGATATTGTGGTAAGAGCCTTTGATGGGTCAAAAAGAATGGTACAAAGAGAGGTTGATCTTCCAATCAAGGTGGGATCTCAGGTCTTCAACTCCACCTTCTATGTACTGGATATGGATCCAGCCTATTCATGTTTGCTTGAACGCCTCTGGATTTATGGGGAAGGCGTTGTTACCTCTATCTTACATCAAAAATTGAAGTATCCCGTGAATGGGAAGATCATTACAGTTTGTGGAGAAGAAGAATATATGGTCAACCATTTGAATTTTGTCAAATATGTTGAAATGGATGGTGATTTCATTGAAAATCCCTGCTAGAAATTTGAAGTAATCCCTCTGACGATTGTCATTGCTAAAGATACTCTTGCTACTCCTAATATCATCAAGGATCCACCAAGAATGGCTTCTCTATAGGATGTTAGAGTTGTGGTAGAAGAGGACGGTTGCACTATCTGGGGTGAGCTCTCTGATATTCCTTACAAGTCCAACAAATTTGGTTTGGGTTTCACCTCAGAAGCTCAGAAGGCAGTTCATCGTGCTTATGTTGGAGGATCACATTTTTGTATCAACAATAATGAAGTCAATACTCTAGAAGACACTGAAAGTGACAATGTCTTGGATAACTGGATATTCCCTACCATTGGCGGTGGACTCAACAACTAGATGGCTAAAGACTTTGTACCAATCTCCTTTAGTCAGGAGTAATTGATATTTCCTATTTTTATTGCTTTAAGATGTTTGGTTATGTAATTTCTTTTAAAACAATGACTTTAAACCTTATGCCTTTCCCGGGGCACAATGGTCCATTTGTTAAGGGTTGTCATTTCATATGTCATATTTTCATTTAATGGAAACATTGGAAGTTTTGCATTCAAATTTTGCGCTCTTTGTATTTCTTTTACTTTATTGCACTTTCAAATAGCTATGTAACCTTACACACACCAATACACTACATTGTAGATCCTCATCCACTCTGGATATAGTTGATAA
Organism: Vicia faba; assembly: GCA_948472305.1. Taxonomy (NCBI): domain Eukaryota; kingdom Viridiplantae; phylum Streptophyta; class Magnoliopsida; order Fabales; family Fabaceae; genus Vicia; species Vicia faba. The sequence goes on from OX451741.1 coordinate 1,034,428,506, forward strand.
CGATTCTGTTATTGCCGCTTATGACTTTGAAAATCCAATCTACCAAGCTGAGGACGAAGGTGAAGAAGATTGCGAAATACCTGGAGAACTTGCCAGACTCTTGATACAAGAAGAAAAGGATATCCAACCACATGAAGATCCGATCGAAGTTATAAATTTGCGTACCGAGGCAGACAGAAAAGAAATCAAGATTGGCACCAACTCAGAAGGCAGTGTCAAGAACAGATTGATTCAGATATTGCACAAATATTTTGAGGTTTTTTCTTGGTCATACAAAGACATGCCAAGGCTCGATACTGATAGTGTGGTTCACCGTCTGCGGATGAAAGAGGGTTGTGCTCCAATTAAATAAAAGGTTCGTCGCATGCATCCTGAAATGTCAGAGAAAGTCAAGGCTGAGGTTATGAAACAATTTAACACAGGGTTCCTAGCAGTGACATCATATCCTTAATGGGTTGCTAATGTTGTTATGGTACCAAAGAAAGACGGTAAGGTACTTATGTGCGTAGGTTACAAGGATCTGAACAGGGCAAGCCCCAAAGATGACTTCCCACTTCCACATATTGACTTCTTGGTCGACAATACTGCTCAACACAGGGTATTCTCCTTCATGGATGGTTTCTCGACTTAAAATCAGATCAAGATGGCACCTGAAGAAATGGAGAAAACTACCTTTGTCATACAGTGGGCACTTTCTGTTACAAGGTTATGCCTTTTGGGTTGAAGAATACTGGGGCAACTTATCAACGTGCCATGGTAGCTTTATTTCATGACATGATTCATCACAGATAAAAGTTTATTTCGACAACATGATAGCCAGATCATAGACCAGAGAAAATCATATTGATCATCTGCATAAGTTATTTAAAAGGCTGAAGAAATACAAGCTGAGGCTGAATCCAAACAAATGCATCTTTTGGGTGAGATCTGGAAAACTCATAGGTTTCATCGTCAGTGGTAAAGGTATTGAAGTTGATCCTGCAAAAGTCAAAGCTATTCAAGAAATGTCAGCTCCCCGTACTGAGAAGGAAGTCAGAGGTTTCTTATGTCGATTGAATTACATTGCGTGATTCATCTCTCATTTGACTGCTACCATTTGAACCAATCTTCAAGCTACTGAAGAAAGATCAAGTAGTAAAGTGGGATACCGTTGTCAAATAGCCTTTGATAAAATCAATGAGTACTTACAAGAACCTCTGATTCTGATGCCACCAGTTGAAGGAAGACCTCTAATCATGTACCTAACAATGTTAGATAACTCAATGGGGTATGTACTGGGGCAGCATGACGAGTCTGGTCGAAAAGAGCATGCAATATACTACCTTAGAAAAAATTTTACCGATTGTGAAACAAGATATTCACTGCTCGAGAAAACTTGTTGCGCTTTGGCATGGGCTGCTCGCCGACTAAGATAGTATATGTTGACTCATACTACTTTATTGATCTCTAAAATGGATCCCATCAAGTATATATTCGAGAAGCCAGCACTCTCCGAAAGAATAGCTTGATGGCAAATGATATTAATAGAACACGACATTCAGTACACCACTCAAAAGGCAATCAAAGGAAGTCTACTAGTAGATCATTTGGCGCATCAAGATGTAGACAACTACCAATCTATAAACTTCGAATTCCCGTAAGAGAACATCATGTTAATTATAGATTGTGAAGAACCTGGACCGTATGAAGGACCTGGGCTAGGATCCCGATGGAATATGATTTTTTATCGAGCTTCTAACGTACTTGGCAACGAGATCGGTGATGTAATTATCTTTCCTCAAGGCTGTCATACACCTTTCACCGCCATACTTTGCTTTGACTGAACCAATAATATGGCTGAATATGAAGCGTGCATCATGGGTATTAAAGCTGCTATTGACCTGAGAATCAAATTCTTGAGTGTATATGGAGATTCAGCTTTGGTAATCAGTCAAGTTAAGGGAGAATGAGATACAAATCATTCGAATCTTATCCCTTATCGAGAATATATGCTTACTTTGATTTCGTACTTTGAAGAGATTGCCTTTGAGCATATCCCAAGAGAAGAGAATTAGTTGGCAGACGCATTAGCTACCATGTCATCCATGTTCAAGGTCAGATGGGATAACGAGGCTCCCATAATTACCATTGAAATATTTGATGAACCGGCACACTGCTATGAAATTAACACTGATTGAGTAGAATAAAAACCTTAGTTTCATGAGGTGAGAAGATATCTTGAAGCTCAAGAATACCCTGAAGGGGAATCAATCAATGAAAAGAAATTCCTAAGGAGGTTTTTGGCTAAGTTCTTCCTAAACAACGAATATTTATACAAGCGCAATCATGATTCGACTCATCTTCGTTGTATGGACAAGAAAGAAGCGGAGAAAATTATGGAGGATATGTGTTAGAACATAGTTTGATTCTACAACCCTCATAAGAGTTTTGATGATACCAAACACAAAGAACAAATATGCACTCTAAATTTGTGTTTTATATTGTACAGATGTTCTGACTGAAATGGCATCAGAAGTTAAGCCACAGAGGCATTTAAGCTGAGTAATCAGAATGTTCTGAAGTATGATGATCAGAATCTGCGCTAAAGATAAAGATATCCTGATTCTGAATGGAAGTCCAACAAACTAACTGAATCTTCGTTTCTGGCTTCCCAAGTTCTAAAGTAAAGCAACATGCAAAATTCCTAAGTTCTGAAGTGTTACTTTTCCATTAAGGCAGTATCATGTGCAACGACTTCATTCTGACAAGAATCTTCTCAGTATGGAAAGTGCATTAAGTGTCCATTATCACATTTCAATTTGGACAGATTGCCACGCCTATATAAACAAGCTCAAAGGTTAAATCGTTTATAATTTCACACGACTGCTCTATACAATCTCAAAAAGGCTGCAAAAATTCATAATCATTCTACATTCAATTTGTGTAATACATCAAAGTAGTGATACAGTTTTTGTAACGAAAAACAAACAGTACACAATAAACTTTTTCTTGTGATTAAGATATTTTCCTTGAGATAAACCGGGTTGTGGTTATACTCAAGAAGACTTTGGCAGTTGTCAAAGTAGATTTGTAATCAGTTTGATTAGTGAATTAAGTCCTCGTTGCAGAGAGGCGAAATCACCTTGGCGGGTGGACTGGAGTAGTTTGAGATCAAGTGAACTAGGATAAAAATATCGTGTCTATTGCTTTTGATTCTTAAGTTTCAATTCAACCCCCCTTCTTGTGTTTTTCACTTCTTCAATTGGAATCAGAGCGCCTGGTTCTGAGTTCATACACTTAACCGTGTCAGTACAAAATCCAAGATTTAGAAAAACACTATGGTGAGACCAAGCCAAAACATTAGCAATGACTATCATGATGACAAGGACAGAATTAGCCGTAAACCTCCAGTCTTTGATGGAGAAAATTTTGACTACTGGAAAGACAGAATTGAGAGCTTCTTTCTGGCTCATGATGATGACTTATGGGATATGGTAATTGATGGATACGTGCATCCAGTGGATGAAACCGGTCAGAAGATAGAAAGAAAAATAATTTCTTACCAACAAAAGTGTGATTTCAGAAACCATTATAAGGCCAGAACAATTATTCTCAGTGCCATCTCATACTCAGAGCATGAGAAGATCTCAAACAGAGAGACGGCCAAAAATATGTTTGACACTCTGAGAATGACGCATGAAGGCGACATACAAGTTAAAGAAACCAAGGCCCTTGCGCTCATTTAGAAATAAGAAGCTTTCAATATGGAAGACAATGAATCTATAGAAGCGATGTTCTCAAGATTCCAAATTCTAGTTGCTGGGATGAGAGTTCTTGACAAAGGGTATTCTACTGCTGATCACGTAAAGAAGATAATCAGAAGTTTACCAAAGCAATGGAGGCCAATGGTAACTGCTCTTAAGCTGGCTAAAGATCTCAACAAAATATCTCTGGTGGAACTTGTTAGCTCCCTCAGAAGCCATGAGATAGAACTACAAGATGACGAGCCTTAGAAGCTAGGAAAGCCTTTAACATTAAAATCTAACAAAAAACTTGATTCTAAGGTTTTGTAGGCTATGGAAGAAACCTCTAATGGATCCTCATCATAAGAAGACGAATTGTCTCTTCTCTCTAGAAGGGTCAATCAGCTGTGGAAGCAAAGGCAAAGAAAATTCAGAAACTCCAGAAGATTAGGGAATCAGAATGAATCCTCCTCCGAATACAGAAAGTCTGAGCCCTCCTCTGGACACAGAAGGTTTGAAGCTTCTTCTGGTCACAAAAGGTCAAACAACAGAGACATCATCTTCTATGAGTGCAATGAACAGGGGCACTACAAAAGTGATTGTCCAAGGCTTCAGAAGGAGAAGCCCAAAAAGAAATTCTTCAAGGAGAAGAAGAAAAGACTCATGGAAACATGGGACGATTCATATACTTCTGATGCAGACTCAGAGTCAGTTGATGAAAGAGCCAACATCGCTCTTATGGCAAATGTGACAGAAGACAGCCAAGCTTCTGGGTCAGACTCAGAATCAGACACAAGAGGTATTTTCTGATTTTACTTTTAATTTTACTAAAGCTGAATTAGCAAAAAGTCTGAATAAGATTCTGGAAAGGTATCAGCAGATCCGAGTCAAATTCAAGAACCTGAAAAAGGATCTTATCTCTGAATCTGAAGAAACTGTGAGTCTTAGATTAGAAAATTCTGAGTTAAAAGATTTCAAAATTAGAAAATGATTTACAAAACTCTCAGAAAGAAATAATCTCAGAGGCTCCCAGTAATGCTGATAAGATTATAAAAGAATATGATGACAACTTTCAGATGTTTCTGGCTAAAAACATAGATAGAAGCAAGATGGCTTCAATAATCTATGGAATTAGCAGAAATGGCAGAAAAGGAATAGGCTACCAAGGTAAGGTATCTCCACCAAAGAAATTCAAGGACCTAGTAATTAAATGCACACCACTAAAATCTCAATTCACTTATGGTCACACGCATGATCTGAAATACACTAGCAATGATTATTCTGCCAAACCAAAATTCAAACAGAATTTTGGTAAAACTAACAAACCAGGACCCAAAAGGATATGGGTACCTAAGGACAAAATTATATATGTAGTAGATATCTTTAGCAGCAAGGCTAAAACACCAGTCATGGTACCTGGACTCTGGATGCTCTCGACACATGACATGAAGAAAGCATATGTTCCAAAGTCTGGAACTTAAACCTGGAGGCTACTCGGGTTTTGCAGGCAACCAAAGAGGGAAGATCATTGGCTCTGGAATAGTAGCTAATGGTAACCTTCCTTCTATTAATAATGTGTTGTTAGTTGATGGATTGATGCATAACCTGTTATCCATAAGTCAATTAAGTGATAACGGTTATGATATAATATTTAATCAAAATTCATGCAAAGCTGTTAGTCAGAAAGATGGAACTATCCTGTTTAATGGAAAGAGTAAAAACAACATTTAGAAGATAAAACTTGCTGAACTAAAGAGTCAGAATATAAAATGTCTTCTTTCTGTTAACAACGAGCAATGGGTCTGGCACATAAGATTGGGGCATGTTAGTATGAGAAGAATATCTCATATTTACAAACTCAATTTGGTCAGAGGACTTCCTAATCTGAAGTTCAGCTCAGATGCTCTGTGTGAAGCATGTCAGAAAGGCAAATTTGCAAAACCCGCTTTTAAAGCTAAAAATGTTGTTTCCACCTCTAGGCCATTAGAACTTCTGCACATAGATTTATTCGGACCAGTGAAAACTGCGTCTATTAGTCGCAAGAATTATGGGCTAGTGATCGTAGATGACTATAGCAGATGGAAATGGGTAAAGTTCTTAAGACACAAGGACGAGTCACATTCTGTGTTCGTTGCTTTCTGTAACCAAGTTCAGAATGAAAAGGATCTTAGAATTGTCAAAGTCAGAAGTGATCATGGTGGAGAATTTGAAAACAAAAAATTTGAAATATTTTTCAATGAAAGGGGCATTTCACATGACTTCTCTTGTCCTAGAACTCCCTAACAAAATGGAGTTGTAGAACGAAAGAATACAACATTGCAAGAAATGGCCAGAACCATGATCAATGAGACTAACATTGCTAAGATCTTCTGGGCAGAAGCAATTAACACAACATGTTAAATTCAGAATAGAATCTCCATAAGACCTATTTTGGGAAAGACTCCATATGAACTGTGGAAGAACAGAAAGACCAACATTTCTTATTTCCATCCCTTTGGATGTACATTTTTTATTCTGAATACTAAAGATCATCTAAACAAGTTTGACTCTAAAGCACATAAGTGTATTATGTTAGGATACTCTGAACGCTCAAGAGGTTACAGAGTATTCAATACAGAAACACATATTGTTGAAGAGTCAATCAGTGTTAGATTTGATGATAAGCTTGACCCTCAAAAGTTAAAGCAGAATAAATCTTTTGCAGATATAGAAGTTGAATTCACAGGTGCTGAATGAAACTCATCAGAAGTCCCTAACAAAGATGCTCCAACAACGTCAGAAGGAAATTTCACAAGCATTCCAGTAACTTCTGTTGAACAACTCCAGAAAAGTTATCCAGAAGTAGCATAGCTCACCCTGAAGATAAAATTCTGGGAAAGAAGGATGATCCAATCAGAACAAGAGCAACATTCAGAAACTCTGAAGAATCCCTCATGGGATTGGTATCTCTGATTGAACCAACAACAATTAATGAAGTTGTTCTGGACAACGACTGGATTCTGGCTATGCAGGAGGAGTTAAACCAATTCACCAGAAATAACGTATGGGATCTGGTTCCCAAACCAAAAGGATTTAACGTCATTGGAACAAAGTGGGTGTTCAGAAACAAACTGAATGAGCAAGGAGAAGCCATCAGAAACAAGGCACAACTAGTTGCACAAGGTTATAGTCAGCAAAAGGGGATATACTATACAAAAACCTTTGCTCCAGTCGCCAGGTTAGAATCTATCAGAATCTTAATCTCCTTTGTTGTAAATAATGGCATCACTCTATCAGATGGATGTGAAAAGTGCATTCTTAAATGGTTACATTGATGAAGAGGTATATGTGCACCAACCCCCCGGGTTTTAAAATTCCAAACACCCAAAATATGTTTTCAAACTAAAGAAGTCACTTTATGGTCTGAAACAAGCTCCCAGAGCTTGGTATGAAAGGCTAAGTAACTTTCTGTTAGAAAAGGAATTCAGCAGAGGGAAAGTGGACACATCCTTGTTCTATAACACATTTAAGAATGGCATCTTAGTTTGTCAGATTTACGTAGATGATATTATATTTGGATATACTAAACCTTCTCTGGGAAGAGAATTTGCCAAGTGCATGCAGGCAGAGTTTGAGATGAGCTTGATGGGAGAACTTAAATTCTTTCTGGGCATCCAAATCAATCAGACTCTAGAAGGAACTTACATTCACCAGAGAAAATATGTCAGAGAACTTCTGGAGAAATTTGACCTCTCAGAATGTAAGCCATCAAAGACTCCCATGCATCCCACGTGCATTCTGGAAAAGGAAGAGGTAACTAAAAAGGTAGAGCAGAAGATCTAAAGAGGTATGATTGGATCTCTCCTTTATCTGACAGCTTCAAGGCCTGACATTTTTTTCAGCGTTTGTTTATGTGCTAGATTCCAATCAGATCTTAGAGAATCTCACTTAACGACAGTTAAGCGAATTTTCAAGTATCTGAAAGGTACTACTAACCTGGATTTGTTTTATAGAAAATCCCATGAATGCAGCTTAGTAGGATACTGTGATGCTGATTTTGCTGGAGACAGAGTAGAACGTAAAAGTACTTATGGAAGCTGCCAGTTTTTGGGAGACAATCTGATCTCATGGACCAGCAAGAGGCAGTCCACAATTTCATTGTAAGTAGCAGAAGCTGAATACATTGTAGTTGCTGGATGTAGCACACAAATGCTCTAGATGAAAAGTCAGCTTGAAGACTTCAACATATTTGACAGTAACATCCCTATTGTTTGTGATAATACTCCTGCTATCTGTTTATCCAGAAATCCTATTTTTCATTCTAGGACTAAGCATATAGAAATAAAACATCATTTTATTAGGGACTATATTCAGAAAGGAATTCTCTCTTTAAAATTTATCGACACAGACCATCAATGGGATGATGTGTTTACAAAACCCCTTTCTGATGATAGATTTGATTTCATTCTGAAATATATGAGCATGAAATTATGTCCAGAATAAGAAGTTTTATTTGCATATTCTAACCCTCAAAATTTATTTTTTTGTGAACATCTGATCAACTTGTCTTCAGAAGTTAGGAGTACAGTGCTTCAGAATCTATCTATGAAGATCTGAACCTTTCATTTCAAAGATAGAGGCGTGCAGTTCACACCATCAAACATCTGTCATCCTCTCATAAGCTACCTTCTGAGGCTGAACACGCGTTCAAATTCTGAAGGGTCCGAGGCTCTGATTGGATGCATTGAGACACCTGTCAATGGTAACTATTCAGTATCTACATGCTATCCCCTAATTTCAAGTTTCATAATTTAAATATAATCATTACTTATTTTCTCTTTCTTACTGATTAAGTTTTCAAAAGTGTTTATAAATTCAATTTCACTATTTCATTCACTTCTTACTGCATCCAATATTTTCTCTCGCTCTCGTTTTTGCAAAAAACCCTTTTCTCAGTTTTCTTCAACAAATCCGTGTGAACAATGGCATCCTCATCAAGCATAAAAAATCTCAACAGTGCTCCTGGTTCTTCTTCAACAGAACAATATGAGGAACCTATAAGAACGCTGCTCACACCGGTAGATAATCTTGAAGTTCTATGTGAATTGATCATTGATTTTGAGAGTTTAAAGGAAAATGGGTTTGATCTGTATGATGATGTGACGGCTCAAGGATGGAACAAATACTTTGATCATCTGTTGGGTCCAACATTTCCTATTCTTGTTAAGGAATTCTGGATTCATGCTACTTCATCCAACCATCATGTTACGTCATATGTTATGGGGAAGAAGATAGTGATTACAGAAGACTTGACTGGGAAACTTATTGGGTACAATGGTAGCCGAGTCAGATGCATTGACATGGCTGACAAGTTTTCTGACCTAAAATATATTGCTAGGGTCATTTTCACTTCTGGACAGCCATCCAGCAAGATAAGAGACTTGAAAGATTATTATAGAATCTGGGCCAGGATCATTCTGGGGTGCATAAATCACAGGAAGAATACAAGCTCTCCTGATTACATCAACATTGATCAGCGGTTTCTGTTGTACTTCATTGCAAAGAAGACAAAAATAAACCTTACTCACCTGCTCTTCAATCATTTAAGAACAAGTGTGAAGGAAAAAAGGGAAGAAGAAAGAACAAAGAGGGATTGGATTCCTCAGGGAAGATTGATCTCATACATTCTGACAGAAAATAGACAGATAGAAGATCTGATAGAGGCTCAGGATATCAGCACTCTAGAAGCAAGTGCTGGGAAACCACTAAATGCCAAGAATCTAAAGAAAATAAAGATTATTGAAAGCATTAAGAAGGAACCAATAATTTCATCTCATGAAGTCATCACGTCTAGGAGAATCCCTCTGAAGATTTTTCCACTATTCTCTGAGATAAATGCTTCTCCAAAGATTATGGTCAGATACCTTGAAGCTTGCAAGGAAGATAGAACTATTCCAGAACTCAACATTTGTGACCTGCACAAGCCAACTACAGATGTTGTGCTGAAGAAATCTAGAAATAGGAAGGCAGCAGGAGAAGGATCCTCTCAGAGAACACCCAAAGCTGTGAAAAAGAAAGGTAACCCATCTTTTGTTTCTATTGTAGAATCTATAGTTTTTCCAACATCTGAAAACCCCTCATATGAAAATCCCCCTTAACCAACAGAAAATCCCTCACCACCAACATTTGAAGATTTTGACATAGAGTTTGATCCATCTGTAACTCTTGGCAGTTTCTTAAATGATCCTCACTCCCCTAATCCAAATCCAGAACAAAATCAACCAGAACTTGCAAAAGTTCTATCTGATATTGAACTTTTTGACCAAGACATTCAATCACCAATCCCAGAAAATCTAAACCTCCATTCTCAACAACCAGAAAATCCAACAATGCCAAATTCTGAAAATCCAAATTCTGAAAATCCAAATTCTGAAAATCCAAATTTTGAAACACGTGAACCAAAAAATCAACACGCTACCACAAACCAATCAGAAGACTCCCTTACAGACTCTGATACCACTACCCCAATTCCTGGAAAAGATGGTCAAATGGCAGAAATGCTTACACCAGCAAATGGCAGAAATCTTGTCAAAACAGAAAAGAATGAGAAATTCCCCTAGAAAACTTATACGTTTGACATTACCAAATGTGATCACATTTTTGATTTGCTTATAAAAGATGGTCAAATGATAGTGACTCCTAATTCCAAAAGTCCTCCATTAGAACAACGGAAGAAAATTGGCTTTTGCAAATATCATAACTTTCTGGCCCATAAAACTTCACAATGCTTTCTTTTCAGAGATCTTATTCAAAATGCTACCAAAGAAGGACATTTGAAGTTTACTGAGAAAGTCAAGAGCCATATGAAGGTTGATGTTGACCCCCTCCATGTTTCAGATACCAAATATATTGAACCTGCAAGATCAACATGGTAGGGTGTGGAGGAGAAGAGGTCTAAGAAGTCAAAGGCTCCAACATGGATGGAAAACAGGCTATTGAAGGCCTAACTGACATAGTTCCCTTTGACACTCCCATCGAGAATATCTAAGTAGGTAATGCTGAATCAGAGGCTACTGAGGTCCCTATGGGAGGAATAAGTGAGGCTACTGAAGGCCTTAGAGTTAAATTTGAGAAGATAAGGATTTTTGAAGGTCCTAGTGTAAGGGTTAACATGGTGGATTTGAACCAACCTTCACCATAAATGGAAGAGGTGGAAAGATGCCTCACGCTGGAGAGGGAACAAATGAGTTCTTGTTACCCTAAGTCCAATGAGACTCTACGAGAGTACTTATGGAGGTGTCATCGAAGGAATTCAGAGGTGCTGGTGTGTCCAAGGTGCAACATTGTTCTGAATGGAAAGGTAGAAGAGTCTTACGGAAGATCTTAATATGCTAGAACTCAGGGAAATTGGAGACAAGAAAGCCAGTTGATGAAAGTGTACCCAAAGCCAGGGGAAAGTATGTTGGGTATTATGGTATGCTGTTATAATGCTGAAACAAAGTGTTTGTTATGACCCAGGTGTGGAGAAGTGTATGACAGGGAGATGGCTGAGATGTTCGAAAGAATTCCATTCACCCATGGATAGGACCAACAAGGTGGCAACCCAAATGTATACGTCTTCGACAAGAGGGGAGTTCCCATAAGACAAGAGTGTCCTCACCCCAAAGGTAGGAGAGTCACTTTCAAACTTCCAGCTGAAATACCAACTAACAAATGGACTCAGGCAGGGGAAAGAAGAGGAAAATGGAGGAGCTTCTACCAAGGAGGCAGGACTTTAATGGCCTATAGAAAACAGTTCCAGAAATTGAAGAGATAGGCTTACAGGTTAGAGAACTACAAGGGAAAGAATCCAATGTCCAGATCCCAGTGGAGGAGGCATCAGAGGATTAAAAAGGATGAAAGAGAACTAGCATCAAAAGGCATAGGGGAATCTAGTAGTAAAAAGTTCCCTTCGAGCACTGTGAACTCAAGCAAGCCACCTGTGGGTCAAAAATTGTTTATATTAGAGGAGAAGTTTGCAAGTGAGGAAATTCAAAAGAACCTAACAAAGGAAGTTGAAATGTAAACAAATGATTTTGAATCTGACGGAGTTTCGTCCCTTAATATCAATTGTAATGTAGTGTCAGTCTTACCTCATGAGTATAACCAGGAAATTGAAATAGAGGATCAGGAAAAAGCAGATGAGGAAGAAATGGCCAAACATAAACCAGTTTGTTACTACGTGCTCAACAATGGATCTGTCAAGGAACAAAATGCTTTCTTCGAAAGGCCTGACTAGGGCATGAAAGGACATTTGAAGCCTTTGTACATTAGGGCCAAGGTCGAACAAATGGGCATAAGCAAAGTTCTGGTGGATGGAGGAGCAATTATCAATCTAATTCCACAATTTATGTTAAAAAGGATTGGAATGTTTGATACAGATGTAAAGCCACACAACATGGTCCTGTCAAATTACGAAGGGAAAATTGGACACACATTGGGAGTGATACAGGTAGATTTGACAGTTGGTTCAATTACAAGGCCAACTATGTTCATGGTAATCCCAGCAAAAGCAAATTACAATTTTTTGCTTGGCAGAGAGTGGACACATGGAATAGGAGTTGTCCCTTCAACAATGCACCAAAGGTTATCTATCTCGAGAGAGGATGGCATAGTGGAAAACATAGAAGCTGACCAAAGTTACTACATGACTGAAGTGAATCAGGCGGACAAGAGGATATTAGACAGAAATCTAGCCAATAAAGGGCCATGCAACCCAGTAGGGGAAGCATAATCACCTAGCAAGAATACCCTTTATTTATGAACCCTCCACCCAAATGGTTTTCAATGGGATCGAGAGATCATGGGAGAAATAAAGGATGTCGAAGGAGTGTCTTATATATGGCCAATTGGCTGGGATGAGGACATTGATTATGTCAGAATCATTGTTCTTCGAAAAGATTTCGACCTACCTGGCCAGAACAAATGAAGAGCAGCTCTCGAGGCTGAGGTAACAAACATGGTTTTCGAAGCCATAAATGATACACTACACACAGAAGGACCTGAGGAGCATTTTATTCCAAAACCCCATGACAAACAGGTACTAGGCAAACAAATAGAACAAAGGTTGGATGATATATATGATGAGGAGACCTTATGTTTCGATAAAGATCCACTGGCGTCAAGCGCAAAGATGTTGGCTCAATACCCCCTTAAAGAGATACATCTTGGGGATGGGAGCATAAAAAGAATGACTTACATTAGTGATAAACTGTTTCCTAAGGAGAAGACGAGGGTGATTGAGTTGTTGAAAGAAAATAAAGATTACTTCGCTTGGGATTATGACAAAATGCCTGGTTTAAAAAGAGACCTGGTTGAATCTAAGCTTCCAATCAAGGAGGGCAAGAAGCCTATCAAGTAGACTCCTATAAGATTCACCCCAGATGTTCTTTCAAAGATTAAAAAATAGGTCGAAAGACTTCTCCTCTGTGATTTCATCTGGACCACAAGGTATGTCGAACAGATTGCCAATATAGTTCATGTTATTAAGATAAATGGATCATTGAGAGTATGCATAGATTTCTGTGACTTAAATGCTGCAACTCCTAAAGATAAGTATCTAATGCTTGTGGAAAAAATGCTAATAGATTTAGCTGTAGGCTTTGAGTACCTTAGTATTCTTGATGGATACTCTGGATACAACCAAATTTTCATTGCTGGGGAAGATGTGTCCAAAATAGCTTTTCGTTGCCCTGGGGCAATAGGTACCTATGAGTGGGTAGTTATGCCTTTTGGCCTAAAAAATGCTGGGGAAACTTACCCAAGGGTAATGATTCAATATTTCATGATTATATATAAACTTTCATGCAGGTTTACATATATGACATTGTGATAAAGTCTGTATCAGACGAAAGTCATCTGAATCATCTTTGCCAATTGTTCGAAAGGATGAGAAAACATGGCTTGAAGATGAATCCCCTTAAATGTGAATTCTTTGTGCGGGCTGGAGACTTCTTGGGCTTTGTGGTCCAAAATAAGGGGATGGAAGTCAACCAAAACAAGACAAAGGCTATCATGGAAGCGAAATCTCCATCAAGCCTTTTCGCCCCTCCTTCGTTTGAAACAAGAAAAGTTCGAATGGAACGAAGAACATCAAGAAGCTTTTAATAATATCAAGCAATATGTGATGAATCCTCCCATCTTGTCACCACCTTGTGGAAGGAAACCTATGAGATTGTATATATCTGCTTCTGATGTTACTATTGGTAGTATGTTAGCACAAGAAGACGAAAATGGCACCGAAAGAGCCATTTACTATCTAAGTAGAGTCTTAAATGATGCAGAAACAAGATATAGTGCTATAGAAAAGCTTTATATTTGTTTATATTTCTCTTGTAAAAAACTTAAATATTATATAAAACCTATTGATGTATATGTTTCTTCAAATTTTGACGTTATCAAACAAATGTTGTCAAAGCCAATATTACACAGTCAAATTGGAAAATGGGCCTTAGCCCTTAATGAGTATTTAGCCTTCATGCCTTTAAAAGCAATGAAGGGTCAAGTAGTCTCAGACTTCATTGTAGACCACGCAGTGGTCGAAAACTATCAACATCATGTTGAGTTAAAACCTTACAGATTGTTCTTCGATGGTTCTACCCACCAAAAGGGAAGTGGAGTTGGGATTCTGATAATTTCTCCTGATGGAATTCCAAAAAAACTCAAGTATAGAATCAAAGGCCCCCTTTGTTCAAACAATGAGGTAGAGTATCAGGCCTTGATTGCAGGACTTGAAGCCTTGTTGGAATTGGGGGCAACAAGAGTCGAAATCAAAGTAGACTCTGAGCTAGTAATAAAGCAATTGACAAAGGAGTAAAAGTGCATAAAAGAAAATTTGATTATTTATTTCGTTATTGCAAATAGATTACATAAAAAATTTGAATATGCAAATATAAAACATGTCCCTAGAGTAAAAAAGCAAGAGGAAAATGACTTAGCACAAATAGCATCAAGGTATAAAGTGACTAAAGAAAAACTAGAAGAGTTACTCAAAGTTAGGGGAAAGGCAATGGCTACCAGGTTGTCTCCAACATATTTGGAAAGTACCCAGTTACGGTACACTAATAAAGACATATTTGAAGTATTGGTCACTAACACTCTAGTAGATACAGATTGGAGAAGTCCAATTGTTAATTATCCCAGGGATCCTTTGATAGATATAGAAATAAAGACTAAGTATAGAGCTTTGCTTTATATCTTAATGGGGAATGAATTGTTCAAGAAATCCCCTGAAGGAGTTTTGCTAAAATTCTTATGAGAAAGTGAGGCATATTTGGCATTACCTAGTGTTCACAGTGGAGCATTTGGATCCCATCAAGCAGGTCATAAAATGAAGTGGTTATTATTTCTATATGGAATTTATTGGCCTACTATGCTTAAAGACTGTATAGAATTTGCTAATGGATGTCAAGAATACCAAAAGCATGCTGGTATCCAACATGCTCCAACAAGTGAACTTCATGCAATTATTAAACCTTGGCCTTGTAGAGGTTAGGTGCTGGATCTAATTGGAGAAATTCGACCTGCTTCATCTAAAAACCACGTGTACATTTTAGTAGGTATAAATTAATTTACAAAATGGGTTGAGGCCATACCTTTAGTAAATGTGGATCAGGAGACTGTTATCGAATTCATTCAGAAACAAATAATGTATAGATTTGGAATTTTAGAGAGTATCACAATAGACCAAGGATCAGTCTTTACTGGTCGAAAGATATAGGAGTTCGCCAAGGAAACAAGTTTCAAACTATTGAAATCCGCGCCTTACTATGCTCAAGCCAATGGCCAAGTTGAAGCAACCAGCAAGGTGATAATTGGGTTGATAAAGAAGCATGTAGGAAGAAGCCAAAAAATTGGCACAAAACTCTAGACCAAGCATTATGGGCTTGTTGAACGTCCCCTAAAGAAGCAACTAATACCACACCTTTCTAACTCACATTTGGGTTTGATGCAGTACTACAAGTCGAAATCTACTTACAATCAGTTAGAATTCAATGGCAAGAGGAAATTCCTTCTGGTCTTTATTGGGGAATGATGATGATTGAATTAGTAGATTTAGATGAAAAAAGGTTGCATGCTTTAGAAAAATTAAGAAGATAAAAGGAAAGAGTGGCAAGAGCATACAATAAGAGGGTCAAAGGCAAGGCTTTTATTATAAATGACTTGGTATGGAAATTCATATTACCTATGGATCAAAAGAATAAAGCGCTAGGAAAATGGTCTCCACATTGGGAAGGACCTTTTAGAATCCTAAAGGCATTCTCAAACAACGCTTACGAAGTAGAGGAGTTAGCTGAGGATCAAAGAATCCTAAGAGTAAATGGGAAATACTTAAATAAGTATAAACCATTTTTGCAGGAAATAAAAATCATGACAAGAGAGTAAGCAGCAAAAATATACATAGCCAAAATGGTGATCGAATTAATTTCAAAAGCGCCAAAATGGCTTTGCCTAGAATGCTTACAACGTAAAACAAATACAATGAAATTTAAATTACACCAATCAAAATGGGTTAGTGTTCTTCATCCTCTCATACTTGATCTTTTCCAGGACAAGATTGTATTGAACAACAACATGTCTTCCTTTGAGGCGTGCAATTTCTTCATTCATGGTTGAAGCTCTTTCAACATGTTCAACGCTCTGTGCGGCCAAAGTATCAGCCTCAGTGGTGTCCAATCCTTTGATGGAAGCTTGTTTCACCTTGGCATCAATAATCTTTTTTTTTGCAACTCCATAATGTGAGACTCCCAGAGTGTGACCGAAGTTGTATAGGTATTGAACTCCGCTTGGGTTGCCTTCCTTGAAGCCAACAAATCCTCATATGCTTTAGAGGTGCTGAGAGCTTTGTCAAATTCAGCAATTTTCTCTTGTTCCTATTCTTGAATCTTAGAAGTTGCATCAACTTCCCTATTGTACTCAGTGCAAATTTGGTCGATTAGATTTTGGATATCTATCAAGACCTCACCTACATTAGAAGGACAAGAAGTAATGTTGATTCGATTGATAAGTTTTTTCATCCCAAAACGAGCAGTAACGTCTATCTTCAGCACCTCGAACAAGTCAGCTTCGAATATAGCTTTCTTCACTTGCTGAAGGAGTTCGTCATAGGAAGCTTCATTAGCACTAGCACCAGATTGGGTCGAAGCCCCAGAAGCGCTTTTGTAAGAAGAATACTCCCTTAGAGCCATCATCAATTTCACATACTTGAGGGGATTACTCTTCTTTAGTGATATCTTTTCCTCCTCAGTGAATGGTGGAGTCAGAATGGGATTTGGAACTGATCGAGCTTGTGTTCTTGGTACATCAGTTGCATCAGGATGTGTTGAATGGGTGTCATCAGGTTGTTGTTCGACCTCCTCCATTTCCTCATCATCACGCAAGTATGTCTCAATCCCATCTGAGTACTGCTCTTCTTCCTTGATATAATATGCAGGAAATTGAACCCTTTTTGAAGGAGAATTACTGGGAGTACTTTCAGAGTCTTCATTTCCTCCATTATTTGCTTACCAGATTCTGGTAAGACATCTTCGCCAGGAGAGGAAGTATTTTGTTCGACTTGGACATCACCTACTTCAGGTTGATGTATCCTAGTCGAAGACCCCTTGTTTTGGATAGCACCACTGGATGAGGGAGGAGCTGAAGGAGTCTCTATATTAAAAGGAGCATCTTGGTTGATAGTGGAAACATGAGGAGTAGTTGATTTATCCTGCAGACAGAAAGAAGTTGTTAGGTCAAGATACATTTTAGAAAGAAATGAAAAGACTGAAATGAAGATGTACCTTTTGATCATCAGGATTAGAAACATTGCTTCTAATATACTCAAAAATTACAAACCCAAAGGGTAAAGGTTTAACCTCATGTTGAGGAGGAGAGAGGATTTTTACTTCGATACCTTTCTGATTGGTAGCTTGATATAGGGCATCTTTCGACGTTGCGGGTTTATTTTGTTTCATATTGTCCTTGAAGGGAGTGAGGAGGACATCTTAATCATCATGTTCAGGTATCACTATTGCTTCTTCATTGGGAGTTTTTATTTTCTTTGGTGTTTGAGGAGGCAAACCACTACCCTAAAAAATGCAAAAATTATAGTCAGAGAATGCAAAAGGGTAAGATGGATTCTTAGACTTAGTACCTTTGTACTCTTTTCCACTTTCTCTAGAGAAGCACCCTTTGCAGAAGGAGCTCCCTGACTGGAAGAAGTTGCTGGCTGTGAGGAAGTAGTTGAATCCACCTTCTTTGCAAGTTTTTCTTTCTTTATGATTTTCCTTTCAACAGCTAGAAAACACTATCAAAGTTAGTCAAATGCTCAAAAATTGAGAAGTTTCCTAAAAAGACAATTAAAAGGACCAAGGAATCCTTGGGTTTCACACCTTCACGTGTCGGAGACACAATAGAGACTGCTGATAAATCATAGTGAAGGAAACCTTTGAAACTGTCCAGAGTGCACTTAGTCGAAACTACTCTCTTAGCAGGTTTTTGGGAATCATTTTTAACTCATTAAAAGTATTGCCATAAGTGAACCAATCTGGATAGGGTGTAAAGAACACCGGGCCAAAATCAGTGCTAGGCAATTTTTGAAAATTTTGTGGTTGTATTTTAAAAGCCAAATCATACCTATGTTCAGGTTTTACAGAAGAGGGAATATTTAAACGTGGAAGCTTCTTTGTAAATTTTTCTTTTAAAATAGTTGCTGCATGGAATACGGTTCGACTAAGATTAGTTGGATCATATACAATTTCAAATAATTTCTGGAAAGCCTGGATTTCCTTGGTATGCGTTAGTTTACCTTTTAGGACGTTTTCCTGCACAAGGAAACAAGCTTTAGTTAAGATTTCATTTATTTGAGAAGTATCGAACATGTTGTTCGAATAGAAGTTGGTCCACCAGGTGTAGAAGCCATTGGTCATATAGAAAGCAGGTTGATAGGGAGTGAGACTAAATTCAACAAAATTGGCATGGTATTCTTGTTGTTTCTTGATGTCTCAAATAGAGTAATCCACACCTGCAATGAAGATCTCACGCTTTTGAGTGAAGAGAGATTCAGGGATGAGTTGGCATAACCCAAACTGTCGAGAGAAAAAATTAGGCTGATAAGCTAGCATGCAAACATAACTTTTCATTGGCAAGATCCTGGAGACTAAGAGTTTAGGAAGAAGAAATGTGCGCCGTATATTTTCTATATCAGTATCTGCATTCTTTGCAGCATCCTCAATTGACGAAGTAAACCAGGAAGGACCATGAGTTCGATTGGAAAAAGGAGCCATAAAAGGGGTAAAATTGTGACGTTTCGAGAACATCAACATGTATTTGGTGACACAAGCTTGAAGGTTTTCAGCATCATCATTGGGAGTTAGTTGTAAAAGTCTAGTTCCTTCAATGCTTTAACCTGCTATTTCAGGGTCCTTTTCGTCAACAGTTCCAGCAGTTTGAAAGTGACATTTAGCCACAATTGAAGAAGCCAATAGGGTCCAAATTAAAATAGGTTGGTGCCTTCTTCATAATCCTTAAGTTTGGAAGTAGCAACCCCTAAAGTTTCATACAGGCTATCTAGAAGTAACTCACTCAAACACACCTTTCGACCAGAATGTAACTGGTTTGATAGGGTCACAATCTCTTGGCTACTTGTAGAGATTTGCAGCAAAAAATGAATTTGGATAACCATAAGTCTAGGAAATCTATGTGTTCAACGTCAAATATATCTTCACCATCAACATGATACAGGTTTATATAAGTGCTAAAAGAAGCATTTTTGACATTGAAGTCAATGGTGTTTTCAGACTCCAAATAAGGATCAAAAGTCTCTCCAGTAGGAGGAACTCCGGTGATAGCAACAATATTGAAAAAAGTTGGGGTTATCATCCCACAAGGGAGATGAAAAGTATTGTAAGTGTTATCCCAGAAATACAGGGACACTAGCAAAAAAGGATGGCAATAGCTAAAACCTAGTTTCGACATTTGAATCAAGTCGAAGATTTCTAATTCTTTCCAAACTTGAGCTTTTTTCTTTTCAACCTTAGTAAGCCAAGATAAATAGGATTTATCTAAGGTTGGGCATGATAGAAAGGGCCTAAAGATCTCAGTTATGTAATCTAGTTGGAAAGCTTTTCTCTCCGCCTTAGGGTTTGAAGGAATATCCTCAGAGGTTTTATCATTAGAAGATTTTTTGAGCTTCTTAGTGGAGTTTTCAATGTTCTCCTTGGGGGGTACAGTTTTGGTTGCCAAGGGTTTGGTAACATGATAAGTTGGAAAAAAATATACATACTTTTCTAAGTTTCCTGTAGCAATCAAGGGGCCTAAGAAACCTAGGGTTTTACCAGAGAGAAGAGAATGGATTAGTACCTGGGAAGCATAAATAGCATTTTGTTCCTGAGTAAGTTTTAGAGGAATGATAAACTCTTGATTTCCAGAAGTAACGATTTTGATGGTTGGTACACTCTGAGAATATGAACCTTTGAACACTCAAGACTTCTCAACATGCTTGGAATCCTGTTTGGCAGAAGACATTGTTGCAGATTTAAAAAATTGATGAAGCTTTCAAGATAAATGGGAGCGTAAATCAGAGAAAAATGTGAAGATTTTTGGGTTTGTAAAAGAAGAAAGATAAAAAGTAAAAGAGATGACCTTTTATAGTGGTCAATGAAAGAGTTAGAGGTTACACCTCAAGGAGTTAGTAGGGCATGTGTCAGCATCTTATGAAGAAAGGTGAAAGACCACTACTCATTTTCTTGGAAGTTGATACATAATGATGTTTAAACTGTTGCACGCACGTCTTGATGAGACGTTTTGGAAAAGTAGTCATGATTAACTGTGATGTCAGGAATTAAAGGAAAATGAAAGGTTGTTAGTCGAAATCTTGTGATTACAAGAAATGCCCATTTCTGCACTAATTCGAGATAAACATTTATTGGGGGAAATTTGTTAGCTGAAGATTTCGACATTTGATGAAAGTTGATTTGAGAATATCATGTTTCAAAGGATGGCATGAAACTTGGCCTTATAAGGTCATTTTATAAAGTTTATTCTTATAGTTTGATATGTAGAAGTGCAAATCAGAGTCAAAAGAATGAAATCATATTTCAAGATATGTGAAGATCGCTTCGACAATCACGTTAGATGAATTCAAAGCTTCGAGTAGGAAAAGTTTGAAATTCAAACTGATGCATTTTTCCAGGAGGACACGTTGAAGCGTCAGAATGTATGCGTTTGAAAATGCCGAACATGGCGTGATCTTATAGAAATACCGTTAGGGTTGAATTAGTATAAATAGGGGTCTTAGATGTTAGGATTCAAGGGTGTTCACATTGAATATAAATCATCTAATACTCAAAGTACCAGAGCGAGAGAAAAAAGTTTGCTGATAATGTATGTGTAAGAACACCATCACTTTATTTAAAGTCATTTTCTCAATACAAAGTTAATTTAATCACTTTCTTATTCTTTTTTGTTTCCAGTCAAGTCTTTAACAAATTTTGTTGAACTTTCCTTATTAGCATTGTCTTTACATTCTTGAAAATATCCAAATCATTTCCTTTAAGTTAGATTTAGGATTTATAGGCAAACTTTAATATCTTCGGATAATCATAATCACATAGAAAGATCTTGCTATTATTCATATAATGCCAAACTTTGAGTCTGATTGTAAAAACACTAAGACACACGTCCTAGGATCAATCTAGTCGATCCTGTAAGTTAACAAAGCATAGTGTTTGGAAGACTAGTGATTGTTTGTTAGAAATCACTAGTAAACACTTGGTAATAAAGTGCATAATTCTACCTCAAGGTGATCCCATGGGAAAATGGACTCCCACCTACGAAGGGTCATTTGTTGTTAAGAAAGTATTTTCAAGTGGTGCTATGATACTAACCACCATGGATGGTGAAGATTTCCCGTACCCTGTGTACGTAGACATAGTAAAAAGATACTACGTATGAAAATGTCCCGCTAGGTTAACTGGACCAAGAAAAAATAAGGTCATCCCAGTGAACCAAAAGGGTTCGGGCAAAAATTAGGGATATATATAAAAGATTGTACACCCGACAAGTCGAAAACCTGAAAAGGCGGCTTGGGCAAGAAAGGGTATCCCGGTGGACTAAAAACCCAAAAGGGCGGCCTAGGCAAAAGTTAGGGACTAAAAGCGCACGTCTATGTCCCGTTGGATCACTTACAACAAGCTTTATTACCAAAATCAAAATTTCAAATGGTACAAGTTCAATCAATTTCTTCCAACAACAAGGGATGAGATATTCATAGACATAAGCGCAATAGCAGAGTTTGAACCCAACGAGATCATTTAGACATAACTATATGTTTTGTTTTCACTTTGTACTCTTTTTATTTTGCCTGTTTATAGGCAAATTATCAACGTAAGTACACCTAAAAATTCAAACTTTCTTATTTTTCTGTTTGGTTTGCAAAAACGTCCAATGACTAAAATTGAATGAAAATATGCATATGAACATGATTAACTGTTAACAAATATATGCATAAGAACATGAATATGCATTTACTCAAGACTCTATGAGTTGGGGTAACATCCAAGCCGTCCACAAGTCCCCACAGAGCCACTTCCATGAGATTATCCCCATAGAGTGACCTTCACAAATTCATCTTCAATAAAGATACATTCCCTGCAATTTCTCATCAGTATGACCTCCTTCTCGGCAATATCACCAACTTACAGAGTTTTCAAACAGTACAGTTCACGGAGATTCTCATCCCCAGCCGAGCTTATTCCTCTAAAGCTGTAAAACCCCTTTGTAGATTTCTTCTCTCCAGTAGAGATTGTTTCCTCAGCAGAGTATTTCTTCATCAACAGGGTTTATTTCCCCAACATAGTTTATTTCCCCAATACGTTACTAGTCTCCCCAACTTAAGTCTGTTCCTCATATTGCTATAAATCACCGGCAAAGTTCCTCTCCCCAGTAAAACCACCATTACCCCTAGAGAGTTGCTACGTAACCTGGAACCGAACTAGATATCAGTCAACTTAATCCTCCCCAGACGAGTCGGAAGGTTATCCATCTCTTTTATCCCCAGCCATGGTATATAAGAATTATCCTCCCCAAACGAGTCATAAGGTTATCCATCTCTTTTATCCCCAACCAGGGTATATAATAATTATCCTCCCCAGATGAGTCAGAAGGTTATCTATCTCTTTTATCCCTAGCCAGGGTATATAAAGATTATCCTCCCCAGATGAGTCATAAGGTTATCCATCTCTTTTATCCCCAGTCAATGTATGTAAGAATTAAATTCCCCAGTAGAGCGATGAATGACTAATGTTCCTGAACTCTTCTCCCCAAACAAAAGTCAACATTCCCCAACGAAGATTCCTCAAACAGCAAGCAAGAACCCCAAACAGAAGCATTCTAGACAAGTGTTGTACCCCAAAATTTTCCCTCTCATTTTACTTAACACATGCCCATTAAGGTCCTCAAGTTGCTCAAGGATGCCCAAGAGTTGACCAGACAAACTCTCTCCTAAGGCAATGTACCCCAAATTAGGTTTCCATTTTCATCAGGGTATGGGAGCTCCAAAGGTCCCAAATGCTTTCCATGGTCCTAATATGTTATCAAGATCATCCATGTCATGTTGTATGCCTTGTACAAGAGGTTTGCTCAGTCAACTGCTCAAATGCCTGAAAATCAACTATACTAGGTCAAAAGTCAACTGTGGCCCACATACAGTAAAACTTCAAGATTTTTGGTCAACATCAACATTTTTAAGTGATATTCATCATTTGATCAAGTTTTGATCATGATTCTCCAAGGAATGCCCCAAATTCATCCAAACCTAAAAGTTGCTAAATTAGGGTTTCTTAGGAAAAGTCAACCAAACTTTGACCAAGCATAACTTCCTCATACTTTATCAGAAATTTTCCATCCAAATATCATTTTGAAGAGGATGCAATTCCCTACCACCCATCTTTAGCCTTCAAGTTCAAAATATGCACTCATCAAAAGATATGAATTTCTACATTATAGGTCCTTTTGAAAAGTCAACGAAAACACCTTTTAGGATAAAGCTTCTTACATGAACATGGAAGACCCATTTGAGATGAGACTAAAATGGTTGTTTAGAGGACATAATAAGCTTTCTAAAAAGTCCCAGAACACCTATCTAGGGTTAAAATTGGAAAAGATATGCCTTGGAAAAGTTGGCCCTTTTTGCAACATTGCCAAAAGTCAAATGTGCTCAAAAATACATTTTTTTTGTCAAATGGGCCTAGTTTTTCATGATTGAATCTTGCTTATGACATGGTCCACGATCCAAATCAGCACCCACACAACTTTTGCTTTATTTATTTATTTTATTTTGATTTTTATCATTTAAAAGTCAAATTAAAACAAATAAATAGAAAAAAAATCAAAGATTTGTTTTGTGATCAGATTTTGGGTGGAATCAAATCTAATTAGGCTGACAAATCATATCCAAAACGTGCAAAACAAATTGAACCAAAATTGGCATGATTTTGCATGATATAGAAAGATATAATACAAGGATAAAGACCAAATCAAATCTTCATAATGGACCAAGATTTAGCTCATTTTTGTTGACCTAATACAGTCTAGTACTTATATAGAACACAACCAATGCAAAAAAAATAAGGGTTGAGGTCGTGCAAGCTAGCAAGCAAAACTCAAACTTTTCCAAAAAAAGTGTGGATCGGTTTCAAGCTTAGAGGGCAATTCAAAGCAGTTCAAAGCTACCAATCTCTTCCTGGATATCTCCTGAAGCCAATAGGATCATTTGCACGCCTCAACACTCCAGTAATCAACCTCCACGTCTCTCACGGTTTTCTTGAATTTGATTTTGGTTATTTACGTATGGTTAACAACTTTTAAGAATAGCATGATATTTGTATCATAATTTGGAATGTTTTGGTTTAATTGATTTTTCATTTTAATGACGGTTTGAACAATTGCCATTATTAGGGTTTGTTCTTGCGTTTTAGGGTTTCTTTATGCACGTAAAATTGGGCCAAGAAAAGAGTACTATCATACTCGTGAGATCAAAACGAGTTGATTGGTATATCTAGAATTGATTTATCATGCTTGCTGTGAATTTTGGAAGTTTGCAGGTTTGTAGCTATGGAGCATGTCTGTAGTTATAAGTATTGTGCCTAAAACGATGGACTGGGGAAGAAGATGATGAGGTGGCTGATAACCACTGGCTCGTTTAAATTAAACGCGCGTTTTTATTTTTTCCAGTTTATTCACGTTTTAACATATAATATGTATTGTTGTTAATATGTTAACAACTAAGCAAGGTATCGCAGCTGGCAAGTACGTGTGTTTGAAAGTGGTTGGACCTGGGTCCGATCCCAGGTCCAAGAATTTTATTATTTTCTTCATATTTGATTACAGATTCCATACTCCAAATTGCCAGGCGTCCATCATACACCATAACATTCAGCCAATGGAACATCTCCATCACCAATCCAACGTCCCATGCAGCAAGGTCCTAGTACACCCTCCAAGCATGGTCACCACTGAATCTAGCGCAGGATTGGGCTCAGTCATAATGGGCTTGGAATAATTCAACAACACCCCCCCCCCCCATTTAACTTACAAAACAGGCCCAATTTCCTTTCTTTTTATCTTAATTCTTTTATTTTAATTATTTTGTTAATTATTTCCTTTTTATAAATAACACCAAAAATCATATTTTTTTCATTAAATCAAAAAAATCACAAAAACATTAAAAAACACATTTTTCATAAAAATATTTTATTTCTATAATTAATTAGATTAATTTAATTTAGGGAAATTTGATCCCTTTTTTACATGATTTAAATCAATTAGAAATTAGGGTTAATTTGTACATAGTTCAATTCTTCTCAAAAAAATAACCAAATTATTTTTTCAATTAGATTTTTAGGTCTTCTAATTATTTCTCGCATTTAATTTCTCGCGCGCGCCTTTTATTTATTTTTTCTATTATTGTAACTGTTTTGAGGTTGTAATAGATTAATTAGGGTTTTAAATTTCCGCATTTTATTTTCAGTTAAATAATTGTGTATCTGTCCAAAAGCCCTGTAATAATTAGGACTTTAAACTTTCTGCACTTTAAATTCCTGCAAATTTTAACTGTCTAGATGCATGGCTAATAGGATTGTATGGAAAGAATACTTGAAAATTAAAACGGTAGAAAACCCTAAATGTGCAAAGACAAATTAACTGAAAAAATTCACTCGCACATGCTCACTCCTAGTGTTTACTCCACTCCAGCTGCCTTCGGTTAAACAGTCATAAAGTATAGGGTTTGTTATTGGTCGTCCTCTAGCCCCGAAAGATCTCAAATGACCCATTCGGATGTTACCTCAGAAAAAGATCTTGAAGGCTTTAGGATGTTTCTAACACCTCCTAACATTGCTTTTGTGATCGTACTTGTCCCTTCAAATGTCCCTTAAAAACTCCAACGATGGTGCTACCTATTCCATAATAATAGGATATTATTGTCTAAAGGATAAACGAACAGACTTTTTTCGAGTAGGTAGATAATTGTTAGGTACTTGCTCAAAACAAACAAAAATTTTCACACCAAACACTTTTCAGACAAATTTTTCAAAAATAACTTCGTAACACTCTTGAGGACAGAAACAAGGGTTAAAACGAAGTAAAACAAAACTTTTCAAAACAAGCACACACAAGAAATTTCAAAATGAGCAAGTACCTAAGAGCCCATGGAAAACCATGGATAGAAAGGGTGCTAACACCTTCCCTTTCTATAATCTACCCCCCGTACTCAGAAATATTCTCGAAAAAGGTTTTTTCAGTTCTTTTTCCTTTTCCTGATTGGATAAAATAAAATTCGCTGGTGACTCTTGCTTACCGCGACATTTGCGAATACAAAATGCAAACCAGTATTAGCAGTCGGTTCTGCCACCGTATCACAGAACTGGTGACTCTACTGGGAATTTAAAAATAAAGTGGGGTTTACCTTAGGATCTAGGTCATTTTAAAATTTCTTTGTTTGTTTGTTTGCTTTATTCTTAAAGGGTTTTGCTTGGGTTACTATAGATCCTACACCCGGATCTGGGGGCATTTTTAGGTAAACAACAATAGATTATGGAGACTGTACGACATAAACCGATATGGTTTAAGCGATGGTTGTATTGGTGTGGCACTTTGGTTGGTACTGGTATCCTTCGTAGGGAAACGAGGAGAATACGGGGTCATCGCGTGGTGTCGTGAAGCACTAACGGACCTTAGAACCTTAGTTGAACAAACTTTTCCATTAGAAAGTAGTGAGATAGCCGGCTTCAGTATAGAGCTGAGGATTGGTTTTCACTCGATGTTACACTCATTGAGATCAGGCTTTCAGGATATTTCGGACGCAAGAAAATATTGCTTGAGCTGAAACAATGCCCGATAAAGGATGGTCAAAGATATTGAGAATCTTTAGAACCCGATTACTTTTCTAAGACAGGTTGAAACCAACTAAACTTCAAGAGGGTACTTACCTTTAACCTCATGCAAGCCTTAAACCTAGGAGCTTGGTGTGATTTGTCTGTGTTTGCTATACCTGTGATTTATCATGATATCATGCATCATAACATAGCATCCATTCTTACTGCACTAACCCTTTCAAGGACCAAGGGAATTTATCTTTGTTCTGTTTTGTAGATTATGGCTTCCGTTCGTAGAAACACTATCTGAATCAGCTTTGTGAAGATACCTGCCCAACTCAAAGAGCTAGTATCAAAGGTTTCCAAAACTTCTGCGTTCACAAAGAGACATGGTCGACTTCTCAACCTAGTTACTTCAAACTTTGATGAAAAGATTATGAGTGTACTCTTTCAGTTCTTCGATCCCAAGCACCATTGCTACACCTTTCCAGACTATCAGTTGGTGACTACCATGGAAGAATTCTCTCAATTGTTGGATATACCCATTCTTGAATAGTTGCCCTTCAGAGGTCTTGAAGAGGTTCCTAAGCCAGAAGTCATTGCCTCAGCATTTCATCTGAAATGGGTCGACGAGGTATCCAATTGGGAAACAAGAAGCGGAGTCAAGGGTTTTCTAGCCAAGTTCCTGATAGACAAGGCCCAACTATTTTGGGATGATATGGATTTTCAGTCTTTTGAGGAGGTCTTGGCCCTTCTAATCTATGGGTTAGTACTATTCCCTAATCCAGACTTATTCATAGACGTGAATGCTATCAATATCTTCCTCTCTCGCAACCCTGTGCCTACCTTGCTCGGAGATATTTTGCACACTCTCCATACTCGTATCATGAAGAGAAGAGGGGTACTTATATGCTGCATGCCATTGTTGTCGAGGTGGTTTATTTATCACCTCCCTAAGTCTATACTGAAGAATGAAGAAGGTGTGGGTTGGTCACAAAGGATAATGTCACTCGCTCACATGGATATTCTCTGGTGTTCCTAAGAAATGGAAAACATTGCTATTATTGACTGCTGCAGGGAGTACCCTAATGTCCCCTTACTTGGGATTAAAGGGGGGTATAACCTACAATCCTTGTTTAGCTCTGCGACAATTTGATTATGCTCAAAGGTATGGTCCCCATGAGTTACTTATCGAGGGAATTATATTCAACTTTGAGGATGATGTTAAAGAGTATCGCCAGAGGTTCATACAAGCTTGGGGCTAGGTAAGCAGATATGGCGCTAAGGCTTTGGGGCCAAAGGCTTCTATTCCTATGGAACCCTATCTCCAATGGGTACGAGCTCGCACCCAGAAACTTAGGATGCCCTATATGGCCGTTTTACCAGTAATTATGGAACCAACTACTGAAGGGGGTATTCCTTACACGATTCTCTATCCTGATATGCCCACTGATCTGGGAGAATTACAGATGTCTTGGATCCAGGAGGAAAGAAGACTTAATGTCTATCTCGTCATAAAGAGGAAGCATCTATGGGATTTTTGATTCTGTTTTCTAGTTTTTTTAGATTTATTTTTAATTGTAACGCCTAAAAGGAATTTGAACTTTGAATTTAACTAATAAAAGCTTTGTTTCATTTTGGTTCTCAAAGTTAAATTTCCCAAAGTCTTTAAAAACATTGCATACATATCATACATATCATTGCATAATAGGAATCATAACAGGTTTCTCATCACCTCCGCTGTTTATTTCAGCAATGGCTCTTGAACAAACTGTGAAGGATCTTCAGACTCAAAACACGCAATTCCAACAAATGATTATGGATCTGGCCAAAGGACAGGAAGAGCTGAAGGCTCTGATTGTCAAGAAAAACAATAAAACCAAGAGGACGGACGGTGTGGCACATATGAGCAGAAGGTTCAGAGGGACGTCAAGACGGGTTGTTGAGCTAGCTTTTTCATCCAAAGAGGGAGAGAATTAAGAGGGTGAAGATAGAGAAGAGGAACCTAGTTCTAAAGAGTCTGACAATGAAACTGATTACAATGAGGAGCAGTACCCTCCAGCTGATGAAAGGTATAAGCAGTTAGAAGAGCGTTTGAGCGCTATGGAAATCCAGAAGGTTCCTGGGCTGGATTTTGAAGAGTTAGGTCTGGTCTCTGGGGTTGTCATCCCCCCAAAGTTCATGGCACCGGTATTTCCTAATTATGATGGGGTATCTTGTCCTAAAATGCATCTCTGTTCTTATGCGAGGAAGATACAACCTCACACTGCTGACAAAGACCTGTGGGTTCACTTCTTCCAAGATAGTCTGTCTGGAACACATCTGGATTGGTTCTATCAATTGGAAAGAGCCAATGTTCGTAACTGGGAAGACCTTGCTGCTGCATTTTATAAGCAATATCAATATAATGCAGACCTTGCTCCCACCCGTACACAACTCCAATATCTGTCTATGGGTTCGAACGAGGGTTTCAAAGATTATGCTCAGAAGTGGAGAGATTTGGCTGGAAGAGTTCAACCTCCCTTGGCTGATCGGGAGCTCGTGGATATGTTTCTGGGAACTTTGACTGGGTCGTTCTTCAACCATGTGATTGGAAGTTCATCGGTGGGTTTTACTGAACTGATTTTAACAGGAGAAAGAGTGGAAGCAGGAATCCGAAGTGGAAAAATTCAGAAGGATGCCTCTTCTAGTGCTGCAAGGAAGCCGTTTGCAAGTAAAAAGGAAGTCAGTGTTGTATATAACCAAAAGAATCAGAATCGAACCGAGCTCTGTCCGGTGGTAGGGGCTGTTATGATTCCCAACCATGCACCTGCTCAGCAAAGAAATAATCAGCCGAGAGTAGAGAGGCCAACTAGACAGTTCAATCGAATCAACATGACACTGTCTCAGATTTTACCTCAGTTGTTGAAGACCAATCTGGTTACTCTGAGGGAAGCTCTGAAAAATACGAACACCACCTCTACCTACTATAAACCGAATGCTCGTTGTGCTTACCATTCGGAGAGTCCAGGCCATGACACCAATGATTATTGGACCTTGAAGAACAAAGTACAGGATTTGATTGATGCTAAAGAGATTGAATTTGATCCCCCGGAGACTCCTAACGTTATCACTGCTCCCATGCCAAAACATGGTCGGGGTGTTAATGTCGTTGAAGAAGATGTGTTTGTGACCTCTATGGAAGAATTGGTAACACCACTCATGATTATCAAGGAGAGTTTGTTGAAAGTCGGTTTATTTTCGGGTTGTGGTAAAGGTTGCCACTTTTGTTCGTTTCTACCGATTGGTTGCCCTTTGTTGAAGGCAGGTGTTCAGCGCCTGATGGATGACAAAGAGATTCTATTTGAGAAGACTCCCATTCCGACTATTTCCTGTGACGACATTTCCATCATAACTATTTCTGCCAATCCTCCCAGGGCCTCCGCTAAGAGATCCGTCAGGATTACATCAGTTCCAAAAGAAATTCCGTTGATCATAACCATGCCTGGGCCAATCCCATATTCCTCGGATAAAGCCGTTCCTTGGAACTATGGGGCCGACGTCTATTACTACGGCGTCAAGCAGGATATGCTAGCCATTGAAGACAAGATTGCTGAAAATGTTGATTTTGATATCGTCAATATTGCCGGAACCAGTAAGATAACAAGAAGTGGAAGAGTGTTCTCCCCTGAGATTTCTCCTCCAAAGACCTCTATCGTACATATGATCATTCCTACCGTGGTTCCACCCAAGACTACTACTGCAACTCCAGTAATTACTCCTGTTGACCGTCCCATCATCGAGTCGGCTGAGACTCGAGGAAAAGACATACTAATTGAGCCTGTCCTGACAAGGGATAATTCAGTAACCATAACAGAAGCTTCCAAGAAAGAAATGAAAGAAATTTTGAAGATAATAAAGAAGAGCGACTACAACGTGGTTGAGCAGCTGGGGCAGACCCCATCCAAAATTTCTATGTTGGCTTTGTTGTTGTGCTCCAAGGCCCATGTGAAGGCTTTGGTTAAGTTTTTAAAGATGGCTCACGTACAACAAGAGACATCTGCTGATCAGTTTGAAGAATGTGTGGCTAGTCTAACTGCCGATAATAGTTTGGATTTCTCTGATGCGGATTTGACACCAAAAGAAAGGAAGCATAATGATGCTCTTCATGTTTCCGTTGAATGCAAGGGCACGACTCTGGCCCATGTTTTTGTAGATATTGGCTCCTTGTTGAATGTGCTACCTAAAAAAGCTCTAGACAGATTGGACTGCGAAGGCTTGACCTTGAAGCCTAGAAATATAGTAGTGAGAGCTTTCGATGGGTCGAAGAGGATGGTGCACGGAGAAGTGGATGTCCCTATCAAAGTTGGTTCCTATACTTTCGACTCCACTTTCTACGTAATGGATATCAAACCATCATATTCTTGCTTGTTGGGATGCCCTTGGATACATGGGGCTGGGGATGTTACTTCCACCCTCCACCAAATGTTGAAGTACCCAGTAAGAGGAAAGATTGTCACTATGCACGGTGAAGAGGAGTACATGATCAGTCACTTGAACTCCTTTAGGTATGTAGAGATGGATGGCAAGTTCATCAAGACTCCTTGCCAGAACTTTGAAGAACTACCTCAGATTTCAACTACAGCAGAAACTACCAACAGTCCTCCGAAGGTCACCAAACCTCCCTTGAAGATGGCTTCTCTCAAGGATGCACGAGCAGTGGTTGAAGAAGGTGGGTCTACCATTTGGGGTCAGTTCCCGGTTATTCATTACAAGTCTGAAAAATCTAGTTTGGGCTTTACTACAGGTGCTCAAAGGGCTGTTCGTCGTGCTCGGGCTGGAGGACCTCCCCTACGCATCAGCAATCCTGGGGTCAATGCACTTGAAGACAGTGATGGTGATTCTGACATTGACAGTTGGATCTTCCTGACTACCAACAGTAGACTCAGTAACTGGACCGCCAAGGACTTTGTGCCAATTACTTTTGTTCAGGAGTAATTGTCTTTTTGATTTTTTCGGATATGTAATTTTAAAAACAATATAAACTCTATAGCCACGTGTCTTACCCGGGGCACAATGGTTCTATTTGTGAGGGTTGTCATGTTTCATTTTCATATGACATTAATAAAGCATTGGACATTTGCATACAAATTTTGCACTCTTTGTCTTTCTTTTCTTTTATTCTGTCTATACAACTATGCTCTTACACACACTCACGTATCCAAATGCAGATCCATATCCACCCTGGATCTCATTGATAACAGTTCTGCTACTGCTCATTATGACTTAGAAAATACGATCAACCAAGCCGAGGACAAAGGTGAGGAAGATTGTGAGGTACCCAGAGAACTTGATAGACTATTAGAGCAGGAGGAAAGGGCCATACAGCCTCATGAAGAGCCGGTTGAGACAGTGAACTTGGGTACAGAGGAAGACAGAAAAGAGGTTAAGATAAGTGCAAATCTAGAGCTTAATCTCAAACAACGATTGGTACAGATGTTGCATGAGTATGTTGAAATCTTTGCCTGGTCATATGAAGACATGCCGGGACTAGACACGGATATAGTGGTTCATCGTCTGCCGACTAAAGAAGACTGCCCTCCAGTAAAGCAAAAGGTCCATCGTATGCGCCCCGAGATGTCAGAGAATATTAAAGCTGAGGTTATGAAGCAGTTCAACGCAGGGTTCTTAGATGTCACCTCCTATCCGCAGTGGGTTGCTAATGTGGTTCCAGTACCTAAGAAAGATGGTAAAGTACGAATGTGTGTGGATTACATAGACCTGAACAGGGCAATCCCCAAGGATGACTTCCCTCTTCCCCACATCGATGTTCTTGTTGAAAATATCGCACAACACAAAGTCTTTTCCTTCATGGACGGCTTCTCTGGCTACAATCAGATCAAGATGACACCTGAAGACATGGAGAAGACAACCTTTGTTACACAATGGGGCACTTTCTGCTACAAGGTGATGCCGTTTGGGTTAAAGAATGTTGGGGAAAATTATCAGCGAGCTATGGTAGCTCTGTTCCATGACATGATTCACCATGAGACGGAGGTTTACATCGACGATATGATATCCAGGTCTCAAACTGAAGAAGAACATCTTGATCATCTAAAAAAGTTGTTTGATAGGTTAAAGACGTACAAGCTGAGGTTAAATCCGAACAAGTGCGCCTTCAGGGTAAGGTCTGGTAAGCTTTTGGGATTCATCGTCAGTGATAAAGGTATTCAGGTAGACCCTGCAAAGGTGAAGGCCATACAAGAGATGCCGTCTCCCCATACAGAGAAGAAAGTTAGAGGTTTCTTGGGACTCCTAAATTACATTGCCTGATTCATTTCACATATGACTGCTACTTGTGAGCCAATCTTCAAGCTTCTGAAGAAAGATCAAGTGGTAAAGTAGAATGACGAATGCCAAGTAGCCTTTGACAGAATCATACAATATCTCCAATAGCCTCCTATTCTGATGCCTCCAACTGAAGGAAGACCTTTGATAATGTACTTAACAGTGCTAGATAATTCAATGGGGTGTGTGCTGGGGCAGCATGACGAGTCTGGTCGAAAAGAGCATGTAATATACTGCCTTAGTAAAAAGTTTACCCACTGTGAAACACGATACTGACTGCTCGAGAAAACTTGTTGCTCTTTGGCATGGGCTGCTCGCTGACTGAGACAGTATATGTTGACCCACACTACTTTGTTGATATCTAAGATGAATCCGATCAAGTACATTTTCGAGAAGCCCACTCTCTCCAGAAGGATAGCAAGGTGGAAAATGATCTTAACCGAATACGACATCAATACACAACCCAAAAAGCAATCAAGGGAGGTGTGTTAGCAGATCATTTGGCACATCAGGTTGTGGATGACTACTAGTCCATGAATTTCGAGTTCCCGGATGAGAATATCATGTTGGTAACCGACTGCGAAGAACCTGGACCAGATGAAGGACCTGAGGAAGGATCCCAATGGTCTATGTATTTTGATGGAGCCTCAAACACACTGGGTAATGGTATCGACACCATAATCATATCTCCCGAGGGCTGTCACACTCCGTTCACTGCCCGATTATGTTTCAACCGTACCAACAACACGGTGGAGTATGAAGCATGTATCATGGGTCTTAGAGCTGCTATTGACCTAAGGATCAAGTTCTTGAGGGTACTCGGGGATTCCACTTTAGTGATAAGTCAGATCAAAGGCGAGTGCGATACGAAGCACCCGAACCTTATCCCTTACAAAGAGTATGTACAGGCACTGCTGCTGCATTTTAAAGAGATCACCTTTGAACCTTTCCCACGAGAAGAGAATCAGTTAGCGAACGCGCTAGCTACGATGTCATTAATGTTAAAGGTCATGTGGGACAATGAAGCTCCTCAAATCACTATTGAGAGGTTGGATGAACTGGCATACTACTGTGAGATTGATATTGAGGAGGTAGCCGACAAACCTTGGTTTCATGAGGTGAAAAGGAATCACGAGGCCCGAGAATACCCCGAGGGGGCATCTGTCAATGAAAAGGAATCTTCCTGAGAAGGTTTTCTCCAAAGTTCTTCCTTAATAATGGAATCCTCTATAAGCGCAACCATGATTCTACCTTACTGCGGTGTGTAGACAAGAGAGAGGCAGAGAGGATCATGGAAGACTTACACGAAGGTACCTTTGGCACTCATTCCAGTGGACACA
Source organism: Vicia faba (assembly GCA_948472305.1). Classification (NCBI taxonomy): domain Eukaryota; kingdom Viridiplantae; phylum Streptophyta; class Magnoliopsida; order Fabales; family Fabaceae; genus Vicia; species Vicia faba. The sequence goes on from OX451741.1 coordinate 1,034,463,264, forward strand.
CCATGGAAAAGAAAATCCTACGGGAAGGATATTATTGGTCCACTATGGAAGCCGTTATCAGCATTCTCGAACCTATCATAAGTGCCAAATCTATGCTGATAAGGTGCATGTACCTCCAGTTCCTTTGAATGTTTTGTCGGATCCCTAGCCTTTTGCAATGTGGGGCATTGACATGATCGGTGAGATCATAACTACCGTGTGCAATGGGCATCACTTCATCCTAGTGGCCATTGATTACTTTACAAAGTGGGTTGAGGCTTCCTCCTTTGTACAGTTACTAAGAACACGGTGGCACAGTTCATCAAGCATATCCTGGTGTGTCGTTATGGTATCCCTGAGAGAATCATCACAGACAACGGTACCAATGTCAACAACTCAATGATCACTTAAATTTGTAAGTATTTCAAGATTCAACATCACAACTCTTCTTCTTACCAGTCGAAGATGAATGGGGATGTTGAAGCTGCTAACACAAATATCAAAAAGATCATACAGAAGATGACGGTGACATACAAAGACTGGCACGAGATGTTACCATTTTCTCTTCACAGGTACCGTACTTCAGCATGTACGTCATCAGGGGAAACACCCTATTCTCTGGTATATGATATGGAGGTTGTCTTACCCATAGAGGTCTAGATACCTTCTCTACGGATTATGAAGGATGCGGGTTTGAGCGAAGATGATTGGACCCAGACTCGACTTGATCAATTGAACTTAATCGACGAGAAAAGACTTACTGTTGTCTGCCATGGTAAAATGTATCAGAAACGGATGATCAAGGCCTTCAACAAGAAAGTCAGACAACAAGCGCATCATACTTCCGCTAGGTGATCCCAGGGGAAATGGACTCCCACCTATGAGGGACCATTTGTAGTCAAGAACATATTTTCTGGGGGAGCCATGATTCTGACCACCATGGATGGTGACGACCTTCCACACCCTGTTAATGCGGACATAGTGAAAAAATACTATGCATAATGAAGACCCGCTAGGTTAACACACCTAGGCAAAAATAAGGGCATCCCGGCGAACCAAAAGGATTCGGGCAAAAATTAGGGATAAAAATGAACAAAAATATATACACCCGGCAAGTCGAAAACCTGAAAAGGCGGCTTGGGCAAAAAAGGGTATCCTGGTGGACTGAAAACCCGAAAGGGCATCCAGAAAAAAGTTAGGGATTAATGCGTATCACTATGTCCCATTGGATCACCTTGCGATCAAACTTCAGTAATCAGATATCAAGCTTAAACAGTACCGATCAATCTAGTCAGCTTCGGATAAATAACAAAGTGATGAGATGCTCGAAGACTAGGGGCAATAGTAGAATTGAAACTCAATGGGATCACTACACATAGCTGTTTTCTTTTTGTACACAATTCCTGTAATACTTTCCATTTTTACGATGGTGTTCCCTTACTAGAGCGTTAGCCTCCTTGTAAAAAAAAGCCTGTTATAAGCAAATTTCAAATCAATACAAAGCGTCTTTCAAGTACAAAACTCTGTGTTTGTTTTTCCTTTTTCTGTTTTTTTTTTGCAAAAATGTCCAATGTTTTATTCTTGACATATGCATTTGAATATGATTACTGTTCACAAATACTTGCACACAAAACAGAAAGGCGGTTACTAAGAACTCAAAGAAACTAGTGCAAAACCTAAATGCCGACAGTTACCCCGTCCGTCATGGTACAAGGGACAAAGACAGTTGGAAGCTAAGTCACTATCACATATAAGCCACAAATACCTATACTCTCTGCAGAGCCGAGAAAACCCAAGTATGATCTCCAGGTCCCCAAGTAAGAATCACTTCCCCAGCGGGTTCTTTCAGAAAGCTAATATCTGTATTCCCCAGCCGAGCTGTATAATCATAAACAGTTTATAAAAAAAATTTCTCCCGAGCAAAGTTTATTTCTCTGACGGCAGAAGCTTGATCTCTAATAGAGCTCTTCTCTCCAGTAACGGAAGTTCATCCCCAACTGATTTTATTTCTCCAAAACAGCAGATCTTCCAACAGAGTCATTACCCCGTAGGATTATTGTCAGACAAAGTCTCTCCCGACAGAATATTCTCAAGAAGAATGGATGTAAATCTCCAGCTAATCATCTTCGTTCACTATCCCAAGCGGAAACGAAGAACTCAACTCCTTATACTCTCTAGCAGCAGTCCAGGATTTATTCTCCCCAACTAGAGAGTATCACAATGGCATTACATATCCATACATCATGGCATGCACATACATATTATACAACATAATCTCATTTATTTTGAGAACATCATTACTCAATACATCTCATACATTATGACATTGCATACGACTAACCCTTTACCTTTCTGGGATGGATGCAATCATGTTCTCACGAGTTCTCTCTGGATCAGTAAAACCGACACTAAGGTTTCTATTCTAGTTGAAGACGTTTTAAGACTTTCGTCTGGGTCAGCTGAATCACCGCTAAGATTCCCCTGATTTCTATTCCAGTCAAAGTTAATCTGATACCTCTCCTAAGATCAGTCAAATCGATACTAAGATTTCTCTCCTAGTTGAAGTTATCACAAGTTTTATCTGGTTCAGTCAAACTGACACTAAGGTTTATATTCTAGTTGAAGACGTTTCAAGACTTTCGTCTGGGTTAGCCGAATCTCCGCTAAGATTCCCCTGATTTCTATGCCAGTCAAAGCTAATCTGAGACCTCTCCCTGGATCAGTCAAATCGATACTAAGATTTCTCTCCTAGTTGAAGTTCTCACAAGTTTTCTCTGGTTCAGTCAAACCGACACTAAGGTTTCTATTCTAGTTGAAGACGTTTTAAGACTTTCGTCTGGGTCAGCCGAATCTCCGCTAAGATTCCCCTGATTTATACGCCAGTAAAAGTTAATTTGATACCTCTCCCAGGATCAGTCAAATCGATAGTAAGATTTCTCTCCTAGTTGAAGTTCTCACAAGTTTTCTCTGGTTCAGTCAAACCGACACTAAGGTTTCTATTCTAGTTGAAGAAGTTTCAAGACTTTCGTCTGGGTCAGCCGAATTGCCGCTAAGATTCCCCTGATTTCTATGCCAATAAAAGTTAAACTGAGACCTCTCCTGTGATCAGTCAAATCGATACTAAGATTTCTCTCCTAGTTGAAGTTCTCACAAGTTTTCTCTGGTTTAGTCAAACCGACACTAAGGTTTATATTCTAGTTAAAGACATTTCAAGACTTTCGTCTGGGTCAGCTGAATCGCCTCTAAGATTTCCCTGATTTCTATGCCAGTCAAAGCTAATCCGAGACCTCTCTCGGGATCAGTCTAATCGATACTAAGATTTCTCTCCTAGTTTAAGTTCTCACAAGTATTCTCTGGTTCAGTCAAACCGACACTGAGGTTTCTATTCTAGTTGAAGATGTTTTAAGACTTTCGTCTGGGACAGTCGAATCGCCGCTAAGATTCCCCTGATTTATATTCCAGTAAAAGTTAATCTGATACCTCTCCCAGGATCAGTCAAATCGATACTAAGATTTCTCTCCAAGTTGAAGTTCTCACAAGTTTTCTCTGGTTCAGTCAAACCGACACTAAGGTTTCTATTCTAGTTGAAGACGTTTCAAGACTTTCGTCTGGGTCAGCCGAATTGCCGCTAAGATTCCCCTGATTTCTATGCCAATAAAAGTTAATCTGAGACCTCTCCTGTGATCAGTCATATCGATACTAAGATTTCTCTCCTAGTTGAAGTTCTCACAAGTTTTCTCTAGTTCAGTCAAACCGACACTAAGGTTTATATTCTAGTTGAAGGCGTTTCAAGACTTTCGTCTAGGTTAGCCGAATCGCCGCTAAGATTCCCCTGATTTCTATGCCAATCAAAGCTAATCCGAGACCTCTCCCTGGATCAGTCTAATTGATACTAAGATTTCTCTCCTAGTTTAAGTTCTCACAAGTTTTCTCTGGTTCAGTCAAACCGACACTAAGGTTTTTATTCTAGTTGAAGACGTTTTAAGACTTTCGTTTGGGTCAGCCGAATCCCCACTAAGATTCCCCTGATTTCTATGTCAGTCAAAGTTAATCCGAGACCTCCCCCGGTATCAGTTAAATCGATACTAAGATTTTTCTCCTATTTGAAGTTCTCATAAGTTTTCTCTGGTTCAGTCAAACCGACATTAAGGTTTCTATTCTAGTTGAAGACGTTTCAAAACTTTCATCTGGGTCAGCCGAATCGCCGCTAAGATTCCCCTGATTTCTATGCCAGTCAAAGTTAATCCGAGTCCTCTCACGGGATCAGTCAAATTGATACTAAGATTTCTCTCCTGGTTGAAGTTCTCACAAGTTTTCCATGATTCAGTCAAACCGACACTAAGGTTTCTATTCTAGTTGAATACGTTTTAAGACTTTCGTTCGGATCAGCCGAATCACCGCTAAGATTCACCTGATCTATATGCCAGTCAAAGTTAATCTGAGACCTCTCTCGGGATCAGTCAAATCGACACTAAGATTTCTCTCCCAGTTGAATTTCTCACAAGTTTCCCCTGGTTCAGTCAAATTGATACTAAGATTTCTATTCCAATTTAAGCTATGAAGCTCGAAATTGACCGGATAATATCTTGATTTCACCACAATACCACGAAGCCTAGAATTGACCGGAAAACAACTTAACCCCCAGCAAGTTACTGTGAAGCCTGGAAATCGACCGGATAACAGTACAAGATACTAAGAATCCTGGAATTGACCAGATAGTGGTATAAGACACCGTGAAGCCTGGCGCACGACCAGATAACGGCAAAGGACACTGTGAAACCTGGGACATGACCAGATAATAGTATAAGGTACTGTGAATCATAGAATTCGACCAAATAGGAGTTTACTCGGCCAATTACTATGAAGCCCAGAAATCGACCGGATATTAGTATGCCTCAAGTTCAAGTTGAAACCCAGATGCGACCGGATAACCACTTAATTCCTTCAGAAGCCTGGAGCACGACCAGATAACAGTTTTTGAGATTGCAAAGCCTGGAGCATGACCAGGTAGCAAGTTTAATCTTATCTCCCCAGTGAGTCACTGTAAAACCTGGAGCACGATCAGATAGCAGTCAGTCTTATTATCCTTAGCAAATCACTGTAAGTCCTGGAGCATGACCAGATAGTAGTTCATTTTCATCTCCTCGACTAAGAGATGATTCCTCAGTAGAGTAACGGACAACTGAAGTTCCTAAAATTCCATTTCTCCCAAGACAGAGACCAACATTCCTCAGCTGATTCCTCTTCAATGATAGGAACAGGAATTATCATCGAAGGAATATCTCACAAAATCAACATTATTCTGGATGGCATCTTTAAGCCCATCTCCGACGCTTCACCGTCACCTCTGTCGGATGGCATCTTTAAGCCCATCTCCGACGATTCTCCCTCATATTTTCCAAATGGCATCTATAAGCCCATTCCCGATACTACCTGTACAGTCCCGCACCATCTCAGACGAGTGCAAATTTCTGGGCACATAGTGTTCAATCATCTTCCACCTTCAGATTACGAAAGGCAAACAAGCCAATCTACATCCTCAGGTTTAAGAAGATTTAATAGGGGCAGCTGTTGTAGCCCAAAATTTTCCCTCTCATTTTACTCAAAACATGCCCATTGAGGTCCTCAAATTTCTCAAGGATGCCCAAGAAATGACCAGACAAACTCTCTCATAAGGCAATGTACCCCAAATTAGGGTTTCCATTTTCATCAGGGTATGGGAGATCCAAAGGTCCCAAATGCTTTCCATGGTCCTAATATGTTCTTAAGATCATCAATGTCAAGTTTTATGCCTTGCACAAGAGGTTTGCTCGGTCAACTGCTCAGATGCCTGAAAATTAACTATACTAGGTCAAAAGTCAACTATGGCCCACATACAATCAAACTTCAAGATTTTTGGTCAAAAATCAACATTTTGAAGTGATATTCATCATTTGATCAAGGGTTGATCATGATTCCCCAAGGAATGCCCCAAATTCATCAAAACCCAAAAGTTGCTAAATTAAGGTTTCTCAAGAAAAGTCAACCAAACTTTGACCAAGCATAACATCCTCATACTTTATCAGAAATTTTCCATACAAAGCTCATTTTGAAGAGCATGCAATTACCTACAACCCATCTTCATCCTTCAAGTTCAAAATATGCACTCATCAAAAGATAAGAATTTCTACATTATAGGTCCTTTTGAAAAGTCAACAAAAATACCTTTTAGGTCAAAGCTTCTTACATGGACAAGGAAGACCCATTTGAGAGGAGACCAAAAGGGTTGTTTAGAGGACATCCTAAGCTTTCTAAAAAGTCCAATAACACCTCTCTAGGGTTGAAATTGGAATAGATATGCCTTGGCAAAGTTGGCCATTTTTGCAAAATTGCTAAAAGTCAAATGTGCTCAAAAATACTTTTTTTTGTCAAATGGACCTAGTTTTTTATGATTGAATCTTGCGTATGACATGGTCCACGATCCAAATCAGCACCCACACATCTTTTGCTTTATTTATTTATTTTATTTTTATTTTTATTTTTATCATTTAAAAGTCAAATTAAATCAAATAAATAGCAAAAAATATCAAAGATTTGTTTTGTGATCAGATTTTGGTTGGAATCAAATCCAATTAGGCTGACAAATCATATCCAAAACGTGCAAAACAAATTGAACCAAAATTGGCATGATTTGGCTTGATATAGAAAGATATCATACAAGGATAAAGACCAAATCAAATCTTCATAATGGACCAAGATTTAGCTCGTTTTTGTTGACCTAATACAGTCTAGTACTGATACAGAACACAACCAATGCAAAAAACACAAGGGTTGAGGTCGTGCAAGCTAGCAAGCAAAACTCAAACTTTTCCAAAAAAGTGTGGATCAGTTTCAAGCTTAGAGGGAAATTCAAAGTAGTTCAAAGATACCAATCTCTTCCTGGATATCTCCTGAAGCTAATAGGATCATTTGCACGCCTCAAAACTCCAGGAATCAGCCTCCACGTCTCTCACGGTTTGGCATATTTCTTGAATTTGATTTTGGTTATTTGCACATGGTTAACAACTTTTAAGCATAGAATGATATTTGTATCATCATTTGGAATGTTTTGGTTTAATTGAATTTGCATTTTAATGTTTGTTTGAACAATTACCATTATTAGGGTTTGTTCTTGCATTTTAGGGTTTCTTTATGCAGGTAAAATTGGGCCAAGAAAAGAGTACTATCATACTCGTGAGATCAAAACGAGTTGATTGGTATATATAGAATTGATTTATCATGCTTGCTGTGAATTTTGGAAGTTTGCAAGTTTGTAGCTATGGAGCATGTCCGTAGTTATAAGTATCGTGCCTAAAATGACGGATTGGGGAAGAAGATGATGAGGTGGCTGATAACCACTGGATCGTTTGAATTAAACGCGCGTTTTTATTTTTTCCAGTTTATTCACATTTTAACATATAATATGTATTGTTGTTATTATGTTAACAACTAAGCAAGGCAGCACAGCTGGCAAGGACGTGTGTTTGAAAATGGGAGGACCTGGGTTGGATCCTAGGTCCAAGCATTTTATTATTTTCTTCATATTTGATTACAGATTCCATACTCCAAATTTCCAGGCGTCCACCATGCACCACAACATCCAACCAATAGATCATCTCAATCACTAATCCAACGTCCCATGCAACAAGGTCCATGGTACACCCTCCAAGCATGGTCACCATTGAATCTAGCGCAGGATTGGGCTTGGAATAATTCAACAACACCCCCCCCCCCCCATTCAACTTACAAAACAGGCCCAATTTCCTTTCTTTTTATCTTAATTCTTTTATTTTAATTATTTTATTAATTATTTCCTTTTTATAAATAACACCAAAAATACAAATATTTTTCATTAAATCAAAAAATCACAAAAACATTCAAAATCATATTTTTCATAAAAATATTTTATTTCCATAATTAATTAGATTAATTTAATTTAGGGAAATTTAATCCCTTTTTTACATAATTTAAATCAATTAGAAATTAGGGTTAATTTGTACATAGTTCAACTTTTCTCAAAAAAATAACCAAATTATTTTTTCAATTAGAATTTTAGGTCTTCTAATTATTTCTCGCATTTAATTTGTCGCGCACGCCTTTAATTTCTTTTTTCTATTATTATAATTGTTTCGAGGTTGTAATAGATTAATTAGGGTTTTAAATTTCCGCATTTTATTTTCAGTTAAATAATTGTGTATCTGTCCAAAAGCCCTGTAATACTTAGGACTTTAAACTTTCTGCACTTTAAATTCCTACAAATTTTAACTGTCTAGATGCATGGCTAATAGGATTGTATGGAAAGAATACTTGAAAATTAAAATGGTAGAAAACCCTAAATGTGCAAAGACAAATTAACTGAAAAAATTCACTCGCACATGCTTACTCCTAGGGTTTACTCCACTCTGGTTGCCTTCGATTAAACGGTCATAAAGTATAGGGTTTGTTAGTGGTCGTCCTCTAGCCCCGAAAGATTTCAAATGACCCATTCGGGTGTTGCCTCGGAAAATGATCTTTAAGGCTTTAGGATGATTACTAACACCTCCTAACATTGCTTTTGTGATCATACTTATCCCTTCAAATGTCCCTTAAAAACTCCAACGACGGTGCTACCTATTCCTTAATAATAAGATAGCATTGTCTAAAGGAAAAACGAACATATTTTTTTCGAGTAGGTAGATAACTGTTAGGTACTTGCTCAAAACAAACAAACTTTTTCACACCAAACACTTTTCAGACAAAGTTTTCAAAAACAACTTCGTAACACTCTTGAGGACAGAAACAAGGGTTAAAAAAAAGTAAAATAAAACTTTTCAAAACAAGCACACACAAGAAATTTCAAAATGAGCAAGTACCTAAGAGCCCATGGAAAACCATGGATAGAAAGGGTGCTAACACCTTCCCTTTCTATAATCTACTCCCCGTACTCAAAAATATTCTTGAAAAAGGTTTTTTCTATTCTGTTTCCTTTTCCTGATTGGATAAAACAAAAGTCGATGGTGACTCTTGCTTACCGCGACATTTGCAAATACAAAATGAAAACTAGTACTAACAGTCGGTTCTGCCACCGTATCACAACAAGGTTGAAGATTACACATGTTCTTCATCCCCAGCACCAGTCAGGGATTTATTTTCCCAGACAAAAATACTGCACGAGTTTACAAATACACTCCAATTACATTTCACATTCATACATCATTTACCAATGTCATAACATTTGCATACGAAATGCATATAACACAATATCATTTATTTTGAGAACATCATGACGCAACTCATTTCATACATCATGGTATTGCATACAACTAACTCTTTATCTTTTCAGGTAAAATTCACAAACAAGACGAATATCATCAATAATTCTTAAATGAGTCAAAGATTAATTCCCGAAACAAGACGGGGCAACTATCTATGTGACTAGGTCAGAGATTAATTCCTGAAACAAGACGGGGAAAATATCCCTACGGCCAATGAAAAGAAGGTTCCAGATTAATTCCTGAAACAAGACATGAAAACTATCTATACAACCGAACAAAGATTAAATCCCAAAATAGGACGAGGAAACTATCTTTCTTTCTTTATGGTCAGATGAAGATCAATTCCCGAAATAGGACAGGGCAACTATCTTCATCACCAAGTGGTATGAACTCCCGAAACAAGACGGGTTTACCAACAAAAACAAATTGTAGATCAATTCCCAAAACAGGATGGGGCGACTATCTACATGACAAACACTTCTGTTGTACCCCGAAATTTACCCTCCCATTTTCCACTCTGGATGATATCCCAAGGTTCTTCAAACACTCAATTTGGCTCAAAAGTTGATCAAGCAGATTCTCCTCCTAGGAAAATAATCAGAAATTAGGGTTTGGCCCTTCTCAAAGAAGATTGAGCCCTCAAGGTTTCATTTGATTTTTCATAAGTCTTCATATCTCCTCGGAAATGTTTAAACCAGTTTTCAGACCTCGCAGTACAAGTTTGATCAACCAATGGTCCAGATAACTAAAAACAACTACAATAACCCCAAAATCAACCCTTTTGCGAGAACAATTTCAAGTGCTTGTAAACTTCTTCATTATTCGATATTTTTTAGTGCTTTTTCTTGTGTACGATTCTCCTTAATGATATCTCCAATTTCTCTTCACAAATCAAGAATTAATTACGCATAGAAGATCACCAACATTCGAGTGCGTTAAAAGTCGCATCGTGAAGTTTAACCTAATTTCAAGTAGTCGTCGCCTGATTCTAAGAATTATAATTTCTTCAAATTACAAGACCTCGAGATGATTATTCCTATTTATGGTCATAAATGATGTCACACATGAGTTTATTGTGTTGGAAGACTTTTTGAATCGTCGCAAGACTTTAGTTGATTTCTAAGTGTTCTTAACCGCAGTTTGTTGAAGTTGGTTAATTCTACAAGATTGACAAATATTCTCCAAAACATGTTTGTTTGGCAATGAAGTTCCATTCTAATCAGGCATGGCAGATGATGTCATTTTGAATGAATTTGATTCAAAGTTTGAAAGATAAGGCGCTTTGGTTTTACTTGAAATACAAATTACAAAAGCATTGAATTTTCTTGAGGTTCAAGTTACCGAGCAAGACATATGTTCAAATCACACAAATAGAGGTTTCATATTTCATCAAGATTCAGGTCTCATTCTTTTCTCAAGAGGCATTTTTTAAGTTCATGGGACACTGAGAAGAATTCAATTCGTGCTATGTCAAAGAATATTCAAGATTTTGCAAGTCTTAGAATTAATTTCAAATTGAATTAAGAATGAAGGATTACAACAAGACTGCATTATTTGAATTTTACAAAATAAAGCAGAATTCATCGTTTAAATTTACAAGAGAATTGGAATGCGCTTTACAGGTTTCTAAACCACGTAATCCAAATTACAAGGTTCACGACATTCCTAACAATTTACTAAGCTACAAGGGAACTTATTCATCTTCAAGTCTTGACCAATTACTTCAAGTCATTCCTCACCAATTCTCCCCCTTGCCCAAACTGCTCATACATGAAACAAAAACAAAAATTAGTGAGCATATGAAAATTCAAGAAGACTTTTGTTTAGAACAAGTTTTTCTCATCATGAGGGTTATGCTTGGAATCAGAAAAGTTAATAGGTCATTTAATCATGTGTTGAAATTCAAAGCCTCATATAAATCAATTTCAATCATGGGCTTTCTTTTTCGATTGCAAATCGCAAAGGTAAACCTTGGTTCACAAAAGAAAAAGAGGAGGTATAATGAAATCACAATAGGCAAATACAAAATTCAAATTTAACAGCATCACAAATCAAAGAGTTAAGCCCAACAAAAGCCTCAAATTTGTCTTATCATTGGCCCAAATAAATATGTTTATTACAAAACATAAAACATGTTTTTGATTCACAAGTACAGCAAAGAGAAAAAATCATGCCCTGCTGCCCCAAAAACCTGCTAACAAAACAGACCAGCAGTTGCATAAAATAGGCAACAAAAATCTGCAGCAGAAAAAAAGATAACAGCAGTATGCCTCAAATGTTCAAATTGGCCAAACTTTTACCCCCAAATTGTTATCACACTATTATGATAAAAGGGAAAGAAACATCAAAAGGCAGGGGCGGAGACAACAACAAAAAGATCATAAAAATACAGAACCATCAAAAGTTTTATTTTAAAAAAAAAACAGTAGCATCACTAAAAAACGCCCTCATCATCCTTTTCCTCACAAGAACCCTTCAGAAAAAAGAATACATTACAGAAAAGTCATCAAAGGGGAATAGAAGTTGGACTCCCCTGTCAAAGAAAGGCGTGGAATCACCATAAGCAACAATCTCTGTAAGCATTCTTCTCGACCTCATGCACACAAACGTTTACTTTCTTGTTTTTCTTACTATCATAAGATTTTCTGTAAAAGAAACGAAATACGCAAGTAAGCCCTTTTAATGTTATACTGTAAATTAAAACTTACCCAAAATAAGCAAGAGCAGTAAAATCACCCATCTCTAAAAAAAATGATATAGAACATCCTTTTTCCGAAATGCCAAGCCGGTACTGTTTAGCACACGAAAAACCTAAGCACCGCCGAAAACAACTCAAAACCAATCACCATAACCTTCCTCTTCTCCGCGATGAAACCTCCATCACCCATTTCGCTTCTCAAAACAATACCCATTTTCGAATGCAAACTGGATTGAAGAACAAAGAGTTCTTGCATGTAGCGTCATCGGTTCAGGATCAAGGGAGTCAACAGAGATGGTGATACATATTCTATGTTTAGGATGAAAGAGAGGAAGAGTTTTGCAGGTACGTAGAGGAAGAGAGATTGTTTGAATAAGAGAGATGAGAGTTGCGTTTCTTTACAGTAGCATAGGAGTTTCTTTTTTTTGTAACAATTTTCCAGGTTTCCTTCCCTTTTCCCAACAGCATTATTATTTCGTTTTAGTGTCCATATGAAGTTCGCATCGCATTCTTTTGTGGCTTGGGTTTCAAACCCTTTTTGTTTCTTATTCTAAACCGGGTCAGCCCATTGGGCTACTGACCCAACTTCTGGTTACTGTTTTCCCTTATGTTTAATAAAAAGTTAAGTTATGACAAATGAAATTTGTAGCTCAGTTGGCAAGACATCTTTGGTTCTATCCTAGAGGAACCGGGTTCAACCCCTGTTGGGGCTTTGTTTTCTTTTTTTTCTTTCTTGATTTCTTTTAGGTAACAATTTTAGTTTAATCTTTAATTTTGACTTTAAAAGTCGATTAAATAAAAGATATGTATAATTTCAAAATTAGTTAATTTAGGACTTTGTAAATAATTCTGTCAACTTTTTATATATAGCTTAATGAACTTTCTTTTAATTTATGTAATTTCTATATGATAAAAATACAAAAAATATAGAATAGATCTTTATTTTCTTTTCAAGTTTTTTTTCTCACCAATTAAAACACTAAATATATATATATATATATATATATATATATATATATATATATATATATATATATATATATATATATATATATATATATATATATATATATATATATATATATATATATATATATATATATATATATATATATATATACAAATAATTTAATTTCTTCAATCAATTATTTTCTTTAATAGAATAGGACTTTATTTCTCTTTCTAAATTCTCACAAAACAAAATACCAAGAGCTTTATTTCTATACTTTGATAATTTTTACTTCGTAAATTGTTGTAGTATTATTTAATTTGTTCGATTTGGTTGTATTGTTTGACTTTTAATCGCATTCATTCATCCCTATTCGTAAATTTGTACCCCCATTCCCGAAAGTTCTGTAATAGCGTAAAATTTCAATTTCCGCAATTTACTTGTTTTCCTTATACTGTATAGTAAATAGGCGTGCATGGCAAGATTCAAAATTAATCGCTAGATAACCTAATCAAAGAGTAACTTAACTTGAAACGAACACACTTTTCACACGTACACCTCTAGGGTAACCTCGCTTGTTGCCTCGGAAACCCAGTTATGTCCCTCGAACATGGGACGTTTTAGCAATGACCCTTCGATAAAAAGATCGTAGTCCCTCGATGACCCTCAATGTTTCCTTCGATAGAACGATCTCGTCCCTTACGAAAATTGCTAAAACGTCTCATAAGTTGCTTTCGATGACTTTAAAATTGACCCACGCCTGTCCCTTTACATCCAACGATGGGGCTTCTTACCAAATTAACGGTAAGATAGCAACATTAAAAGGAGGAAGAAAAGAACAATTGAAAACCTTTCGAGTATGTATATTCGCTCCTAGTTACTCGCTTTCTCACGACAAAAAAACATTTTTACACCTGCACTTTCATCTCAAACCATTTTCAAAAGACAAAATGTTTTGTATATGTTCTTATAGAGATGAGGACCATTGCAAAACAACTTTTCAAAACCACTTCCGAAAACACATTCCACAAACACATCTTTGAACCACTTTTCAAAACAAAATTTTGTACGCGTTCTTATAGAAATGAGAACCATTACAAAGACATTTTCAAAATATTTTCAAAGCTCACACCACAAGCACACTGTCAAAATAAAAGCAAGTGATCTAAACGAGTAACTAAGAGCCCATGGAAAACCATGGATGAAAAGGATGCTAATACCTTCCCTTTTCATAATCTACCTCCCGAACCCGAGAAATAATATCGAAAGGTCTTTCCTGTGCTTTTTTACCTTTCCTTTTGGATAAAAGAAAATTCGGTGGCAACTCTTGCTATTCGCACAAATGCGATCAAAACGCAAAACTCCAAGTCAGTTCTCCCACCGTATCACAGAACTGGTGACTCTGCTGGGGAGTCGATTCTAAAAAAGTGGGGTTACCTTAGGGTTAGATCACCTTTACTCGCTTTCATTATTTGATTTGTGTGCTTTATATTTAGTTCTTTGTATTGGGCTTCCTTTGATCCTCCACCTAGATCTGGGACACCTTTTTAGGTAAATAGAAATACATTGTGGAGACTGTACGACGTAGACCGATATGGTTGAAATAATGGCTATGTTAGTGTGACGCATTTGTGGGTACCAGTATCCCTCATGGTAAATCAAGGAGAATATAGGGCCGCTGAGTGGCGTCATGAAGCACTAGTTGACCTTAGAACCCTAATCGAACAAACTTGGCCATTAGGACGTAGTGAGGTAGCCGGTTTCGGTGTAGAGCTGAAAATTGGTTGATACTCGATACTACACTCATTGAGGCTAGACTTTTGGGATATCCCGGCCGCAAGAAAATATTGTTGTGCTGAGACAATGCCTAAGAGAAAGTTCGGTGATTTTGAGATCCTTTAGAACGCGATCATTATTTCTAGGACAGGTTGAGCCAACTAGACTTCAAGAGGGTACTTACCTATAAAACTCATGCAAGCCTAAAACATAGGGACTTGTTTGTTGTGTGCTTGTACATAAACATCATAAACATCATCAACATCATATGCATGCTCACTAAACATTTCAAGGATTTAGAAATTTATCTTTGTTTTTGTTTTGTAGGACATGAATTCTCTCTGAAGAAACACCATCCGAATCAGCTTTGTAAAAGCACATCCTCAACTTCAAGAGCTAGCCTCAAGAGTGCTCAGGGATTCTCCTTTTACCAAGAAATATGGTCGACTCCTCAATTTTTCTACATCCAACTTCCAAGAAGAAATGGTGTGTTTACTATTCCAATTCTTTGATCCCGTACATCATTGTTTCACTTTCCCGGACTATCAGCTGGTACCTACACTGGAAGAGTTCTCTATACTCTTAGGGGTGCCCGTGCTTGATCAGATACCGTTCACCGGTTTAGAAGGGATTCTAAAACCTGAAGTCATCGCCAAAGTTTTACATGTGAAGAGGGCCGACGTCATAGCCAATTGGGTGACAAGAAGCGGGGTTAAAGGCTTTCTAGCTAAGTTTCTATTGGAAAAATCCCGTTCATTCTGGGATGACATGGATTTCCAAGCTTTCGAAGACGTCCTAGCTCTTCTCATTTATGGTTTGGTTCTGTTTCCCAATTCGGACTAATTCATAAACGTTAATGCCATCAAATGTTTTCTCTCTCGCAATCCTATACCTACCTTACTAGGAGACATCTTGCATTGCCTTCATACCCGCACCATGAAGAAAAGAGGCACCCTTTTGTGTTGTATCCCCCTACTCTCTAAGTGGTTCACTTCACACCTGCCTCAATCAGCATTGAAGAACGAGTAAAGACTGACTTGGTCTCAAAGATTGATGTGTCTCACCCACTCTGATATCCGTTGGTGCTCGAGATCCTTGGAAGATATCTCTATCATTGACTGTTATGGGGAGTTCCCTAATGTACCTCTATTTGGTATTAGGGGAGGTATCACCTACAACCCATGCTTAACTCTTCGGCAGTTTGGGTATGCCCGAAGAGACGACCCTCATGAGATTCTCATCCAAAGTCTGGTGTTCGACCACGACAAAGAAGACCAAGGTTACCGCCATAGATTTACACGTGCTTGGGGAATGGTAAACAAGGTGGACAGTAGGACTTTGGGACATAAAAACTCTATCCCTCTCGAGCCTTACCTTAGGTGGGTACGGGCTCGTTCCCAGAGTCTCTTGATGCCTTATCCTTCCATCCTTCCTGTCATCATTGAGCCTGTTATTGAAGGAGACGTCCCATACACTATTCTTCATCCTAACATGCCTACCTCTCTCGAAGACCTACAAAAAGCTTAGATTCAGTTGAAAGAAGAGAGAGACACCTTTGAAACCCAGTATTACGCCAGTGAGAAGAAGGTTCTGGAGCTCACCAAACTGCTTCATGAAGAGAAAAACCTGAATGCATACATTGCTCCAAAGAGGATGCGTTCGGTCTTTTTGTCTTAGGAGATTTGTTGTATTTTGTTTCATTCATTGTAATCCCAAAGAGGCATGATGTATTCAAACATGGTTTTATTTAATATAACGTGTGTTCCTTTTTTGGTTTGAACAAGTTTAAATCTCTAAATTTCCTTGAAATCATTTGCATATTGCATCTTCATTCATCATAACATCATACAGGTTTCTCATAATGGGTCGTCTTATCCTTCTACTGTTTATTTCAGTGAGATGGATGTTGAACAGACTGTGAAAGATCTTCAGGCGCATAACGCCCAATTTCAACAAATGCTCATGACTCTGACAAAAGGACAAGAGGAGTTGAAGACTTTGTTGGCCAAAGAGAAGAAGAAATAAACGAAGAAATCAACCGGTGTTGTGATCATGGGAAGAAGGTTTAAAGGATAAACTAGACGAACTTTAGACTTTGCAACATCGTCAGGCGAAGGAGATAATCAAACCCAGGAAGTGAACAACGACCCAGCATTCAAAGGAGAGGAAGAGCTTGATTACTCTGAGGAATAATATCCTCCTGCTGATGATAAATACAAATAGTTAGAGGATCGTTTGAATGCTATGGAGATTCAGAGGGTACCCGGTTTGGACTTTGAAGAATTAGGACTCATCTCGGGGGTTCACATCCCACAAAAATTCAAGGTCCCCACTTTCGCCAAGTACGACGGTGTCTCTTTCCTGAAGCTACATCTAAGGTCATATCTCAGAAAGATCCAACCCCACACGGCTGACAAGAATATGTGGGTGCATTTCTTCCAGGAGATTTTATCTGGGACGCAGTTGGATTGGTTCTACCAATTGGAAGGGACCAATGTTCGCAACTGGGAAGAGTTGGCCGCTGCTTTCTACAAAAAATATCAGTATAATGCTGATTTGGCTCTGACTAGGACGCAGTTACAAAGCATGTCTATGGGAACGGGTAAAGGTTTCAAAACCTATGCTCAAAAATTGAGGGATGTCGCAGGCAGGTCCAGCCCCCTCTATCCGACAGATAATTAGTGGATATGTTCCTAGGCACCTTGTCAGGACCATTTTTCAATCACCTGATTAGGAGTTCCTCAGCTGGGTTTACTGAATTAATCATGACTGGTGAGCGGGTTGAGGTCGGTATAAAAAGCGGCAAAATTCAAAGAGATGCATCCTCGAGTATGGTGAAGAAGCCCTTTGTTGGAAAGAAGGAGGTCAGTGTTGCATATGACTATAGAAATCAAAACAAAATCGACCATCATCCGGCAGTAGGGGATGTCATGATTTCTAACCCTGCACCAAATCAACAGCGAAGTTATCAGTGCAAACCAGAAGCACCCATGAGACGATTTACCCGGATTAACATGACCATGTCTCAAGTTTTGCCACACCTTCTAAAGACCAACCTGGAAACTTTAAACGAAGCTCCTAAGAACCCCAATATTGCTTCTCCTCGCTACAACCCGAACGACCGATGTGCCTATCATTCTGAAAGCCTGGGGCATGATACAAATGACTGTTGGGCCTTAAAGAATAAGATGCAAGACCTTATCGATGAAAAAGAGATTGAATTTAATCCCCCAGAAATGCATAATGTAATAACGGCGCCAATGCCCAGACATGGCCAAGGTATCAACGCCATTGATGATGATCGTTTTGTCTCCTCCGTGAATGACTTAGTTACTCCTCTGTTGACCATTAAACAGAATCTACTGCAAGCCGGCCTGTTCCCAGGTTGCGATGAAGATTGTCACTTATGCAAGTCTCTACCGAACGGATGTTTGTTACTAAAGATAGGCGTCCAACGCCTGATGACTAGAAAATAAATCCTATTTGAAAAACTACCTCTTATTAAAAGTTCTTATCAAGATGTTTTGATAATCACCATTTCCGACAATCCTCCCAGGGTCTCCACCAAAAGACCCGTCAGGATTACATCTGTTCCAAGATCTTCACCTTTAATCATCACTATGCCAAGACCAATATCATACTCCTCGGATAAAGTTGTTCCCTTGAGTTATTGGGCTGATGTTTATTACTATGGCATCAAGTAAGATCAGTTGGATGTCAAAGACGAAGTTGTGAGAGATATTGATCCTGGTGTCGGTAACATCACTGGGACTAGCAAAATAATAAGAAGTGGAAGAGTCTTCTCACCTGAGATTTCTCCAAAGACCGTTGCTACTCCTGTAATCATTCCTACTGCCACTCCTACCGACACTCCAAATGATACTCCTACTATTATCCCTGCTAACGATACAAGGGGCAACGAGGCTCTGAATGAGCCTGTCCAAGCAAGAGAACGCCCCGAGGTCATCCTTGAAGCTTCTAGAAAAGAAATTGAAGAAATCTTGAAGATAATCAACAAAAGTGACTACAACATTGTAGAATAATTGGGGCAGACCCCCTCGAAGATATCATTGTTGTCCTTACTTTTGTGTTCTAAAACTCACGCCAAAGCCTTGGTAAAGTTTCTTAAGACCGCTCACGTGCCCCAAGAGACCTCCATCGACCAATTTGAAAACTGTGTGGCCAGTCTAACTGCTGATAACGGATTGGGCTTTTCCGATGCTGATTTAACCTCTAAGGGAAGGAAGCACAATGATGCCTTACATATTTCCATTGAATGCAGGGGCATCACACTTGCCCATGTTTTGGTGGATACCGGCTCATCATTGAATGTTTTTCCCAAAAATGCTCTCGACCGACTGGATTACGAGGGGCTTATCTTGAAACCAAGAAACATCATAGTAAGGGCCTTTGATGGCTCCAAAAGGATAGTACACAGAAGTTAGTATCCCCATAAAAATTGGGACTCAGACTTTTGACTCAGTTTTCTATGTGATGGACATCTGCCCTTCGTATTCTTGTTTGTTGGGTCGACCCTGGATCCATGGCACTGGTGTCGTCACTTATACCCTACACCAAATGCTAAAATACCCGATCAGAGGAAAGATTGTCACAGTTCACGGAGAGGAGGAGTACATGGTTAGCCATATGAACTCTTTCAGGTATGTTGAAATGGATGGTGAATTCATAGAGACTCCCTGTCATAACTTTGAGGAGGATCCAACAACGGTCGCGGCAACCAAGTCTACTCCAAAGGTCCCGAAGATTACCAGATCTCCATTGAAGATGGCCTCGTTGAAAGATGCTCGAGCAGTAGTTAAAGAGGGAGGATGTACTATATGGGGTCAGCTTCCGGATATTACCTACAAGTCCGACAAATTTGGGTTAGGGTTCACTTCAGAGGCCCAAAGAGTTGTTCAACGTTCTCGCGCTGGGGAACCACCTATGCGTATCAGCAATCAAGGAATCAATGCAATAAAGGACAGTGATGGCAGCTGTGACATGGATGAATGGATTTTTCCAACCATCGGCGGAGGGCTCAATAATTGGGAGGCCAAAGATTTCATTCCTATTACTTTTATTCAAGAATAATTGTCTTTTAATATTTTCAGGCTTGTAATATTTAAACAATTCATACTTTTTAAAACCTTGTGTCTTACCCGAGGCACAACGGTCCATTTGTGAGGGTTGTCACTTCATTCTTATATGTCATTAATGAATCATGGAAGTTTTTGCATCAAATTTTGTTTCCTTTGTCTTTTCTTTCTTACATTTTATTTCTTTCAAAGGCAGATATGCTCTTACACACACTCACATATTAAAAGTGCAGATCTACATCCACTCAGGATCCCATGGGTAACAGTTCTGCTATGGCCAATTGTGACTTTGAAAATCCGATTTACCAAGCTGACGACGAAAGTGAGGAAGATTGTGAGGTGCCAGGGGAGTTGGCCAGACTGTTGCAACAGGAAGAAAGGTCCATTCAGCCGCACGAAGAGCCGGTCGAAATAGTTAACTTGGGAACTGAGGAAGACAAGAAGGAGGTCAAGGTGGGTGCTAATTTGGAGCCTAATGTCAAGAAGCGTCTGGTTCATTTGCTGCACGATTATGTTGAAGTCTTTTCCTGGTCATATGAAGACATGTCGGGACCAAATAAGACATTGTGGTGCATCGTCTGCCTATGAGGGAAGATTGTCCTGCAGTAAAGCAAAAGGTTCGCTGCATGAGGCCTGATATGTCAGAAAAGATGAAGGCAGAAGTCATGAAGCAATTCAATGCCGGATTTTTGGCTATCACCTCTTATCCCCAATGGGTGGCCAATGTTGTTCATGTGCCCAAGAAAGACGATAAAGTGAGAATGTGTGTGGACTACAGAGATTTAAATAGGGAAATCCCCAAAGATGATTTCCCACTCGCCCACATCGACATCCTAGTCGACAATACGGCGCAACACAAAGTGTTTTCCTTCATGGACGGTTTCTCAGGCCATAACCAAATCAAAATGGCGCCTGAAGATATGGAGAAAACGACCTTTGTTACACAGTGGGGCACATTCTGCTATAAGGTCATGCCATTCGGACTGAAGAATGCTGGGGATTCTTATCAACGCGCCATGGTAGCCTTATTTCATGACATGATACATCATGAGATAGAGGTCTAAGTAGACGATATGATAGCCAGATCACAAATGGAAGAAGAGCATCTTAACCACTTGCAGAAGCTGTTTGAGAGGCTGAAGAAGTACAAGTTGAGACTGAATCCAAACAAGTGCACGTTCGGAGTCCGGTCTGGTAAGCTCCTAGGTTTTGTTTTCAGCAACAAGGGTATCGAGGTTGATCCCGCCAAGGTTAAAGCGATACAGGAGATTCCATCTCCTCGTACTGAAAAGGAAGTCAGAGGATTCTTGGGACGTTTGAATTACATCACCAGGTTCATTTCTCACCTGACAGCTACTTGTGAGCCAATCTTCAAGCTCTTGAAGAAAGATCAAGTAGTCAAATGGAATGACGAATGCCAAGTTGCTTTTGACAAAATCAAAGAATACCTGCAAGAGCCTCCTGTGTTGTTGCCACCCGTCGAGGGAAGGCCATTGATCTTATATCTAACTGTTTTAGAAAACTCAATAGGGTGTGTGTTGGGGCAGCATGACGAGTCTGGCCGAAAAGAGCATGCTATTTATTACCTGAGCAAAAAGTTTACCGACTGTGAAACAAGATATTCAATGCTCGAGAAAAATTGTTGCACTCTGGAATGGGCTGCTCGCCGGCTGAGACAGTATATGCTGACCCATACTACTCTGTTGATATCTAAAATGGATCCGATAAAGTACATCTTCGAGAATCCCGCTCTTTCTGGGAGAATAGCGAGATGGCAGATGATCCTGACAGAATATGACATACAATATACTACCCAGAAAGCTATAAAGGGTAGTGTATTAGCTGATCACCTCGCTCACCAAGCTGTGGAAGACTATCAGTCCATGAAGTTTAAGTTCCCGGATGAAGACATCATGACATTAGACAACTGTGAGGAAATCAGATCATATGACGGACCTGGACAAGGATCCCGATGGACCCTGTTCTTTGATGGGGCATCCAATGTACTTGGCAATGGTATCCGTTCCGTACTCATATCTCTAAAAGGATGTCATACTCCTTTTACTTCCAGACTTTGCTTCAACTGTACAAACAACATGGCAGAATACGAAGCATGCATCTTCGGTCTTAAAGCTGCTATAGACCTGGGGATCAAATACTTGGATGTATTTGGAGATTCAACTTTGGTCATCAGTTAGGCCAAAGGGGAATGGGACACCAAACACCCCAACCTTATCCCTTACAAAGAACATGTGTTGACTTTGTTGCCGCATTTTGAGAAGATTACCTTCGAGCATTTCCCGCGAGAAGAAAATCAGCTAGCAGACGCACTAACTACAATGTCATCTATGTTTAAACTTAATTGGGATAACGAGGCTCCTCAAATAACTATTGAGCAGATGGATGAACTAGCCTACTATCACGAGATCGGTACTGAAGAAGTAATGGATCAACCTTGGTTCCATGAAGTTAAAAGGTATCTCGAGTCTCGGGAATATCCAGAAGGGGCTTCAGTGAATGACAAGAAGTTCCTAAGAAGATTCTCAGCTAACTTTTTCCTTAGTAACGACATTTTGCACAAACGCAATCATGACTCTGTTTTGCTTTGGTGCGTAGACAAGGTTGAGGCTGAAAGGATCATGGTTGAATTACACGAAGGCACTTTTGGTACCCATTCCAGTGGGCATACAATGGAAAAGAAAATCCTACGGGCAGGCTATTAAAGGTCTACCATGGAGGCAGATTTCTACCAACACTCTCAGACTTGCCATAAGTGTCAGATTTATGCGGATAAAGTGTACGTACCTCCGGTTCCTCTAAACGTCTTGACGGATCCTTGGCCATTTGCTATGTGGGGAATTGATATGATTGGGGAAATCAAGCCAACTACTTCCAATGGACACCGCTTTATCTTAGTGGACATCGACTATTTTACAAAGTGGGTTGAGGCAGCTTCCTTCGCTTCTGTTACTAAGAATGTGGTCACCCGGTTCATCAAACAGAATCTCATATGTCGGTACGGTATCCTAGAGAGAATCCTCACTGATAATGGTACGAATCTAAACAACACTATGATCACCGCCTTGTGCGAGCAATTCAAGATTCAGCATCACAATTCTTCCCCTTACCAGCCAAAGATGAATAGTGCTGTAGAAGCTGCTAACAAAAACATTAAGAAGATCATACAGAAAATGACAGTCACATACAAAGACTGGCATGAGATGCTACCATTCGCTCTCCACGGGTATCGTACCACAGCTCGCACCTCAACTAGGGCAACACCCTATTTTCTCGTATACGGCATGGAGGTTATCTTTCCTGTTGAGATCCAGATCCCCTCTCTAAGGATCATGAAGGATGCTAGTTTGAATGAAGAAGATTGGATCCAGAATCGGTTTGACTAATTAAACTTGATTGATGAGAAGAGGCTTACGACTATCTGTCATGGTCAGATATACCAAAAACGCATGATCAAAGCTTTTAATAAAAAGGTCAAACATCAGGTGTATCGGGTCGGTGACTTGGTAATCAAGCGCATCATTTTTCCACAAGGTGATCCCAGGGGCAAATGGACTCCTACATATGAAGGACCGTTTGTAATCAAAAGCATATTCTCTGGTGGAGCAATGATCTTGACCGCTATGGATGGCGACGACCTCCCGCACCCTGTAAATACGGACATAGTTAAAAGATACTACGCATGATCAAAGACCCACTAGGTTGACTGGCCTAGGAAAAATAAGGGCTTCCCAGCAAACCAAAAGGGTTCAGGCAAAAATAAGGGATGAAAATTAAAAAACATTGTACACCCGTCAAGTCGAAAACCCGAAAGGGAGGCTTGGGCAAAAACGGGTATCCCGGTGGACTGAAAACCCGAGAGGGCAGTCCAGGAAAAAGTTAGGGATTGAAGTGTATGACTATGTCCCGTTGGATCATCGTGCAGACAACCTTCAACATCGACCAATCAACTCAAACGGCTCTAAATCAATCCAATCGACTTCGCTGAGGCGACAAGTGGACAAGACATTCTGAGACATGAAGACTATAGCAGAATGGGAACCCCACGAGATTATTTCACATAGCTATCTTTTCTTTGTATCAATTTTCATTTTTACGACGACATTTTCTCACTAGAATGCTCGTCTCATTGTATAAAAATACTTATTCAAGTTAATACAAAGATATCCCTTTAGAAGTGCAAAACCATTTGTTTTCTTTTTTTCTTTGTTGCTGTGTCTCGTTTACAAAAACGTCCAATGATTTATTTTTGAGCATATGCATTTGAATGTGATTACTGTTACAAATAAAAAAAAAGGAAAGACAATTACTAATGACTTTATGAAATAGGATAATATCTATAAGCCATTCCATAAGATCCCCGCAGACACCTTTTCCAGCAAGAGCGGAAGCGAATACATCCTACTACAAAATCACTAACATATCCCTAGTATGCAGCCTATTGGTATCAAGCGTTCTCATATTTCTAACAGAATAAAACTTCCAACCACCACTCCAGAGTATTCCCAATAAGTTGCCCAACTTCTCAGATTTCCCCAGCAGGATTTCACGAAGACTACAAGCAATGTCCGACTTTTCCCTTCTACAACAGAGTTTATATTTGGGGATTCACCCATAAGTTCTTTAGAGGGGATTTATTTCCCCCGCTTCCAGCAACGCTACGGCACAAACAATCTTTAATTCCATACATTTGCATCCATACGTCATAACATTGACAACACAAGTGCATACAGTGCAATATCATTCATGTTGAGAGGCAAACATCACACCAAGCATCACACACATCATAACATTGCATACAATTAAATCTTCACCTTTTGCAGGAAAGAGTCATTTAACAGGAAATTATAATCAATAAATTTCCAACAAACAAAGATTTTCAACAAGAAAAGACTGGTCGACTATCTACATAACAAAATATTTCTTCCAGACTCTTACTAGTTCAGATTTTCACTGGTTTAGATAAATCTCTCAACGATTTATTCTGATTCGTTTCCAGATTTTTAATGGTTCAGATAAATCTCTTAACGGTTTATTCTGATTCATTTTCTATTAAAAAAAATCGAGTTCAGACTCTCTGTTAACAATCATCTTTGGATGGCATCTATAAGCCCATCTCCGACGATTCTCCATCGCTTCTCGAAATGGCATTTTTAAGCCCATTTCCTTACACAATCGACCAGCGCATCATCAAATTTCTGAGCACTCTAGTGTTCAATCATCTTCTACTTTCAAGCCGTGAACGACGAACGCGTCGATCTCGCTTTTCAATTTTAAGAAGATTGAAAAGGGGCAGCTGTTGTACCCCAAAATTTTCCCTCCCATTTTGTTCAAGGCATTCTTCTAAGATTCTCAAATACTCAAGGATGCTCAAGAGTTGACTGGTCAAACCTCATCCAAGGCATTGACCTATAACTAGGGTTTTGGTTTTCTCAATGAATATAGGGCTCCTAATGCCTCAAGTGACTTTCATGGTTCATCATAGGTCCTCAATAATGCCTATGTCAAGTTTCAAGCCTTGCATCACAAATTTTCCCACTCAATTGCTCAAATGACTAAAAAGCAACTACATTGGGTAAAAAGACAATTGTGGTCAAACATATAGTCAAACTTCAAGATTTTTTGTCAACATCAATATTTTGAGGTGATATTCATCATTTGATCAAGGTTTGACCATGATTCCTCAAGGAAAACCCTCAAATCATCAAAGGGGAAAAATTGCCAAAATTAGGGTTTTGACTAAAGATGACTGGTCACTGACTTTTGGCCTAGTCCATGACCTATTGGCTTAAAGAATGATCTCAAGGACTCAAATACAACATCTTGACATAATTAAATGGATAAAAGCATTTTCGAAGATGCAAGTGATTGATAGTTGAAGAATTGAATTAACTCATGAAAAGTCAACAGTCACTCAAAAGTCAAAATTTGACTTTTTGGTCAAAATTTGACTTTTTGGTCAAAATTTGACTTTTTGGTCAAAATTGGAATTCAAAATTCAAGAACCATCAAGATATTCAAAACTATCAAACTTGGTCATCAATAAATCAAAAAGTTAAACAAAAGTCAAATTTGGAAATTTTCTAACACTTAGAAAAATTATAAGTGTTTTTGTTTTTAACAAAAACCCTAACTTCACAAGAAAGTTTCCTCAAGATGCAAGTTGATTCAAGGAACATGAAAGTTGTATGGATTGATGAATTCTAAAACTTTATTAATGTGGGATGATCCTCAAAAAGTACTTAATTTAAGAGATATAAGCTCATGAAGTTATGATGTTTTTTATCCAACACTTAGAAATTTTTTACAAGTTTTGATCATATTTTTGTCCCAACCTCATAGCCATTTTCACCAAGTTCCCATTTGATTTAGCCAAAACTCACAACATGAAAGTTGTAGACAATGTTTCAAGCTTTCCAAAATGTCCAAGAACACAATTTTATCATGCTTGAGATAGGAGATTCGAAGAGATGAAGTTCGGCATCCATACTTGAATTATAGGTCATTTCTATGATAACCACAAGACAAAATCTTCAAGCCATGCAGCATAATCTCACTTTACAGGCCTCTAACCTCCAAATATTTCTATAATCATAAGATTACACAAGCTTTTGAGCTATAATCCAAGTGATTAAAGTTTTGTCCAATCCATTTTTCCATTAAGGGAAGAAAGTTAACATTGCCATTTTGATAAAGTGACTTTATACACAATGTTAACTCTCCTTGAGCCCATACATTGTTGCTTCTGACTTCAAAACATCTTAGCACCAAGAAGCAACCATCTATAACCTATCAACCAACCTACAATACATTAGAACAATGTTTCTTCAAGTTGCTTCAAAACCAAGCTTCAAAACCATGACATGCTATCTTGAGATTCTGATTACTTCAAGCCACCAAACCTTTTCTCTATAAATATAGGAAGTATTTGCAAGCTAACAGGCGAGTTCACAAGCCCTCTAACCCTCTTAAACTCTCCCAAGTCAGAATTTTCTTTAAAACCACCATTGTTGCACATTTGAAGCTTCCACCATCCAACTTCAAATCCACTTGCGTGTTTGCCTCCTTTATCATCAAACACCTCATAATCATCGTTTAGAACTTTTCTAAACACTTGTTACACTTCTGTAACACCATCTTCATCATCCTCTAAGCTCAAAAACAGTGGCTTGCAATTTGACTTGGCTAGAGCATTTCAGCAACTTTCGAAGCAAAGTAAGGGTTGGAATAGATCCAGGAAGGTCCCAGCAAGCTCATAAGGTCATCACTTTGCACTGAAAGTCCATAGAAGAAGCGTTGGACTTTCTCTAAACAAAAACAAAATACAAAAATATTTTCTAAATATTTAGATTTCTTTAGGTTTTACTTAATTAATTTAATTTTTATAAATAAAATTAATTAATTTAATTACGCTTTATTTTATTTTAAATATTGAAATTGTAATTAAATTAGAATTAGGTCTAATTTTTATTTCACATTTCAAATATTTTTCTCAAACAAAAACAACAAAATCTTTTTTATTAAATACTTAGAAATATTTTAGGATTTTTCTTAAACATTTTCCCCTTTTACTGTCTTAGTGCACTTTACTTTCGCATTAACATTTCAATTATTGAAATTGCTCAAAGCATGTAATAGATAATTAAGGTTTAATGTTTTCCATCACCATTCATAAATTTGTACCCCCATCCCCGAAGCGTTGTAATAGCGTAGGACATTTAATTTCCATAATTTACTGCTTTCCTTATTACTGTTAGTAATTGGGGTTTGTATGGAAAGACCTAAAACAAAAAACTAGAAAACCTAATCTCAATATAAATACTTGAAATCAAAACACTTCTCACTCACACACCTCTAGGGTTATCCTCACTTGTTGCCTCGGATTTAAACAGTCATGTCCCTCGAACGTGAGATGCTTTAGCAAAAGACCCTCGATTAAAAAGATCGTAGTCCCTCGATGACCCTTCAATATTGCCTTTGGTAAAATATCTTAGTCCCTTACGACAATTTCTAAAACATTCTACAAGTTGCCTTCTATGACTATACGGTGACCCACGCCCGTCCCTCACATCCAATAATAGGGCTTCCTACTAACTAATAGTGGGATAGCACTATCTAAGGGAGGAGGAAAAGAACAAAGACTCTTTGAGTAGGTAGATCGTTCGTAATCACTTGCTCACAAACTAAAATAATCTTCACACCCCACACTTTCAAAAAAACTACTTTCAAAATGCTTTATAAACACTCTTGAGGACTAATACCGGGGTTATTATAAAGAAAATTGCCTTACATTGGCATTTTCAAAACATCTTTCCAAAACAAACACTTTCATCCGATAAATATTTTCAAAACAAACATTTTTTATACATTCTCAATGATACGAGAATCATTACAAAATTTCCGCACTTAGGCGTTTTCAAAATATTTTCAAACGTACACAAACAGAAAGCATTTTTCAAAAGTGAGATAGAAATTAAGAGCCCATTGATAACTACCGATGAAAAGGGTGATAACACCTTCCTTTCTCATAATCTACCCCCGAACTCAAGAAAAATTATCAAAGGTCTTTCCTGTTCTTTTCACCCTTTCCTTTATTGGATAAAATAAAAGTTGGTGGCGACTCTTACTATCCGCAACATTTGCAATAAAACACAAAACCAAAAGTCAGTTATCGCACCGTATTACACTTGGTCAAGGACCTTTATGAGGTGGAGCACATGATCAGTTTCCCCTTGGAAGACCTTGTTCATCATGCGCTGATAGGTAGCGCCTGCATTTTTCAGATCGAAGGGCATTATGTTATAGTGATAGTTGCTCGATTCTATCATGAAGGCTGTGTATTTTTTGTTCGTTTTGGCCATGGGGATCTGGTTGTACCCAGAATATGAATCCATGAATGAAAGAAATTTAAACCTGCAGAATTATCGACCAATTTATCTATACTAGAGAGGGGGTAAGTGTCTTTAGAGTAAGCCTTATTAAGATCGCTATATGTCGTATCCCAAATTTGTCTTACCTCGATGATTTTATTTTTCAAGAAGAAATATTTAATGAAGGATGGTACATCAATATTTGTTGGCCCATTTTTTTAGAGGGTGTACATCAATCCAAGAGAATGGGGATTTCTAAATCAGAAAGACTCGTGTATCCGTTTGTGAGGCATGTTGTCCATTGGCCCGTGTGATTCAGAAATGAAGATTATTTCAAGAGAGAAATTAAGTTTTTAATTTTATTGTTGCTAGTAAGAGGAAAAATGAAATTACAGTATTCAAGACCCATTTCATCAAACCCAATTAATGTTTTGTCATTTTTACTATTTTTTGAGAGAGAACGTCATTGTTTTAAATCTTTTTTAAGTAAAAGCTGGCCAATACTGGGCCCAATCCGGCTAAAGGAATTTATTTGTTAGGAGACAACTTGTTTTGTTAAATAATGTTTGCAAGATTTATTTGTTTTGTTGGGAATTTGTTACAAACTAGGCCCATTAATGTTTCTTTTAACCCATTTGGTATATTGCTGTTGTTTTGTTTGGAAAAGAAAAGAAATATTGTTATTAAAAGAAAACTGTTTACTATTCTTATTTTAATAAGTAAATAATATTTTTATCTCAAAATAAAACTTGATCCATTTTTTTTATACTGATTGGGTTTAAGTTGGTTTCAAAATGTTAAATTTTTGGGAAAGGCTGATTGGGCCTAGTGGTTAAAATGTACTTGCTGTAATTAAAATAAAATTATTAAAATTTTACCATTATTTTAATTCAAAAAAAATATTTAAAAAGTATAACAAGTAATATCTTCTTAAGCGTGACATGTTTTTACTGATGTTAAACTTTTTTTGATTATTATAATTAAAAGTTATTATACTAATTTTTTATTAAATATTTTTTGTGTTAGAAAAGGGGTTTTGAATCAAGTTTCTTAGGCCCAATTTAACAATAATAATGTGGACCCATAATCAAAGAACACCCATTGTACAAATAATCCCCAGGATATGCGCTTAACATCTACTTTAGAAATCTAAAAAACTAATTAAATCAAACATTACAACATTGCAGCATCAAATCCAGAAAGTCACTAAACTGAAGGAGATCTATACTAAAAATCTGGAAAATATCAGTATAAACCAAATAAAATCTTCTTTATAATCCAGAAACTAAATCTACAGATTCTTTACAAAGAAAAAATATCAATTACACAAAAATCCAATCCCTAAATCAAATCGCAATCTTCATTACTCAATCAAATCTCGGAAATAATAGTTCAAATCCAAAAATACATTTAATCAGTGGAATCTGAATCAATTAGTAAAAAAGGAATCAAATATATTACAAATTACAGAAGATTGAATCAATTACAATGAAGAACGAATCTCTAATTAATCTAATCCCAAATCTAAGCTAGTCAAAACTGTAACAGCAATTTAAACAAAAACCTATAAATAGTACAGAAATACAGTGGAAAAGGTGGGGGAATTTGGCGAGGAAGAAATTGAAGAACTTGAAGTGGGAAGAACATGAAGAAAATGAAGAACTTATACCAGTTGTTGAAGGAAGGTAGAAGACAGTTAGGGTTTCAACATCTGAAACCCTAACCGTAGCTGACCACCTCCAAGCTCTACCGTCGTTCGAGCCTTGCGTCCTCACCTTTTAAGACCACCACTACATGCGAATAAGAAGATACAAAAGGCTTAGAATCTAACCAAAAGAAGCTCAGAAACTCGGAATTGGAAAAATAGCGAAAGGGATAAAAATATCTTAGCTCTCTTTGTTGTTTGTTCTTGTATTTGGGGTTTGGTTAGGTTAGGGGTTACGATTTTGGGTCATAGCGCAGCCGTGATAGTATATTAGGGATAGAGTTTTGAGTATGATAAGGAGAAGTGAAAGGATGGTTCGCGAAGGAAGAGCGAAACAGGGGGGGTTTACTGTAAAAACAAAAACAAAATGAAGAAAAAATGAAGAAAAAATGAAAAAAAACAAACTTATTATGCTGCACGATCCAATACCTGCGCGCCTATCACAATTATCATGCATCTTTCCATTTCATCCGCATGATCTTCATCAGACGGCCGCAGGCCAAGTCCCACAGTAACATCCATACTCCCTCACGCACCCAATTCACCCAGACCCCTTCTCACATTGCGTATGGGCCATGCCCATTTGTTTTTTACACCTCCCTTTCAGTCGTTTACTAAACCAGCGAATAAAACACACGCCCCAAGCTTACTGGGCCTGAACTGAATTCAGGCCCTGACTTCTTACACTCCCCATCTTTTACTACTTAACTAAAACTACACCCCCCCTGAATTTAATTTTGTTTATTTCCTTTTTTATAATTCAATTATTATTTCTAATTTTTTTATAAATATACATATGTGTTATTTATTCACAATAATAATAATTATTAAATATTGATTTTTTATTATTATTATTATTATTATTATTATTATATTATAATTATTATATTTGCTATTATTATTATCACTATGTATTTTCTATTTACTATTCTTATATTTTATTTACTATCTAATTATTATTATTTATATACTAACAAATAAATCATTCTTATATTAAAATTGCATATATTATTTTTTATATCATTTGCATTAAAATATTTTTTAATCACGCATTAATCAAGATCTTCGCAATTAACACAATAAAAAATACTAACAAATCATCAAACTATTTTTTCACAATAAACTTAACTAATCAATTGTTTTTGCAAAAGAGTTTCAAACTGGTTTTGACTTACTGCACATTTAGTCGAAATCTCCGCAATCACTATTCCCGACCAAGTGCGAGGTGATTCAAAAATAGGTTTGCAAACCCCTAAAAAACACCAACCCCTTTACGAACTACGAATTGGGACTCTGATTCCTCATAAGAGGATACGTAGGCATACGATCAAAAATCGTGGCGAGTCTTTCTAATTAAAACTTAAAATCCTGTTTTCCTAAACGTAAACCTAGAACCTAATATCCTTGTGAACAAGGTAGATGAAAGGTGCCTAACACCTTCCTTTCGTCTAATTGAGTCTGAAACCTAGAATCTTTGTCTGCGAATTAGAGTTTTCTGTTAGATTCCCTTCCCAAGGATAAAAACTAATAATGGTGGCTCTGATTTAAAACCAGTCGCTACAGCTGGCGACTTTGCTGGAGACTCTCCTTAACCCTAGGTTTTAGGTTTTACTTTGGGTTTTTTTTCTATTTATTTATTTGCATTATATTTATTGCATTTATTTATTTATTGTCAATTTTTCTTATCATCATATACTGCGTGGCGGGCTTTTATTTTAAAATAATATTTTCAATAACCCTTAGAAAGAAGGTTCTTCTATTAGCTTAGGGGGTACATCATCCATACGAGTTTATGTGACGACTTCGCCTAGAGTCCGTGAACTTCCGAAAAAGGAATACTTATCAATAAATATCCTCTAGACGAGTAGGACTTTGGAAAGACACCCGTGACTCTTTGTAACGACCTTAACCTAAAATCTCATGACGAGACCTTTCACGACTTTCAGACGAAAGTTTCGGTCCATAAAGAGGCTCCACCTAAGGGACGCCCTTATGCCTTTTCCCTCTGGTGTTACTCATGACACCTTTAAGGAAACCACCTTTTGGGAGGGTAGACTAATCGTAGGTGAAAATTTAGGAGCCTACCTTCTAAGGGTGCTTATCACAAAAACCTCGTAACTGAACCATACATCCCTACCTTATTGGGGTGCTTATTACAAAAATCCCGTCACTCAACCCTACACCCACGCATTCATACATTTCATGTATTTGTCATGCATTTCATGTATTCGTCACCCTACATTTGTCTTATTAACAGGGGGTATAAAAGATAATAATAAACTCAAGATCTCGGTGACTGTCTTTTAAAATGGATACCGAAGGAAACAACTTGCCCGCGTCAACACGCCAAACATGTCAGAAATCAAGGCCACAAAAGGGAAATAATGTGCTGAAGACTTTCTCAAGCTTTGTCCAGCAATAGGGGATGGTTTCAAGATCAGATGTTCGCAGGCGCACCTAGAAGACTTATTTCCTTTTTGCTTGATTTAACGCAAATAAAGTTTTGGTTTAAGATTGTAATATTTTTCAATATCTGAATTATATTACCTTCAATAAAGGAATCTTGTTTCCACATCTCATTTGCATATCTATTTTAAAGATAGTCGCTAAGTAAAATAATAAGTAGAAGACAAATACATACCCAAGTGAATAAGACATTCAAAACAAGTAACCATTTCATATTCATACGTATTCATTCACACACATGCATTCACGAACACCTGCATATCATATCAAAACTCATTTTTTTCAAACAAAAAACATCTCTCTAGTTGAACCATTGGTAGAAGGAGATCTCCACCTCCTTGGCCTCCATATTAGACAAGGGCCTATCAACAAAAAGCAATAGAGCAAATCGAGGAAACTTAGGCTGCGTTCAAAGAGGATCTCGACTAAGTGAAGGGTGATGTCGCTTCAATGAAAGGATATCTGAGTCAAGTTCTTCTACCTTTGAAGAACATTATTGACAGGCAGGACCAAATCCCCATGGTAGCTTTTGAAGAGGTAGCCTAAACCATTGGTGCATCGAGCGGTCACAAACCAAGGAAAGAGCCGGAAGCAAGACCCCAAAAGTCCGCCATGGCCCAACAAGAGGTTGAAACTGAAGGTTTCATCCCACCACCATCAAAAGCAGTGGCATCTCGTACCCTACAGATTCCAACCAATAATGCAGACAACTACTGCGGACATGCAATACATAGACCACGACCCATAGGATGCCAACTAAGCACCATTAAAGACGACAGGTACTCATGTTATTGATAATCCACTAGCGATGAATTAGTATAAAGCTCTGGAGGAAAGACTAAAAGTTGGGGAGGGTTTCGATGCTTTCGAAGTAGACGCTCTCGAAATGGGCCTAGTTCCTGATGTGGTGATTCCACCAAAGTTCAAAGTACCTGACTTTGAAAAATAAAAGGGGCTCACTTGTCCAAGAAATCATCTTCGTATGTACTACAGGAAGATGCATACCCATGCCCATGATCAGAAGCCGATGATTCACTATTTTAAAGATAGCCTGAGTGGGGCATCTTCAGACTGGTATATGCAATTGGAGCGAACGCATATTCGAACCTGGGCAGATCTTGCTAATACTTTCCTAAAGCATTACAAATATAACCTGGACTTGTCAACTACCCGCATGCAACTCCAAAATTTGTCTCATGAGAAAGAAGAGTCCTTCAAGGAGTATGCTCAGAGATGGAGGGAGTTGGCATCCCGTGTGCAACCACCACTGTTAGAGAAGGAGTTAGTAGACACGTTCATGGGAACTTTGCACGGGTTGTATTATGAGATGATGGTTGGAAGTATCTCTTCATGATTCTTAGACCTAGTAACCATCAGAGAAAGAATCGAGTCCGGGATAAAAAGTGGGAAGATATCAGGGGGACCATCAAATGCTCCCTACAATTCAAAATAGCCTGCTTCAAACTTCCCCAAAGGAAAATAGGGAGAATTAATGTTGTAGCGTCACAACCCAGGGTACAACAACCATTAGTGATCCCGCAAGGGCAACAGCAAGGCAGAAGGCCACCAAGGAAATTTGATCCACTCCCTATGCCACCTAGCCAGTTATTGCAACAACTAGTTAAGGCATCCTTAGTGGAACTTAAGCCTCTAGCTCCTCCAGTAGGGCCACTCCCACGAAGATACAATGCCAACACCAGATGTGAGTATCACA
The DNA here is from genome assembly GCA_948472305.1 of Vicia faba. Classification (NCBI taxonomy): domain Eukaryota; kingdom Viridiplantae; phylum Streptophyta; class Magnoliopsida; order Fabales; family Fabaceae; genus Vicia; species Vicia faba. The sequence goes on from OX451741.1 coordinate 1,034,497,807, forward strand.
CTAATTCTCCTGGACACACCATAAAACAATGTTGGCCATTCAAACACAAGGTGCAAGATTTGTTGGAATATCAAGACATCACCTTCGAGAAGCCCAACATTAAATCAGACCATAGGCCTTCGCACAATGGGCTGACAATAAATGCAATTGAAGTAGTCACTGACTCTGGGGAAAGAAGACGAGCAAAAACCCCGTTAAACTTGCTGAAAGAATATTTGTTGGTATACGGACTCCCACTAGGACACAACGAAGCTTTTGAAAAATCTCTACAAACACTAGGGGACCAGGGGATAGTCCAGTTTGGACAATACCGTAAAGAAAAATATAAAGCTGCTCTGAAGGGAGAAACACATTTTCCTCCAATCCAAGAGACCGTTGTCAACATTGGAGTAGTGCATGGCGAACATGTGGCGAAAATATCCAACAAGGACAACACCAAAGGGGCAACTGAATTTATCCGAGAACGCGCCCCAGGAGAAAAACTCAAAAGATGGACGACCGTGGAGATTCCTGAGATCTTTTTCTATCCTAATTAATTTTTCTTGTTTTTGAAAGAACTTATGTCAAGCCCAAGGCATAGGGGTTACTTGTAAGGGTTTCCCTGTTTTGTTTCAGACAATATTCACGATTAATAAAAGTTATGTTTTGTTTTCAATCAAGATCCTTGTCTTTCTCTTGCATTTATATGTTAAATTTAAAAAATGGCAATACTTTCTCTGCACATGCATTTTCAAATATTCATATACTAAATCTGAACCAAAAACATTATATAGGCGAAAATTCATGACCAAAACCACCGATAATGCTACTACTGAAACCCAATATAATTTTGATGCTCCTATCAACCAAGATAAAGAGGAAAATGATAAAGATCTTGAACTCTCTGGGAAAATGGAGAGGGAAATAAAAAGAAAAGGTAACAATATGCAGCCATATCAAGAGGCTATTAAGACCTTTAATTTGAGTACAGGGGAACACCCGAAAGAAAATAAGCTAAGGGGCAATGTAAAGAGCAAATCCACAAAGAAGCTGATCAAGTTATTGTGCATTTCTACGGAAATAGGCCAAGGTTAAATACAAATAATGCTGTAAAAATAAGCAACTACAGAATACCAAGATCTGACGAAGAACCCGAGCCAGGGGCACGTTGGGTATCCACGTTCGACGAGGCTTCAAACGCACTTAGGCACGATATAGGGGCAGTACTAACTTCTCCAAAGAATGTTTATAAGCCATATACCAAGTCAACGATGAATGGGATACTAAACATCCAAAACGGGTTCCATATCGGGATCATGTTTGAAAACTGACTGCAGAATTCGCAAAGATCACTTTCAGTCACATCCCACAAAAAGGAAATTAAATGACAAACGCCCTGACAATTATATTTTCTATGTTCAAAATAACTTGGTCTAATCACGAATCGTGCATCACAAATAGACGCTTCGAAGAGCCCGCATATTACCTTGCTATTAAAAAAAGACAATATAACATGCCTTAGTTTCATGACATCCGAAAAATGCCTCCAGCATTGGCAAATAAACCCTACGAGAATTAGCCTCGGAATTCTTTCAAAGTAATGGTATACTTTACAAGATGAACCATGACATGGTCTAGTACTCAAGAAGATTCTTCTACCTCGCCTCGACTCACGTGGTAAATGGAAACCCAATTATGAAGGTCCATACGTAGTCAAAACAACATTCTCCAGTGGTTATCTTATCTCCACAACAATGGATGGGGAAGAAATACCGCATCCGGGAAATTCATACGTAGTCAAAAATACTTTGTATAAGAAGCTCGCTAAGATCGAACCTTAAACAGGCGACTTAGTCAAAAAGGAGCGTCCCGGTGGATCGGAAACCCTAAAGGGAGATCCAGGTAAAAATTAGGGACATATAAACAAAAATTATCCCGGTGGATTTAAAACCCAAAAGGGCAATCCAGGCAAAAGTTAGGGATTTCATACAAAGAAATAAAGAACAAAAAGACCTTGATCTAAGAACTGCGACTACGAACCGCGAATGGAGAGATAGATCTAAATCATTTAACTCAGAAGCAAAGGATATAAGATCATTAAAAGGATATTGGGGAACAACAGTAGAAATTATCATTTTATTGCCATTTACAGTTTCAAAACCTTCTGTAGTTGCCTCTTTCTAAGAATTGCATCTTGTACCCTCGCCTATTCAGAGGCATATTAATAAAACACTAGCTTTCTTTGCATTTTTCAAATTGCGTTTTTCTTTTCTCAGACTTGTTTACAAAATACTACGATCATTACTTGTGAATATTGTCTTGAAATCATTTCGGGGGATTAACAAATTAAAAGCATTTGACAAAACATCGAAAAAGCGTTTTGGTTAGAAAAATATCGAAAGAAAATCCACGTCTACGTCCATGCACATGACTACTCTTGCGCCTTGCAACACAAAAGTCTATGCACATATCTACTCCTACATCTACGTGTCCATACACAAAGTCTATGTCCGCACATGCGTACACACACATGTGTACTCCTGCAAATTCTATACATACGTCTATGCTTACGCCTACGCCTACAACATACGAATTTACATACGTCTACGCTTACGCCTGTGCTTACAGAGACCACACATATTCCAATACATACGTCTACACCTGCGCTTACAACATACAAATCTACACATAGGCCATTACCTACATCTACGTCTACGTCTACGCCCGCGCTCACTATACATAATCAATGTTCAAATGTTGCTAACGTTGTCCACTGCATTCAAGTTCAACAAAGTTGCGACGACACAACATACGACGCCATAAATTGGTAACTCTAAGTCAATGGTTTAAAGGAGAGAATGTCAGAAATGGTCTTCATAACATTTCAAGGCATATATGCATCTTACACACATTTCACACATACATTTTGCATATCTAAAGCATACATACCCTATACATTTAAATATTCAATACACTCAGGGTTCCATATCAATGTCAAACATCATACAATACGCATGCATACACATGTATCACATAGCAAACAGACAAATAATCTCACCCTCTATTCAACTATCTAAGGGTAGACCGACACAATACTTCTTCTACGATTCAACCTGTCACCTCAGTCTTCATGCCGTGACACGTTCATCCCATCACCGAAGTCTTCCCGTAGTGACGATTTCCTTACAAGCCCAACACATTGCCTCTAAGCCACAATCTATTCTCAAAACTCACTACGTTTCCTCTAAGCTGCAATATATTCTCAAAACTCAGTACGTTGCCTCTAAGCTGAAATGTATTCTCAAAACCTATTACATTGCTTCTAAGCTACAATGTATTCTCAAAACCCATTACATTTCCTCTAAGCCGCGATGTGTTCTCAAAACCCATTAGATTTCCTATGAGTCGCAATGTATTATATGAAATCTTTACATTTCCTCTAAGCCGCAATGTATTTGCAAATCCTAGACCGTCGCCTCAAACTTCAGGAAGCGATGCTTGAAAATCGAATTTAGCTTATCGCCTTAGATTTCACGCAGCAATTTGCAAACATAACCCATTGCCTCAAACTTCATGTAGCAATATGTTTCTTATTCTGCAACACAGATCATTGCCTCAGACTTCTTGCAGCAATGTTCGAAACCAAATTTCGCTTATAACATCAGACTTCATGCAATGATTCAAGGACCTAAATCATTGCCTCAGACTTCTTGCAGCAATGTGTTCCAAACTTCAGACCATCATCTCAGACTTCACGCAACGATGTTCGAAACAACAAAATTAGCTTATCACATCAGACTTCACGCAACGATGTTCGAAACAACAAAATTAGCTTATCACATCAGACTTCACGCAATGATTTGCAAACCTAACCCATTTCTTCAGACTTCATGCAACAACGTGTTCCAAACTCCAAATCATTGCCTCAGACTTCATGCCGCAATGTTCGAAACCAAATTTAGCTTATCACATCAGACTTCACACAGTGATTTGTGAACCTAACCCATTGCCTTAGTCTTCATGCAGTAATGTATTTTTTAATTCCACAAAATCCAGCCTATCGCATCAGACTTCATGCAGCGATTTGCGAACCAAACTCACTGCCTCAGACTTCATGCAGCAATGTACATTTCTTTACTCCGTAACACAAACCATTGCCTCAGACTTCATGCAGCCATGTCCGAAAACCAAATGTAGCTTATTGTCTCAAATTTCATGTAGTGATGTCCGAAAACCAAATCTAGCTTATCGTCTCAGATTTCGTGAAGCGATTTGCAAATCTAACCCGTTGCATCAGACTTCAGGAAGAAATACGTTTTTTTATTCCATAAACACCGATCATCGCCTCAGACTTCATGCTACGATGATCAAAAGAAAAACACTTTAACCCATTGCATCATACTTCATGCAGCAATACGTTATTCCATAAACACTGATCATCGCCTCAGACTTCATGCTGCGATGCTTAAAAGAAAACAAAACTCTAGCCCATCACCTCAGACGTCATGCAGAGATTCGCGAGCATAATCCATGGCCTCAATCTTCAAGCAGCCATGCATCATCAATCATTGTTGTATTCATACCGCAAATGGATGAGTAATCAAAAACCAAACCAAGACATACGAGATTGCGCTCGTAACACCATCTGCCTCGTTATCAAACCCTGGTAAGCGATATATCGTCATCTTTACCTACTTTCCTAAAGACTCGTAAAGGTATGCTATATTAGTGTAACTTTAGATTTATCGGACAAATTTTGAGGATACTTCAAGTATTCAATAAACTTATAATCATAATGTGCAAGACTCGAGTTTTCTCGCGCTATTCGACTGAAAGATAATTGAATATGGGAAGTTGTCGTACCCCAAATTTGTCCTACCTCCATGATTTTATTTTTCAAAAAGAAATATTTAATGAAGGATGGTACATCAATATCTGTTGGCCCATTTTTTTAAAGGGTGTATATAAATCCAGGAGAATGGGGCTTTCTGAATCAGAAAGACTCGTGTATCCGTTCGCGAGGCACGTTGGCCATTGGCCCATGTGATTCAGAAATGAAGATTATTTCAAGAGAGAAATTAAGTTTTTAATTTTATTGTTTCCAGTAAGAGGAAAAATGAAATTACAGTATTCAAGACCCATTTCATCAAACCCAATTAACATTTTGTCATTTTTACTGCTTTTTGAGAGAGAACGTCATTGTTCAAAATCTTTTTTAAGCAAAAGCAGGCCAATATTGGGCCCAATCTGGCTAAAGGTATTTTTTTGTTAGGAGACAAGCTGTTTTGTTAAATAATGTTTGCAAGATTTATTTGTTTTGTTGGGAATTTGTTACAAACTAGGCCCATTAAGGTTTCTTTTAACGCATTTGGTATATTGTTGTTGTTTTGTTTGGAAAAGAAAAGAAATATTGTTATTAAAAGAAAACTGTTTACTATTCTTATTTTAATAAGTAAATAATATTTTTTTCTCAAAAGAAAACTTGATGCATTTTTTTTATACTGATTGGGTTTAGTTGGTTTCAAAATGTTATATTTTTGGGAAAGACCGATTGGGCCTAGTGGTTAAAATGTCTTTTCTATAATTAAAAGAAGATTATTAAAATTGTTACCATTATTTTAATTAAATTTTTTTTAAAAGTATAACAAGTAATATCTTCTTAAGCGTGACATGTTTTTACTGATGTAAAACTTTTTTTGATTATTATAATTAAAAGTTATTATAATAATTTTTTATTAAAGATTTTTTATGTTAGAAAAGGGGTTTTGAATCAAGTTTCTTAGGCCCAATTTAACAATAATAATGTTGGCCCGTAATCAAAGAACATCCACTGTACAAATCATCCCCAGGATATGCACTTAACATCTACTATAGAAATCTAAAAAAACTAATTAAATCAAACATTACAACATTGCAACATCAAATCCAGAAAATCACTAAACTGAAGGAGAACTATACTAAAAATCTGGAAAATATCAGTATAAACCAAATAAAATCTTCTTTATAATCCAGAAACTAAATCTACAGATTCTTTACAAAGATCAAATATCAATTACACAGAAATCCAATCCCTAAATCAAATCTTAATCTTCATTACTCAATCAAATCTAGAAAATAACAGTTCAAATCCAAAAATAAATTCTATCAGTGTAATCCGAATCAATTATAGTAAAATGGGATCAAATATATTACAAATTACAGAAGATTGAATCAATTACAATGAAGAACGAATCTCTAATTGATCTAATCCCTAATCTAAGCTAGTCAAAACCGTAACAACAATTTAAACCAAAAACGTATAAATACTACAGAAATACAGTGGAAAAGGTGGGGGGGATTCAGCGAAGAAGAATTTGAAGAACTTGAAGCGGGAAGAACACGAAGAAAACGAAGAAACTATACCAGTTGTTGAAGGAAGCGAGAAGACAGTTAGGGTTTCAACATCTGAAACCTTAACCATCGCTGACCACCTCCAAGCTCTGTCGTCGTTCCAGCCTTGTGTCCTCACCTTCTAAGACCACCACTACCTGCAAACAAGAAGAGACAAAGGGATTAGAATCGAACCGGAAGAAGCATAGAAACTCGGAACCAGAACAATAGCGAAAGGGGTAAAAAATATCTTAGCTCTCTTTTTTTTGTTCTTGTATTTGGGGTTTGGTTAGGTGAGGGGTTCCAATTTGGGGTCATAGCACCGTCGTGATAGTATATTAAGGATAGGGTTTTGAGATTGAGAAGGAGAAGTGAAAGGATGGTTCGCTAAGGAAGAGAGAAACATGGGGAGGTTTACTGTAAAAAAATGAAATGAAGAAAAAATGAAAAAAAAACAAACTTATTATGCTGCATGATCCAATACATGCGCGCCTATCACAATTATCATGCATCTTTCCATTTCATCCACGTGATCTTCATCAGGCGGCCGTAGGACAAGTCCCTCGGTAACTCCCATACTCCCTCACGCACCCAATTAACCCATACCCCTTCTCACATTACTTATGGGCCATGCCCATTTGTTTTTTACACCTCCTTTCAGTCGTTTGCTAAACTAGCGAATAACCCCCCCCCCCCCCCCCCCCCAGGCTTACTGGGCCTGAATTGAATTCAGGCCCTGACTTCTTACACTCCCCATCTTTTACTACTCAACTAAAACTACACCCCCCTGAATTTAATTTATTTATTTCCTTTTTTATAATTCAATTATCATTTCTAATATTTTTTTATAAATATACATATATATTATTTATTCACAATAATTATTTGAAACCCTTTTGCAAAAACAGTTAATTAGTTTAGTTTATTGCAAAAAAATAGTTTGACTTACTGCACATTTATTCAAAATCTCCACAATCACTATTCTCGGCCAAGTGTGAGGTGATTCAAAAATATGTTTGCAAACCCCTAAAAAACACCAACCCCTTTACGAACTACGAATTGGGACTCTGATTCCCCATAAGATGATACGTAGGCATACGATCAAAAATCATGGTGAGTCTTTCTAATTAAAACTTAAAATCCTGTTTACCCCAAACCTAAACCTAGAACCTAATATCCTTGTGAACAAGGTAGATGAAAGGTGCCTAACACCTTCCTTTCGTCTAATTGAGTCCGAAACCTAGAATCTTTGTCTGCGAATTATGGTTTTCTGTTAGATTCCATTCCCTAGGATAAAAACTAATAGTGGTGGCTCTGATTTAAAAACCAGTTGCTACAGTATAATCAATGCACATTCGCCATTTTCCATTACTTTTTTTTACAAGAACTACATTAGAGAGCCAGGTTGTGTACAGGGCTTCGAAAATAAAATTTTCCTCTACGAGATATTTGACGGCTTGCTCGACAACCTTGGTTTTCTCCAGGGACTTCTAGAGCCTACATTTAGAAACTTTCTTGAGGGCAAGATCTATTATAAAGTGGTGACATTCTATCTCTGGGTCCAGGCCATCCATCTCTACTGCGCTCCAGGTGAATAATTTTGCATTCTCCTTTAAGCATGCCTTCAACTTCCTCTTTGCTAAGTAGGGGAGGTCGGCGCCGATCTTGACTCCTTTGAAGGGGTCATTGTGCAAGGAATAATCTTGAATTCTCCGTTATCAGACGCACAAGATCTGTAGATTCGCTCATGCTCATCAATGTGCCTTCTGCATCGAGCATGGGTTATTTCTCCTTCTTCTTTTGGTATTTGAGGTCCTCCTTTGCAAAGCGACTGTCTAGGGCGACCGTGTCAACATAGGGCATTAGATTTGGTTCTTCAGAGTTATCGGGGATAGCGAGTCTGTTAGCTGTTCAGGGTTGAGTATTGATGGAGCTCAATCCTTTTGCATCTGCTTCAAAACATCTCCTGGTGGCCTGAATGTCCCTGTGCAAGGTGGCGACGAGGCTGCAAGCGGTGTAATATTTCATTTTGAGGTGCAGTATGGAGGGCACTGCTATTAGTTCGACCAAGGTGGGCCTCCCAAAGATGCACTGATATAACAATGTGCAGTCTATTACCAGGAACTGGGTCTTTATGGATCTGATTGTCATTCCTGCCCAAAAATAACGATCAATCCGACATACCCCTAAGGTTTGGTGACTATAATGTGGTGGGGGAACTGACCTTTTTTTTGCGTTTTATCATAAATGTTGCGAATAGCAAGAGTCTCCATCAACTTTTCTTTTATCCAATAAGAAAAGGTGAAAAGAACAAGAAAGACCTTTGATAGATTTTGAGTTCGGGGGGTAAGTTATGAAAAGGGAATGTATTAGCACCCTTTTCATCCGTAGTTATCTACGGGCTCTTAATTGCTTAACTCACTTTGAAAATTTTGCTTTATGTGTGTGTGATTGTTTGAAAATATTTTGAATGCCAATTATGGGGCAGACTTTGTAATTATTCTTGTATCAGTCCTCAAGAATGCGTACAAAGTGTTTGTTTGAAAATATCTGTTTGAAATGTAAAATGTTTTGTTTGTTTTGAAAAAGGTTGTGACCAAGCAATTTGTTGAGTCTTACCCACTAAAGGCCGTTCTTGTCATTTTCCTTCTCTGTTAGAGATATTACTATCCGTACCATTAGTTGGTAGGTAGCCTTATCTATTGGACGTGAAGGGACAAGCGTAGGGTCGTCGTATGGTCTATGCAACATGTAAGGATACTTTAGTAATTCGAAGGGACTATCATCATTTTTCTCGTAGGGTCATCGAAGGGACTAGATCATTTTGTAGGAAACTCGAAGGGTCATCGAGGGATTATGATCATTATTTGAAAGGGACCATGATGATATTTTTTAATCGAGGGTCTTTGCTAAAGTATTCCCGTTTTCGTGGGACGTGGCCATTGTTTCTGAAGGCAACAAGAGAGGTTACCCTAGAGGTGCAAAGTGTGCAAAGGTGTTTTAATTACAATTATGTTATCTTGGAATTGCTTAAGGTTAGCTACCGATTAATTTTATCTTGTCATACAAGCCTATTACTACACAATTATATATATACAAGGCATAAAGTATAAGTGCGGCAAAGTAAAGTGCGGAAAATAAAACCTAATACTATTACATGGCCTCGGGAGAGTTACATAATAATTAAATCTTTGCAAAAATTAAAATCTAATTATTACAAATTCGACGCGGAACCTATACAATAGACTAAATAATAAAAAGAAAGAAATAATAAACAAAATGGAAAATAAGTGTTAAGAAATTATTTTTTACAAACGTAAATCTCTAAATATTATAAGTTATTTTTTTTTGTATTTTTTTGTTATCTTTAAGCATTTAGAAAATAATTAGTTATCTAATTCTAAATTAATTACAAAGGTTAATTAATTAAAAAACTAAGTCTAATAAAATTTAATTAAAAATATATCCAAAATTAGATTAATTAATAAAAATCCTAATTTTTTTTTTATGGATTAAAACGACTAGTAGAAAATTAAATAAGAAAATAAGTAAAAATAATGGAAAGTGGAAAAGATTAGAAAACATATAAAAGATGCTTGCAAGCGCCCAGGCTCGAACCCACGCCCTCTCCTTTGCTAAGCAAGAACACTACCACTGCGCCATGAAACAAACAAAATCTCACGCCCTAACAATGGCATCTCGTATTCCTCATGTTAAAACTTGCATGTAAGGCTTCAAACCTGTTCTAACCAATCATGCTAAGCGATCTGAATTGTTAGAATCAGTTAACGATGTGTATAATTTATACTATGAATAATAAAAAATAATGCAAACCAGACATGGTATGTATTCAAGTTTTAGGTACAAATAGGCATGGAAAGTTATCTATTCTTACCTTGGAGATGTTCTGGAAGTAATTTGAGGTGGTGGTTCGGACTGAATCAAACTGGAACTTGAGATTCAATGGTGCACTTTCTTTGAAAATTTGTGATTTTTGATACTTTTCTTGAGGAAATTTTTTTGTCCCATTGTAGTGTGAGGGCTTGAGTATTTATAAAGGAGGAGGTTTAAGTCATCAAAGAAGGAAAGAATCAAGTGATCATGGTGTTACATAAAATCAATGAAACATGTTTTCTAACTTTCCATTTTTGAATATCCTTGTCTCAAATATGTCTCTCACAGTTTTGGCAAGCTTTTATGAGGTCTTGGGCCTTCTAGAAGATGTAGAAGATGTCCAAATGATCATAGTCCAACATTAATCCAACTATTTGTTATTTTTAATTTAATTCTTTTACAAAAATTAAATAAAAATTTAAATAAATAGGATAAAAAATATGACCATGTACCAATGGACTTAGAGGTCTTCTATCATTTCATAAAAATGTTTGATCCTCAAAAGTTAGGCCCATTAGTCCAAAAATTCAAAATTGCTCAATTGAAGTTTCATGCATTTCTAAAAAATTATCCAACTTGTGCCAACCATAACTCTCACAATTTTTGTTATATGAAGGTGATCTTTGACTTTTTTGAAATATCAAGATGTCTTCTACAACTTTCATGTTGGTCATTTTTTCATTTGAAGTCTTTAACTTGATGTAAATTTACTTGATAAAAAATGTCTTTTTGTTGACTTCTTAAAAAAATCTTAATAGTAATTTTTTACTTTTGATGAATCTTGAGTTTTCTTGATGAATCATGATCAATCCTTGATCAAGTGATGAATGTGACTTCATAATCTTTATGTTGGTCAAAAATATTGAGGTTTGACTGTATGTTGACCACAATTGACTTTTTATCCAATACAATTAATTTCCAATCATCTGAGCAATTGACTGAGCAAACTTGTGGTGCAAGACTTGAAACTTGACATGAGGATTCTTTGAAGCATATGAGGAACCATAAAACTTACTTGACACATTAGTATCTCAATTTTCTTTGAGAAAACCAAAACCCTAATTGTAGGCCACTGCTTAGGAGGAGGGTTGATCTGATCAATTCTTGAATAGTCTTGAGTGTTTGAGACCCTTAGGAGCATGAGGATGTATCTTGAACTAATTTGTCTTGAAAAATGGGAGGGAAAATTTTGGGGTACAACAGCTGCCCCTGTTTAATCTTCTTAAACCTGAATAGTTAGATTTGTATGTCCGCCATTCGTGATCTGAAGGTAGAAGAGGATTGAACACCTAAGTGCCCAGAAATTTGCACTAGCCGGTGCACGGAATAACATTGTTGGTTGGTAGTATTGCTTGGGTGGGATTTAAAATGCCATTATTAAAGTTGACAGAGTGTCGACGAGGATGAGCTTATAGATTCCATCCAAAGTAACTATTGATAGGAGTATCAGAATGAGTCTACGTCTGACTGTATCTCAAGAATGCTTTTCAGAAGGAAAATGCTCACAAGAATTCAGTCTCTGGGGGGAATGCTTTTCATAATAAACCTCTAAAGGGGAATGCTTGTCAGAATTCAGTCTCTGAAGGAAATTATTTGGTCATGCAGATAGACTGCCCTGTCCTTTTTTGGGAATTGATCTACAATCTGTTTTTTGTTGGTAAACTCGTCCTGTTTCAGGAATTAATCTATAACATGTTTTTGTTGGTAAACTCGTTCTATTTCGGGAATTCATATCTCCTGGTCATATAGATAGTTGTCCCGTCATGTTTTAGGAATTAATCTGCGACCTGTTTTTTGTTGGTAAACCTGTCTTGTTTCGGGAATTCATTCCGCCTGGTCATATAGATAGCTGCCCTGTCCTGTTTCAGGAATTAATTTGTGACCTGTTTTTTTGTAGGTAAACCCGTCCTATTTAGGGAATTCATACCGCCTTGTCATATAGATAGTTGCTCCATCCTGTTTCAAGAATTAATCTTTGACCTGTTTGAAAATTGCTGATGATATTCGTTTGTTTGCAAACTTTACCTAAAAAGACAAAATTAGATTTATGTAATGTCATGATGCATGTAATGCATTGCGTAATGATGCTCTCAAAATAAATGAGAATGTTATATGCGTTTCGATATGTATATGCTATGCTGTATTGTGAACTGATGTATGGATGCAATATGTCGTTGAAGCATATCGGTAGCTCTTTGTAACAATGCCTAGCTGGGGAAAATAAATCTTGGACTGTTGTTGGGGATGAAGAAAGTGATTCTACAATTTCTGCTGGGAATAATTTTGCTGAGGATTCCCACTTTCTATTTGAGGATGCTTCGTAGGGGATTTTCGACTTCTGCTTGAGGATAAAGGCATTTAAGGAAAGTCTATCGTTCATCATTTTTGTTGAAGGATTTGATTCTTACATACCCTGACTGGGTATAAAAGAGATGGATATTCCTCTGGTGTGCTATCTGTCCAAGTTTGAGATACCGTAGCAATTCTTTTGGGGATAGAAACTTTAATTAAACCCTGCTGGAGAAGAGAATCTTGTTAGGGATTTACGGTGTTGGAGTAATAACTCCGCTGGAGAATTAAATTCCTATAAACTGTGTTGAGGAAATAAACTCTGATGGGGATTGGAATTTTATAGGCTGCACTGAGGAAGTCTCCATTGTATGATGGGGAAATGATCAAACTTATTTGTCCACTAGGGGAGCTATTAGGGATGATGATCAGATCAAGCTATTCATTAGGGATATGAAGGTGAACTGCTGGAAGATGCCCCGATTTCTACTTGAGGGCATATTAGATTTGTTGGAGAATATATCTCTGTTGGGGATGAGCTTGTGAAGATAGCTCTGTATATATAGTTTCATGGAGATTGCTTTATGGGGATTTATGAATGACTTAAACATTATCCCAACTGCTAGAGTCTTCGATAATTGCGAATTCTGTTTTCATGCATATATTTTTAAACAACAATCATATTCAAATGCATATGTTCATTCAATATAATCATTATACGTTTTTGCAAACAAAGTAAAAAAAATTTGAATTTGAAATTGATTGTATTGATTTTAGGAGGTTTGCCTATAAACAAATAGTTTTATACAAGGAGATAGAAATCCTAGTAAAAGGAAATCATCATAAAAAGAAAAGGGGTACAAAGAAAAAACAGTTATTTGGAAATGATCCCATCGAGTTTCAAATCTGCTATTGCCCTTATGTCTTCAAGAATCTCATCCCTCGATGTTGGAAGAAGTTGGTTGAACTGATCTGTACCATTTGAACTTGACGTTGGTAATTATGCTGGCTGTAAATAGATGGGTGATCCAACGAGATATAGATATACGCTTTAATCCCTAACTTTTTCATGGACTTCCTTTTCAGGTTTTCAGCCCACAAGGATATCCTTTTTTTGCCCAATTAATTTTAGAACATAATTTAGTTCTACATCCCAATAAGAGTTTTGATGATAAAAAACACATGATATAAAGAACAAATATGCTCGCTAATAAAAGTATCTTTACATGCAGGAAGTTCTGATGTGAAAAAGATGTTCTGATGTAACTAGAAGTTCTGCTAGAACATCACTAGAAGTTCTGATTATGCGAGCATAGAAGTTGAGAGTACCATAATAGATTCAGACGCATCAAATTTGTGTGACACGCTTATATGAATAAGTTTTGTTACAACTTCTGAATGCACCAGCGCTGTGAAACAGGATCTCTGATACTCTGATTTGCAAAGTTCTTATACAAGCTATAAAGGACTCTCAACGGTAACACTCATCCTCTGATGTGAGAAGCTATGAAGCATTACAATTCTATCAATGTAATATCATAGGTAACGACTAAAAACAAACAAGGATCTCCTGGTTTAGAAAGTTCATTAACTCGTGTTCTGGACATACCAAAAGTATATTCTTATGTTACTATTGCATGGCCTATAAAAATCACACAAAAAGAAGATTTCAAATGATGAACTACTGTGCAAAAAAAAAAAGAAATCACGTGAAGCTATAGCAACGCAACAATCATCTTTCATCCTTAAACAATCATATTTAAACTGTGTGAAACATTACTGTTAGTGATACTGTTTTAGTATAAACACCATTGTACACATTTATTCAATTAACTTTTTAGACATTTCCTTGAGAAAACCGGGTTGTGGTTTTGGACTCAAGAAGACTTTGGAAGTAGTCAAAGTAGATTTATAATCAAGATTGTTTAGTGAATTAAGACCTCGTTGGAGAGACGCGAAATCACCTTGGCGGGTGGACTGGAGTAGTTTGAGTTCAAACGAACCAGGATAAAAATCATCGTATGCTTTCCATTGATTATCGAGATCCAAATTCAATCCCCCCTTCTTGTGTTTTTTACTTCTTCAATCTGCCTTTTCAGGTTTTTGACTTGTCGAATGTACAATTTTTATATATATCCCTAATTTTTCCCCGAACCTTTTTAGTTTGTCGGGATGCCCTTATTTATTCCTAAGCCAGTTGACCTAGCGGGTCTCTTTTACGCGTAATATTTTTTGACTATGTCCGCGTTCACAGAGTGTGGAAGGTCTTCATTGTCCATGATAGTAAGTACCATAGCACGACCAAAAAATATCTTTTTTATTACAAACGTTCCTTCGTATATGGGAGTCCATTTTCCCTTGAGATCACCTTGGTGTAGGATGATGCGCTTTATTACCAAATCACCAGTCTGGTAAACCTGATGTCTGACTTTCTTATTAAAGGCCTTGATCATACGCTTCTGATACATCTGACCATGACAAACAGTCATGAGCCTTTACACATTAATCAAATTTATCTGGTTAAGTCTAGTCTAAATCCACTCGTCTTCATCTAAACTTGCGTCTTTCATAATCCTTAGGGAAGGAATCTGGACTTCGATAGGTAAGACAACCTCCATACCATAGACTAAAGAGAACAGGGTTGCCCCATTTGATGTACATAATGAAGTGAGATAACCATGAAGAGAAAATGGTAACATCTCATGCCAGTCTTTATACATCACCGCCATTTTCTGCAAAATCTTCTTGATATTCTTGTTGGCGGCTTCCACTGCACCATTCATCTTTGGTCGGTATGGAGAAAAATTATGATGCTTAATCTCAAACTGCCTGCAGAGTTCCATGATCATAGTATTATTAAGATAGGTAACATTATCCGTGATGATCCTTTCAAGTATGTGTCATACCCCAAATTTGTCCATCCTTAGTGCTACCGTCAAATTTATTTTCGAACTTGGATTTTAAAATTCCTTTGGTTTAATCATATTAATATTTTAGGGTTTTATAAATATTCGTTCTCAAGTCCAGTTAAAAATATAATAATTTATTTTGAATTATTTATATTTTGAAATAACAAATACTTGCTCGTCTTCATGTATTTTGAATGGCTCTTTATTTCGAATAAGTAACATAGAAAAGTTGATAAAGAATATAACTTGGAAATATGAGGTCGCAGGTTCGAATCTCTTATGGTGAACTTTTTAACATTTTTTCTATTTCTTTTTGTTACTAATTATCTTTCCTTTTTTGGAAATCGGGCTTGGGCTTTTCATACATTTTGGATAACTTAGTCTCTAGATTTTTTCTAACCTAATTTAAGTATATAAATAGGACTCTTATTTGTCCTAAAAATTCATCTACAATTTTTCAATTGCACACACAAATCCACAAATTACACAATTTTACAATCTCTCACAATTTTACTCAGTCACGCACACTTCATTATTTTTTTGGCAAATTTCTTGTTCTTTCAAAATTTTCTTTTTAATACTTTAGGGGATATTTTTGTTTTTCCCGAGGATTTCATATGAGGCTTCCTAGTATTAATTTCATATCGTTATAATTTATTTGTTGTTTAAGCCATATGATGATACCTGATGACTTGTTTTCTTCAATATTGTTATTGTTATATTTTGTTTTAAGTGTTCTTACTATTTTGTTATATATTAACCCTTATCATATTTTGTTTACTTATTCAAATGTCATAATTATTTTTATATTATAATTTATTTGCTCATATTTTATTCTAAAATTATTACATCATTTTTGTATATTATTTTGTAATAAGATCTATTATGTAAAATTATTCACCTGTTCAAACCTATATAGAGTTTTAATTCATAAAAAACCTCTAACATTTTTTATACTACACACAACCATCCACAAAACCTTGGTTACCTACGTATCACATCATCCACTTTTTTCAATATATTTCTTTTAGTCTTGTTTCTGTACATAGAAACTATATACACACACATCCATATCTCACGTGCAACTTTTTCAGAAAACTAAAATCATCCAAATTTCATATTTTTCAAGAATAATACATCTTCATATTTGTTTTTTATAATCCCTCAACTCCAAAACTTGTGAAAATCTTTACAAACCATAAAATAACAATGACAAGCAGTGAGACAAACAAATTACATAAGAAAGGATAGGAAAGTCGATGGTGTCGGTCACTCCTCGAAACATCAAATGTCGCAAATTCAAACTCATCACGACGGACTCCCACTGCCAATATTCGAAACTCTTCCGCCAGTATTTATTGATGGTCTTCCATCTCATATTTTGATTCTTAGTGTGTGTTTTGTTTGTTTTTTGGTGGATTATCTTAATCTATTGAATGAATAGAGGTAGAAAATAGATAAATTATAGTTTATTTTACTTTTCTATGTAACTCAGAGAGATGAAGAGAAACTTTTGAGTCACACTTGCTATTGTTTGCTTCTTATTGGAAATTATATTTTTTTATTATTTAGTTTAATTGCTTTGAAAATTTCAAACCTAGTTTCTAATTCATTTGTTTGTTTACCGTATAAATAGGTAGACTAGGACTTGTCATTGATAGAATTTTGATATATGATATTGAATTGGGATTGAGTCATATTACTCTTTAATACTCCTTAATGTTATTAATTTTCTTGTATTTATTTTAATAATTTATTTGTTTTAAGGAAAAACTCATGATGAATGCACGTTTCAAAATATAAGAGTATCAACATAATATTTGCTTTCCTTTTTTCTTTCTCTAAATAAGTTTTCACCTTTATGTTTTTTTAATTCAATTAGTTACTCTTTTCAAATAGTTAAGGTTATGTGTAAATGTGAAGTTTATTTATTTTTGCAAATTCAATATCTGAATTTGAGGCCTTACTTTCTAGGTCCCAGAATTATTAAGCCTAAATAGTATACACCCCACTCGTTTATTAAATTATTTTATTTTTATAATTAATTAATTTGTTTATTGGTTCGATTATTTATTTATTATCAATTTATCATTTTTTGCAATAAATTATATTTTTGCATTTTTTAATAAATAATAATTAAAATAGTTATTTATTAATCAAAATTAATTCAAACATTC
This sequence comes from Vicia faba, assembly GCA_948472305.1. Classification (NCBI taxonomy): domain Eukaryota; kingdom Viridiplantae; phylum Streptophyta; class Magnoliopsida; order Fabales; family Fabaceae; genus Vicia; species Vicia faba. Next base: position 1,034,515,424 of record OX451741.1, read on the forward strand.
CATAAATAATAGGATGTTTATCTTCGAGTAATTAAATCGATTGACACATTGTCTACCGGTTTATTATTCAAAAATCAAATAATAAAACCAGCGCAACTCACGAATTACTACACCAGCGAGCAACACGTGGTCAATATCTAGTCACGTGATAAGGAGACTATATCAGACTCCCCCCGCTCTGCGTCTTATCTCATCATACTCTTTAATCAAATTGAAACTCAAAACATTTAACCCACAACATCAAATCATTTTTTACTAACATAATAAAAATCCAAGATCATTTTCTAAAAAGGATTAAGGAGAATCATTTTCAAATTAATTGTGAACTACGTCTACGCTCATACAATTTTCAACCAAGACAAGGTTCAAGGTTAATTTGAAAGCAATTCTACATAATCTTATAAAAAACACCAACTAAACTGGGAACTAGGAATTGGGACTCTGATTCCTCCTAAGAAGATACGTAGGCATACGACTAAAATCATGGCGAGTTCTCCTAATAAAATATTAAAACCATATTTCCTAAAAATTGCGCTTCTAACCCTAGTATCCTTGCAAACAAGGTAGATGAGGGGTTCCTAACACCTTTCTTTTGTCTAGAACCGAGTCCAAAAACCTAGAATCTCTAACTTTTCAGGGTTACCCTTTATGTTCCCTTCCTTAGGATAAAAATTAAGGGTGACAACTCTCAAATTTCAAACTAGTTACAACAACTGGCGACTCTGCTGGGGACTCAACCCTAGGTCTAGTAGCCTTTTCTTTTGGTTTTAGGGTTTTTAGGGTTTTTCTTAGTCTTAGGGTTTTTATTTTTGTTTACTTAATTATTCATTTATTTTGCTTATTGTATTTTAGCATGTTATTATATCTGTGGTGGGATTTATATTTTGCAAAAATAATTTCCGAAAACCCTTAGAAAGAAAGTTCGTCTATTAGCCAAGGGGATACATAAGCCCTATGAGTTTATGTGATGACTTCACCTAGAATCGGTGGAATTCCGTAAAAGGAATACCTCTAAAGAGACATCCTCTTCGAAAGTAGGACTTTGGAGTGACACCTATGACTCTTTGTACAACCCTTAACCAAAATCTCATGACGAGACCTTTCATAAGAAGTGATCATGGCGGATAATTTCAAAATGCTCTATTTGAAGAATTTTGTGGAGAACATGGAATATCTCACAACTACTCGACACCAAGGACTCCTCAACAAAATGGAGTGGTGGAAATAAAGAATATCTCTCTTGTAGAGCTTGCAATAATGATGCTTAGCGATTCAAACCTTCCAAAATATTTTTGGGCGGATGCGGTGAGCACGACATGTTTTGTTAGCAATAGAGTTAACATAAGACCGATCTTGAAGAAAACTCCATATGAACTTTTCAAAGGGAGGAAACCAAACATTCTTTTCTTTCACATTTTTGGTTGCAAATGCTTTGTCTTAAACAACAACAAAGATAACCTTGGTAAGTTTGATGAAAAATCCGATGAAGGTATTTTTCTTGGCTACTCTCTTTCTAGTAAGGCATATAGAATTTATAACAAAAGAACTTTAACAATTGAAGAATCAATGCATGTATCTTTTGATGAAACTAACCCCTCAAAGGAGGATAAAATTGTTTGTAATGATGATGATGATGATGAAATACTAGAAGGTCCTCAAGAAAATACTTCCAAAGATCAACCAATTCAACAAGAAGAATCATCCCAACAAGAATCAAATTTCAATAATCTACCAAAAGAATGGAGAACTCACAGAGATTATCCTATCGATAAAGTAATTGGTGATATTAGTCAAGGTGTCTAAACATGGCGTTTGTATCTCAAATTTAACCTTCCAAAGTTGATGAAGCCTTAGGCGATGACCAATGGATTATTTCTATGCAAGAAGTGTTAAATCAATTTGAAAGGAATCAAGTTTTGGAACTTGTCCCTAGGCCAAGCAACAAATGCATTATTGGAACAAGATGGGTGTTTAAACACAAACTTGATGAAAATGGAATAATTGTTTGGAACAAAGCAAGGTTGGTAGCACAAGGCTACAATCAAGAAGAAGGAATATATTTTGAAGAAACTTTCGCTCCGGTTGCAAGGTTAGAAGTTATTCGCCTTTTACTTGCCTATGCTTGTTCATTAAATTTTCAGCTTTTCCAAATGGATGTCAAAAGCGCATTCTTGAATGGATATATCAATGAAGAAGTCTACGTTAAGCAACCCCCAGGGTTCGAAGATTTCAAGAATCCATCTCATGTATTTAAATTGAGAAAAGCTTTATATGGTTTGAAACAAGCACCAAGGGCATGGTATGATCGGCTAAGTAACTTCCTATGCGAAAAAGGTTTTGAAAAGGGTAAAGTTGGCAAGACTTTGTTTATCAAGAAAATCAAAGGTGACACTTTCCTAGTTCAAGTCTATGTTGACGATATCATTTTTGGCTCTTCAAACAAAGAAATGTGTGAAGAATTTTCAGCAATGATGCAAGGAGAATTTGAGATGTCCATGATGGGTAAAATGAATTATTTTCTTGTACTTAAAATCAAGAAATTAAAGGATGGCATCTTCATCAACCAATCCAAGTATTGCAAGGAACTCTTGAAAATATTTGACATGGATAATTGTAAGGCAATGTCTACACCAATGGGTTCCGATACATATGTTGATCAAGATGAATCAGGTGTTTCCATCGACATTACAAAATATCGAGGTATGATTGGCTCCTTATTATATCTGATGGAAAGCCGCCCTGACATAATGTTTAGTGTTTTTCTATGTGCTCGCTTTCAAGCAAATCCAAAGGAATCTCATCTCATGGCGGTGAAACGGATCATGAAGTATCTCAAAGGAACAACAAATGTTGGATTATGGTATCCTAAAGATAGTGTTTATAATTTAGTTGGCTATTCTGACATGGATTATGCATGTTGTAAAATTGATAGAAAAATCACAAGTGGTACTTGTAACATCCTTGGAAATGCATTAGTATCATGGGCCTGCAAGAAACAAGCATGTGTTTCTCTTAGCCCGACCGAAGAAGAATATATTGAAGCGGGTAGTAGTTGCGCTCAAATATTGTGGCTCAAACAACAACTTCGTGACTATGGACTCGATCTAGGATGAATTCCTCTACGGTGCGATAATACAAGTGCAATAAACATTACGAAGAATCCAATCATGTACTTCAAGGAGATGTCGAGGTAACATTTGTAGATACTCATAATCAACTTGTCGATATCTTCCCTAAACCTTTGGCAAGAGAACCATTTTACAAGATTCGACGAGAGCTTGACATTCTTGATGAACACGACATATAAGGTGCTTTCTATCCTTGTTATGATTATATATACTTGTCTTAACCTTGTTACATGTGAGTATATATGTTAAGTGGTGTTTAAGTTTAAGAAAAATATGTTTTTGGTCATTTTTGGTTGATGCAAATCGATTGCACAATAGTGTAAATCAATTTCTCACTGAATGCTTTTTATTTTTTACCTTTCTGTTTTTGTGCAAATCGATTGCACCATAGTGCAAATCGATTGCACACTGTGCGCTTCAGTTTTCTTTTGCTTCTATTTGGTGTGAAAATTGATTTCATCTGTATGCAAATCAATTGCACCCACTATAACATGCTTTTATGACAAAAATATTTGTTGTTCAGAATTCCTCTCTCTCTCTCTCTCTCTCTCTCTCTCTCATATTCCCAAGCTCATCTCTATTATTGAAAAGTCATTTAAACTTCATTACATATAATACAACCCACTTACTTTTATTTACTCACAAATCATATCCAAACTTCAGCTCATCAAACATCTTCCTCTTAAAACCTAAAACCTTCCAAACCCTAAAAACACCTTACCCATGGCTTCAAGGCAAAAACGAAAGGTGTCATCTTCAAATAAAGGTAAGAAAAAGGTTGGTTCATCCTCTGAGAATCCATTAATCTCAACTCTCACCGAAGAACAAGAAGCAAGATTTACAAAGGATTTTCAAAGAAAGATAGTGTCCACTCCTAAATATTGTATGCTATCATCCTTTCCCCGGGAATGTTTTTATTTTCAAAATGATTTAACTGCATATGGACTGGAACCATTAATTTCATCATTTGGTCCATATTATCCGAATTTGGTAAGAGTGTTTTTCGGCAATTTGACTCCTCACAAAGGCAAGACGGTTACATATGTGTTGGGTACAAGAATCTCTCTAACCCTTGAGATTGTTGGTGAGATTCTACACATTCCCTACACTGGAAGCTCTTTGTACGACCCTGAAAACGAGGCATGGGATGATTATAGGAAAAAGGAATTTTATTATAGCATTGGCAGATTGAGCGAAGCTAAATTCCGTGCCAAAAGGATCTGTGGTCTAGGAGGAGTGATTCCATCTAGAGACTCATGGTGTGCAGGTAACTTTTATATAGACGATCAACTATTTCATTATTTCATGGTCTATATTATGCTTCCACGGGATGGAAACCACTGCACCGTGACTGATCTGGAAATGCAGCTGAACTATACAAGGAAGAAAGGTATAAGTGTTAATTGGGCAAGGCTCGTAATGGTTCATATGCTGAGGGATTGATGCAAAATCAAAATTTCTACCATATGCTTACTTTGTAACATTAATTATGGAAGAATATGGAGTTGATTTTACTGGTTTTGAGAAAGTTAATATGGATCCAAATCTGCACAAGATTTCAATAAAAAATGTTCACTCAAGAATGGGTGTTCATTATAATCCCGAAACAAAAACTATAACTTACATTGGTGAAGATGTGGTTAGTGATGAAGGAAACGATCAAGAAGTTGAAGGTGTGAAGTTGTACCTCCTCCACCTACTGCTCCCTCTGGTCCAAGCAATGAAGATCTTATGGATTTTATGTATCAACAATTTTCTTCCATGAATACCAACATCAACAATCAATGGAATGCTATCAACGATTCTACAACAACCCGAATTAATGACTTCCGCACATATGTGAATCAACAATTTTCTTACCTTTACTCTCACCTTCACATTCCTCCATATGACCCAAATAATCCACTGCACCTCTACAAAATTACGTAAAACCTCCTCTACAACAACAATTTCTCAATCAAGGATCTTGGTTCTATAACAATCGGGACATGAATCAACCATAAAGTTCTGTCCAACTTTGTTATGTCTACTGTTTTCTGTTCTGTCCTTGTTCAGTTAAGCTACATTTTGTTTGTTGTTTTTAAGATTTCTTTGTAATAGTTATCTTACTATGCCTGTGACTATTTGTGATGCATTATTAATTAAGTTTTTTCAATATTGATTTATTATTGTCCATTTTTTTATTGTGTCTTTCCCTTCTTTTTGATAATGTCAAAGTGGGAGAAGGATGCAGCAATTTATGCTTGTATATTTCATGTCTTAAATTTCTAAGGTACTCTTAAACCAATATGAATGAATTCAAAGGATTCCAACCTTCTGATACAAAGGGGGAGTTATGCATCCTAGGGGGGGAAGCTTCCTTCCAGAAAATACAACGCATCAAGCAAGATCATTTTTCATCATCAAAAAGGGGGAGAATGTAAAATCAAGCTTCTCAAATGCACTTTTGTTTTGATAAAGACAAACCATATTGACAAGAAGGCAAAGATTATTGATCTAGCTAAAAGCATTTGTGGATAAAGTATTTTGTTCAAGCACTTAGCAAAATTTCAAGGTATAATGATAATACTTACTTTAAACTTAAGACATAGATGCTCAATGGTCAAAAGAAATATTTTATATTGTCCAAATCCTTACTCAAGTTTTTCTAAGAAAAAATTCAGTTTTCACTTGAGTGCAATCGGTTTGCATTGGTGCAATCGATTACATGCTTTAATTTTTCAAAACATTTGCTACTATTTCTAAGTGCAATCGATTTGCATGTTTGTGCAATCGATTGCTCTCAATCAATTTTTGCTACTGAGTTCAAGTGAAATTGATTTACACACTTGTGCAATCGATTGCACACTCAAAATATTTGAATTTCTAGCTGTTAAAACCCCGTGCAATCGATTTACACAAAGGGTGCAATCGATTGCATGTTGAACGATTTTGAAAAACAACAGCTTAACTCATGCCTTTTCATAACACCAATTCATGAAAACCTTTTACTCAATCTTGGCAATTGTTCATGATTCATTTACAAAATTTTATGCTGTTTCAAAAGGGTTCTATGAACTTATAAATACTCATTTTCAAAATCATTTTAATCACCTCTTCCAATCATTTTTCCTGAATTTTCAAAAAATCAAACTCAAGTTGTTATACATTTTCATACACAAGTTTTCTGCACACTTTCACATATTATTAACCAGAAAACTTTGATAATTATATATCTTGAGTCATTGCATACTATTTTCATTGGAAGAGAATATCAATTCATTTATTAAATCACTCAAAGTGATCATTTCTACTCAAACTCACTCAAATCAAATATTGCTATATACTTGCTTATTTTTCAGGATAGTGAAAAATCCAAGAGGATTGTTCTTGGTCCAAGAGGATTGTTATTTTTTTGAGTAGTTCTTGTTTAAGTTTGCCACAATAAGGAAATATCTTTCATGTTGAAAGGGGACTGGAGTACTCTCAGATTGTGAGGGGAACCAGGATATATCGCTTGTGTCTCTTTATTTTTCTGCACTTTACTCTTTCATAAACTCACCATAAACCAGAAAAATAATATCCATCAACACTAAAACCATAAAATTTTAAAGTACCTAATTCACCCCCCCCCTCTTAGGCTCACTTTGTACTTACACCTCACTCAACACCCAAGTGGAAAATATATCTCTTCACTACATATTGTAGAAGTATAGTTGTTTGCATCACTACAAGGATTGACAAGAGTCTAATCTTTTGAGTAAGGTTTTAAGCCAAAATGGCAAAATTGTTTGAAATGAGATTGGTTGACTTTTAGTCTTCTCTTAAAAAATGTCAAAGTATTATTAAATTGATTGAGGTTTACTTATGAAAATTATTTTTTTGAAAATGCATGGACCTAAGTCCAAGTTTATTATGAAAGTGGTTCAAGTTTAGAAACAAGAAGAGTTTTCAAAAGGAGGAGGAAGATTTTTGAAATTAAAGAAGATGTGAGGAGAAGAAGGGACTATCCTAAAGCATAAGGTAAAAGTTAGGGATAAGAACCATCTAACCAACAAGAAGCCAAAACTTGATATTATGAGTCAAGATAGAATTCCCATTCTTTGGATTGAAACCAAGCAAGCAAAGATATTAGACCTCTTGAGAGAACCAAACTTTAAGTGTATTAAGTCTTTACAAAAATTGGGCAACGTAACAACTATATACGGGTGAATTCCAGATTACAAACAGAGTATGTAATCACAATTACCTGCACACAAAAATAAACAAACAATCCAATGTCTTGAGGTAAACCTCAAGAACTCCAGACAAAATATCAATTAAGGCCACAAGGTCTCCAACATAAGCCAAAGTTTCTAATCCTAAGTCCAAGAAGTCCAATGCTCCATAATGCCAAGGATAGTAACCAAATAATCCAAGTATCATTAAAGGTTTTCATGGTTCATGTTGATTATTAAGTGTCTTAGAAGAGAAAAGAAAAGCTCAAGTGAGCAAAAATGAAAATGACAAGAAAGTAAATGCTCAAGTGAGCAAAATAAAAATGGCATGAAATGTAATGCTTAAAGTAAATGGTACATAAAGCATAAAAATAAAAACATAGAGTAAAACAATTTAATAATTAGTAGTTAGTTGGATGACCATCTTGAAACTTGCATTTGGAACTCGTTAAAGGATTGGTAGAACCAAAGCCTGCACACAACAAGTTGCATTTGCTTTTTGTCAAGTATATCATCCATTTGGAATCCTCAAAAGTAACATGTAATGATCAACGATGTTTAAGTGATCTGTGTTGACCAAAAGTTTTGTAGATCCATTAGAGGATTGGTAGAACCAAAGCTGCCACACAATGAATCTCAAGGTTATTGGATCAAAGAGATCAAATTAACATACTTGGGCTTGCAAACATAGGTTTGGGCCACGAATGATCATTTATTTGAATTGAGACAAAATTTAGCGCTATGTTAAGCAATCGTAAGTGGACTTATATAGAAGTCACACCTATTTTGAGGCTGGTCAATAGCAATCTATGCACCATTTGTTTTGAGACATGATATAGATATCATGCTCCAATAACACTTGGTGCAATAAGAATGGGACAAGATGAAAATGGGTGGGAAAGAATATACAAACCATATTTGAATTAAATTTTAATCAAACTATTATTAAAATCATTCATCCATTTTTTATGGAGTTAGACTCAACAGCATAGATTCAATGATGTTAATAAATTTCATGATCAAAATTCAACCCAAGTTCAGCCAGAAAATAATCACAAAATAATATTGCATTTAATATATACATTAAAAAAAGGTTTTTCAAAATGTTTTAAAATAGGAATAAAAGAGAAAAATATAAACTTTATTCAAATTAATCAAGAAATAAAAAGTAAGACCATAGAAAAATCAGAAAAGGACTCAAATATTTTTACAAAATATTTGGTAATTTTTTAAATTCGAAAACTATTTTTAAAATTAAAATAAATGAGTTAAATAAACCAAAAATAATAAAAAAATATACCAAAACCGGAAATAAAAATTAAATGAGGTCACCAATATTTGTAACAATATCATTGGATCATTCCATTATTTTTTCAGAATTTAAAAATGCATAAAAGTATTTTTAAACATTTAAAATAATTCAAATAATGTGGAAATATATAAAAAATATCAAAACACAAAATAAAATTGTGAAAAAATAAAAATAAAAAAGAGAAAAATCAAAAATATTTTTCATAATTTTTTCAGATTTTTTGGACTTAAAAGAATTTTGTATGATTTTTTGAAATTTAAAACAAATAAATATAAAAATCAGAAAAGAAAATAAAAACCAAAAAGATGTGGACCAATGGATGAGAGTCAAAATGCGTTAGTAATCAGATCCAAGGGATCTGGAGCGCTGTGCATATCATGGTCATTACTAAATATCACATCGGATCCAACATTTTTAAAATAAAACAACTTAAAATGTGGTGCATGGTAAGACAAGCATATTGTATCCATTTCAAAAAAATAACGTGGCCTTATGTCATTGGTTGAAGCCGGACATGTCATAGTCTTCAACCTCCAGCCATCCCCAAATTGGATCCTTCAAACTGTAAAATTAGCAAACCAGACCGGTACCATTATATTCGTCTCTTCAAGACAAGTCCAATGGTACCATCCACCAAATTTATATAAATTGTGCAAGCCTGTGTTTGAAGAAAATCAGAAAAATAGAGAGCACGAAAATCTTGGATATCTCACTCAATTCTCAATGAAATTGCAAACTATAAAGAGCGGGATGATCAGAATAATACAAGGAGTGGATTAGTCTTTTATTTGAATAAATTTGGCCAAGAAATCTACCTGAACGAAGTAGTGAGAAGTTTCTCTGAAACTGGACTTCTACAGATTAATATAGGTCACAATTCTTGAAAGTAACCATATGGTTAGCTTCAGAGAAGTTCAATGAAGCTAACTGAATGGAGATTTTGGTGTTTGAAGGTGTGAATGTAAGAAATCAGAATTTCAAATTCAGAGTTCGTGTGGGATCTGAACAAGGGTCAAGTGGCTATCAAAAGTTTTCTCAAATGAGTGAGGGATGATCCTTATTTATAGTTGATCATGATGCAAGGCTCAAGCGTGTGAATTGGAGGAAAAATCAATGAAATCGTGTGGACCTACTAAGTGTGAAAAGTGTGACTTCACATGGCTCAAAATGCAATAAAATGAACGGTTTAAGGGTCGTTTCTTGTTATGGCAAGTTCCTAAACATGATTAGACATGAAATTGATCTTTAAACAGGCTTGTAATTGTATTTAAACCAACTTTTAAATCTGACTAAACTTGGAATTTCCATTTCATGATGCTACTTTCATAACCATAGTGCCAACAATGTAGGGCACCATATGATGTGATTTTTGAGGCATTTGAAAGATGAAGTCACAAGCTTTACAATGGTCAAGGAGTGAGATCAATTGGATGTTTGAGCAAGAATTTGTGTTGAGTCAAAGTAGGAAGAAAAGGGTTAACTTTCCATACTTAGAAATATTTCATGTTTTTTCTTCAAAACTGACCTATAATGTTTTGCATCCAAACATGTCCTTCCTCTTGGAATTTTCTCTTGACCAAAAAATATGGCATGAAATAGACAACTAGAACCATTCAAAATCTCCAAAAATTGAGAGAGTTATGAATTTTTGAAGTTGGCAAAGAATCATGAAATGACCTATAATCTTTTGTATCCTTAGGGCATCTTCCATCCATTTTCTCAATTTTCACATAAAAGAAGGAATACAGTTCACATCCTCAAGATCATTGTGAAAAAATAGTGGGCTCAAGGTGATAAAAATTGACCATGTTATGATCATTTGAAGTCACACATGGAAAATTGGGGGTTCATCTGGAGGACTTGTAACCTTTCTTCATCATCAAGCTTCTTCCTTATGAAAAATACTTGAAAATTTTGAAGTGATTTGTTAATAACCCTTTGAATAGAAGGAAGTATTTGGAATTACTCAAAAATACCAAAAGATGAGCAAGATATACTTCTTTGAAGTTCAAAACTCTAACTCTTAGATCAAGAAAATGCTTTGAGGAACTTTGACAATTTTAAATAACTTTTTTGTACCAACACTTTTGCTTTGTAAGTAGAAGTTGTTGAGGATGATAATGAGAAATCATAGCCACCAAAACCACTTCCATATCTTGAGAATTGAGAGAAATATGCACTTGTGACCAATGGGAACTAAGCCTTGTCCAAACATGACAACTTCTTCAATCCACCCCTTGTACCTTTGAATCAATATTGATAACTTTGAAATATGGTGAACCAAGATAAACCTTGCCATTCCATTTATTCCAACACAACTTCAATGGTGAGGTTTGAAATTCTCAAGCTTTATTGACTAGGGCATGGATATAAACTCATGAACCCATGGATCAACTTGCCAAGCCACATTGCCTTTACCTACATTACTAACAAGTAATACAAACCAACATTGCATTTTATTAGTTAAAAGGAAAGTCAAAACAAAACATGAATGATCACAAAAGAAAAACAAATCAAAGTGCTTGGTGATTCTTCAAAGAGCAAAGCTAAAGATAGTGAGGAGAACCAAGAGCCCTAATGTGACCTTGTTGTGATTGAATCAATATGATATGATGAAGGGATCTTAGGGGCAAAACTTGGGGTACAACAGCTTCCGTTATTTAAGTTTCTTCTATCCAGAGATACGAAGGTTAAAAATCTTCGTATCGACGCGATCGAAGATACTTAAATATAAAACAAACCCTATTTTTGGCCCTAAGATGCCATGCAATGCTCATGAGTATGAATGCATATGAACAACTTCGAAGGGATGCAAAACACCACTGGAGATGTATCAAAGGAAATAAGGATCAAAATAGAAACCCAACCAAGAAAACAAATCACTGGTGAATCAAAAGACCAGACTCATAGAGGATGGTAAAAAGTTAAAGGATACACCAACTTTTACTGAAGACGAAACTACCAGCGTTCACTGAAGGTAGTAAGAGAAAAGAATAACAACACAAACATTTAATGACGGAGAGTTACCAACGTTCACTGAAGGTAGAGGAAAAGGATATATCATAGCACTTCTATTGACTGACAGTGAACTACCAATGTTCACTGAAGGTAGAAAAAATATAACAATCAGCAACTTTCACTAGAGGTAATAAGAGGAAGGAATATCATAGCACTGCCGTTCGCTGACAGTGAACTACCAATGTTCACTGAAGGTAGAAAAAAGATAACAATCACCAACCTTCACTGATGGTTATCTATCAACATTCACTGAAGGTAGAGAGAAAATATATCATAGCATCGTTGTTCACTGACGATGAGCTACCAATGTTCACTGAAGGTAGAAAAAAGATAATAATCACCAACTTTCACTGATGGTGACCTACCAACTTTCACTGAAGGTAGAGAAAAAATATCATAGCATCTCCATTCACTGACGATGAACTACCAACATTCACAGAAGGAAGCAAAAAGATGATAATCACCAACTTTCACTGATGGTGACTGTTGTACCCCAAATTTTCCCTCTTATATTTTACAAAAAAATCTCCTCTTACATGGGTGGTTACAAACACTTGCTTGAAGAAAAATACCAATTTTTGAAGTTGGTCAAAGTGTCCTTCGATGAGGTGTCTTCGATTGGCATTTTAATGTCATTTGGATTGTTTCAAGTTGAAGGAAATCGAAGAGAGAAAAACAAAGCTTTCGATCGATCAACAAGGCCTTTCGATTGGGCTCATGGCCAGAACCTTCGATTGGCCTTTTGGCAAGTCCTTTCGATTGGTCCCATGGCAAGACACTTCGATTGGACTTTTGGCAAGTCCTTTCGATTGGTCCCATGGCAAGACCCTTCGATTGGCCTTTTGGCAAGTCCTTTCGATTGGTCTCATGGCAAGACCCTTCGATTGGCCTTTTGGCAAGAACCTTCGATTGGCCTTTTGGAAAGTCCTTTCGATTGGCCTTATTGAAAGACCTTTAGATTATACTTTTGGCAAGACCCTTTGAATGAAAGGAGGGTGTTCGAAGGGGTCAAGTGTCCAGGTTCATCAAAGAGACACGAATGATCCAAAGAGGAATGCTTTTAATTGGTCTGATTCTTGTCTCATGGCTTTAATAGCCTATTTAATTGGTTGTCTCTGGCCATTACTAGGTGCCTTCATACTTCTACAAATACAAGATCAATCAAACATTACGAAGGAGGCGAAAGAGAGGAGAGAGGCGAACGAAAGAACATACACATACATAGAGACTGCACACGAAAGAGAGTATGCACATGTTTCCCCCTAAGCATCAGTCAATCCACGCCCAAAAAGTGTCAAATTGAAGCATTCCCTTATTGGTAAACTTTCAAATTCACGTTTATAATTTCATAATGCATTAGTTCTTTTTTAGTGCTCGATTCATGCCTAGGACATTAGATAGCTCTGTTCGATTTGATTTCGAAACTGAGGGCCTGGTTTTGACACCAGGTCCACTATTGTTTTCTTTTATCTCTAACACCCCCACTGCAGATATGGCCTAAATAAACTAATGTATGCAGGATCGAAGGTCCTGGGTTTGACACCCAGGTCATATTTTTCGCTAATGTCTGTCTTGCAGGTTTAGAGCGAAAAGACCATACTTCCCCCAGATCGAAAGGAACAACTCCCTTCCTTGGATCGAAGAAGACCTTTTCCCCTGGGTCAAAGAACCAGACTTTACCCAGGATTAAAACACCTTTTCCCCTGGGTCGAAGTACCATATCTTGCCGAGGATCGAAAGAGTGTTCCTCCCCTGGATCGAAAAAGCTTCGATTCACTTCCATATTTTTGGTTTTTGTTTGGTTTTTTAATTAAAATTATTTTTTTGGTTAAACTAATTAATTTATTTATTTTAACGTCTTTCAAAAATTAAAAATAAATAGACTTAGACTTTATTTTTTAAAATAAATTAATAAAAAACAAACAAAAAAGGGATTTTATTCTTAGGATTATTAGACGTTATGTTCAAATTAGCGCGCACTTATTTTATTGTAATTGCTAACAATTGTAATAGCTTTAGATTTAAAATTCCGCACTCTTTGTTCTTGCATTTTTATGTAACTGTCCCAAAGCGCTATAATAGTCTAGGGTTTATGCTTCTGCTTTTTATTTTCCATATTTTACATTTCTAGTACAATATTACTGTTAGTAATTAGGATTGCATGGAAAGACTGTAAATTAAAACACTAGCTAACTTAATAAAAAAAGACAAAAATTACTGAATCTCAATACATATGCACATGTGCACCTCTAGGGTATCCCCACTTCGGTTTCCTTTAAAAAAACCAGTCACGTCTCTCGAGAATTGGGACGCTTTAGCAAAGACCCGCAAAAATAAAAAAGATCATAGTCCATCGATGACCCTACGATGTTGCCTTTCGGTAAATGATCTCGTCCCTTAAATGAAATTGCTAAAGCGTCTCCATATGTTGCCTTTATGACTGTTAAACGTCCCTTTCGATGTCCCTCAAACATCCAACGATAAGGCTACCTACTCACTAATAGTAGGATAGCATTGTCTAAAGGAAAGGAGGAAATGAACAACCTTTTTGAGTACGAAGTAGATAGCTATTAGAAGTTTGCTCAAAAAAATACTTTTTGCACTTACAAACAAATACTAATTTTCAAAAATAATTTCAAAACATTCGCTTTGTTAACACTCTTGAGAACTAATACAAGAGTTAAACACAAAGCAAATCTCCGCACTAAGACTTTTCAAAACATTTTCAAACACAAAGCACAAAAGCATTTTGAAAAATGAGCAAACCTATAAGAGCCCATGGAAAAACACATATGGAAAGGTCGCTAACACCTTCCCTTTCCATAATCTACCCCCCTTACTCATAAAATTCTCTAAAAGGTCTTTTTCTGTTCTTTTCACCCTTTCCTTAAATTGGATAAAAGAAAAGACGGTGGTGACTCTTGCTTACCGCACATTTGCAAACAAAAAACGCAAAAACCAGTAGTATTAAATAGTCAGTTCTGTCACCGTGCAACATAACTAGCAACTCTGCTGGGGAAAATAAAAATGGGGTTTACCTTAGAGTTATTTCATCTTTAAATTGCCTTTGTGTGCTTGTTTTCTGTACTTTTAAGGGTTTTTGATTGGGCCTTTACTAAAAGATCCTACACCCGGATCTGGGGCACCTTATTAGGTAAGCAGCAATAAACCATGGAGGTTGTATGGTGTAGACCGATACGGACAAAGTCGTGGCTACATTAGCGCGATTCCTTGGATTATACTAATGTTCCTTGAGTAAGTTAAGGATAACATTAGGCTTCCGCATAGTTTTACTAAGCTCTAACTGACCTTTAGAACCTTTAATTGACTCATCCTAGCCATTAGAAAGTAGTGAGATAAGCGGCTTTGGTTCCGACCGAAGATTGATTGATACTCGATACTACACTCATTGAGGCTGGACTATCAGGATTTTTCGGCTGCAATACTTCGGTGCGGAGCTGAAACAATTTCTGAAGGGAAGGTCAATGATATTGAGGCTCCTTAGAACCCGGTTACTATTCATAGGACAGGTTGAGACAACTAAACATTCAACAGGGTACATACCTTAAAACTCATGCAAGCCTTTGAACCTAAGTCCTATTGTGTGATTTGCTTGTATTTATCTGTGATTTTTTTAGCATAATCATGACTTCATAAACATCATGACATTCATATGTACTAATAATTTCAAGGACCTGTTGGATTTACCTCTTGGTTATTTTGTAGGATATGAATTCAGGTCGCAAAAAACCATCCGGATTCGCTTCACAGAAGTTCCTCCTAAGCTCAAGGAATTAGTCTTGAAAGTCCCCGAGGACTCCTCATTCTATAAAAGGCACGGTCACTTGCTCAGTTTGGTTACCACCGGGTTTGACGAAGGTTTGATGAGTGTCTTATTTCAGTTCTTCGACCCTAAGCACCATTGCTTCACATTCTCCGATTATCAACTGGTGCCTACTGTGATCGGTGGGAATAGAACTGACTGTTTTGGAATGTTGGTTCGCGTTTGCGTTTGTTTTCGCAAAATGTCGCGGTAAGAAAGAGTCGCCACCGTCTTTTATTTTATCCAACAAGGAAAGGACAAAAGCACAAAAAAATTCCTTTTTCGAGATGTTTCTTGGGTTCGGGAGGTAGATTATAGAAAGGGAAGGTGTTAACACCCTTTCTATCCGTGGTTATCCACGGGCTCTTAAGTACTTGCTCATTGTTTTTTTTCAAAAATTGCTTTTCTTTGTGTTTGTGGGTTTGAAAGGAGTTTTTTGTTTTAAAGGAGTGTAAGTGCGAAAAGTTTTGTTTTGTTTTTAAAAGGAGCAAGTACTCAAGAACCATCTACCTACTCAAAAAGGAATTAAACTGTACAAGTGTCCTTTAGACAATGCTATCCTACTATTGAGGAGTAGGTAGCATCGTCGTTGGGGTTTTCGGGTCAATTCGATTAAGGTATGTGTGGTCACTATAGCAATGTTAAGACGCCTTAGCGGTAACCCTAATGTCTTAGATCATTTTATCCGAGGCAACCGTTTCGAGGCAACTTATGATCTTTGGACAAGAGGGCGACCTCTAAAACTTCCTATACTTAATGACCAAGTTCGAGGCAACCAAGTGAGGTGTACCCTAAGAGTGCGCATGTGCGAGTGTATTGTTTTTCAGTTATTTATCTTTGTACATGTTATGGGTGATCTATTGTTGATTTTAAATTAAAATTGATCTTGTCATGCATTGCCTAGTTATCAAACATCTAACAGTTAATATTATACGAAAATTAAATTGCGGAAAATTGAATCTAAGCTATTACAAGGCGTCGGGTATTTACATCGCCAAAAACAAACCCTTTAAAATTAAATTGCGAAAAGTAAATAAAAGCGATAAATAAATAAATAAAATCCTAAGTTAAAAACTATTACATTCTCGAAGCAGTTACAATATTGGAATATGGATCAAAAATAATACGCGCGCGAGAAAATTAAATCGGAGTGTCTTAGGGTTTTGACCCTTTTTTATTAAAGAAAGCATATTTTTGTTATTTTTTGAATTAAAAATTGGTCTAAGTTAATAATTGTATTAATTAATTAAATGAAAATATTTTTGGGTTTTTATTTAATTAAGGAAATAAAATAAGAATGGTTGAAAATATTAAAACCTAATATTCTAATTTGATTTTAATTTATTGCAAAATATATTATTGTTAAACCTATTTAAACTAAATAAATAAATTAATGTTTATTTACAAAAATAAATAATGAAATTAATGGGTTTAATAAAAATATTATTTTTTGTTGTTTCTGATTTTTTTATGAAAAATGTTAATTGGTTAATTAATTAATTAAGATAATAATAATAATAAAACAAAAATAGGAAAATAATGAAAAGAAAAATAAAAAGGAACAAACTCAGGGGGGTATTGGGCCCAAAGAGGATGTTTGAATTGCAATTTCCAGGCTCATTAACGCTCCAGCCTGTTTGACCTTTTGGATCACCCACATGCTTGTTGACTTGAGACCATGGTGGTCCTCCATCCTGGGCCACTGGATCTAGATCTGAAGATACCTGGCGTATTGATATTTGAGGCACATGATGGACCATCTTTTGAGGGTTGCATAGGAATATCTAAAGTAAAAATCAAATAAAGTGTTTTGGGGGACCTGGGATTCGAACCCAAGTCCCAATGCTCACATGCCAGCGCTCCAACCACTCCACCACTGCTTATTAGTTGTTAGTGGAATATACAACAAATATTATATGGATAAATCAATTAATTATGCTGAATTAAAAAAACGCGCAAAACACCTTTGAATGGACCAATAACGCAAGGACACGTTATCATCTTCTTCAAATAACCCTGGTTATTTACCTGTGGATTTTTATCCGCAGGAAGATTCGTAGGGTATCTCAAAAACCTTCTCCAGGCCATGTAAACGAAACCTAAGAGTACCATTGCGTTTGTCTCTTCCTCCTGGTCATCCCTATACCCACCATTAGCATTAATTTTCCCTGTATCAAAAAGGCCTAAAAAACAAGAACAAGATCCCTAGGATCGGGCATCACAGTACAGGCCATGAAAATCAAATTAAATAATGCAGAATTGTTAGACTTTGAATGTTAAGCATAATGGTACAAATAAATTGGCAAAAAGATGCAAGAGAAACGATTCACGATGCCATGTTCAGATCTTGGTTCGTGATGACTTACAATGAGTTTTAGGCAATGAAAAGGCTTGATTTTGATTGGTATCGCTTCAGGGGATTGCCAGCAAGGGATTAGTGTCCAGCTTTTTGTTTGAATCGAACTCCAATGTTGTTTTTGATCTCCAAGTTTTCAAGCTTTTTCACAAACTTCTTCTGCCGTTTCAGCAGTGTCTTGTGCGTGTTCTTGCTTTGTGTGGCTTGTGTGAGTGTTATAGAATGAATTAGGTTTAATCTTTTGACCTAAATCCAAGTGCATTGAAGATTCATGATTTGATTTTGATCACCATTATCAAACTTCCAAAAATAGATCAAATCTGATTTTTTTATGCATGAATGAGCCTTGATACGAATTGATTTGATGAATCATGCCAATTGAAAGTCGTACCAATCACAAAGATATGATTTCATCAATTTTTAAATTTTATTTGATTTAATATTGATTAAAAATGAATTAAATCAATAAAAATTAAATAAAATAGAAAAATAAATGAATGGCCATGAAATCAAATATGGGACACGTGTGTGGCATGACAAGAGCATATCAAGTGGAAAAAAGTGGGCCCTTTTGGAAAAATTTGGAGTTTTAAGGATAGTTGACTTTTGGCAAATTTGGAAAAATGCCCAACTTCAACAATGCATAACTTCTTCAATTTTGAACTTTTGGAGGTGTTCTTAGACTTTTTAGAAACCTTGAGATGTCCTCTAATCAACCCTTTTGGTATCATCTCATTTTGATTTTCCATTCTCATGTTATAAGCTATGGAAAAAAAGGTGTTTTTTGTTGACTTTCAAAATTGACCTATAATGTCCAAATTTGTAACTCTTTGTGAGAGTATTTCTTGATCTTGGGGTGTGAAGATGGATTGTAGGAAATTTCATATTATTCAAAATGAGCTTTGGATGGGTCATTTCTCATAAAGTATGAGAAAGTTGTGCTTGGTCAAACTTGAGTTGACTTTTCCTACAAAACCCTAATTTAGCAACTTTTGAATCTTGATGAATCTTGAGCAATCCTTGATGAATCATGATCAACCGTTGATCAAATGATGAATTACCCTTCAAAATTAGAATGTTGACAAAAAATCTTGAGGTTTGACTGTATTTAGGTCACAGTTGACTTTTGCCCTATCATAGTCGATTTTTGAGCCTTTTGAGCAATTGACTGACCAAACTTCCTCTACAAGGCTTGAAATTTGACATGGATGAACTTAAGAACATATTAAGACATTTGGAAGCACTTGAGGCCATTTGGATATGAGGACCTCATCGCAACACAAAACCCTAATTTTGACTTGATTGTCTTAGAAGATGATTTGACTGTCCAACTCTTGAGCAATCTTGAGCCACTTGGAGATTATTCTTGACATGTCTTGAGAAAAATGGGAGG
Source organism: Vicia faba (assembly GCA_948472305.1). NCBI lineage: Eukaryota > Viridiplantae > Streptophyta > Magnoliopsida > Fabales > Fabaceae > Vicia > Vicia faba. Next base: position 1,034,534,650 of record OX451741.1, read on the forward strand.
GAAAATTTTGGGGTACAACACCTACCCTGGAGGAATTCTCTAAGTTATTTGGTTTACCCATATTGGAGCGAGTACCTTTCCTTGGTTTAGAACAAGACCCAGCTTCTGAAGATGTTGCCGTAGCTCTGCACTTGAAGCCATCTGACATTGAGTCCAATTAGGAAAAAAGATGTGAAGTTAAGGTTCTCCTAGAAAATTTCCTGATGAAGAAAGCTCAGATTTTCCTAGATGCTATGAGTTATCAGGACTTCAAAGATGTATTATCCCTCTTGATCTATGGGTTGGTCTTGTTTCCTAATTCAGATCAACTTATAAATGTGAATGCCATCAACATCTTTCTTGTTCACAATCCATTTCCTACCTTGCTCAGGGATATCCTACATTCTCTCCATACTCGTACTTTGAAGAAGTGAGGAAATCTGTGTTGCACCCCTCTGCTATATAGGTGGTTTATTTTCCACCTTCCTAGGTCAATAATGCAAAATGATTTAGGCTTAAGATATAGTCAAAGTCTAATGTCTCTCTCTCTCACTCCGACATCCATTGGTGTCTTCGCTCTCAAGAAGACATTTCTTTTATTGATCATTGCGGAGAATTTCCTAATGTGTCACTCCTGGGAATTAGGGGAGGTATCACCTACAATACTTCTTTAGCACTACGCCAGTTTGGCTATGCATGGAGAGATGGTCCACCAGATATGCTCATCCAGGGTATTGTGTTCAACTACTCAGATGATTTGCAAAATTATCGTCAGAGGTCCATCCTCTCTTGGGGAATTGTTAAGAAGACTGATAGTAGGACTTTGGGGCGCAAAAACTCCATCACTTTGGAACCTTATCTCAAATGGGTGAGAGCTCGAGCCCAAAGTCTTATGATGCCATACGATTCCATCTTACCGGTGATCTTAGAACCTATTGTCCAAGGGGGCGAGTCATGTATTATTCTCCATCCTAACATGCCAACCAACTTCGAAGAGTTGCAAAAGTCTTGGATTCAGCTCAAGGGGGGATGGGATACTTTTGAAGCACAATTCTATGCAAGTGAGAAGAAGGCGCTGGAATTAATGAAACAACATCATGAAGAGAGGAACCTCAATGCCTACCTCAACACCAAGAGGAAGCGCCCATGGGAGACTTAGGAACTTCTTTTTAATATTGGTCCTTGTGTAATCTTTTGTTTCTTTAAAAACTTGCTAATAAAAGGTTTTGCTTTTGTTTTGTTTAAAAGAGTTTAAATCCAATATGGTCCTTGAAAACATTGCATAAACATATCATGCATCTCATTGCATAATCAGGTTTTAAAGATGGGTCCTTATCTTCTTCGCTGTTTATTTCAGCAAGTAAAAGAAATGTCTCTTGAACAAAACATCAAGGATCTCCAAGCGCAAAACACCCAATTCCAGCAAATTATTGTGACCCTAGCTAAAGGGAAGGAAGATCTGAAAGCTCTCATACTGAAAGATAAAAGGAAGAAGCCAAAGAGGCCAACTGGGTTAGTGAATCTAGGAAGAAGGATCAAAGGACCAGCATGGCGAGCTTCTGAATTGGTAGATTTATCAAAAGAAGGAAACATCTAAGAAAAGGAAACAAAAGAGGAAGACTCCAGTCCCAAAGAATCCGATGATGAATTTGACTATGATGAGGAGTAGTATCTTCCTGCTGATGAAAAATACAAACATTTGGAGGATCGATTGAATGCAATGGAGGTCAGGAAGGTACTGGGTCTGGACTTTGAAGAGCTGGGTTTGGTCTCTAGGGTTGTCATCCCACAAAAGTTCACAGGGATAGTGTTTGCCAAATATGATGGGGTTTCATGTCCCAAAATGCACCTTCGATCGTATGTGAGGAAGATCCAGCCTTACACTGCTGACAAGTACTTGTAGGTCTACTTCTTTCAGGATAGTTTGTTCAAAACTCAACTGGAATGGTTCTACCAGCTGGAAAGGGCCAACATTCATAATTGGGAAAATCTGGATGCTGATTTTTACAAGCAGTATCAATATAATGCATACCTTGATCCCACCCGTACACAACTCCGAAATATGTTTATGGGTTCGAGTGAGGGCTTTAAGGACTACACTCAGAAATGGAGGGATTTAGCATGAAGAGTCCAGCCTCCTCTGTATGATATGGAACTGGTGGATATGTTTCTCTATACCCTTTCGGGTCAATTCTTTAATCACCTGATTGGAAGCTCTTCAGGAGGCTTCACTGAGTTGATTCTGACAGGAGAACGGGTGGAAGCTGGAATCAAGAATGGAAGATTCAAAAGGATGCGTCCTCCAGTATAGTAAGGAAGCCATTTGCTGGGAAGAAGGAGGTTAGTGTTGTGTACCGTCAAAGAAATCAGGACAGAACTGAACGCCGTCCAGTGGTAGGGGTTGTCATGATCTCTAAGTCTGAACCTACCCAACAAAGAACAGAAAGGCCGGTAAGACAGTTTACTCGGATAAACATGACTCTGTCTCAAATCTTGCAACAACTATTAAAGACAAATTTGGTAACTCTGAAGGAAGCCTCGAAGAATCCCAACACCGCCTCTCCTCACTACAACCCTAAGGCTCATTTTGCTTATCATTCAGAAAGTCCAGGCCATGATACCAATAACTGATGGGATTTGAAAAATAAGGTGCAGGATCTGATCGAGGCAAAGGAAATTGAATTTGATGCCCCTGAGATTCCAAATGTCATCACTGCCCTTATGCCCAAGCCCGACTGTGGTGTTAACATTGTTGAAGATGATGTGTTTGTTACTGCTATTGATGAACTTGTTACTCCTCTCCTGACCGTCAAGAGGAGCCTGTTGAAGGCCGGTTTATTTTCGGGTTGTGGCGAAGGTTGCCACCTCTTTTTATCTCCACCTAATGTTTGTCATTTATTGAAGGCAGGTGTCTAGCGCCTGATGGATGACAAAGAGATTTTATTTGAAAATACTCCTGTTCCAACCACTTCTTATAAGGATGTTTCAATAATAACCATTACGCCAATCCTCCCATGGTCTCCACCAAAAGACCCGTCAGGATTACATCTGTTCTGAAGGTAACTCCACTGATAATTACCATGCCAGGGCCAATCCCATACTCCTCAGAAAAAACTGTTTCCTGGAACCGGCGTCCAGCAAGATTGCCTGGCTAATCAAGACTAGGTTTCTGAGAAGGTTGACCCCAACATTGGCAACATTGTGGGAACCAGCAAAGTAACCAGAAGTGGAAGAGTGTTCTCCCCTGATATTTCTCCTCTAAAAGTTGTTATTGGTCCTGTGATTATTCCTTCTTTTGTTCCTGCTGATACTACTACTATAGTTCTTGTGATTACCCCTGCTGATACCCCTATCACCGAGTCGACTGAGACTCGGGGCAAAGACATAATGGTTAAGCATGTCCGGACGAAGGCGCAGTTAATATCTATCCCAGATGCTTCCAAGAAGGAAATGGAAGAAATTTTGAAGATCATCAAAAAGAGCGACTACAATGTGGTCGAGCAACTGGGGAAAACCCCTCCAAAGGTTTCTATGTTGGCCTTACTATTGTGCTCTGAAGCCCATGCAAAGGCTTTGGTGAAGTTCCTTAAGACGACCCATGTGCCACAGGAAACCTCTATGAACCAATTTGAAGATTGTGTGGCCAGTCTGACGGTGGATAACGGTTTGGGTTTCTCTGATGCCGATTTGACACCCAGAGGGAGAAAACACAATGATGCGCTACATGTTTCCATCGAATTTTGGGGCACTACTTTTGCCCATGTCCTGGTAGATACTGGTTCATCACTGAATATGCTGCCCAAGAAGGTTCTGGATAGACTAGACTGTGAAGGTTTGACCTTGAAGCCCAGTAACATAGTGATAAGGGCTTTCGATGGCTCAAAGAGGATCATGCACGGGGCGGTTGACATCCCCATAAAAGTCGGTTCTCAGACTTTCGACTCTACCTTCTACATGATGGATATAAGACAATTCTATTCTTGTTTATTGGGTCTCCGTTAGATCCATGGGGCGGGAGCTATCACATATACTCTACACTAGATGATGAAGTACCCGGTAAAAGGAAAGATCATCATGGTGCACGGTGAGGAAGAATACATGGTCAGTCACCTGAACTCCTTCAGGTATGTAGAAATGGATGGCGAGTTCATCGAGACTCTGTGTCAAAATTTCAAAGAGGTGACTCATACTATGACTGCAACCAAAACTGTCACCAATCTGCCAATGCTTACGATACCTCCCTTGAAGATGGTTTCTCTCAAGGATGCAAAAGAAGTTATTAAAGGAGGTGGGTCTACAATCTGGGGTCAGCTCCCTAACATACCGTACAAGTCTGACAAGTTTGGCTTAGGTTTCTATTCAGGGGCTCAAAGGGTTGTTCGTCGTGCTCGTGTTGGAGGACCTCCCTTCCGTATCAGCAATCATGGGGTCAACGCCTTAGAAGACAGTGATGGTGACGATGACATGGACAGCTGGATCTTCCCTACTGCCAACTGTGGACTCAACAACTGGATCGAAACAGACTTTGTACCGATTACTTTTGTTCATAAGTAATTGTCTTTTTGTTTTTTTAGATATGTAATAAACAATATGAACTTTAAAACCCAGTGTCTTACCTGGGGCACAATGGTTTATTTGTGAGGGCTATCATAATTCAATTTCATATGGAATTAAGAAAGCATTGGACGCTTATGCATACAAAATTTTGCGCTCTCTATTTTTCTTTTCTTTTTACTTTGTCTATACAGTTATGCTCTTACACACACTCACGTATCAAACTGCAGATCCACACCCATTCTTGATCCCATTGATAACAGTTCTGCTATTATTGGTTATGACTTTGAAAATCCAATCAACCAAGTCGAGGACGAAGGTGAGGAAGATTGTGAGGTACCCGGAGAACTTGCTAGACTGTTACAGTAGGAAGAAATGGTTATACATCCCCATGAAGAGCCAGTTGAGATAGTGAACTTGGGGACAGAGGAAGACAGAAAAGAAGTCAAGATCGGTGCAAATTTGGGGCTTAATGTCAAACAGCGGTTGATACAGATGTTGCATGATTATGTCGAGATATTTTCCTGGTCGTATGAAGACATGCCAGGACTAGACACAGATATTATGGTTCATCATCTGCCAACTAAAGGAAATTTCCCTCTGGTAAAGCAGAAGGTTCGCCGGATGCGCTCTGAGATGTCAGAGAAGATCAAAGCGGAGGTTATGAAATAGTTCAACGCCGGATTCCTGGTTGTTACCTCTTATCCCCAATAGGTTTCTAACATAGTCCCGGTGCCTAAAAAGGACGGCAAGGTACGAATGTGTGTGGACTACCGAGATTTGAACAGGGCGAGCCCCAAGGATGACTTTTTGCTTCCCCACATTGACATTCTGGTTGACAACACCGCGCAACACAAGGTCTTTTCCTTCATGGATGGTTTCTCTGGTTACAATCAGATCAAGGTGGCACCTGAAGACATGGAGAAGACAACCTTCGTCACACAATGGGGCACTTTCTACTACAAAGTGATTCCGTTTGGGTTGAACAACGTTGGGGCAACCTATCAACGAGTCATGGTAGCTTTGTTCCATGACATGATTCACCATGAAATACAGGTCTATGTTGATGACATGATAGCCAAGTCTCAAACTGAGGAAGAACATCTCGATCATCTTCAAAAGATGTTTGATAGGTTGAAGACGTACAAGCTAAGGTTGAATCCGAATAAGTCCACCTTCGGGGTAAGGTCTGGAAAACTGCTAGGTTTCATTGTCAGTGAGAAAGGCATTCAGGTAGACCCTGCAAAAGTCAAGGCTATACAAGATATGCCAGCTCCTCACACTGAGAAGGACGTCAGAGGCGTCTTAGGAAGCCTAAATTACATTGCCAGGTTCATTTCCCATTTAACTGCTACTTGTGAGCCAATCTTCAAACTCCTGAAGAAAGATCAAGTGGTAAAGTGGAATGACGAATGCCATACTTCCTTCGAAAGAATAAAAAAATACCTTGAAGAGCCTCCAATTCTGATGCATCTGATTGAAGGAAGACCTTTGATAATTTACTTAACAGTGTTAGATAATTCAATAGGATGTGTGCTAGGGCAACATGACAAGTCTGGTCAAAAAGAGCATGCAATATACTACCTTAGCAAAAAGTTTACCGACTGTGAAACAAGATACTCACTGCTCGAGAAAACTTGATGCGCTTTGGCATGGGCTGCTCGCTGATTGAGATAGTATATGTTGACCCACACTACTCTGTTGATATCTAAGATGGATCTGATCAAGTACATCTTCGAGAAGCCAGCTCTCTCCGGAAAAATAGCAAGATGGAAAATGATCTTAACTGAATACGATATCCAGTACATGACCCAGAAAGCAATCAATGGAAGTGTATTGGCTGATCATTTGGCTCATCAGGCCGTGGATGATTACCAGTCCATGAATTTTGAGTTCCCGAATGAGAATATTATGTTAGTTACTGAGTGTGAAGAACCTGGACCGAATGAAGGAACTGAGGAAGGATCCCGATGGACTATGGTTTTTGACGGAGCCTCCAATGCACTCGGCAAAGGCATCAGTGCTATAATCATATCGTCTAAGGGATTTCATACTCCTCTTACCACCAAATTATGTTTTAACTGTACCAACAATATGGCGGAGTATGAAGCATGCATCATGGGTCTCAAAGTTGCTATTGACCTGAGGATCAAATTCTTGAGCATTTTCGGAGATTCAGCCTTGGTAATAAGTCAAATCAGAGGCGAGTGGGACAAGAAGCACTCGAATCAAATCCCATACAAAGAACATGTGCTGACACTGCTCCCACACTTTGAAGAGGTCACTTTTGAAGACTTACCACGAGAAGAGAATCAGTTAGCGGACACGCTAGCTACCATGTCATCTATGTTCAAGGTCAGGTGGGATAACGAGGCCCCTCAGATCACTATTGAAAGGTTAGATGAACCGACATATTGCTACAAGATTGACACTTAAGAGGTAGTAGACAAACCTTGGTTCCATGAGGTGAAAAGGTATCTCGAGGCTCAACAATATCCCGAGGGGGCATCTGTCAATGATAAAAAGTTCCTGAGGAGGTTCGCTACAAAGTTCTTCCTCAGTAATGGAATACTCTATAAGTGCAATCATGACTCTACTTCGCTTCGGTTCATAGACAAGAGCGAAGAAGAGAGGATTATGGAAGATCTACGTGAAGGTACCTTTGGAACCCATTCTAGTGGACACACTATGGCTAAAAAGATCCTACGGGCAGGATACTATTGGTCCACTATGGAAGCAGACTGTTATCAACATTCTCGAACTTGCCACAAACGCCAGATCTATGCTGATAAAGTACATGTACCTCTGGTTCCCTTGAATGTCTTGATGGCTCCCTATCCCTTTGTAATATGGGGTATTGACATGATCAGAGAGATTAGACCTACCGCTTCCAATGGGCATCGCTTCATCCTAGTAGCCATTGATTACTTGACAGAGTGGGTTAAGGCTGCCTATTTTCCTTCTGTTACTAAGAACGTTGTGGTGCGGTTTATCAAGCATAACCTGATTTGTCGGTATGGTGTCCGTGAGAGAATCATCACAGACAATGGTACAAATCTCAACAATACAATGATCATTGAACTCTATAATCAATTCAAGATCTAGCACCATAATTCTTCCCCTTACCGGCCGAAGATGAATGGCGTTGTGGAGGCTGCTAACAAGAATATCAAGAAAATCATACAGAAAATGACTGTGACATACAAAGACTGGCATGAGATGCTACCATTTTCTCTTCATGGTTATCGCACCTCAGTACGCACGTCGACAAGGGCAACACCTTATTCTCTGGTATATGGTATGGAAGTTGTCCTGGCCATTGAGGCCCAGATCCCTTCGCTGAGGATCATGAAGGATGTAGGCTTGAACAAAGACGATTGGATCCAGACTCGACTTGATCAACTAAATCTGATTGATGAGAAAAAGCTTACTGCTGTTTGTCATTGTCAAATGTATCAAAAATGGATGATCAAGGCTTTCAACAAAAAGGACAGACGTCAAGTATATCAAGTGGGCGATCTGGTAATCAAGCGCATCACACTGCCACAAGGTGATCCCATGGGAAAATGGAATCCCACATACGAAAGGCCATTTGTGATCAAAATCATATTATTAGGTGGAGCCATGATTTTGTCCATCATGGATGGTGACAACCTTCCTCACCCTATTAATGCGGACATAGTGAAAATATACTATGCACGAATAAAGACCCGCTAGGTTGACTGGCCTAGGAAAAAATAAGGGCATCCCGACGAACCAAAAGGGTTCGGGAAAAAATTAGGGATAAAAAAAACAAAAAAAAATTGTACACCTGGCAAGTCGAATACCTGAAAAGGCGGCTTGGGCAAAAAAGGGTATCTCGGTGGACTGAAAACCCGAAAGGGAAGTTCAGGAAGAAATCAGGGATTTGAAGCATATCACTATGTCCCATTGGAGCACCTTGCGATCATACTTCAGTATCAACTATCAAGCTCTAACGGTACCAACCAATCCAGTCAGCTTCGGACAAGCAGCAAAGTGATGAGACACTCGAAGACATAGGGGCAATAGCAGAATTGGAACCTAATACGATTATTGCACATTGCTGTTTTCTTATCTTTGTACACTATTTTGTATAGTTTTCACTTCTTACGATGGAGTTCTCCTACTAGAATGTCAGACTCTTTGTACAAAACACCTGTTATAGGAAAACTTCAGAAATCAATACAAATCATTTCTTTGAAAGTACAAAACTGTTTGTTTTTATTTTTCTGTTTTGGTTTTGCAAAGACGTCTAATGACTTATTCTTGACATATGCATTTGAATATGATTACTATTCACAAATATTTTCATAAAAAATAGAAAGACAGTTGCCAACGACTTCCAGAAACGGGGCAAAGTCTAAAAAATAATTCGTAGTTCCGACAATTACTCTTTCCAGCATAGTATAGGGGCAGGGACAGTTTGAAATGACGTCGTCGCTACATATGACCCCGTGATACCTATATTCCCCACATATGACCCTGTGACACCTATATGACCCCAAGAAGGAATTATCTCCTCCAACAAACTTCCTCCAGCAGAGAGCTGAAGTCGGGGTTCCCCAGCCGAGCTTTATAACTTCAAACAATTATAAAACCTCCTCTCAGGTAGAGTTTGTTTCTCAGACTACGAAAGTTCATTCCCCAACAGAGTTTATTTCTCTACATCGGCAGAATCTTCCAACAAGTATCTCTCTCCACATACTGATTCTCAAGCAGAATCAATTCTCAAGCAGAATCAATTCTCAAGCAGAGTCAATCCCCAGCAGGTTATCCTCAAACAGAAAGCGGAAATCCCCGGTGAATCATATCCATTGATCATCCCCAGCGGAAATGAAGGATTCAGCCTCCCAATACTTCCCAGTAGTGGTCCGGGATTTATTTTCCCAGACTAAAATCACAATAACATCCCATATTCATACATCATGGCATGTGCATACATATTGCATACAACATAATGTAATTTATTTTGAGAGCATCATCACAATGCATTTCATACATCATGACATTGCATGTGACTAATACTTTACCTTTTCCAGAGAAGAATCAAGTCAACAAACACTGTTGACTACTTATGTAACCTGATAGTCTTCTCAAAAACTACGCCTGATGAAAGGATATTTCATCACTTCCTCAGAACAATGTTCTCATAAGACCTTCTCTAGTTCAGTCATATCGACACTAAGATCTCCCTGATTATTATTCCAGTTGAAGATATTCCAAGACTTTCGTCTGGTTCAGTTAAATCGATCCTGAGATTTTTCTGATTCTTATCCGGTCAAAGTTAATTTAAGACCTTCTCTGGTTCAGCCGGATCAACACTAATATCTCCCTGATTCTTATTCCAATTGAAGATATTCCAAGACTTTCGTCTGGTTCAGATAAATCGATCCTAAGATTTTTCTGATTCTTATCCAGTTAAAGTTAATTCAAGACCTCTGCTGGTTCAGTTTAAGTCGACCAATGATTTGTTACTGATTCCTCTGGTAGACCTTTACTGGTTCAGTTAGATCGACGCTAAGATTTTTCTAATTCTTACCCAGTCAAAGTTAATGCAAGACCCTCTCTGGTCCAGTCAGATCGATGCTAAGATCTGTTGTATTCTCATTCCAGTTGAAGATGTTCCAAGACAATGTCTGGTTCAATTCGAGTCGACCATGGATTCGTTGCTGATTTCTTAATAGCTTAATCTCATCTCCCCGTTAAGTCACCGTGAAACCTGGAGCACGACCAGATAACAGTCAGCCTCATCATCCTTAGAAAGTCACTACAAAGCCTGGATCCTGACCAGATAGCAATTCACATCACTCTCCTTAATTAAGTGATGACTCCCCAATAGAGTAACAGACAACTGAAGCTACTAAAACTCTATGCTCCAAGATAGAGACCAACATTCCTCAGCAGATTCCTCCTCAACAACAAGAATAAGGATTCCCACAAAGGAATATCTCATGAAATCAACAGTCTTCTTGATGGCATCTTTAAGCCCATCTCCTGCGACTCTCTGTCACACTCTTATGGCATCTTTAAGCCCATCTCATCCGATCTCCCATCATCTTTTCCAAAGAGCATCTATAAGCCCATCCCCAATATTATCTACACAGTCAAGTATCATCTCAGACGAGTGCAAATTTTTGGGCACTCTAGTGTTCAATCATCTTCCACCTTCAGATCACGAAAGGAAGACAAGCCAATCTACATCATCAGGTTTAAGAAGATTGAACAGGGGAAGCTGTTGTACCCCAAATTTTCCCTCTTATATTTTACAAAAAAAATCTTCTCTTACATGGGTGGTTACAAACACTTGCTTGAAGAAAAATAACAATTTTTGAAGTTGGTCAAAGTGTCTTTTAATGAGGTGTCTTCAATTGGCATTTTAATGTCATTTCGATTATTTCAAATTGAAGGAAATCGAAGAGAGCAAAATGAAGCTTTCAATCGGTCAACAAGGCCTTTCAATTGGCCTCATAGCCATAACCTTTGATTGGCCCTTTGGAAAGTCCTTTCGATTAGTCCCATGGAAAGACACTTCGATTGGCCTTTTGGAAAGTCCTTTCGATTGGCCCCATGGCAAGACCTTTAAATTGGCTTTTTGGAAAGTACTTTCGATTGGTCTCATGGCAAGACCCTTCTATTGGCCTTTTGGCAAGAACCTTCGATTGGCCTTTTGGCAAGTCCTTTCGATTGGCCTCATGGAAAGTCCCTTCGATTAGACTTTTGGCAAGACCCCTCGAATGATATGAGGGTGTTCGAAAGGGTCAAGTTTCCAGGTTCATCAAAGAGACGCGAATGTTCCAAAGAGGAATGATTTTAATTGGTCTAGTTCTTGTCTCATGGCTTTAATGGCCTGTTTAATTGGTTGTCTCTGGCTGTTACTAGGCGCCTTCATACTCCTATAAATACAAGAGCAATCACACATTATGAAGGAGGCGAAAGAGAGGAGAGAGGAGAACAAAAGAACATACACATACATAGAGACTGCACACGAAAGAGACTATCCACATGCTACCCCCTAAGCATTAGTCAACCCACGCCCCAAAAGTGTCAAATCGAAGCATTCCCTTATTGATAAACTTAAAAATTCACATTTATAATTTCATAATGCATTAGTGCTTGTTCAATGCTCGATTCATGCCTAGGACATTAGATAGCTCTGTTCGATTTGATTTTGAAACTGAGGGCCTGATTTCGACACCCGGTCCACTATTGTTTTCTTTTATCTCTAACGCCCCCTTTGCAGATATGGCCCAAATAAACTGATGTATGTAGGATCGAAGGTCTTGGGTTTGACAACCAGGTAATATTTTTCTCTAATGCATGTCTTGCAGGTTTAGAGCGAAAAGACCATCCTTCCCCCAGATCGAAAGGAATAACTCTATTCCCTGGATCGAAGAAGACCTTTTCCCCTGGGTTGAAGAACCAAACTTTACCCAGGATCGAAAGACCTTTTCCCCTGGGTTGAAGAACCATATCTTGCCCAGGATCAAAGGAGTGTTCCTCCCCTGGATCGAAAGAGCTTCGATTCACTTCCATATTTTTGGTTTTTGTTTTGTTCTTTTATATTCTTGCCTTCTTATTAACATTGAAACAAAAATCACAAAAAACATAGGTCTAGTTTGTTTTTTTAATTAAAATTATTTTTTTGGTTAAACTAATTAATTTAATTATTTTAACATCTTTCAAAAATTAAAAATAAATAGACTTAGATTTTATTTATTTTTAAATAAATGAATAAAAAACAAACAAAAAAAGAATTTTATTCTTAGGATTATTAGACATTATGTTCAAATTAGCGCGCATTTATTTTATTGTAATTGCTCACGGTTGTAATAGCTTTAGATTTAAAATTCCACACTCTTAGTTCTTGCATTTTTATGTAACTTTCCCAAAGCTCTATAATAGTCTAGGGTTTATGCTTCTGCTTTTTATTTCCCGTATTTTACATTTCCAGTATAATATTACTGTTAGTAATTAGGATTGCATGGAAAGACTGTAAATTAAAACACTAGCTAACTTAATAAAAAAAAGACAAAAATAACTAAATCTCAATACATATGTACATATGCACCTCTAGGGTATCCCCGCTTCGGTTGCCTTTCGGAAAAACGGTCACGTCCCTCGAGAATGGGGACGCTTTAGCAAAGATCTGCAAAAATCAAAAAGATCATAGTCCCTCGATGACCCTATGGTGTTTCCTTTCGGTGTAAATGATATCGTCCCTTAAATGAAATTTCTAAAGCATCTTCGTATGTTGCCTTTATGACTGTTAAACATCCCTTTCGATGTCCCTCAAACATCAAACGATAAGGCTACCTACTCAATAATAGTAGGATAAAATTGTCTAAACGAAAGGATGAAAAGAACAACCTTTTCGAGTACGAAGTAGATAGCTATTAGAAGTTTGCTAAAAAAAATACTTTTTTCACTTACTAACAAATACTACTTTTCAAAAACAATTTCAAAACATTCGCTTTGTTAACACTCTTGAGGACCGACACAAGAGTTAAACACAAATCAAATCCCCACACTAAGGCTTTTCAAAACATTTTCAAACACAAAGCATAAAAGAATTTTGAAAAATGAGCAAACCTCTAAGAGCTCGTGGAAAACCACGGATGGAAATGGTGCTAACACCTTCCCTTTCCCTAATCTACCCCCTTACTCAGAAAATTCTTGAAAAGGTATTTTTATGTTTTTTCACCCTTTCCTTAAATTGGATAAAATAAAAGAGGTGGCGACTCTTGCTTACCGCACATTTGCGAACAAAAAACACAAAAAATAGTAGTATTAAACAGTCGGTTCTGCCACTGTGCAACAGTGACCTACGAACTTTCACTGAAGGTAGAGAGTAAATATCATAGCATCGTCGTTCACTGATGATGAACTACCAGCGTTCACTGAAGGTAGCAAAAAGATAATAATCACCAACTTTCACTGAAGGTAGAGAGAAAATATCATATCACCGCCGTTCACTGAGGATGAACTACCAACGTTCACTGAGGGTATCAAAAAGATAACAATCATCGACGTTCACTGCCGATGGACTACTGAATTTCACTAAAGGTAGAAGGGAAAAGATATATTATAGTACCACTGTTCACTGACGATGAACTACCACAGTTCGCTGAGGGTAGCAAAAAGATAAAAATCACAAACTTTCACTGATGGTGACCTACCGATTTTCAATGAAGGTAGAGAGAAACAAAATATCATATCACCTCCGTTCACTGATGATGAACTACCAACGTTCACTGAAGGTAGCAAAAAGATAACAAGTTTACCCCAAAATTTCAGCGTTTCACCTAGAATGGGTCTCAACTTCTCCTTTAATTAAGGCATCCCGCCTAGAAAGGGTAATATATAAGTTGTCTCAAATAAAGAGACTACCTCTTACAAAAATTTCATAATGAACTATCTCTGTGATATTGAAAGACTTTCCATCCACTGGAGTAACTTGACAGCGAATTACAAACTATCCACTCATAGGGAAGATAGCAAAAAGGTAAGGTCGACTTTTACGTGGAAGTATAAGTTGCTCAAATAAAGAGACCTTTTACTTGTTTTTATAGGAAGGATTGTAAAAATGACTTTCTGGGGAAAGCAATATGGCTTCCTGGGGAATGAGTCATGACTTCCTAGGGAAAGCAATATGAATTCTTGGGGAATGAATCATGACTTACTGGGGCATGCCAATATATTCGCGCTGAGGAGATAAAGGTCTTCTCCTGTAAAATAAATGCACATTCTAAAACTAAGGCTCGAAGCTTGCATAAATCCAAAGTAATAATATTGCTGGGAAACAAAGATTCAAACCAGAAATAAACTGGAGTGAAACAGTCAACCAAAATACAACCTTTGAGAAGTAAACTCAAGATGGAATACCCAAAACATCTAGACAAAGAGCTGTACAGGAAGGATAAAGCAAAAATCTTCCACGAGGGATAACTCAGTGGGGAAATTTAAAGAATATACACTCCATGCTTAAGACAGACACTCTATTGGAGAGAGGACAACACAAATCTACAAAACCGGGTAATATGCCAACAAAATATTAATGAATGCGAATAAATAATTATTTTCTAATTTTAACTATGCGTGATGTATGTATGAATATATGAGTGTTATCATGTATATGCTGACAAAACAGACATATAACACTGGGAGTACCCATGCAAAACCAACTCGGGCACAAACATCACTCGGCTAAATCACATCCGGGATGAACATCCCATAAGAAAAATAAGAACCAACTGAGGAAACAAAATCTTATTTTGCGGCTTAACTTCACTGGGAAGGAACATATTCCGGAAATAACAAATCATAGCGACAAAACAATACAGATATAGGGATATAACATCCTCCTCCAGGCTCCACCGGGGAATAGCAAACAGACGTCAATGGGGAAACAAATGTTTTCACGGTCCGTACTCTTATTGGGTATTGAAATATTGATTTCAATAAGGCAGATGAAAATCATATCGGCAAAACATCAACTGAGGATTTCGAGTTGACTTAGTTGGAGAAATACCATACAGACTTCACTAGGGGAGATAATGCCTCATTATTTAGATATCAACTGAGGACCTCATGCTGACTTCATTGGGGAGATAACAACACCACATCGAAGAGGAGAAACCCAGATACGTTCTTCACTGGGGAAGACATGGATACATTCTTCAATATTGAGAGTAAGAATTGCACCAACTTCTCTGGGGAAAAAAGTATGAAATCTCATGGGGACAACAACTTGAAGAGTTAAAAAGTCAATCATTATAGCAAATAATCAATCTTATGGGGATTTTAAATCAAACCCAACACTTGGTGGGTGAAAACCTAAAAAAATGACAAATGCCTCAACACTTCTTAAATAAAACATTGCCCTTGCCTGACTATCGAGCAATCAAACAAAATGCAAGTACCGCTGGAAGGAGATGCTTCGCAAATGAGTCAAATCTCAGCATGCACTGGGAGAAAAGACTTATATCAAATAAGCGAAACCTTCATTGGGGAATCTCGGATTGAGTCTTTATATCATGCAAACTTATTCAAACAAAAGATACCCTGGGATAACCTTCAAAAAGTCAACATTATAGGAAAAGATCAAAATCTTGGGGATTTTAAATCAAACCCAACACTTGGCGGGTGAAAATGCAAAAGGTTGACAACTATCTCAACACTTTTTAGAAAATATACTTCCCTGGTCTAGTTTCCTGGGAAATAAATACCAACAATAATGCCAACAATGCCAAAAAGAGCAACATTCTGCAAATAATTCCATCTCAACACACCAAGGGAACAATACCTTTCGTCATATGAGAGAAGACTTCGTTGGGGAATCCAGAATAGAGACCTCAGACCAAGCAAACCCAAAAAATCAGAAAATGAACCAACACTCGACTGGGGACACTGGGATCACAAACCTGATACTGCATCTTATGCCAATTGGTATCGTCTTCAATATACAATAAACACACGCATACCAGCGAAATAACCTGAGAAAAACCTTCCCGGGGGAACAACACTTCCCAAAGTTTACTGGAGTTCGTCCATTCCTGGGATCACCGCTTTTGTTTTCCTTTTGAATCACAAAATCTAAAGTAAAAGTAAGTTGTAAATTATTTTTGAAAAACAATTTTTTTCATTTAATCTTTTTGTTTTGAAAATTATTATCAATAATAAATGGAGTCTTTGTAAGATGAATAAAAACAAGAACTACAAAGAATTGGGTAAAAGCTCAAATTTTATAGATAGAATGGTAGTCTGCGAATGGCGAGACTCCATGGATAATTACAAAGTTTGGAAAATGGTAATATATATAATGGAAAAGATACATTGAGATACCATGACCACTATTCCCTCTAACAACTTTGAAATCCTGAGCAACAACCCCTGTTGAAGTATGGTGAGGACCCAAGAAGATTGTTGCTTCAATGATCAAGTCTTGTCTGATGTAGTTACTTTCCAAGAAAGTCCCTAACTTTTGCCTAAGATGCCCTTGTGGGTTTTCAACTTAGAGGGAAATTTTATTCTGTTTATGTCTCTAATTTTTTCCAAGACCGCCCTTTCGGGTTTTCAGCCTACCGAGACGCTCTTTTTTGGCCTAAGCCTCCCTTTCAGGTTTTCAACTTAGCGAGTTATTCTTTAATTTCATTAGGCAAAGTATTTCTTGACTGCATCAGCATTCATGGGACATGGGAACTCCTCGCCATCCATAGTTTCAAGAATTAATGCACAGCCAGAGAAGGCTTTCTTGACAACATATGGGTATTCAAAATTGGGAGTCCACTTGCCCCTAGAATCAGCACTAAAAGACATGATCTTCCTGAGTACGAGGTCGCCCTCTCTGAATTCACGAGGCTTGACCTTCTTATCAAAAGCTTTCTTCATTCTCTTCTGATATAACTGCCAATGACACAAAGCCATCATTCTCTTCTCTTCGATCAAATTCAATTGGTCAAACATGTTCTGGACCCATTCGGCCTCTGACAACTTGGTTTCCATTATCACACGCAAATAGGGAATCTCAACCTCGATTGGGAGCACAACTTACATTCCATACACAAGGGAGAACGGGGTTGCTCCAGTTGAAGTGCGGACAGATGTCCTATATCCATGTAAAACAAAAGGGAGGATTTCATGCCAATCTTTATAAGTAACAACCATCTTCTGGATGATCTTCTTGATATTCTTATTAGCAGCTTCAACATCCCCATTCATCTTCGGCTTGTACGGAGATGAATTGTGATGGAAAATCTTGAATTATTCACAAAGTTCTGTAATCATCTTGTTTTTCAGATTCGAGCCATTGTCGGTGATAATTCTTCTCGGCACACCATACCGACATATGAGATTATTCTTAATGAAGCACACAACCACCTGCTTAGTAACATTAGCATATGAAGCAGCTTACACCCATTTGGTGAAGTAATCAATTGATACCAAGATAAAATGGTGTCCATTTGAAGCTTTGGGTTCTATCATTCCAATCATGTCAATTCTCCACATAGAGAAAGGCCACGGGTGTAGCGTAGAAATGTTTAAGACTAAGCCATTAGATTGACTAGACTTATACAAATCAAAATCAAAATCAAAATCGCGCTTTATAGTTTCCAAAGGAATGGTAAAAGAGCGAATAACCCAAAAAGAGGGGGAAAGATTCAAGGTAAGGGGGTTGGTTATGCAAAGGGAAGGTATTAACACCCTAAACATCTATGGTACTCCGCAGGAACCTCTTTGAAAAATATGTATATTTTGGCTATGAAAAATGTTGTATAAAAAATGGATGGTGGAGGTGAGAAAAGAAATATATATATATTTTTATTTTTTTGCATCCGCCGCGGCTACGAACCTTTAGTGCCTATGTACTACCTTTTCGTGCAATAGGGGATCAGGGTATACGTAGTTCCTCTTTTTAAAAATTTTAAAACATAAATGTGTTGGTTAATTTTATGAGATAAAACATCATCGTCATTGTCCGTGTGGAAAACATACCTACTACCCACAATCATGAGAAAGGAGAATTTGCATCATCTCAAAGTGGAGGATATGGCTTGGATTTTAAAATCAACAATGTATCACTCAACACCCAAGTGGAAAATATCTCTCTTCACTACATATTGTAGAAGTATAGTTGTTTGCATCACTACAAGGACTGACAAGAGTTCAATCTTTTTGAGAAAAGTTTAAAGATAAAAGCCAAAGTGGGAAAATGGTTTGAAATGAGATTGATTGACTTTTAGTCTTCTCACAAAAATTTCAAAGCATTATTAAGTTTATTGAAGTTTATTTATGAAAATGTTTGAAAATGCATGGACCTAAGTCCAAGTTTATTATGAAAGTGGTTTAAGTTTAAAATAAGAAGTGTTTTCAAAAGGATGGAGAAGATTTTTGAAATTAAAGAAGATGTGAGGAGAAGAAGAGGCTATCCTAAAGCATAAGTTAAAAGTTAGGGATAAGAACCATCTAACCAAAAATAAGCCAATACTTGACACTATGATCCAAGATAGAATTCCCATTCTTTGAATTGAAACCAAATAAGAAAAAATATTAGACGTCGTGAGAGAACCAAACTTCAAGTGTATTAAGTCTTCACAAAAATTGGGCAGAGTAACAGTTGTATGCGGGTCAATTCTAGATTACAAACAAAGGGTGTAATCACAATAACCTGCACACAAAACAAACAAACAAACCAATGTCTTGAGGTAAACCCAAGAGCTCCAGACAAAATAATCAGATAAGATCACAAGGTCTACAATCATAGGCCAAGGTTTCTAATCCTAAGTCCAAAAAGTACAATGCTCCATAATTCCAAGGATAGTAACCAAATAGTCCAAGTATCATTAAAGATTTTTAGGGTTTGTGTTGATTATTAGGTGTTTTTAAAAAAGAAAAGTAAAACTTAAGTGAGCAAAAAAAATGACAAGAAAGTAAATACTCAAATGAGCAAAGATGAAAATGGCATGAAATGTAAATGCTAAAAGTAAATAGTGCATAAAAATAAAAGGGGCATATTAGAAAATGATAAAGGATAAAGTCAATTATTAGTGATTAGTGGTTAGTTGGATGATCATCTTGAAACTTGCATTTGGAACTCATTAGAGGATTGGTAGAACCAAAGCCTCCACACAACAAGTTGCATTTGCTTTTTGTCAAGTATATCATCAATTTGGAATCCTTATGAGTATCATTTAATGATCGACGGTGTTTAAGTGATCCGCGTTGACCAAAAGTGTTGTAGATCCATTAGAGGATTGATAGAACCAAAGCCTCCACACAATGAATCTCAAGGTTATTGGATCAAAGAGATCAAATTAACATACTTGGGCTTGCAAACATAGGTTTGGGCCACGAATGATCATTTATTTGAATCTGGACAAAATTTAGCGTTATGTTAAGCAATTGTAAGTGGACTTATATAGAAGTCGCACCTATTTTGAGGCCGGTCAATAGCAATCTATACACCATTTGTTTTGAGACATGATATAGAGATCATGTCCAACAAAATTTAGTGAAATAAGAAGGGGATGAGATGAAGAGTGGTGGGAGAGAATATACAAACCACTTTTGGATTAAATTTAATCAAACTATTATTAAACTCATTCACCCATTTTTGTGGAGTTAGACTCAACACCATGGATCCAATGATGTTAATAAAGTTCATGATCAAAAATTTAACCCAAGATCATCCAGAAAATAATCACAAATTAATATTACATTTTAATATATACAAAAAGGTTTAAAAATAATGTTTAAAAATAAAAATAAAAGAGAAAAATATCAACTATGTTCAAATTAATCAAGAAATAAAAAGTAAGACCACAGAAAAATCAGAAAAGGACTCAAATGATTTTGTAAAATTTTTGGTAATTTTTTAAAGTCAGAAACTATTTTTAAAATTAAAAGAAAGGGATAAAGTAAACCAAAAATGATAAAAAATAACAAAGTCAGAAACAAAAATAAAATAAGATCACCAACATTTGTCACAATATCATTTGATCATTCCATAATTTTTTCAAAATTTAAAAATGCATAAAAGTATTTTTAAACATTTAAAACAATTCAAATAATGTGTAAATTTATAAAAAAAAAACAAAACACAAAATTAAATTGTGAAAAAATAAAAATCAGAAAGAGAATAATCAAAAATATTTTTCATAAATGTTTTAGATTTTTTGGACTTAAAATGAATTTTCTATGATTTTGTGAAGTTTAAAAAAATTAAATATGAAAATCAGAAAAGAAAATAAAAGTCAAAAATATGTGGACCATTGGATGAGAGTCAAAACGCGTTAGTAATCAAATCCAAGGGATCTGGCGCACTGTGCATATCATGATCATTAGTGAATAAAGCACTAAATCAATTATTAAATCAGAATTCAAAAATAACAAGTGGCATGCCATCATTGGTTAGAAGATGACACGTTTGTCATCTTCAACCTCCAGCCAAAGTGAATTACAGCTCACTCAAACTGTAAAATCAGAAGCTCAGACCTATGCCATTCGCTTCGTCTCTTCAAGACGAAGACAACCACACCCTCGCGCCAAATTTATATAAACTGTAGCTCAAGCAATTTGGAAGGAAAGTTTTGAAAAGGGATTTGAAATTTTATGGTCAAAACGTGTCTCCAGTAAAAAGCAAGTGTTGCGACTAGAACCAGGACAATGAGAGCATCACAATGATATCAAAGTTTTGAAGAATATATGAAGGAATCTACCTATTGAAGTTAAGTTGCAGAGCTCTGAAACTGGACTTCTATGGAGCAATATAGGGCAAGATTCTTGAATGTAATTATATGGTTAGCTTCAGGGAAGATCAAGGAAGGTGAATTGATGAAGAAATTGGATTGAAAAAGGCTTGTGTATGGATTTCGAAGTTGTTGAATTCTGAGTTATGGAACAAAGTTTGGCAGGGTGATTCAGGCTATCCAAGCTTGAGAAAATGAATGAGATAGTTCATGTATTTATAGGAGAAGCAAATTGGATCAAAAGGAAGAGTGAATGATGCATTTTGGAGGGAATTCGTGCAAACCTGATGCACGAGTGAAGTGAGATCTTATTTTCACCAAAACTCATCCAATCCTTGCGTTTTATGGTGATAAACGCTTCTGGAAAATTTTTTAATCAAGTTTAAATCAAAAACGCGTATAAATCTTGTGATTAGAGGCCACATTATGGATTTCAAAATTCTAACTTGGTGAGAAATTCAGTTCCAAGTTACCAATTTCAAAACAATGGCATTTTCAACTCAAGGGGTCTTAGGGCGTGATTCTTGATGCTTTAGAAAGATGAGGTTACAAGCTTTGCAATGGAAAAATAATGGAGTTAAATGGATGCTTGAGCTGAAAGTTGCATTGAGTCAAAGTTGAGGAAAAAGGGTTGACTTTCCATACTTAGAAATATTTCAAATTTTCTTCAAAAGTGACCTATAATGTCTTGCATCCAAACATGGCCTTCCACTTGGAATTTGCTCTTGACCAAAAAATATGGCATGAAGTAGATCTCTTGAATGACATTTTGAAACTTGAATAATTCAAAACCTCCAAAAATTGTGAAAGTTATGACTGGTTGAAATTGGAAAAATTTCATAAAATGACCTATAATCTTTTGTATCCTTAAGGCAACTTCCATCCATTTTATCACTTTGAACATAAAATAAGGCATAAATTAACATCTTAAACATCATTATGTAAAAATAATGGGCCCAATGTGATAAATATTGACCAAGTTATGATCATTTGAAGTCACACATGGAAAATTGGGGCTCATCTGGAGGACTTGTAATCTTTCTTCCTCATCAAGTTTCTTCCACATGAAAATTCCTTGGAACTTTTGAAGTTATTTGTTAATAACACTTTGAAGATAATGATGTCTTTGGAATCACTCAAAAATACCAAAACACGAACAAGATATACTCCTTTGAAGTTCAAAACCCTAGCTCCTAAATTAAGGAACATGCCTTCAGGAACTTTGACAATTTTGAACAAACTTCTTGTACCAAATCAAATTCTTTGTAAATATAAGTTGTTGAGGATGATAATGAGAACTCATAGAAACCACAACTACTTCCATATCTTGAGAATAGAGATGAACATGAACTTGTGACCAAAAGGAATAAAATCTTGTCCAAACATGACTATTTTTTCAATCAACCCCTTGTACTTTTTGGATCAAATTTGATAATATTGAAATATGGTGAACCAAAATAAGCTTGCCATGCCATTTCCTCCAAAACAACTTCAATGGTGAGGCTTGAACTTCTCAAGCTTTATTGACTAGAGCATGGAAATAAACTCATGAACCCATGGGGCAACTTGTTAAATCTCATTGCCTTTAACTACATGGATAACAAACAAGAAAAACCAACATTGCATTTTATTAATTAAAAGAATAAATCAAGACAAAAAAATACTCATGATAAAAAAAGAACACAAGTAAAGGTGCTTGGTGATTCCTCAAAGTGCAAAGCTAAATATAGGGAGGGGAACCAAGAATCCTCGTGTGATCTTATTGTAATGGAGTCAACATGGTATGATGAAGGGATATTAGGGGGAAAAATTGGGGTACAACAGCTGCCATATTTAAGTTTATTCTATTCGAAGATACAAAGGTTAGAAATCTTCGTGTCGATGCAATCAAAGATACTTAAATATAAAACAAACCCTATTTTTGGCCCTAAGATGCCATGCAAATTATATATGATCATGAATGCATATGAACAAGATCAAACAAATGCAAAACACCATTGGGGATGTAACAATTATAAAGAAACAAGGGAGAGACCCGACCAGGAAAATAAATCACTGGTGGATCAAAAGACACGACTCAGAGAGGATGATAAAATGGTCAAAGGATACACCAACGTTCACTGATGGTAGAAAGAGGAAAGAAATAACAACACCGACGTTCACTGATGGTGAGCTACCAACATTCACTGAAGGTAGAAGGAAAAGAAATATCATAGCATTGTTGTTCACTGACGATGAACTACCAACGTTCACTGAGGGTAGAAAAAAGATAAAAATCATCAACGTTCACTGCCAATGACCTACCAACTTTCACTGAAGGTAGAAAGAGAATATATCATAGCACCGCCAATCACTAACGATGAACTACCAACATTCACAGAATGTAGTAAAAAGATAGAAAACACCAACTTTCACTGATGGTAATCTACCAACTTTCACTGAAGGTAGAAAGATAATATATCATAGCACCGCCGTTCAATGACGATGAACTACCAACATTCACCGAGGATAGCAAAAAGATAACAAACACCAACTTTCACTGATGGTGATCTACCAACTTTCATTGAAGGTAGACAGAGAATATATCATAGCATCACCGTTCACTGACGATGAACTACCAACATTCACTGAAGGTAGCAAAAAGATAGCAAACACCAAATTTCACTGATGGTGATCTACCAACTTTCACTGAAGGTAGAAAGAGAATATATCATCACATCACCGTTCACTGACGATGAACTACCAACATTCATTGAAGGTAGAAAAAGATAACAAACACCAACTTTCACTGATGGTGATCTACCAACTTTCACTGAAGGTAGAAAGAGAATATATCATAGCATCGCCGTTCACTGACGATGAACTACCAACGTTCACTGATGGTAGCAAAAAGATAACAAACACCAACTTTCACTGATGGTGATCTACAAACTTTCACTGAAGGTAGAAAGAGAATATATCATAGCACCGCCATTCACTGACGATGAACTACCAACATTCATTGAGGGTAGCAAAAAGATAACAAACACCAACTTTCATTGATGGTGATCTACCAACTTTCACTAAAGGTAGAAAGAGAATATATCATAGCACCGCCTTTCACTGACGATGAACTACCAACGTTCATTGAGGGTAGCAAAAAGATAACAAACACCAACTTTCACTGACGGTGATCTACCAACTTTCACTGAAGGTAGAAAGAGAATATATCATAGCACTGCCGTTCACTGACGATGAACTACCAACATTCACTGAGGGTAGCAAAAAGATAACAAGTTTCCCTAAAATTCTGGCATTTCTCCTAGAACGGGTCTCAACTTCTTCTTTAACCGAGGCACTTTGCTTGGAAAGGGTAATATGTAAGTTGTCTCAAATAAAGAGACTTCCACTTGCAAAGATTTCACAACGAGCTGTTTCTGTGAATTTGAAAGTCTTGCCATCCATTGGCGTAAACTAACGACGAACTGCAAACTATCCACTCATAGAGGAGATAGCAAAAAAGGTTACGTCGACTTATACAGGGAAGCACAAGTTACTCAAATAAAGAGACCTTCTACTTGTTGGCATGGAGGATTGCAAAAAGAAATGACTTTTTGGGGATAGAAATATGGCTTCCTGGGGAAAGAAATATGACTTCCTGGGGAAATGCCAATATATTCCTGCTGAGGAGATAAAGTCTTCTCGTGCAAAATAAATGCACAAACCAAAACTCAAAGTTTTCATAAATCCAAAGTAAATAATATTGTTGTGGAACCACATACTCAAACCAGAAATAAACTGGAATGAAATAGTCAACCAAAATACATCCTTTGAGAAATAAACTCAAGAGGGAAAACCAAATCCATCCAAACAAGGAGCTGTACAGGAAGGCTAAAGAACAAATCTTCCACGAGGAACAACTCAGTGGGGACATTGAAAGAATATACACTTTCTGCTTAAGGCCAACACTCTATTGAAGTGAGGATAATGTAACTCTATAAAACATGGTGATACGTCAACAAAAATATTAATAAAATGTCAATGAACAATGATTTGCCAATTTTATCTATGCGTGATGTATGTATGAATGTATGAGTGTTATCGTGCGTATGATGACAAAACAGATATACAACACTAGGAGTAACCAGGCAAAACCACCTCGGGCACAAACAACACTCGGCTAAACTACATCCTAGATGATTATTCCAAAAAAAGTAAATTCCAACTGAGGAAACAAAACCTACTTCATGCTTTAGCTTTACTGGGGAGAAACAGAATCCGGAAGTAAACAAAACAAAGTGACATAATAGTACAAATACAGGTATAAAACATCCTTCTCCAGGCTTCATCGGGGAAACTAATGTTTTCAAAAGTAACATTTCTACTAGGGATTGAAAAACCAATTTCAAGCAAAGTAGACGGACACCAACTCATCAAAGCATTCATTGGGGAATTCAAACCTTCTTCGTTGGAGAGGTTAACACCACATTCACAAAGGAAAAACCACAATACGTTCTTCACTAGAGAAACCAGGGACCTGCGTTCTTCAAGAGTGATTATGGTACCAACTTCTCGGGAAAAAGAACTTCCATTAGTCCGAACGACAACTTCATTGGAGAAATCTAGGATTAAAACTTCACATATGAAAACTCAGAAAAGAGGAGAAATGAATCCAAACATGACCGAGGATACTGGAGTCACGAACCTAATACGGTGAATCATCCTGAGTAAACCTTATCGAGGGGAACAAAAACTTCTTAAAACAAACTAGAGTTTGTCCATTCCTGGAATCACCATTTTTGTTGTCATCATTTCATCACAAATTCCAAAGTAAAAGCAAATTGTAAATTCTTTTTTAAAAAAATTGATTTTGTTATTTAATATTTTTTCTTTGAAATTTATTATCAATAATAAATGGAGTCTTTTCAAGCTAAATAAAATAAGAAATACAAAGAATTGGGTAAAAGCTTAAATTTCATTAATAGGATGGTAGTCTGCGAATGGAGAGACTCCATAGATGATTACAAAGTTTGGAAAATGGTAATATATAATGAAAAAGATACATTGAGATATAATGACCACTATCCCCTCTAACAATTTTTGAAATTCTGAGCAGTATCTTCCGTTGAAGTATGATGAGGATTCGAGAAGATTATTGCTTAAATGGTCAAGTCTTGTATGATGTAGTTACTTGCCAAGAAAGTCCCTAACTTTTGCCTAAGCTTCCCTTGCGGGTTTTCAACTTAGCGGGAAATTTATTCTGTTTATGTCTCTAACTTTTACCTAGACTGCCCTTTCGGGTTTTCGGCCTACCGAGACGCTCTTTTTTGCCTAAGCCTCCCTTTCGAGTTTTCAACTTAGCGAGCTAATCTTTTATTTCTTTAGGCGAAGTATATCTTAACTACATCAGCATTCGTGGGACGTGGGAACTCCTCGCCATCCATAGTTTCGAGAATTAATGCACCGCCAGAGAAGGCTTTCTTAACAACATATGGGCCTTCAAAGTTGGGAGTCCACTTTCCCCTAGATCAGTGTTGAAGGACATGATCTTCCTGAGCACGAGGTCTCCTTCCCTGAATTCACGAGGTTTGACCTTTTTATCAAAATCTTTCTTCATTCTTGTCTGATATAACTGTCCATGACATAAAGCTGTCATCCTCTTCTCTTCAATCAGATTCAATTGGTCAAACCGGTTTTGGACTCATTCAGCCTCTGTCAACTTGGTTTCCATTATCACACGCAAAGAGGGAATCTCCACCTCGATTGGGAGAACAACTTCCATTCCATACAAAAGGGAGAATGGATTTGGTCCTGTTGAAGTGTGGACATACATTTGATATCCATGCAAAGCAAAAGGGAGCATTTCATGACAATCCTTATAAGTAACGACCATTTTCCGGATAATCTTCTTGATATTCTTATTAGCAGCTTCAACAGCCCCATTCATCTTTGGCCTATATGGAGATGAATTATGATGGACAATCTTGAATTCTTCGCATGGTTCTGTCATCATTTTATTGTTCAAATTCGAGCCATTGTCAGTGATAATTCAGCTCGGAACACCATACCGACATATAAGATTATTCTTGATGAAACACACAACCACCTGCTTAGTAACATTGGTATATGAAGCAGCCTTCACCCACTTGTTGAAGTAATCAATTGCTACCAAGATAAAACGGTGTCCATTTGAAGCTTTTTGTTCTATCATCCCAATCACGTCAATACCCCACATAGAGAAAGGCCACGGGGAAGAGATCACATTAAGAAGTCTCGGAGGCGCATGGACCTTATCTACATAAATCTGAAATTTATGACACTTATTTGCAAATTTATAATAATCTGATTCCATTGTCATCCAATAGTAACCCACCCTTAGCATCTTTTTATCCATCGAATGTCCATTGGCATGAGTGCCAAATGAACCTTCATGAACCTCATGCATCAACATGTCTGCTTCGTGTCTATCCATGCATCTGAGCAAGACCATGTCATAATTTCTCTTATACAACACATTTTCACTAAGGAAGAAACTGCCTGCCAATCTTCTCAATGTCTTTCTATCTTTCTTCGAAGCACCAATCGGGTATTCCTGGGTCTGAAGAAAATGCTTGATGTCATGATACCAAGGTTTTTCATCTGCTACCTCTTGTGCTGTAAACACATGAGCGGGCCTATCTAGTCGCTGAACCATAATTCGAGGTATATCATTCCAAGTACTTACATGATACATAGAAGCCAGAGTTTCCAGAGCGTCTGCCATTTGATTTTCATCTCTAGGAATGTGATGGAATTCAACTTTGTTAAAGAAGGGTAATAGTCTTCTAGCACAATCTTTGTAAGGGATCAAGCCGGGGTGATGAGTATCCCGTTCTCCTTTAATCTGATTTATTACCAAAGTTGAATCACCATACACATCTAGAATTTTAATTCTTAGATCAATAGCTTCTTCGAGATCCATGATGCAAGCCTTGTTTTCTACCATATTATTAGTGCAATCAAATGTTAACCTTACGGTAAAAGGAATGTGCGATCCATGAGGAGTGACAATCACGACACCAATTCCTTTCCTATAAGCATTCACAGATCCATCAAATATCATACTCGAACGAGATTCAGGGTTAGGACCTTCCTTGGGCAATGGTTCATCACAATATTTCACTTTCAGGAACATCATATCCTCATCAGGGAATTCATATTCTACAGACTAGTGATCCTCCACAAGTTGGTGAGCAAGATAATCTGCCAACACACTGCTTTTAATAGCTTTTTGAGAGCGGTATTCGATATCATATTCAGAAAACAACATCTTCCAGCGGGAAATTCTCCCAGTAAGAGCAGGCTTTTAAAAAATGTACTTGATTGGATCCATTTTGGAGATCAACCAAGTAGTGTGATTCAACATATACTGTCGCAAACGCTTTGACGCCCAGGCCAAAGCACAACATGTCTTTTCCAGCATGGAATACCGTGACTCACAATCAGTGAATTTTTTACTGAGATAATAAATGGCGAACTCCTTTTTCCCTGTTTCATCTTGTTGTCCCAGAGTACAACCCATGGACTTATCTAACACTGTCAGATACATAATCAACGGTCTTCCTTCGAAAGAAGGGAGCAAGATAGGAGGTTCAAGAAGATATTCTTTAATACTTTCAAATGCCCTTTGGCAGTCGTCCGTCCACATATAACCATGATCTTTCTTTAACAACTTAAAGATTGGTTCACATGTTGCAGTCATGTGGGAAACGAATCTGGAAATATAATTCAAACGCCCGAGGAAACCTCTGACTTGCTTTTTAGTTCTTGGCGCTGGCATATCTTGAATTACTTTGAATTTATCAGGGTCAACTTCAATTCCTTTGTGGCTAACAATGAAACCCAACAATTTCCCTGATCGAACACCGAAGGTGCATTTATTTGGATTCAAGTGGAGACGATACTTCCTCAAATGCTGAAACAACTTCAACAAATCATCTACATGCCCTTATTTAGTCTGGGATTTCGCAATCATATCATCAACATATACTTCGATTTCCTTGTGCATCAGATCATGGAATAGGGTTTTCATAGCCCTCTGGTATGTTGCACCAGCATTATTCAACCCGAAGGGTATCACTCTGTAACAAAATGTTCCCCAGGGTGTGATAAATGTTGTTTTTTCCATGTCCTTCGGAGCCATTCTTATTTGATTATACCCGTAAAATCCGTCCATGAACGAGAATACTTTGAATTTTGCTGTGCTATCCACTAACATATCAATGTGTGGAAATGGAAAGTCATCTTTTGGACTAGCTTTTTTAGATCTCTGTAATCTACGCACATGCGGACTTTTCCGTCTTTTTTCGGTACTGGGACAATATTGGAAATTCATTGAGGATACGCTGACGTCACAAGAAAACCAGCGTTAATCTACCTTAGAACCTCCTCTTTGATTTTCACTGCCATATCTGGGTGAGTTCTTCTCAACTTTTATTTAATTGGCGGACACTCTGGCTTCAACGGCAAACGATGCTCTGCAATATCTGTATCTAGACCAGGCATATCTTGATAAGACCAAGCAAAAATATCCACATACTATTTCAACAGTTCAATTAACCTGCTCTTCACATCAAGACGCAACAATGCTTCAATCTTGACTTCCTTTGGATCTTCTTCTGAACCCAAATTGATCACTTCCAATGGCTCTTTATATGGATGAATGGTATTTTCCTCGTGCTCAAGCAACCGTGAGACCTCTTCTGGAATCTCATCATAATCTTCTTCTTCAGCCCCATACACATGACATTTAAAATTGGGAGAGGGTGCAGGGTCATTGTATTCAACGGGTTTTTTAATTAATCTGCACATATGATTTGTGATTGCTTTTAGAAACTGACACATATAACAAGTGATCATGCATATTGAATTTCAGTTATTATTTATTTTAAAAGGTTTTTTTACCAGTTTCCAAGAAAAAGTAGAAAATAAAGACACAATTTGGGAAACAAAGACAACTTTTATTATTGATTTTAAAAGTCACAGCAAACAGATAAGCCCTGCAACATTAATACTTCCACCTTGGGCATAGTGAAAGCTTTTTTTCAAAAAGATTAACAAAAAAATTACTTTGAAACATGTATGAATGAGCGGACATCAATGGTGATCCAGTTCTGAACCCTAACTCCGTGCTCACATAATTCGGCCTTTCCTGCTCTGCTTCATCTTCTACAATGGCATTAATCCTGGAAACAGTTGGGTGAAGATAACCCCTACTACCGAAGATGTCTTGATACTTGCTCGCAGAAGACTTCGGCTTCATTCCCTTACCTTTTTCATTCTTCAAAGAGAACCCCAAGCCAACTCTATTCTTGTTCACAGGTGGATCCACAATCTGTCCCCACACTTCACTATGATCGTTACGCACAACCTGCTGTGCATCCTTAAGCGAAACCATGGAATTCTTATTTCCTCTTATATTGTCAATGGATAAGGCTTGGAACTGGGTTCCAACAGCAGCTTCACCCGCCTCTACAATGCTGAAAGAGGACAAATGAGATATCAATAATGCTTGTTCCCCATTTATGATCACTACTTTCCCTTCACATACAAATTTTAGTTTTTGGTGTAAAGTTGAAGTGATAGCCCTACCTCATGTATCTACGGCCTTCCTAGAAAACAGTTATAAGCGGGTACAATATCAATGACCTAGAAGGTTATCTGAAACAAATGTGGTCCTATATGAATAGGAAAGTCCACTTCACCAATAACAGATTTCCTTGATCCATCAAACACTTTGACAATGATGCCACTCGGGCGCATGGGAGTTCCTTGATATTTCAACTTCATAAGCGTACTCCTCAGTATAAAATTCAACGCGGATCCATTATCAATCAGCACATTGGATAGTGAATCATTCTTGCAGTTCATAGAGATAAGGAGGGCCAAGTTATGATTCCTTCCTTCATCTAGTAATTCATCATCGTAGAAACTCAAGTTATTACATGATGTAATGTTCCCTATTACACTGCTGAATTGGTCTATTGGCATATCACTCTCCACAAAAGATTGGTCTAGTACCCTCATCAAGGATTCTCTGTGAGCAGAGGAGTTCATCAATAACGCCAAGATAGATATTTTTGAAGGAGTCTGCAGTAGCTGATCTACAATTCTATAGTCGCTCATATTGATTATCTTCAAAATATCATCCACTTCTTTATCTAACGCAGCCCTACTAGTCTCACCCATAGTCTTCTTGGGTTCAACATTCTCAACAATTTTCTTTCCAGCACTAACATCTCATCTAACAAATGGTGCAAACATACGAACGTTGCGGGTCACCCTGCTATTTTCAGCAATATTCCCAACATCAGGCATTGGCTGGATGGGAACTTCCACTCCATCCTTTAAGATTGTAGCGTTGTATTTGTAAGGCATAGCCTTATCTGAATTGTAGGGGATAGGACTCGGCAAACTAATCACCAATGGGGTAACAACTAGCATGCTATAATATTCAACTTCAAGGTGGGTGGGTGCCCCAAAACAAGGTACAGTGATGTTTACCCCTTCTTCAACATAATCAATCATTATTAAGTCATTTCTGGAAAACAAATCCTCATCTGAGGAGAAATACTCATTTGCGGAGACATATTCTTCATTTGACTCTTCTTCCTCCAAACAAATCTCAACCATATCAACTTCATGGTAATCATCCCCTTGACTTGTATCCTTGATAATTCCATTATCTAACAACAACTGAACACCCTTCTTCACGATTGAACATCCTCAGGAATCTCGACAGCAAACTTGGCAAGATCCATATTGATGTTCCACCTCACCAGCCATATGGCAGAAGGTAGCATGCAATTGCACAAGGTCCTCATTCATATACTCTACATCAAAAATTCTAAATTCTCCAAGACATCCAGAAACCATATTCACCTCCTTTTCATACTCTGCCCTATGCCTGATTATATGGATTAGGCCCTCATCCATTATCTCTTGTAAATCAGTCTTTATCTTATCGCAACCCTGTATGTCTGTACAGAAAATAGCACAACCGACATGGTCATGCGTATAGTATCTAAATTCACAAATGTCTGCATGCATTTTCACCAAATCTCCTCTAACCAGATTAATATTAAAAATCCAGAAGTCGCATGGACAACCGGCCACCATATTCACAACATTTACTCCCCCATGCTTTGGTAGAGGATTGTCTTTCACATTAGGTCCCACATCCTTGAAAGATAGAACACCAGACTTCACCAACTTCTGCACCCCAGTCTTCAAAGGATAACAATTCTCAAGATTATGCCCTGGTGCTCCCTGATGAAAGGCACATGTTTAGTCTTCCTTGTAATACCAAGGCAATGGTGATGGTACGGCGGGAGGTGGTCGGGTCTGAACTAACCTCTTCTGAATCAATGTCCATAGTAACTCTGTATAGCTCATAGGAATAGGGTCATAACTACCCCTTCTCTGATTATACCCTTGATTCCCCTGCTGGGATGGTCTTTGATAAGCAACGGTAGTTGGAGCTGCACCCACAACTGGAGTAAGTGAGGCGACTTGCTGATGACGCTGATAACTCCTTCTAGGAGTATTAACCCTCCTCTCTTGCATAACAACATTTGCATCCCCTTCCTTCTTCTTGGTAAACCCATAAGATTGTTTCTTCACACCTCCAGAACTTTCACTCTTCGTTAAAAGACCCTCTCTTACAGCCTCTTCTAAGCAGATACCCATTCCTACCATTTCAGTAAAGTCACTTGACTCACTTGCTACCATCCTCTCGTAGTAGAAAGCACCCAGCATTTTCAAAAAAATATTAGTCATTTCCTTCTCTTCCATGGGAGGAATCACTTGAGCGGCTACCTCACGCCATCTCTGTGCATATTCTTTGAATGATTCCCTGTCTTTTTGAACCATGGCCCTGAGTTGATCACTGTCAGGCGCCATGTCCATGTTGTACTTGTATTGCTTAATGAATGCTTCTCCCAAATCATTGAAAGTATGGATATTGGCGTTGTCCAAACTCATATACAACTTTAACGCAGCACCAGTCAAACTATCCTGAAAAAAGTGAATCAACAGACGCTGATCATCAGTATGGGTAGACATTCTCCTCGCGTACATTACCAGATGAGCACGAGGGCAAGTGTTGCCCTTGTACTTCCTAAACTCCAGGACCTTAAACTTAGCAGGTATCTTAACATTCGGGACCAAGCATAACTCATTCACATTCTGCCCAAATAGCTCTTTTCCCCGGAGGGCCTTCATCTCTCTTTGCATCTTGTCAAATTGCTCTTGAAAATCATCCATTATGTCATAAAGACCCCAGTCTTCACTCGGTGGAGGGAAAGGACGACACACATCATCATTAACAAACAGAACCATATTCACCGAAGGAGGCGCAACAGGAGAAGTATGAACCACATGAGGTGCCAGAGTAACAATAGTCTGAACAATCGGAGTATCTTGAGGAACAAGATTGAAACCTTCAGGTGCAAAATTCTCTGGAATTCCCCATGGATAACCTTGAGGAATGCGATTATGAATAATAGCTGGAGTAACAAATACAGGAACAATCGGAGCTTTAGTAGTTGCCCTTGTTGGTTGAGGTTGGACACTCGGTGGCTGATTCTGAGCATCCACCAGAGCTTCCATCAGAGCAGTGAGATTGGCCATGCCGGCCTTTAAAGCAGAAACTTCCTCGCGCATTTCGTGATTCTATTGTTCTAAGTTTCCCATCTTCCTTCTGAAATTAGCTCAAGTGTTGTAGTGGTGAGACATCTTGCTGAACAAAGTAAAGAAGCTTGGTAAGACACCTGGACATGCATAACAAATGAAATAAATATGTGCAATATGATGCATGATATGCAATGCATATAATTTATTTTATTAATATTTCAAGGGACTTAAAGATTTATGGACACATTGCAAATATCAAAGTAACAACACATTTGAAATACTGAAAAAATTTATTATAATAACTCCAAAATAGGTTACAAGTTTCAATAATCCCAAGTACAAGATGAAAATAAAGTCTAAAACCCTATGAAGTAAACCTTATGGAGATCACTCTATACGCTGGCGCTTCCCTATAAGCCTGGAAATCTGAGCCTTCAACCTCTGGTTTTCTTCCGCATATCTGGTGACAACCTCCTTCAAATCATCTGAACCCTGAAGTGAGAAAATAGCATCTGAGTGAGGCTTAGAGGAAAATAAATCCCGTTGCCTCCCCATGGTCTCTAGAGCCCGACTCTCAAGAATCTCAATCAAGTCGTCTTTCTCCTTACTTCTTCCGAGATTCAGATAACAACATCTTCCAGCGGGAAATTCTCCCAAAAAGAACAGGCTTTTCAAAAATGTACTTGATTTGATCCATATTGGAGATCAACCAATTAGTGTGATTCAACATATACTGCCGCAATCGTTTTGCCGCCTAGGCCAGAGCCCAACACGTCTTTTCCAGCATGGAATACCATGACTCACAATTAGTAAACTTTTTACTAAGATAATAAATGGCATACTCTTTCTTCCCTGTTTCATCTTGTTGTCTCAGAATACAACCCATGGAATTGTCTAACACTGTCAGATACATAATCAATGGTCTTCCTTCAACAAGAGGGAGAAAGATAGGAGGTTCAAGAAGATATTCTTTAATACTTTCAAATGCCGTTTGGCCGTCATCTATCCAAACACAACCTTGATCTTTCTTTAACAACTTAAAGATCGGTTCACACGTTGCAGTCATGTGGAAAATGAATCTGGAAATATAATTCAAACGCCCAAGGAACCCTCTGACTTGATTTTCAGTTCTCGATGCTGGAATTTCTTGAATTTATTTGACTTTATCAGGGTCAACTTCAATCCCTCTCTGGCTAACAATGAAACCCAACAATTTCCATGACTGGACACCGAAAGTACATTTATTTGGATTCAAGCGAAGATGATACTTCCTCAAACACTGAAACAACTTCAACAAATCTTCCACATGCCCTTCTTCAGTCTGGGATTTATAAATCATATCGTCAAACGATACCTCAATTTCCTTGTGCATAAGATCATGGAATAGGGTTGTCATAGCCCTCTGGTACGTTGCACCAGCGTTCTTCAACCCGAAGGGAATCACTCTATAATAGAATGTTCCACAGGGTGTGATAAACGTTGTTTTTTCCATGTCCTCAAGAGCCATCCTTATTTGATTATACCCGGAAAATCCTTCCATGAACGAGAAAAATTTGAATTTTAATGTGCTATCCACTAACATATCGATGTGTGGAAATAGAAAATCATCTTTTGGACTACCTTTATTTAGGCCTCTGTAATCTACGCACATGCGACCTTTTCCGTCTTTCTTTGGTACTGGGACAATATTGGCAATCCACTGAGGGTACATTGATGTCACAAGAAAACATACATTAATCTGCTTTAGAACTCCCTCTTTGATCTTCATTATCATATCTTGGTGAGTTCTTTGCAACTTCTGCTTGATTAGCGGGCGCTTTGGATTCAACGGTAAACGGTGCTCTACAATATTTGTATCTAGACCAGGTATATCTTGGTAAGACCAAGCAAAAATATCCACATACACTTTCAACATATCGATCAACCTGCTCTTCATATCAGGATGCAACAATGCTCCAATCTTGACTTCCTTCAGATATTCTTCTGAACCCAAATTGATTACCTCCAATGGCTCTTTATATGGCTGAATGGCATTTTCCTCACGCTCAAGCAACCGTGAGACCTCTTCTAGAATCTCATCATAGTCTTCTTCTTCAAACCCATACACAGGACATTCAAAGTTGGGAGAGGGTGCATGGTCATTGTATTCAACGGGTTTTTTAATTAATCTGCACATATGATTTATGATTGCTTTTAGAAACTGACACATATAACAAGTGATCATGCAAATTAAATTTCAGTTATCATTTATTTTGAAAGGTTTTTTCTGATTACCATTTTCCAACAAAAAAGCAAAAAATAAAAACACAATTTGGGAAACAAAGGCAACTTTTATTATTGATTTTAAAAATCAAATCACACAGATAAGCCCATACAATATCAATACTTTCACCTTGGGTAGAGTGAAAGCTTTTTCAAAAATATTAACAAAAACGAATTACTTTGAAACATGTATGCAAGAGGGAACATTAATGGTGATCCAGTTCTGAACCCCAACTCCGTGCGTCACATAATTTGGCATTTCTGGCTCTGCTTCATCTTCCACAATGGCATTTCTCCCAGAAACAATTGAATGAATATAACCCCCTATTGTACCCCAAAATTTTCCCTCCCATATTTCTCAAAACATTTCAAGAAAGATCTCCAAATTGCTCAAGGAAGTCCAAGGGTTGACCAGACAAAGTCTCTCCTAAGGCAGTCCACCTCAAATTAGGGTTTCATGTTACATCAAGATACTTGAGTCCAAGGGCTCCCAAATGCTCACCATTGTCATAATATGTTCTCAATATCATCAATGTCAAGTTTCAAGCCTTGCAGGGAAAGTTTGCTCAGTCAATTGCTCAAAGGCCTGAAAATCGACTCTACTAGGGCAAAAGTCAACTATGGCCTACATACAGTAAAACTTCAAGATTTTTTGTCAACATCCTCATTTTGAAGTATCATTCATCATTTTATCAAGGGTTGATCATGATTCATCAAGGATTGCTCATAATTCATCAAGAACCAAAAGTTGCTAAATTAGGATTTTGTAGGAAAAGTCAACTCAACTTTGACCAGGCATAATTTTCTCATAATTTATGATAAATGACCCATCCAAAGATCATTTTTAATAGTATGCAATTCTCTACAATCCATCTTCAACTCCCAAATTCAAAATATGCACTCACAAGAAGTTATGAATTTGGACATTATAGGTCATTTTGAAAAGTCAACAAAAACACCTTTTTTGTCAAAGCTTCATACATGAACATTTAATACCATATTGAGATGATACCAAAAAGGTTGATTAGATGACATCTCCAGCTTTCTAAAAAGTCCAAGAAAACCTTCAAAGAGTCAAAATTGAGGAAGTTATGCATTGGTGAAGTTGACCTTTTTTGCAAAATTGTCAAAAGTCAACTATGCCTCAAATTGCAATTTTTGCTAATTGAGCCCAATCTTTTGCACTTGTTTTGAGTTGGTAGCATGGTCCACGAGCTCTAGCTCTTTCCATTTGTCTTTATCCTATTTTTATTATTTATTTGGATTTTTATTGTAATTAAATCAATTTAAATCAAAACAAATCATGAAAAAATCCAAATCATTGAAACCTCAAGATATTGTGCATGTTTCAGGTTCTATATCCAGCTAGCAAAAGATTGAATTCGTGCAAGGAAAAAGTGGGCACAGAAAGATTGATTTTGGCCTATTTTGGAAAGAATTTCAAGTGAATCAAATCAAGATCAAAATCAATAATTGGTAAAGATTGAATGGACTTTTGTAAACCTAATTCATTCCTCAGTATATACAGAACAATTGCAGACCTAAAACACAAGCTTTGGAGACGTGAGAAGGCAGAATAAAACTTGAGAAAATCAAAGAAAAGTGGGAATCTGTTGTGCTACTTCCAGACGTTTTGAAGGTCCCCTAGCCATCCTATTCGATTCCTGGGATCACAAGCAAGTTGTACCAATTAAGAACAAGGAGTTTCCAGCGCTAGAACTCACTGTAAGTCAGCCACCACAGTGGCTTCTTCTTGAAATCGAATTGCATGATTCTGGCATCTATAGCATAAAATACATATATATATTCTTGCTCCTTGAGACATTTGCAAACTATCTATAACATTCAATTGAATTTTTGTGGGCTATATCAGGATTTTCTATTATTAGGGTTTTATGCTTCGTTTTAGAATCTTTGTGTACAGGTAAAATTGGGCCACAAGAAGGGTACCATCATGCCCAGCAGGCCAAGACGAGTTGATTCATGGCCTTATATTATATTTACCATGCTTGTGTTTCATTTTGAGAATTGCAGGGTTTGTAGCTATGGACATATGTCCGTAGGTAAAAGTTTTTAACTTTTACCAACAGAGAGAGGACAGGGATGACTGGCGTGCCTCCGTCTCATTCGTCCATTCAAAATTCTGGCGCGTTTTTTATTTTCTCCACTAACTCCTTTTATTACATATTATTGTTTGTTATTATTTCATATACAAAGCAAGCGCGTAGCTCAGTTGGTGAAGAGGCATTTGAAAAAAGTTACAGGACCTGGGTTCGAATCCCAAGTCCCCCCATATTTCATATTATTTTGATTTACATGTTCAGGCGCGCACACAAGACCAAAGGATCACCATGCATCCTCAAGATTCAACCTTTGGATCTCCAGATGGCCAGATCTAAAGGCCATCATATGAAGGACCATCATAGGCCTCAGTCAACGCACAACAGGGAATCTGGAAAGTCAACATGAATCAAGTTCTATTGGGCCCAGAATCTGCTTTTTACACCCTCCAAATTTACTTTCTCAAGCCCAATTTATCTTTTACTTTTCTTTTTATATTTTCTTTATTAATTTATTTAATTGTTTCTACTAACATCAAAAATTAATTCTTTTTTTAATAAAATCACAAAAAATAATACTTTCATCCAATTAGATTTGGGATTTATTTTTTTACAAAAATTAATTTAATTAGTTTTACTTAATTTTAGGGTAATTTTAATTATTTTGTCAATAAATTAAAAATAATTAGAAAATTAGGGTTTTGGTTTTAATTTAATTTCCATTTTATTTTTCTTAAAATAATAAAATACAAAAATAGGTCATGTAAATTATTTTCTTTTCTTTAATTTAATTATTAATTAGATTTGTATTTATTTTATAAACCTAATTCTTTTTCCTAAAAATAATCAAAAACAACAAAAAATAATTTCTCTTTCGATTAGGTTTAGACGGGGTCAAAACCCTAATTTCCTTGCATTCTCTATTCGTCGCGCATTTATTTTATTTTACCATATTAATGTAATTGCTCACAAGTTGTAATAGATTAATTAGGACTTTTACTTTCGTTTATCGTTTTTTTACGGGTTGTTTTTGGCTATGTAATTAATACGCGAAGCCTTGTAATAGCGTAGCTTTACTTTCCGCACTTTAAATTCCGCAAAATATTAAACTGTTAGATGTATGGTATTAGGGTTGCATGATAAGAATGTATGATTAACTTTAAAATAGTAAGCAAACCCTAAACGTGCAAAGATAATAACTTGAAATTGAATCACTCGCACATGCGCACTCCTAGGGTATACTCTCACTTTGGTTACCTTCGGTAAACGGTCATTAAATATAGGATATTTTAGGTGTCGCTCTCTTGTCTAAACAAAGATCAAATGTCCCGTTCAAAAAAGTTGCCTCGGAATTGTTGCCTCGAATAATTGATCTAAGACATTAGGGTTACTACTAAGACGTCCTAACATTGCTTTAGTGATCGTACGTCCCTTTCGAATTGACCCTTAAAACTCCAACGACGGAGCTACCTACTCACTAATAGTGGGATAGCACTGTCTAAAGGAAACAAGAATAGAAACATTCTCTTTTTTCGAGTAGGTAGATTAGTTCTTAAGTACTTGCTCAAACAAAACAAACATTTTTACACCAAATACTCTTTACAAACAGTTTTCAAAACAACTTCGTAACACTCTTGAAGACATAAGCAAGGGTTAAATCGAAGTAAAACAATAAACTTTTTCAAATCAAACACACACAAGCAATTTTGAAAATGATGAGCAAGTACCTAAGAGCCCGTAGAAAACTACGGATAGAAAGGGTGCTAATACCTTCCCTTTCTGTAATCTACCCCCGTACTCAAAATCTCGAAAAAAGGAATTTTTTTGTGCTTTTGTCCTTTCCAGTTGGATAAAATAAAAGTCAGTGGTGACTTTTGCTTACCGCGACATTTTGCAAACACAAACGCAAAACGCAAAACGCAAACCAGCATTTCAAAACAACCCAGTTCTGGCCACTATATCACACCCCTGCTACGAAATATGTCTTGATACTTTCCTGCAGCAGACTTCGGCTTCATGTTATTACATTTATCATTCTTCACAGAGAACCCCAAGCCAGCTCTATTCTTTTTTACAGGTGGATCAACAATCTGCCCCCCATATGTCACTATGGCCTTTACGCACAACCTGCTGTGCATCCTTAAACGAAGCCATAGAGTTCTCATTTCCTCTTATGTTATCAATGGGTAAAGCTTGGAACTGGGTTCCAACAGCAGCTTCATCCGCCTCCACAATGTTGAAAGAGGACAAATGAAATATCAATAATGCATAATCTCCATTTATAATTACCACTTTTCCTTCACACACAAACTTAAACTTCTGGTGTAAAATCGAAGTGACATCCTTTGCCTCATGTATCCACGACCGTCTCAACAAGCAGCTATAAGCGGGTACAATATGCATGACCTGGAAAGTAATCTGAAACAAATGTGGGCCTATATGAATAGGCAAGTCTACTTCACCAATAACAGATTTCCTTGATCCATCAAACGCTTTCACAATAATGCCACTTGGGCGCATGGGCGTTCCTTGTTATTACAACTTCATAAGTGTGCTCCTCAGTATAACATTCAATGCGGATCCATTATCAATCAACACATTGTATAATGAGTCATTTTTGCAGTTCATAGAGATGTGGAGGGCCAAATTATGATTCCTTCCATCATCGGGCAGTTCATCATCGTAGAAACTCGAGTTATTACATGAAGTAATGTTCCCTACTACACTGCTGAATTGGTCTACGAGCATATCGCTTTTCACAAAATCTTGGTCCAATACCCTCATCAAAGATTCTCTTTGAGCAGAGGATTTCATCAATAAAGCTAAGATAAATATTTTTGAAGGAGTCTGCAGTAGCTGATCTACAATTCTATAGTCTCTCATCTTGATTATCTTCAAAATATCGTCTACCACTTTTTCTAGCGTATCTCTAGTAGATTCACCCACTGCCTTCTTTGGTTCAACATTTTCAACAATTTTCTTTCAAGTACTAGCATCTCCATGAACAACTGGTGCAAATAGACGACCATTGCGGGTCACTCTGCTAGCTCAGCAATTTTTCCAACATTAGGCATTGGCTGGATGTGGACTTCCACACCATCCTCTAAGATTCTAGCATTATATTTGTAGGGCAGCCTTATCTGACTTGTAGGGGACAAGACCTGGCAAACTAATCACCAATGGAGTAATAGCTGGCTTGCTATGATGTTCAACTTCAAAATGGGAGGGTGCACCAAAAAAGGCACAATAACGTTTACTCCCTCTTCAACATAATCAGTCATTACAGAGTCATCTCTGGAAAACAAATCTTCATCCGAGGAGAAGAACTCATCTGCAACGGCATACTCATCATCTGACTCCTCTTCAGCCAAACAAACCTTAATCACATCAACTTCATGGTAATCATCCCTTTGGCCAGTAACCTTGATGGTTCCATTATCCAACAACAACTGAACACCTCTCCTTACAATTGAACATCCTCGGGAGTCCAGGAAGCAAATTCGGCAAGATCCATATTGATGTTCTATCTGACCAACCATGTGGAAGAAAGTAGCATGCAATTGTACAAGATCCTCATTCATATATTCCACATCAAAGATTCTGAACTCTCGAGGAGATCCAGAAACCATGTTAACCTCCTCTTCATACTCTACCCTAGGCCTGATTATGTGGATGAGGCCCTCATCCATCATCTCTTGCAAATCAGCCTTTATCTTGTTACAACCATGTATATCTGTATTGCAAATAGCACAACCGGCATGGTTATGCGTATAGTAGCTAAATTCACAGAGGTCTGCATGAATTTTCACCAAATCTCCGCTAACCAAATTAATATCAAAAATCCTGAAGTCACCTGGACAACCGGCCACCATGTTCACAACATTTGCTCCTTCATGATTTGGTAGAGGATTATCTTTCACATTAGGGCCAACACCCTTGAAAGATAAGATACAAAACTTCACCAATTTTTGTACTTCAGTCTTCAAAGGATATCAGTTCTCAACATTGTGCCCTGGTGCTCCTTGATGAAAGGAACATGTTTGGTGTGCCTTATAATACGAAGGCAATGGTGATTGTATAGCGGGAGGTGGTCTGGTCTAAACCAACTTCTTTTGAATTAAAACTAGGAGTAATTCTGTATAACTCATAGGAATAGGGTCATAAATCTTCCTTCTCTGATTATACCCTTGATTCCCCTGATGGGTTGGTGTCTGATAAGCAACGGTAGTTGGAGCTACACCAATAACTGGAGTAACTGAGGCGACTTGCTGATGACGCTGATAATTTCTTCTAGGCGGATTAACCCTCCTTTCTTGCATGACAGCGTTTGTATCCCCTTCCTTCTTTTTGGAAAACCCATAGGATGGCTTCTTCGCACTTCCAGAACTTTCACTTTTTGTTAAACGACCCTCTCTTATAGCCTTTTCTAAGCGGATACCCATGCCTACCATTTCAGTAAAGTCACTTGGCGCACTCGCTACCATCCTTTCATAGTAGAAAGCACCCAGAGTCGTCACGAAAATCTTAGTCATCTCCTTCTCTTCCATGGGAGGAATCACTTGGGCGGCTACCTCACGCTATCTCTGTGCATATTCTTTGAATGATTCCTTGTCCTTCTGGACCATGGCCCTGAGTTGATCACGGCCAGGCGCCATGTCCACATTGTATTTGTATTGTCGGATAAATGCTTCTCCCAAGTCATTGAAAGTATGGATATTAACATTGTCCAAACTCCTATACCACTTCAGCGTAACACCAGTCAAACTATCTTGAAAAAAGTAAATCAGCAGATGCTGATCGTCAGTATGGGTAGACATTCTTCTTACATACATCACAAGATGAGCACGAGGACAAGTGTTGCCCTTATATTTCTCGAACTCTGGGACTTTAAACTTTACAGGTATCTTGACATTCGGGACCAAGCATAAAGCATTCACATTTTTCCCGAACAATTCCTTTCCCCTGAGGGCCTTCATCTCCCTCTGCATCTTGTCAAATTTCTCTTGAAAATCATCCATTCTATCATAGAGACCCATGTCTTCACTTGGTGGAGGAAAAGGACGTCACACGTCATCATTATCCAATGGAACCATATTCACCAAAGGGGGTGTAGCAGGAGCAACATGCACCACAGGAGGTGTAGGAGTAACAGTAGTTTGAATAACTGGAGTATCTTGAGGACCAAGATTGA
Source organism: Vicia faba (assembly GCA_948472305.1). Classification (NCBI taxonomy): domain Eukaryota; kingdom Viridiplantae; phylum Streptophyta; class Magnoliopsida; order Fabales; family Fabaceae; genus Vicia; species Vicia faba. The sequence goes on from OX451741.1 coordinate 1,034,577,612, forward strand.
AACCTTTAGGCACACATGTCTCTGGTATTCCCCATGGATAACCTTGAGGCATGCGATTCTGAGAAACAACTGGAGTAGAAGACACAAGAAATGTTGGAGCTTCAGTAGTCACCCTTGTTTGTTGAGGTTAAACACTCGGTGGCTGACTCTGAGCAGCCACCAGAGATTCCATCAGGGAAGTCAGATTGGCCATGCCGGCCTTTAAAGCAGAAACTTCCTCGCACAGCTCGCGTTTCTCTTGTTCTAAGTTGTCCATCTTCTTTCTGAAATTAGCCAGAATGTTGTAGTGGTGAGTCATCTTGTTGAACGAAGTAAAGAAGCTTGGTGAGACACCTGGATATGCATAACAAATGCAAGAAATATGTGCAATATGATGCATGATATGAAATCCATATGATTTATTTTATTAATATTTCAAGGGATTTAAAATTTATGGACACATTGCAAATATCAAAGTAATAACACATTTGAAATATTGAATTTTTTTATTATAATAACTTCGAAATAGGTTACAAGTTTCAACAATCCCAAGTACAAGATGAAAATAAAGTCTAAAACCCTAAGAAGTAAAGCTGATGGAGATCACTCTATACGTTGGTGCTTCCCTGTAAGCTTGGAAATCTGAGCCTTCAACCTCTGGTTTTCTTCCGCATATCTCATGACAACCTCCTTCCAATCATCTGAACCCTGAAGTGCGCAAATAGCATCTGACTGAGGCTTAGATGAAAATAAATCCCCTTGCTTCCCCGTGGTCTCTACAACCCGACTCTCAAGAATCTCAATCAAGTCGTCTTTCTCCTTCAAGTCTACTCTATAGGAAATCTCTAAAGTCTGGCACTTATTCTTCCAAGCATCCTTTTCTTGATGCGTCCTGACCAAAGCAAACTGTAGCTCTTCTATATCATCCAATAAGGGAAGAGTGGTCTTCACAAATAAGTCATTCATAGGTGCTTCCCTGGAATACGGCATCTTCAACTTAATAGCTCTCGTTTGGACCCACTGAAGATAAGACTCCAAAGAAACAGCCCCCTAGGTCCCAAGTCTTTCCTACTCTTCATATGAATGTGATGCCAGGCCTTCGCAATCTGCTCCCTAGCTTCCTTATGGTCTTCTCCCTCCTTCAGAAATAAACTACGTAAATGAATACTGTTTGATTTATCCCTCATCGGATAACCAAGTTATCATCGTGCAAGAACATGGTTATAGTTAATTCCTCCCTTTGTACCAAGAAGATGTACATTGGGGAAACTACCACAACTATCGACAATCTCTACATCAAGGTAAGCCCGATGATACCAATCAATATCCAAGTGACTAAGTGCTATGATCTTTGGAGCCCAACGGGGTTCCTTACTGACATCCCAGAAAGCATCAAACTGAGGCATATGAGAGATAAACCACTGGTATAACAGAGACGTGCAACAGATAATCATTCCCCCATGATAAGAACTCTGAAGATGAATAGAGTAATAAGCATCATCCAACAATGTAGGAACCGGGTTTCCAATCATGAAGATCCTGATAGTTTTAATGTCGATAAACTTGTCCATATTAGGAAATAAGAACAAACCGTAAGCAATTAGAGCAATGATGGCCTCAAAAGCGATTGTACTCATCATCCTGGAAAAGTAACGAGCTTTCTTCAATAAGAACTGAGATGGTAATCCACTAATACCTCCTTTAGTAGTCATATGGGCTTCCACCTCAGACTTCCCCAGATGGATCAAAGCAGCAATCTCATGTGGTTTTGGCTCACCCTCCAAACCAATAAAAGGAACACGATCGGTAATAGGTAAATCCCACAGATAAGAATACTCCTCTAGTGTAGGCATCAACTAATAATCATGGAAAGTAAAGAAATGATACATCGGATCATAGAACTGGACCAAGGTCGAGAGAATACCGTCCTTCATCTTAAGCTTCATGAGAAGAATAATGAATCCATACTTCTTCCGAAAATCTGCAGAACACTCGATCTCGGGAATTAAACTGATCAACTCATCTATCTTGGGATCTTTGAAACTGTATTTTCTGGTCTTTCTTTTTCCATAATCCATGGTCAAAAGGTACCTGAGATATTCACAAATGATCAACTTTAAAGTCCCTTGAAATAAAATTTCTTCAAAAGATGCTTATGAGTGCATGGATGCATGATGCAACAATCACACACAAGATCACACACATAGGGTTCATAGGTTCAACGTCACGAGCATGAGGTTGAAGGTACTACCCATAAGGTATGGTCTAAAAGTTATCACCTGTTGAACAAGGTTCTAGAGGTTCCCAAAGTCTACATCCTTCCTTCATATATTACCAACTTCCAGATTAACTCGGTAATTAGTAATATTCTCAAGAAAAACTCGTTCGAGCGTAGTATCACGTGACAACTATTTCCGGATTACTCTGCCATAACTTCCTCACTACAGCTAAAAGGCCAAGATGGGTTAGGTATTCTACGGTCCTCAGATTCAGCAGGCTACCAGGTCGAAAGCAGTACGTCTTCCCGATTACTCGGTAAACGACACTATAGTCAAAGGGGCCTCCACTGAGTGGGGGATCTCATGTCTCCTTTTTTGGGATTACTCCCTCAAAGTTAACATGACTATACCACCCGTCATATCTTAAGTTTTTCCAAGTCCAGGTATAGGACTTATAAGTAATCACTAAGCACCCTAAAAACCAGGAAAATCTAGACAAACATATATACAACATATAACACATAAACAACAAAAGCATATATACATATATAAACAAAGATATGTTAAACCCAATTAGGGATGGACCAGCACGAGGTCAACCTTTCCCCAATGAAGTCGCCATTTTTTCTGTAGCCGTAAAAATGTTTAAGACTAAGCCATTGGATTGACTAGACCTATACAGATCAAAATAAAAATTGCCACCATGCTTTATTGTTTCCAAAGGAATGGGAAAAGAGCGAGTAACCCAAAAAGAGGGAGAAAGATTCTATGTAAGGGGGTTAGTTATGAAAAGGGAAGGTATTAGCACCCTAAACATCTACGGTACTTCGCATGAACCTCTTTGTAAATTCTATTTTGGCTATAAAATGTTGTGTGTAAAATAGATGGTGGAGGTGAGTAAAGAAGTATATTTTTTTATGATTTTTGCACCCGCCGCGGTTGCGAACCTTTAGTGCCTACGTACCACCTTTCATGCAATAGGGGATCAGGGTACACGTAGGTCACCTTTTAAAAATTTTAAAACACAAGTTTGTTGGTTAATTTTATGAGATAAGACATCACCATCATTGTCCGTGTGGAAAACATACTTACTACCCACAATCATGAGAAAGGAGAATTTGCATCATCTCAAAGTGGAGGATATGGCTTGTATTTTTAAAATCAACAATGCCTCACTCAACAACCAAGTGGAAAATATCTCTCTCCACTACATATTGTAGAAGTATAGTTGTTTGCATCACTACAATGATTGACAAGAGTCTAATCTTTTGAGAAAGGTTTTAAGCCAAAATGGCATAATGGTTTGAAATGAGATTAGTATGAAAATGATTTTTTTGAAAATGCATGGACCTAAGTCCAAGTTTATTATGAAAGTGGTTCAAGTTTATAAACAAGAAGAATTTTCAAAAGGAAGAGGAAGATTTTTGAAATTAAAGAAGATGGGAGGAGAAGAAGGGACTATCCTATTTTTAAAATTTAAAGAAATGAGTAAAATAAACCAAAAATGATAAAAAATACCAAAGTCAGAAATAAAAAATAAATGAGGTCACCAATATTTGTCACAATATCATTGGATCATTTCATAATTTTTTCAGAATTTAAAAATGCATAAAAGTATTTTTAAACATTTAAAACAATTCAAATAAAGTGAAAATTTATAAAAAATATCAAAACACAAAATAAAATTGCGAAAATTTATAAATCAGAACGAGAAAAATCTAAAATATTTTTCATAATTGTTTCATATTTTTTGGACTTAAAATGAATTTTCTATGATTTTTTGAAATTTAAAACAATTAAATATAAAAATCAGAAAAGAAAATAAAAACGAAAAAGATGTGGACCAATGGATTAGAGTCAAAACGCGTTAGTAATCAGATCCAAGGGATCTAGCGCGTTGTGCATATCATGGTCTTTACTAAATATCACACTGGATCCAACATTTTTAAAATAAAACAACTTAAAATGTGGCGCGTTGGATGGAGTTTGACTCACAAAAGTAATCAGATCCAAGGGCTCCTGAGGCACGTACATAGTAAGGCAAGCATATTGTATCCATTTTAAAAAATAACATGGCCTCGTGTCATTGGTTGAAGACGGACATGTCATCGTCTTCAACCTCCAGCGATCCCCAAATTGGATCCTTCAAACTGTAAAATTAGCAAACCAGACCGGTACCATTAGATTCGTCTCTTCAAGACGATTCTAATGGTACCATCACGCCGAATTTATATAAATTATGCAAGGCTGTGTTTGAAGAAAACCAGAAAAAATAGCGAGCACGAAAATCTGGGATATCTCACTCAATTCTCAAAGAAATTGCAAACTATAAAGAGCACGAGGATCAGAAGAATACAAGGAGTGGATTAGTCTTTTATTTGAATCAATTTAGCCAAGAAATCTACCTGAGCAAAGTAGTGAGAATTTTCTCTGAAACTGGACTTCTACAGATCAATATAGGTCACAATTCTTGAAAGTAACCGCATGGTTAGCTTCAAAGAAGTTCAATGAAGCTAACTGAATGGAGCTTTTGGTGTTTGAAGGTGAGAATGTAAGAAATCAGAATTTCAAATTCAGAGTTCATGTGGGATCTGAACATGGGTCAATTGGATATCAAAAGCTTGCTCAAATGAGTGAGGGATGATCCTTATTTATAGCTGATCATGATGTAAGTCTCAAGAGTGTGAATTGGAGGCAAAATCAATGAAATTGTGTGGACCTACTAAGTGTGAAAAGTGTGACTTCACATGGCTCAAAACGCAGCAAAATGAATTTTTTAAGGGTCGTTTCTTGTTATGGTAAGTACCTAAACATGATTAGACACAATTGATCTTTAAACAAGCTTGTAATTTGATTTAAACCAATTTTCAAATCAGACTGAACTTGGAATTTCCATTTCATGATGTTACTTTCATAACCATGGTGCCAACAATGTAGAGCGCCATATGATGTAATTTTTGAGGCGTTTGAAAAAAGAATTCACAAGCTTTACAATTTACAAGGAGTGAGATACATTGGATGTTTGTGAAAGAATTCGTGTTGAGTCAAAGTTGGAAGAAAAGGGTTGACTTTCCATACTTAGAAATATTTCAAGTTTTTTCTTCAAAAGTGACTTATAATGTTGTGGATTCAAACAAGGCCTTCCTCTTGGAATTTTCTCTTGACCAAAAAAGATGGCATGAAATAGACCTCTTGAATGACATTTTGAATCTTGAACCATTCAAAATATCCAAAAAATTATGAGAGTTATGAATTGTTGAAGTTGGCAAAGAATCATGAAATGACCTATCATCTTTTGTATCCTTAAGGCATCTTCCATCCATTTTCTCACTTTGCACATAAAAGAAGGAATAAAGTTCACATCCTCAATATCATTGTGAAAAAAGAGTAGGCTTCAAGGTGACAAAAATTGACCAATTTATGATCATTTGAAGTCACACATGGAAAATTGGGGTTCATCTAGAGAACTTGTAACCTTTCTTCATCATCAAGATTCTTCCACAAGAAAAATCCTTGAAACTTTTGAAGTTATTGGTTAATAACCCTTTGAAGAGAAGGATGTCTTTGGAATCACTCAAAAATACCAAAATATGATCAAGATATACTTCTTTGAATTTCAAAACCCTAGCTCTTAGATCAAGAAAATTCTTTGAGGAACTTTGACAATTTTAAACAACTTTCTTGTACCAACACTTTCGCTTTGTAAATAGAAGTTGTTGAGGATAATAATGAGAACTCATAGCCACTAAAACCACTTCCATATCTTGAGAATTGAGATAAATATGCATTTGTGACCAATGGGAACAAAGCCTTGTCCAAACATGACAACTTCTTCAATCAACCCCTTGTACCTTTAAATCAATCTTGATAACTTTGAAATATGGTGAACAAAGATAAACCTTACCATGCCATTTCTTCCAACATAAATTCAATGGTGAGGTTTGAACTTCTCAAGCTTTATTGACTAGGGCATGGAAATAAACTCATGAACCCATGGATCAACTTGCCAAGCCACATTATCTTTACCTAAATTATTAACAAGTAAGACATACCAACATTGCATTTTATTAGTTAAAAGGAAAGTCAAACCAAAACATGAATGATCACAAAATAAAAACAAATCAAAGTGATTGGTGATTCCTCAAAGAGAAAAGCTAAAGATAGGGAGGAGAACCAAGAGCCCTAATGTGACCTTGTTGTGATTGAATCAATATGGTATGATTAAGGGATCTTAGGGGCAAATATTTGGGTACAACACATGGATTTCAGTTCTCTAAGGGAACTTTGCTGGAGGAGGTAATTCCTGCTTGGGGTAAGAAGAGATCAAAACTTTGGTTGTTTCCACTCTGTGGGGAGCATAGACATCACTAGGTCGTATGCTAAGGATGTAGTGGTGACTTCGCAATGTGACATCTCTGCCCATGTACCTGCCGGAGGAAGTGACTGTGGGGACTACAAATGGATTTTGGACTTTGCCCCGTTTCTCAAAGTCATTAGAAACTGTCTTTCTATTTTTTTATGCGAGTATTTGTAAAGAGTAATCATATTCAAATGCATATGTCAAAAATAATCACTAGACATTTTTGCAAAACAAAATAGAAAAATAGAAAACAAATAGTTTTGTACTTTCAAAGAAATGATTTGTATTAATTTTGAAATTTTCCTATAACAAGCATTTTTTGTACAAAGAGACTGACGTTCTAGTAGGAGAACACCGTCGTAAAATGAAAACTATAAAATAGTGTACAAAGAGAAAACAACTATGTGTAATAATCCCATTGAGTTTCAATTCTTCTATTGCTCTTATGTCCTTGAGCGTCTCATCACTTTGATACTTGTCTGAAGCTGACTGGATTAATTATATTCATTTGAACTTTCTAGTTGATACTGAAATCTGGTTGCAAGGTGATCCAATGGGACATAGTTATACGCTTTAAATCCCTAACTTCTACCTGGACCGCCCTTTCGGGTTTTCGTTCCACCGGGATACCCTTTTCTTCCAAAGCTTCCATTTCACGTTTTTGACTTGTCGGGTGTACAAATTTTTATGTATTTATCCCTAATTTTTGCCCGAACCCTTTTGGTACGCCAGGATGCCCTTTTTTTTCCTAGGCCAGTCAACCTAGCGGGTCTTTATTCATGCGTAGTATCTTTTCATTATGTCCACATTCACAGGGTGAGGAAGGTCGTCACATCCAGTGTGATTAGAATCATGGCTCCACTAGAAAATATGCTTTTGATTACAAATGGTCCTTTGTATGTGGGAGTCCATTTGCCCCTGGGATCACCTTGTGGCAGGATGATGCGCATGATTACTAGATCACCCGCTTGATATACTTGTCGTCTGACCTTCTTGTTAAAAGCCTTGATCATACCCTTCTGGTACATCTGACCATGACGAACAACTGCTAACTGTTTCTCATCAATCAGATTCAGTTGGTCAAGTCGAGTCTATATCCAATCATGTTCGTTCAAACCTGCATCCTTCATCATTCTCAAAGAAGGGATCTGGACCTCACTATGTAGGATAACTTCCATACCATACATTAGAGAGTAAGGTGTTGCCCCTGTTGACGTACGTGCTGAGGTGCGGTACCCATGAAGAGAAAATGGTAACATCTCATGCCAGTCTTTGTATGTCACCGTCATCTTCTGTATTATTTTCTTAATGTTCTTGCTTGCAGCCTCCACAACACCATTCATCTTCGCCGGTAAAGGGAAGAATTATGATGCTGGATCTTGAATTGTTTACAGAGTTCAGTGATCATCATATTGTTGAGATTTGTATCATTATCTATGATGATTATTTCTAGAACACCATACCAGCATATAAGGTTGTGCTTGATTAACCACGCCACAGCGTTCTTGGTAACAACAGCAAAAGAGGCATCCTCAGCCCACTTCGTAAAGTAATCAATGGCGACTAGGATAATGCAATGCCCATTTGAAGCGGTAGGTCTGATTTCTCCGATCATGTCGATGCCCCACATTGCAAAAGGCCAGGGAGCAGTCAAGACATTCAAGGGGACCGGAGGTACATGTACGTTATCAGCATAGATCTGGCATTTGTGACAAGTCCGGGAATGCTGATAACAGTCTGCTTCCATATTGGACCAGTAGTATCCTGCCCGTAGGATCTTTTTAGCCATGGTGTGTCCACTTGAATGGGTGCTAAAGGTACCTTCATGTAAATCTTCCATAATCCTCTCTTCTTCGCTCTTGTCTACACACCGAAGTAAAGTAGAATTGTGGTTGCGCTTTTAGAGGGTTCCATTACAAAGGAAGAAATTTGCGGAGAACCTTCTTAGAAACTTCTTATCATTGACAGCTGCCCCCTCAGAGTATTCTTGAGCTTCGAGATGCCTTTTCACTTCATGGAACCAAGGTTTGTCCATTACTTCTTCAGTATCGATCTCATAGCAGTAAGCTGGTTCATCTAATCTCTAAATAGTGATCTGAGGAGCCTCATTGTCCCATCTGACCTTGAACATAGATGACATAGTAGCTAGCATGTATGTTAATTGATTCTCTTCTCGTGGAAAATGTTCAAAGGTGACTTCTTCAAAGTGTGGAAGAAATGTTAGCACATGTTCTTTGATATGTTGTACCCCAATTTTTACCCCTAATATCCCTTCATCATACCATGTTAATTCAATCACAACAAGATCACATTAGGGCTTTTAGTTCTTCTCCTTATCTTTAGCTTTACTCTTCTAAAGAGTTACCAAGCACCTTGACTTGTTTTCTTTTGTGATCATAATTATTTTGCTTTGATTTTCTTAAAATGCAATGTTGGTTTATCTTACTTGTTAATAATGTAGGTAAAGGTAATGAGGTTTAGCAAGTTGCTCCATGGGTTCATGAGTTTAATTCCATGCCCTAGTCAACATAGCTTGAGGAGTTTAAACCTCACCATCGAAGTTGTTTTGTAAGAAATGTCATGACAAGACTTATTTTGGTTCAACATATTTCAAAGTTATCAAAATTGATTCAAAAGTACAAGGGGTTGAGGGGAGAAGTTGTCATGATTGGACAAGGTCTTGTTCTTATTGGTCACAAGAGCACATTTCTCTCAAATTTCAAGATATGGAAGTGGTTTTAGTAGTTATGGGTCCTCATCATCATCCTCAACAACTTCTATTCATAAAGAAAGAATATTGGCACAAGAAGTTTGTTCAAACTTGTCAAAGTTCCTCAAAGCATTCTCTTAAACTAGAGGCTAGGGTTTTGAACTTCTTAGGAGCATATCTTGCTCATCTTTTGGTATTTTTGAGTGATTCCAAAGACATCTTTCTCTTCAAAGATTTACCAACAAATCACTTCAAAAGTTCAAAGGAGTTTTCATGTGGAAGAAACTTGGTGAAGAAGAAATATTACAAGTCATCCAAATGAATCCACAATTTTCCATATGTGACTTCAAATGGTCATAACTTGGTCAATCTTTATCTCCTTGAGTCCATTCGTTTTCCATGATGATCTTAAAGATGTGTACTTTATGCCTTCTTTTATGTGCAAAGTGAAAAAATGGATGGAAGTTGCCTTAAATATATAAAAGATTATAGGTCATTTCATGATTTTTGTCCAACTTCAACAAGTCATAACTTGCTCATTTTTTGGATATTTTGAGTTGTTCAAATTTCAAAATGTCATTCAAGAAATCTACTTCATTCCGTCTTTTTTGGTCAAGAGCAAATTCTAAGTGGAAGGCCATGTTTGGATACAAACTATTATAGGTCATTTTTGAAGAAGAACTTGAAATATTTATAAGTATGGAAAGTTAACATTTTTTCTTCAACTTTGACTCCATGTAAATTTCAGCTCAAGAATCGATTTGATTCCATTCTTTTTCCATTGCAAATCTTGTAACCTCATCTTTCCAAAGCATCAAGAATTATGATCTAAGACCCCATGAGTTGGAAATGCCATGGATTTGAATTTTGTAACTTGAAACTAAATTTTTCACAAAGTCAAAATTTTGAAATCCATAATGTGACTTCTAAACACAAGATTTGTGCGTGTTATTGATCTAAACTGGATTAGCAAACTTCCCAGAAGTGATTAGCACCCTAAAACGCAAGATTTGGCTGAGTTTTGATGGAAATGAAGTCACACTTCACTCGTGCTCGACCCTTACTCATTTTCCCTCCAAACTTCCTTGTTTCTTCAAATTTTAATTCTCATTCACTTCCCTATAAATAGAGGGTCATCCCCCATCCATTTTCCCAAGCTTAGAGAGCCAAGAGCACCCTGCCAAAACCTCACACGAACCCACTTTTTTTGAATTCAGTTTCTGAAATTTAAGCTTCCTTTTCCAAAATTCTTTACGCATTCATCATCCTTGAGCATCATACAAACTCTCCAGCACTTAAACCAATCAAAACGAGCCATAATTCAAGCTACAGAAGTCCAGTTACTGAGCTTCTTACTTGAACTTCAAAAAGGTAGAATTCTCCATCATTTGGATCCAAATCAAGCACTAATCTATTCTACTCCTTCTTCTGATTCTAATGCTGCTTACAATTTTTAAATCCATTGAGAATTGAGAGAGAAATCTCAAATTGAAGGTGCTCTCTATTTTATGGGTTTTTGATTCATATCTCTCTCCATACCTTATATAAATTTGGCGCGATGGTTGTGTTAGAATCGTCTTGAAGAGACGAGTTCAATGATGCTAGCCTGAGATCCTAATTTTTCCATTTGAAAGATCTCACAAAATCCCCATTGTAGGATGTCTGGAGGTTGAAGATGATGACATGTCTCGTCTCAGCCAATGACAGCGTGCCAAACATTTTAATTTCATTCGTTGCCCTTTTTCTGATCACATGTGTGTTTCACTAAGGTCCATATCAAGCACAACGTGTCTGGTTCATTGGATTAGCTTACTAACGTGTTTTGACTATAATCTGATGGTCCACATCTTTTTGGTTTTATTTTATTTTCTGATTTTATATTTTTATTGATTAAATTTTCAAAAATTCATAACTCTTTTATTTTTTATCCAAAAATTATGAAAAATTTCACAAAAATACTTTGAATTATTTCTGATGTCATTACTATTTTTTTCACATTTTTATTTTAACATTTGGTATTTTTTATATTTTTTGTATTATTTGCTTTATTTTAATTACTTAAAAAATACTTTCTGATATTTTTTAATTCTGAAAAAATTCATAAATATTATTTTGCATATTTTTGACTTTCTGAAAATTTTATGGAATTTTATGTTGAGTTTTACTATTTTTGATCTATTTTATGTTTGTTTTAGAAATTTTAAATAGTTTAAAAATAGCTTCTGACTTTTAAAATACCAAAATTTTTATAAAAATATTAGGATCCATTTCTGATTTTTCTATGGCCTTATTTTTTACTTCTTGATTAATTTGAACATAGTTGATATATTTTCTCATTATTTTCTATTTTTTAAATTTTGTTTTTACCCTTTTAATGTATATATTAAATGTGATATTATTTTGTGATTATTTTCTGGCTAATCTTGGGTTAGGTTTTAGATCATGAACTTTATTAACATCATTGGATCCATAGTGTTGAGTTTAACTCCATAAAAAATGGATGATTGATTTTAATAATAGTTTGATTAAAATTTAATTCAAATGTAGTTTGTATATTCTTTTTACCCTAACCCTCTTCATCTCATCCCCTTCTTATTGCACTAAGTGTTGTTGGAGCATGATCTCTTTATCATGTCTAAAAACAAATGGTGCATAGATTGCTATTGATCAGCCTCAAAATAGGTGCAACTTCTATATAAGTCCACTTACGATTGCTTAAAATAGCGCTAAATTTTGTCCCGATTCGAATAAATGATCATTTGTGGCCCAAACTTATGATTGCAAGCCCAAGTATGTTAATTTGATCTCTTTGATCCAATAACTTTGAGATTCATTGTGTGGAGGCTTTGGTTCTACCAATCCACTAATGGATCTACAACACCTTTGGTCAACGCGGATCACTTAAACACCATTGATCATTAAATGGTACTTGTGAGAATTCCAAATGGATGATATACTTGACAAAAAGCAAATGCAACTTGTTGTGTGGAGGCTTTGGTTCTACCAATCCTCTAATGAGTTCCAAATGAAAGTTTCAAGATGGTCATCCAACTAACCACTAATTATTGACTTGTTTTATCTTATGCTTTTATTCTTTTTTATGCTTTATGTACTATTTATTTTTTAGCATTTACATTTCATGCCATTTTTATCTTTACTCATTTGAGAATTTATTTTCTTGCCATTTTTACTTTTCTCACTTGAGCTTTTCTTTTCTTTTCTCAAGATACTTAATAATCAACATAAACCCTAAAAAACTTTTAATGGCACTTGGACTATTTGGTTACTATCCTTGGCATGATGGAGCATGGGACTTTTTCTTGGACTTAGGATTAGAAACCTTGGCCTATCTTGGAGACCTTGTGATCTTATTTGATTATTTTTGTCTGGAGTTCTTGAGGTTTACCTCAAGATATTGGGTTGCTTGTTTGCTATTGTGTGCAGGTTTTTGTGATTACATTCTCTGTTTGTAATCTGGAATTCACCTGTATACATCCGTTACTCTACCCAATTTTTGTGAAGACTTAATACAGTTGAAGTTTGGTTCTCTCAAGAGGTCTAATATCTTTTCTTACTTGGTTTCAATCCAAAGAATGGGAATTCTATCTTGAATCATAATGTCAAGTATTGGCTTCTTGTTGGTTAGATGATTCTTCTCCTTAGCTTTTACCTTATGCTTTAGGATAGTTTCTTCTTCTCCTCCCATCTTCTTTAATTTCATAAATCTTCTCCCTCCTTTTGAAAATTATTCTTATTTCTAAACTTGAAATACTTTCATAATAAACTTATACTTATGTCCATGCATTTCCAAAATATTTTCATAAATAAACTTCAATCAATTTAATAATACCTTGACATTTTTTTGTGAGAAGACTAAAAGTCAATCAATCTCGTTTCAAACCATTTTGCCACTTTGGCTTTTTTTTTATCTTTAAACTTTTTTCTCAAAAGATTAGACTCTTGTCAATCCTTGTAGTGATGCAAACAACTATACTTCTACAATATGTAGTGAAGTTAGATATTTTCCACTTGGGTGTTGAGTGAGGCATTGTTGATTTTAAGATCCAAGCCACATCCTCCACTTTGAGATGATGCAAATTCTCCTTTATCATGATTGTGGGTAGTAAGTATGTTTTCCATACGGAGAATGACGATGATGTCTTATCTCATAAAATTATCCAACACACTTGTGTTTCAAATTTTTAAAAGAGGAACTACGTGTACCCTGATCCTCTATTGCACGAAAGGTGGTACGTAGGCACTAAAGGTTCGCAACTGCGGCGGGTGAAAAAATCATAAAAACATATTTCTCTTCTCACCTCCACCATCCATTTTCTGTACAACACATTTTTATAGCCAAAATATACAGATTTATTCAAAGAGTTTCTTGCGGAGTACCGTAGATATTTAGGGTGCTAATACCTTCCCTTTGTATAACTAACCCCCTTACCTTGAATCATTCCCTCTCTTTTCCCATTCCTTTGGAAACAATAAAGCGCGGTGGCAATTTTTTATTTTTGATTTGTATAAAGTCTAGTCAATCCAATGGCCTAGTCATGAACATTTCTACCGCTACAGGGTGCTTAGTGATTACTCATAAGTCCCTAAGTGGATTGAGCCTATCTTTGTTTATATCTGTATATGTGTTATATTTTAGATATATGTTTGTTTGGATTTTCCTGGTTTTCAGGGTGCTTAGTGATTACTCATAAGTCCTATACCCGGACTTGGGCAAACTTTAAGATAGGATGGGCGGTATAGTCATGTTAACTTTGAGGGAGTAATCCCAAAAAAGGAGGCATGAGATCCCCCACTCAATGGAGGCCCCTTTGACTGTAGTGTCGTTTATCGAGTAATCGGGAAGATGTACTGCTTTCAACCTGGGAGCCTGCTGAAACTGAGGACCGTAGAATACCAAACCCATCTTGGCTTTTTAGGTGTAGTGTGGAAGCTATGACGGAGTAATCCGGAAATAGTTGTCACGCAATACTATGCTCGGACGAGTATTTCTTGAGAATATTACTAATTACCGAGTTAATCGAGAAGTTGGTAAGGAAGGATGTAGACTCTGGGAACCTCTAGAACCTTGTTCGACAGGTGATAACTTTTTAGACCAACACCTTATGGGTAGTACCATCGACCTCATGCTCGTGACGTTGAACCTATGAACCCTATATGTGTGATCTTGTGTGTGATTGTTGCATCATGCATCCATGCACTCATAAGCATCTTTTGAAGAAAACAATATTTCAAGGGATTTAAAGGTTGACTATTTGTGAATATCTCAGGTACTTTTAACTATGGATTCTGGAAAGAGAAAGATTGGGAAATACAGTTTCAAGGATCCCAAGATAGATGAGTTGATCAGTCTAATTCCCGAGATCGAGTGTTCTATAGACTTTCGGAAGAAGTATGGATCCATCATTCCTCTTATGAAGCTGAAGATGAAGTAGGGTATTCTCTCGACCTTGGTCCAGTTCTATAATCTGATGTACCACTGCTTTTCTTTTCCCGATTATCAGTTGATGCCTACACCTTAGGAGTATTCTTATCTATTGGATTTACCTTTTACCGATTGTGTTCCTTTTACTGGTTTGGAGGGTGAGCCAAAACCACATGAGATTGCTGCTTTGATTCATCTGGGGAAGTATGAGGTGGAAGCCCATATGACTACTAAAGGAGGGATTAGAGGATTACCAGCTCAGTTCTTATTGGAGAAAGCTCGTTACTTTGCCATAATGAAGAGTACAGTTGCTTTTGAGGCCAACTTTTCCCTACTTTCTTACGGATTATTCTTATTTCCTAATGTGGACAAGTTTGTCGACATTAACGCTATCAGGATTTTCATGATTGGAAACCCGGTTCCTACACTGTTGGGTGAGGCTTATTACTATGTTCATCTTCGGAGTTCTTATCATGGGGGAATGATTATTTGTTGTATGCCTTTGTTGTACCGGTGGTTCATCTCTCATATGCCTCAGTCTGATACTTTTTGGGATGTCAAGAAGGAACCCTGTTGGGCTCCTATGATCATGGCACTTACTCACTCGGATATTGATTGGTATCATCGAGCTTACCGGGATGTAGAGATTATTGATAGTTGTGGTAGTTTCCCCAATGTGTCGCTTCTTGGTACAAAGGGAGGAATTAACTATAACCCTGTTCTTGCACGACGACAGCTTGGTCATCCGATGAGGGATAAACCGAATAGTATTCATTTGAGTAATTTCTTTCTGAAGGAAGAAGAAGACCATAGGGAAGCTAGGGAGCATATTGCGAAGTCCTGGTGTCACATTCATAGGAAGAGTAGGAAGGATTTGGGACCTAGGGGTGCTGTTTCTTTGGAGCCATATCTTCAGTGGGTTTGATCGAAAGCCATTCAGTTGAAGATGTCGTATACTCGGGAGACACCCATGACAGACCTATTTTTGAAGACCACTCCTCCCTTATTAGATGATCTAGAAGAGCTGCAACTCGCTTTGGTTAGGATGCAATAGGAAATGGATGCTTGGAATAACAAGTTCCAGACTTTAGAGAGTTCCTATAGAGAAGACCTGAAGGAGAAAGACGATTTGATCGAGATCCTTGAGAGTCGAGCGGTAGAGTCTATGGAGAGGCAAGGGGATTTATTTTCCCCTAAGCCTCAAACAGGTGCTGGTTACTCACTTCCTGATCCAGATGATTGGAAAGAGGTTGCCATTAGACATGTGGAAGAAAACCAGAGGTTGGGGGCTCATATTGTCAGGCTCACATGGAAGCGCCAGCGTACAGATTGATCTTCATCAGTTCTTTTTCTCAGGATTTTAGATTGTATTTTCATCTTGTACTTGGGGTCATTGAAACTTGTAATCCATTTTGAAGTTATTATAATGAAAATTTTCAGTATTTCAAAAGCTTTATTACTTTGATTTTTGCGATATGTCTATAAATCTTAAATCCCTTAAAATATTAAATAATGAAGAAAAATAGTCATGTGCATTGCATGTCATGCATAATATTGCACATATTTCTTGAATTTGTTATGCATACCCAGGTGTCTTACCAAGCTTCTTTACTTCATTCAGCAAGTTGACTCATCACTACAACACTCGGGCTAATTTCAAAAAGAAGATGGACAACTTAGAATATGAGAATTGTGAGCTGCACAAAGAAGTTTCTGCTTTGAAGGCCGGCTTGGCCAATTTGACTACTCTGATGGAAGCTCTGGTGGCTGCTCAGAATCAGCCACCAAGTGTTCAACCTTAACCAACAAGGGAAAATACTGAAGTTCCGACTGCTCCTGTATCTGCTACTCCGGCTGTTGTTTAAAATTGTATACCTCAAGGTTATCCATGGGGAATGCCAGAGAATTTTGCACCTGAAGGTTTCAATATTGGCCCTCAAGATGCTCCAATTTTTCAGACTGTTGTTACTCTGGCACCTCCTGTGGTGCATACTGTTCCTGCTGCACCTCCTTCGGTGAATTTGGTTTCGTTTGTTAATGAAGATGTGTGTCGTCCTTTCCCTCTGCTGAGTGAAGACTTGGGTCTTTATGACAAAATGGATGATTTTCAAGAGCAGTTTGATAGAATGCAAAGAGAGATGAAGGCTCTTAGGTGAAACCACCGGCAGAAAACAGAGCCGCCACCGAACTTTATTTATCCCGAAGGAAGGAGAAATATCGATAAAACCACAAGGGAATGGATAAGATGGTCTTGCGACCAAGAGAAAGGGTAAGGGAGTCAGTTATGCAAGGGGAAGGTATTAGCACCCATCACATCTGTTGTACTCAACGGGATCCATTTTGTTTGTTTGTCTTAAAGGGTGTGTTTATCTACAACTATGCGTGCTTAAGGGGAAATGAAAGGTTTTCGATTATTGCGTTCATGAGGGTTTCACGACCCTTTGCCTACGTATCAAATGAAGGAATAAGAACACCGTATTTCCTATAGAAAATGGTTGGTTTGTTTGTGTTTTTTAGTGGGCGATGTTAACGCACGAATTCTAGAAATAGGCACGGCCGGTATCGCGGTAGAACGGAGATAACATGCCCTTTGGGGGAAGTTTTTATTTGTTGAGTGTTTTGCGAGTTTTAAAATAAATTTAAGTAATGATTAAAAATGTTTTGGGATTTTTGATTTGTGAATTCAATGCGTGAATTATATATAAAAAGATGATTATTCCTAATTAAGACAATTAGTTCTAAATAATTACAATTATTTACAAGGAGGTATTTTCGTTTTTATTTTAGTCCAGTGAATGAAAGCCTATTTTTGTATTTTATTTCTAATAATAAAAATAAAATAGACAAATAAAATTAATTACAAAACAAATTCAAAAATAAAATATAATAAAATAAAATATAAAAAATAACATAATTAAATTAAAAAAGGGATGCACAAGTAGAAAGGGGTGTGTAGATTAATAAGATGATAGAAAGAAATTAAGGTCCATTACTACAATCCTAGTATTAACATAATTACACTAATTAAAATAAGAGGAAATACTTTTTGTATTTTCTTTATTGATAAAATAATCTAATAAAAGAAAAAACAGAACGCTTTTGTATTTTTAAGTCTTTTATTGTTTTTGAGTATTTTGAAATATCTACAAGAAATTATCTTGGGATTCCATCACCCCTTTTTTTTTATACCTAAATACATGGAAGGAATAAGTTTAAAAGCCTAATTTAAAACACTTAAAACTAATCTAAACTCTAATTTTCTAACAAATAATAATACAAAAACATGATTGTATCAAGCAGTAAACAAATGAAGCAATGGTGATACGAGGTTACCGACCTGAACGAAGTTCTTCCCGGTAGACTCCTTCCTAGATCCTTTCCTTCTCCTCTTGATTCTGGTTTTGTTGGTTTTGGTTGGCTTTGTGTTTGATTTGTTGTCTTGGTTCTTTGGCTGATGCAGTTTTTTGCAATTTTGGTTTTTTACTGGTTCTTTTGGGTGGACAGTGTGTGGGTTTTTTAGGCTTTTTGTTCACAGTTTGTGGTTGGTTTTTTTGGTTTTTTAAGCTATGTGTTCCCCTGTTATGTTGTGTGCGAAAATGATGAAGACATATTTTCTATTGCTATGCTGCGATTTGATTGAGGAAGGTTGTTGATGAATAATGATGAAGTGATGATTGCAGCACTGAAGATGTTATAATGGTGCAATGAAGGTGAGAGGTGAATATTGTGTTGGTGCAGAAAACTGAGGTATGAAGATTTTGTCTGAGCAGTATGATTTTTATGCATGAGGTAAGGGTGGTGATGAGTTTGAGCAGGGTTTAGGGATAGCTTTTTTTTAGGTGAGTTGTTGTCATGAGATTGCTGGTTTGAGTAGAGCTTTGCTACATGTTTTCGGTTTTGAGTTGAGTAAAGTTTTCAAAGGGATTGGGTGCTTTGTTTTTTTGGCGAGGAGTGGGTTTGATGGAAAGGATGAGGAAGATTAAGAAAATGTTGAGTTATTTTTCCAGTTTTTGTGGTTATCCTTGGTGTAGTTTTAGAGGTTTGATAGGGTTGCCTTATGTTTAAAAGTGAAGAGTGATAAGTGTTGTACCCCAAATTTTGACCTAAGATACCATCTCCCATCTGCATCATTACATTGCAAGTGTTTTGACCTATTTTATCAATTTTCAAAGCAGATTTAAAATTCATAACTTTTTCAAGTCGAGAGCTGTTTATTTTTTGAACGCTAAATTTATTAATTGATCAACAATGTTTATCTAATTATTTATTATTCTAAGTTTAAATAGTTGAAATTTTATTTTCAGTTATTACAATTTAGAGAATTATAAATAATGAAGTAAATAATTGAAGAGAAGTTAATTGGTCAATGATGTTTATTTAATTATTTATCATTCTAAGTTTAAATAATTGAAATTGATTTTCAGTTATTATATAATTTAAAGAATTATAAATGATAAAATAAATAATTGGAAAGAAGAAAAGAATTAACTGGTAAATATTGGAGTTTTATTCACTTTATTCTAATTGTTACAATTGTTTATTTAAATACTGTACTTATTTAATAAAGTATTTACAATGACAATTCTTACAAATGTTTAAAGCGAAATAAAAGTATCCTAATTTTTTCTAAGTTCTAAATCTTCATCTTCTATCCAATACTTCTTTAATGCCCATTTGATTTTTTTTACCTGCAAAAGAATTAAAAGAAAAAGTCAGAAATTAATAATTAAAAGCAGATGATTAATTTAGCGTTCATCATTAAAAGCAAACGGCTGGAATCAGTTTTTACCCTTTTTGCAAATCACGGGATTTCTCCTGGTTCACAAAAAGGGATGAATTTTTATTGATAAAAATGAATGCACAAGTTTAAATATGCACCAATTCAATTTTTCAAAATAAACTGCATAATTAAAAATCAATTGCACATTTCAAAAGACAACTGCATATTTCAAAAGACAACAGCATATGCAAGTATACAGGTTCCAAGCCAAGTTTCAATTTTTCAAAGCCAAGGTCCAACGTAAACTGCCAAAAGTATGGAAGAAGTCAAAAATACAAAGGCTCTACTGTACAATGCAGTTGACAAAGAGAAGCATGCAGTTTAAAACCAAATATGCAAGCAATATATTTTCTAATTCTCATCATTTTCCAGCTTATGCTTTTTCAGAACAAGTACAGTATATCACATTTTAATGTCAATCTGTACTAAGAGAGAGAAGAGAGGAAGAGTGTTGGGTTTTACAGGTTTTGGCCTTAGGCAGGAAATGGACACAAAACAGAACAGCAGCAATACAGTAAGAAAAGGGAAAGCATGAAAAAAGATACAAGACAAACTGATGTAGCAGTATAGTGTGCAGAGAGGCAATAGAAATATAGTAAAATATACATAACCTGTAACACTCCTAATAGGCCAACCAACTGATATAACACAAACACTTCAAGAAAAAGAGGAAAAGAATCCAAAACCTGTTTTCAAGCCTTAGAATCAAAACTGTCAAACAAAAAAATATCAAGCAAATTCTCAAGACCATAAGCCTCAAGAACCTGCTGTCCAGCAAAAGCACCACCCTTTCAAACAGGAAAAAGCTGTCCATCCAAAGCAAAAAGCCTAAACAAACTGGTAAGCTATAAAACCATCACCAAACATGTACCATCCTAAACCTTGGCCCTGTCCAGCCTAACCATAAACCAGTACAACCAATATGGCCTAAACCATAAAACCTATACAACCTGCATTCAAGACAGCAAAACACTATCAACCTCAAACCATCACCAAACCTGTACCATCTTAAATAAAACTTGTTCAAGCCTTACCAAAGCCTTGTTTCAAAAAACCTGTAATGGCCTAAAAAACCAGTAAACTCAAAAGGCCAAACCTGTTGAAACCATAACCAGTTCTAAAGCCAAAAACCAGAATACCAAATAACACATTCCATCAAACCAATGTCAAGCATCAAGCCTCAAGTTATTCCATCTTAGGCGAATAAAGAAGCAACAGAAGTAAGGCAAGAAGAAGAAGAGGAAAAAGCATACAAACGAAGGCAGCAGTCAAGCATCAATATTGTCGAGCTAATCAAAACAAAAAGTTTCAACAATAGCATGTTTCAACCATAGCATTCAAAGCATCTAGGGCAACTGAAGTACAGTAAGCAAGAAGAAGAGAAATCAAAAGAGGTTTTCAACCTCCTCATCAAACCACCAATCATAGAAGATAAAGATACAAACCAGGATACCAAGCGAAGCTCACAGCCTCACTGTCTTCCCCTCGCCTTGGCCTCCTACGCACATTCCCAACCTTCCTCCTCCGTCTCCAAAGGTAACATTTCTCTCTCTTTTTCTATCAAACCCCTCAAATAACCATTAATAAATTCGAAGTCAGAATCAAGTGGATAAAAAAGATCATAACATGCAATAACCCTAACGAAATAAGAAAACAAATTGTACCGTGAATCCGTCGCCCCCTAGCGTCTCGTTGGAGGGAAGAAGAAGGTTGAGGTACCGGTGGCCATGGGCAAGGAATCCAGAAGCTTAGGCAAAGGGAGGCGAAGAAGACAATATGGACGAACGAACGGTGCAAAACCTTAACCCTAATCCCTTTCTCAGCTAACTAAGACAAATGTGTTTAAACCCTAAACAAATTATGAAATAATATTTGGGCCTGACCCGTCTCCCTGCATAAAGCCCAGCGAATCTCCTTAAGTGCACCCCCCTTATTTCTGTTTGTTTTCTGATTAGGCCCCCTTAGACTCCTTTGGCCCATGCAAATTGTTTATATTTTTACCCCCCTTTTGATTCTTGATACCTTTATTTCTATTTGTTTTATTTAACCTTTTTTTTAGAGTTTTATTAATTTAATTAATTATAACTTAATCAAATAGGTGTAATTTAATTAAAACAAATTTTAAATAATTGGATCATTTTATTAGTTTAACTTTAGGTTTAATTTAATAATTTTAGTATTTTTTTTTATTAGGTTTAGTTAAATAAATTTTAAGTTTTAATTTAGTTTAATTTTTTAATAATTCTTAAAAGTAATACTTTGTTAATATTAAAAAAAAATATAAAAATAGAAACATAAAAAATAATAAAAACATTAAAAACATTTTATTTCCTTTAATTAATTCCCTCGCTTTAGTTAATATTAAACAAAAATACAAAAATGCATGTTCACACCATTTAGTCTATTATTTAATTGTTGTATATCACTTAGCTCTTTAATCATTTTTTGCATAATTTTCAGTTTGATTTATTTCCTCTTTATTTGTTTATTCCGTTTACGTCTAAATCCAAGAGAAAAACGATTGAATTCGTTGACTTCATGTCCTCAAGTCCAATCACGCGAAAATCTGCATTTCGTTAAAACTTAAGACAATTTTCCCCCAAATATCCAATCTTTTCAAAAATTTATACCTTTTAAGTCAAAACTTCGACATTAGGTCGTCGCATCTTCAAAATCTCGTCCATACCCATTTTTAGCCAAACGAACCATTTTAATCAAACAAACAATTTTTAACCAAAAAAACAGATATTTCAAAAGGTTCCTGCGGAGTACCGCAGATGCATTGGGTGCTAATACCTTCCCATTGTATAACCAACCCCCGAACTCTCGATCTCTTTTAAAAACGCATTGTATTTTCATTACTTTTAAATATTACTTTACATTGCATATTTTAGGGTTTTATTTCGCTCTTTTCCCTTTTCCCTTGGAAATAATAAAGCGCGGTGGCGACTCTTGCTTTGGTGAGTCAAGTTAATTAATAGCTTGATCTCCGATTTTCACCGCTACAGAATTGGCGACTCTACTTGGGACAGATTGACCTCTTGCTGGTCCATCCCTAAGTGGGTTAAGCCTAATTTGTTTTATCTGTTTTATCATTATTTGATTGTTTGATTATATGTATATATTGTGATTATTTGGGTGTTGATAATATTTACAAAGGACAGGTCCTATACCCGGACTAAGTTACACTTAGGAATAGGACGGGCGGTATAGTCATGTTAACTTTGAGGGAGTAATCCCGAAGAAGGAGGCATGAGATCCCCTACTCAGTGGAAGGCCCTTTTGAACGTAATATTTGTTTACCGAGTAATCGGAAAGACATTATTATTTTCGACCTGGGAGCCAGAGAAGCTGGGAACCGTAGAACCCTAACCCATCTTGGACTTTTAGGTGTAGCGCGGAGATTATAACGGAGTAATCTGGAAGTAATTGTTACGCGATGCTACGCTCGGATGAGTTTCTCTTGAGAATATTGCTGATTATTGAGTAATCAAGACGTTGGTAATATCCGAAGGAGGAATGTAGACTCCGGGAACTCTTAGAACCTTGTTCTACAGGTGTGATTAAACCGTTAGTACATACCTTGGGAGTGTTCCTTACCTTGACTCCATGCTTGTGACGTTGAACCTTTCGACTTTATCTGTGACCTTGCTTGTTGTTGTTGCATAGCCATGCATTCATGCATCCATAAAACCCTTTTCACTTGACTTTGAAAGAATTTGGAGGTCTTTCTTTGTAAACATCACAAGTTTCGTCAAGATCAATGGATCTTGGGTGTTGATAGGGCGAAAACCCTAATCCACCAAAATGGATAATTGATCTTGATGATAACTTGATCAATGTTTGGAGCCAATTTAAAATTCATCTTCTATCTTCATACTTTGATGTTTACAACTTAATATCTTGAGTTCCTTGAAAATCAAATAAAAACTCTCTTTGGCATATCATACATCATTCTACATTTTTTGTTTCACTTTCAAAGGTCTTTTTTCGAGTCTTATTTTTTCTTTGGTCTCACCAGTACAACACTCGCGCTAAGAGAACAATGGAGAATATCAAGCAAGAGATTTCTGAACTCCGTAGAGAGATAACTATTTTGAAAGCTAGTATGGAGCACTTAACTGGTTTGGTTGAAATTCTGGTTGCCGCCCAAGTCAATCCTTCTAGAAGGGAGGAAGCGATGATAAAAGTCTCCACTGAAACTCTAAAATCACTCTCTCATGAGAAGGTGATGGTTAATGCACCTAATGACTTTCCTGACAAAGTGAATGTGGGAGTGCGTCTAGAAGAAGATGTCGGAAAGGGATGTTTATATGAAGATGGTAGCTCAGCTAATGGTGTGAAGAAGTTTGATAACAAATTTTCCAAGAAGAGAACCATAGGAAGAAATAATCATCGTCAGAATCATCACGTTTCTCCTATTCATCAACAGAATCAGCAAGTTCCTAATCAAAGGAAAACCCAGTTTGATCCAATTCCAATTACCTATACAGAGTTGTTCCCTATCCTGATGCAGAGGAATTTGGTTCAGACCCGACCTCCACCGAAGGTTCCTGAGAAGATACATTGGTACTACAAAGCTGATTTGGCTTGTACTTTTCATCAAGGTGCTCCTGGGCATGACTTGGAGGGTTGCTTCGCTTTGAAGATTGAGGTTCATAAGTTGGTCAGAACTGGTATCTTGTCATTAAAGGACGTTGGTTTTGAAGTTCAAATCAAGCATGTGCCGAAGAGTAAACACGATTTATGGTGATTTTGATTTTGAAGGATGTTTTCGGTAATTCAAGTCCAGATGGAAAGCCTTCCCAGATTATTAACTTATTTCTGCTTTTTGTAATTTTTCTTGTTTATCAAAACATTGTTGGCATGTAAGAACTTGTTTACATCTGAATGATTATCTTAATACAATGAGTATGTTTGTCTTGAAGAAATTCATTCGTTTCACTCATATTTGTTTTCAAATTTTAAATTTCTTTTTGCATTATGATACCAACTTGTTGCCCGTTCTCTTGCCTAGGCAGAGATTGAAGGGAGGATGACGAAACAATACCACAATCTCATACAGTATGCTTTTGAACAAACCTTGCTGATGATGTACAGGCATTTCTTTCAATTCCCAAACACTGGAGTTATAAGGAAGATAATCCCTAGTCAACCCCTTCGAGCCAAAGAAGTAGGAGTTTTCTGTTCTAAACAATCAAAACCTTTGATATAAACCTGGGGCAGGGTAGTCTCTCAGTTAATTAAAAAAAAGTGCGCATTAAAGTCGCAAACTCTCAGTTCGTAACACAACGAACAACGTCAACAAAAGAAATCATTCCTTTGGAATCAAAAGACAAGGGTGGTTCCCTATCTCATAGGCAGTCAATCTCTCAAAAGAAAAGCCCACTAAGTCAAAACCTGAAAAGGAGGCTTAAGAAAGCTGGGGCATCCCGCTGATTGTCATCTCAAAAACGGAACAGTCAGGCAAAAGTCAAGGATAACAAATCAAAATCAAAATAGAGAGGTCATTACAAATCCTCAACAACATGAAAAATGTTGCAAAAGAAAAAGGAGATGATGACTGTCTCCCGAATTCAATTGGTGAACCATCACCCAAAAGGTCGTTCCAAACTCAAAACAGAGTGCGACACAGAATTAACTGAGCTTAGGTGTGAAGAACATCATGAAGAGCGGGTGTGTACAAATATACTTTGAGCCTTTATCCTTTGTTTCCTAAACCGTGAACCAGACCACGTTACAACCTTCAAAAGTCCTAAATGAAGCAAGGTTATTTTGAAAGCATACTTCAATGAGATAGTGTTCCTGACTCCCATGAATGTTCTAAATAGTTATGTTGGTATCATATGTTTTTCCTATACAAAAATAAATGGTGCTCTAACTCGCAAAATTTGTGCGATATCTTTTCAAAATCTTCAAGACTTACATAACTGTTGCATTAGAATTTTCATTCTCATAATAAACTTTTCTAACTGCAAAACATTTGTTTGATATCAAGGAAGCTCACATATAAGCAGCGGTGATGAGTTTATTCTTTTAAGGCTTGAAACTATGTTGAGTAATTGGAGAATCATTTCAAAAAAAAAAAATAAATCATATCCAGGGGCATGTCAGCTGAAGACCTTAAGCACGGACATGTTGCTTCTCCCAGT
This sequence comes from Vicia faba, assembly GCA_948472305.1. Classification (NCBI taxonomy): domain Eukaryota; kingdom Viridiplantae; phylum Streptophyta; class Magnoliopsida; order Fabales; family Fabaceae; genus Vicia; species Vicia faba. Next base: position 1,034,603,255 of record OX451741.1, read on the forward strand.
TAATGCTTTCCCAACTTCTTTACCCTTTTATTGGGGCAAAATTTGAAGACTTTGTTGTGCCAACTACAGTTAATCCGGGGCAATCACGTCGAGATTCGATGAATCTCTAAGAGTTTGAAGACACCAGAGCATGGTGAATGCCAGGTCTTTTGTAAAATCCTCTTGAGACGATTTCTTCTCATCAACCATATAGCTTGGGGCATTTTAGAAGTGAATTTATTTGCAAGAATTATCGTGCAACATGCAGCTTATCAGCAGTAGACTTGGGGCATCCAAAATTAGTCCCAGGGGGCAATCCAGATTTGTTAAGATATGTGATATGTTTTGCACACATTATCAGAGGGTGGTGTTTCCAGTATCTCCAGCTAAGCATGATTTTTTCCAGTTGAAACATTGTTTGTGTTGTTATCCTTTCAATGGATTGTTGACGATAGAAGACTGGACTTTGGGTTTTCTACCAAAAAATATCTTCCTCTTCATAGATATTTAAGCCTTGTAAAAGGACTTTTCTCCAATGATGGCTTTTGTTTTCTATCTCCAGTAATGTTACCATGTTGTTGAGATTAGCTGAGTGTCGGGTTGTGCTATGATGTCTTATCATCTTCTGTCTATATCCTCTATTTGTTTTGTCAGCATATACATGACATTCATTTATTCATTCACACTTACATCATGCACACACATTGATATTTGTTGATATTCTTGATATGTATACTTTGGTTATCATATTTCCTCTCCTCAAATAGAGTGTCAACTTAAGCAGAAAGTGCGCCTCTTTTCTAATTCCCCACTGAGTTAACTCTCCTGGAAGAATCTTGCTTTAGCTTTCCTTTTCCATCTCTGGATAGGATAAATCCCCATTTGAGTTGTTTTCTCATTGGGTGGAGTCTTGTTTGACTATTTTCTTTCCAGTTTATTCCTGGATTGAGCTTTGTCTCTTGTGAACGATACCCTGTGGATCTCTCTAGGCTGTGAAACCTAAATGGAGAGTGCATTTATTTTGCAACGTAAATACTTGGTCTCCTCAAGAAGGATTTATTCATGGTTCCCCATTGAAGATGAACTTTATTCCCCAGTAGTGTTATCACAACCTTCTTCTGGAATATCGACATGACAACAAGCGGCGGTCTCTTCATGAGAAACTTGTGTGTTATTGGTAATTTTGAAAAGAAAAACATCAAGCGGCGGTCTCTTCATGAGCAACTTGTATGTTATTGACACATTTGAAAACATCAAGCGGCGGTCTCTTCATGAGTAACTTGTATGTTATTAATACCTTAGAGAAAACAGCAAGCGGCAGCCTCTTCATGAGCAACTTGTATGTTATTGTCACTGTTGAAAATAGCAAGCGGCGGTCTCTTCATGAGCAACATGTGTGTTACTGTCACCTTTCAAAACAGCAAGCGGCGGTCTCTTCATGAGCAACTTGTGTGTTATTGAAAAATAGCAAGCGGCGGTCTCTTCATGAGCAACTTGTATGTTATTGACACCTTTGAAAACAGCAAGCGGCGGTCTCTTCATGAGGCAACTTCTGTGTTATGGATACTCTTGACAAACAGCAAGCGGCAGTCTCTTCATGAGCAACTTGTGTGTTACTGTCACCTTTCAAAACCGCAAGCGACGGTCTCTTCATGAGCAACTTGTGTGTTATTGAAAAACATCAAGCGGCGGTCTCTTCATGAGCAACTTGTATGTTATTGACACCTTTTAAAACAGCAAGCGGCGGTCTCTTCATGAGCAACTTGTGTGTTATTGATACCTTTGAAAAACATCAAGCGGCGGTCTCTTCATGAGCAACTTGTATGTTATTGACACCTTTGAAAACAGCAAGCGGCGGTCTCTTCATGATCCACTTGTATGTTATTGATACCTTTGAAAAACATCAAGCGGCGGTCTCTTCATGAGCAACCTGTATGTTATTGACACCTTTGAAAACAGCAAGCGGCGGTCTCTACATGAGCAACTTGTGTGTTATTGATACCTTTGAAAAACAGCAAGCGGCAGTCTCTTCATGAGCAACTTGTATGTTATTAACACCTTTGAGAAAACAGCAAGCGGCGGTCTCTTCATGAGCAACTTGTATGTTATTGTTACCTTTGAAAAAACAGCAAGCGGCGGTCTCTTCATGAGCAACTTGTGTGTTATTGTTATCTTTGAAAAAACGGCAAGCGGCGGTCTCTTCATGAGCAACTTGTGTGTTATTGTTATCTTTGAAAAAACGGAAAGCGGCGGTCTCTTCATGAGCAACTTGTGTGTTATTGTTTTCTTGAGAAACAGCAAGCGGCGGTCTCTTCATGAGCAACTTGTGTGTTATTGATATCTTTGAAAAACAGCAAGCGGCATTCTCTTCATGAGCAACTTGTATGTTATTGACACCTTTGAAAGGAAGCAAGTGGCGGCCTCTTTATTTGAGCAGCTTGTGTATCCCCAACAATATTGTCTACTCAGCAAATGGCACTCCTTCGGAAAAGTCCTGTGGGGAAGTTTGTTATTTTATCCTTTTCAAGCGATATCTTGGTTAGAGAAGAAATCTGTTACCGTTTTTGGTAAAATTCAGAAATCAGAGATGTTTATCTCCAGCCATAGTGCTGATGTCAATCATTTTGTTCTCCAGCCACAGTGCTGATGTCAATCATTTTGTTTTCCAGTCACAGTACTGATGTCAATCATATGCTTTTCCAGTCTCAATACTGATGTCCATCATTTCCTTTTCCAGTCACAGTACTGATGTAAATCATTACCTTTTCCAGTCTCAATACTGATATAAATCATGCAAGAGTCTCTCATTTGAAGTCTATGACTTTGTTTCCCCAGTGGTGTTATAATTTGTTCCCCTGTAGGATTGCTATAATATGCTTGGTTTCTCCAGCATAGTTTGTCTCATATGGCGTCATTCCCCATAAAATTCAAAACATCACATTCATATCATATCATAAACATAATTGCGGTATCTTAAGGCCAAAAATTGTGTATTCTATATTTAAGTCCCTTCAATCTCGTCGAAATGAAGATCCCAATCTTCATATCTCCAGATAGAAGAAACTTAAATAGGGGCAGCTGTTGTACCACAAATTTTGACCTAAGATACCATCTCCCATCTGCATCATTACATTGCAAGTGTTTTGACCTAGTTTATCAATTTTCAAAGCAGATTTAAAATTCATAACTTTTTCAAGTCGAGAGCTGTTTATTTTTTGAACGCTAAATTTATTAATTGATCAACAATGTTTATCTAATTATTTATTATTCTTAGTTTAAATAGTTGAAATTTTATTTTCAGTTATTACAATTTAGAGAATTATAAATAATGAAGTAAATAATTGAAGAGAAGTTAATTCGTCAATGATGTTTATTTAATTATTTATCATTCTAAGTTTAAATAATTGAAATTGATTTTCAGTTATTATATAATTTAAAGAATTATAAATGATAAAATAAATAATTGGAAAGAAGAAAAGAATTAACTGGTAAATATTGGAGTTGTATTCACTTTATTCTAATTGTTACAATTGTTTATTTAAATGCTGTACTTATTTAATAAAGTATTTACAATGACAATTCTTACAAATGTTTAAAGCGAAATAAAAGTATCCTAATTTTTTCTAAGTTCTAAATCTTCATCTTCTATCCAATACTTCTTTAATGCCCATTTGATTTTTTTTACCTGCAAAAGAATTAAAAGAAAAAGTCAGAAATAAATAATTAAAAGCAGATGATTAATTTAGCGTTCAGCATTAAAAGCAAACGGCTGGAATCAGTTTTTACCCTTTTTGCAAATCACGGGATTTCTCCCGGTTCACAAAAAGGTATGAATTTTTATTGATAAAAATGAATGCACAAGTTTAAATATGCACCAATTCAATTTTTCAAAATAAACTGCATAATTAAAAATCAATTGCACATTTCAAAAGACAACTGCATATTTCAAAAGGCAACAGCATATGCAAGTATACAGGTTCCAAGCCAAGTTTCAATTTTTCAAAGCCAAGGTCCAACGTAAACTGCCGAAAGTATGGAAGAAGTTAAAAATACAAAGGCTCTACTGTACAATGCAGTTGACAAAGAGAAGCATGCAGTTTAAAACCAAATATGCAAATAATATATTTTCTAATTCTCATCATTTTCCAGCTTATGCTTTTTCAGAACAAGTACAGTATATCACATTTTAATGTCAATCTGTACTAAGAGAGAGAAGAGAGGAAGAGTGTTGGGTTTTACAGGTTTTGGCCTTAGGCGGGAAATGGACACAAAACATAACAGCAGTAATACAGTAAGAAAAGGGAAAGCATGAAAAAAGATACAAGACAAACTGATGTAGCAGTATAGTGTACAGAGAGGCAAAAGAAATATAGTAAAATATACATAACCTGTAACACTCCTAATAGGCCAACCAACTGATATAACACAAACACTTCAAGAAAAAGAGGAAAAGAATCCAAAACCTGTTTTCAAGCCTTAGAATCAAAACTGTCAAACAAAAAAATATCAAGCAAATTCTCAAGACCATAAGCCTCAAGAACCTGCTGTCCAGCAAAAGCACCACCCTTTCAAACACGAAAAAGTTGTCCATCCAAAGCAAAAAGCCTAAACAAACTGGTAAGCTCTAAAACAATCACCAAACCTGTACCATCCTAAACCTTGGCCCTGTCCAGCCTAACCATAAACCAGTACAACCAATATGGCCTAAACCATAAAACCTATACAACCTGCATTCAAGACAGCAAAACACCATCAACCTCAAACCATCACCAAACCTGTACCATCTTAAATAAAACTTGTTCAAGCCTTACCAAAGCCTTGTTTCAAATAACCTGTAATGGCCTAAAAAACTAGTAAAACCAGTAAACTCAAAATGCCAAACCTGTTGAAACCATAACCAGTTCTAAAGCCAAAAACCAGAATACCAAATAACACATTCCATCAAACCAATGTCAAGCATCAAGCCTCAAGTTATTCCATCATAGGCGAATAAAGAAGCAACAGAAGTAAGGCAAGAAGAAGAAGAGGAAAAAGCATACAAACGAAGGCAGCAGTCAAGCATCAATATTGTCGAGCTAATCAAAACAAAAAGTTTCAACAATAGCATGTTTCAACCATAACATTCAAAGCATCCAGGGCAACTGAAGTACAGTAAGCAAGAAGAAGAGAAATCAAAAGAGGTTTTCAACCTCCTCATCAAACCACCAATCATAGAAGATAAAGATACAAACCAAGATACCAAGCGAAGCTCATAACCTCACTGTCTTCCCCTCGCCTTGGCCTCCTACGCACATCCCTAACCTTCCTCCTCCGTCTCCAAAGGTAACATTTCTCTCTCTTTTTCTATCAAACCCCTCAAATAACCATTAATAAATTCGAAGTTAGAATCAAGTGGATAAAAAAGATCATAACATGCAATAACCCTAACGAAATAAGAAAACGAATTGTACCGTGAATCTGTCGCCCCCTAGCGTCTCGTTGGAGGGAAGAAGAAGGTTGAGGTATCGGTGGCCATGGGCAAGGAATCCAGAAGCTTAGGCAAAGGGAGGCGAAGAAGACGATATGGACGAACGAACGGCGCAAAACCTTAACCCTAATCCCTTTCTCAGCTAACTAAGACAACTGTGTTTAAACCCTAAACAAATTATGAAATAATATTTGGGCCTGACCCGTCTCCCTGCATAAAGCCCAGCGAATCTCCTTAAGTGCACCCCCCCTTATTTCTGTTTGTTTTCTGATTAGGCCCCCTTAGACTCCTTTGGCCCATGCAAATTGTTTATATTTTTACCCCCCTTTTGATTCTTGATACCTTTATTTCTATTTGTTTTCTTTAACCTTTTTTTTAGAGTTTTATTAATTTAATTAATTATAACTTAATCAAATAGGTGTAATTTAATTAAAACAAATTTTAAATAATTGGATCATTTTATTAGTTTAACTTTAGGTTTAATTTAATAATTTTAGTATTTTTTTATTAGGTTTAGTTAAATAACTTTTAAGTTTTAATTTAGTTTAATTATTTAATAACTCTTAAAAGTAATACTTTGTTAATATTAAAAAAAAAATTAAAAATAGAAACATAAAAAATAATAAAAACATTAAAAACATTTTATTTCCTTTAATTAATTCCCTCGCTTTAGTTAATATTAAACAAAAATACAAAAATGCATGTTCACACCATTTAGTCTATTATTTAATTGTTGTATATCACTTAGCTCTTTAATCATTTTTTGCATAATTTTCAGTTTGATTTATTTCCTCTTTATTTGTTTATTCCGTTTATGTCTAAATCCAAGAGAAAAACGATTGAATTCGTTGACTTCATGTCCTCAAGTCCAATCACGCGAACATCTGCATTTCGTTAAAACTTAAGACAATTTTCCCCCAAATATCCAATCTTTTCAAAAATTTATACCTTTTAAGCTAAAACTTCGACATTAGGTCGTCGCATCTTGAAAATCTCGTCCATACCCATTTTTAGCCAAACGAACCATTTTAATCAAACAAACAATTTTTAACCAAAAAAACAGATATTTCAAAAGGTTCCTGCGAAGTACCGCAGATGCATTGGGTGCTAATACCTTCCCATTGTATAACCAACCCCCGAACTCTCGATCTCTTTTAAAAATGCATTGTATTTTCATTACTTTTAAATATTGCTTTACATTGCATATTTTAGGGTTTTATTTCGCTCTTTTCCCTTTTCCCTTGGAAATAATAAAGCGCGGTGGCGACTCTTGCTTTGGTGAGTCAAGTTAATTTATAGCTTGATCTCCGATTTTCACCGCTACAATAAGCACAGAAAAAACTGAGATAGGTTTTAAGTGTTTTTTTTTGTTGCTATACTTGCAGTGTGTTTTTATGCTGTAACTTCTCTTCTAGTTTTTTTTTGTGATTTTTTTTTGTGTCCGTTCTCACTATGAATGAAGACAGTTATAGGCAGATTGAGGGATGTTTTGGGGGGAAAATTTGTTGAGGTTTGAACGATGTTGGAATGCTGCTTTGATCCTTTCTTATGTCATTTTTGTATTTTTCCATTTTTATACAAGTTATAGACATCAGGTATGGTTTTGCATAGCTGGTTTTTTGGACTGGTTTTGGACAGTTTTGTAGCAAGTTTTTCTGTGTTGTTTTGGCATCTTACAGCAGGCATTGGAGCAGCAACAACAGATTTTTGGAGTGTTGTATTTGGCTATTTTGGACTAAAGTACCTTTTATTGAAAAAAAAGGGTACATAGTTTTTTTTTGCCAATTTATCCAAGAATGGTATTATCCCATGAATAAACCTTCGAACCCTTAGGAAATGTATCACAAACATGTGTAAGCCTCTGATTATGTAAAGATTTGGAAGCAGCATAACATTGAAAATGAGACTTGGTCTTGAGTCGAATGCAAGAATGAGATCGAAACACACTTGTTCGAAGGAAGCCTTTCTCTCAGTCGAAGCTTGTGGTCGAAACAAACTAATGCCCAGTCGAAGCTTTTATCGAAGGAAACATACTGTCAAATCGAAAGCTCAAGCTCGAAGGAAGAACATTGCCCAATCGAAGCATGTGGATCGAAACAAACATAAAGGGAGTCATTGTCTTGTGTCTTTTTAGCATAAGGGAAGTTCTTGGCTTCTGAATTGAAGGGCGCTTTTTCAAGGGAAGCAAGAACTTAGTCAAATCTTGTATGAAGATACTTCTTGGCTCAAACGAAACTTGTATGAAGCAAAGTATGCAAGAGGCCCTTAGTGCAAGTGGATTCGAAGGATGCATAGAGATGGTTACTTTTTCCCATCAAAACTTGTCCAAACGAAGCAAGCATGCAGGCAGCAAACTTGTCCAGTCGAAGTAGGTTTGTAGGCAGTAAACTTGTCCAAATCGAAGTAGGCTTGCAGGCAGCAAACCTGTCCAATCGAAGTTGGTTTGTAGGCAGTAAACTTGTCCAAATCGAAGTAGGCTTGCAGGCAGCATGCTTGGTGAATCGAAAAGGTTTCCTTTCAGGGGGCATGTGTGGCCAACATGTCATGGCCTGTGATTGCAAGCATGTAGACAGCACAGTTCTCCAATCGAAAGGCTGAATCAAAGGAGGTTTCGAATCCAAACGAAGGATGTACCTAAACTTGCATTCGAAGGAGGCTTTAAGTTCAAAATGAAGGACATGCCCAAGTTGCATTCGAAAGAGGCTAAGAGTCAATCGAAGGGTGCTGAATCGAAGGAGACCTGTTTTCCTCCAAATTTGTCAAAATAATATTTTTATCTGTTTTCTCTCTTTTTGACAGTTTCCTTTTAATTTTGGTACTGGAAGATCCCAATGCACTTGTGCAAACTTAAACCCTGAGAATCCTTGTGAGAAAGGCCTAATACACTGAGCTTTGAGCCACCCTCGAGGCAGGCGACAGAAAAATCTTCATAGAAACCAAAAACTCGAAACCCTAGCATCTTGACCAGCACACATAGGGAAATAAACCCTAATCCAGGCTCTGACAAAATTGAGCGAGAACCAACCTTGTAACGTGATGACAACATTCGATCCACAATCCACTAATCGAGAACTAGATGCGCTTCCTTTTTACCTGATAAGAAAACCTCAAAACAAGATTAAACAAAAAGAGGGTGTAGCCCTAATACTTCAAACCAAAGCGCCTGATTCCCTGAGATGAAGGATATGCAAATGATTGAATGATAAAATGATGCAAATGGAATGCAAAGTTTGAAGCCAGATAAGAATAAAAGAGATAGGGCAAATTTGGGGTACGGCATTAGGGGAAAAGAGTTATTTGGGCAGAATGTGAATGAGCTATGTTTGGTCCCGAATGTTAAGATACCTGCTAAGTTCAAGGTCCCAGAATATGAGAAGTATAAGGGAAACACTTGTCCTCGCGCTCACCTGGTGATGTACGTAAGGAGAATGTCTACCCACACTTATGATCTGCGTCTCCTGATTCACTTTTTTCAGGATAGTTTGATCGGCGCAACACTGAAATGGTATATGAGCTTGGACAGCACCAACATCCATACTTTTAATGATTTTGGAGAAGCATTCATCAAACAATACAAGTACAATGTGGACATGGCGCCCGACCATGACCAACTTAGGGCCATGGTTCAGAATGACATGGAATCGTTCAAAGAGTATGCGCATAGATGGCGTGAATTAGCTGCCCAAGTGATTCCTCCCATGGAAGAGAAATAAATGACTAAGATTCTTCTGAAGACGGTGGGTGCTTTCTACTACGAAAGGATGGTAGCAAGTGCGCCAAGTGATTTTACAGAGATGGTAGGAATGGGGGTCCGCCTAGAAGAGGCTGTAAGAGAAGGTCGTTTGACGAAGAGTGAAGGATCTGGGGGCGAGAAAAAGCCATCTTATGGGTTTACCAAGAAGAAATAAGGGGATACAAATGTTGTTATACAAGACAGGAGGGTAAACGCTCCTAGAAGGAATTATCAGCGTCACGAGCAAGTCGCCTCGGTTACTCCTGTTATGAATGCTGCTCCAACTATTGTCGCTTATCAAAGACCGTCCCAGTAGGGGAACCAAGGGAATAATTAGAGAATGGAGAACTATGACCCTATTCCCATGAGCTATGCAGAGCTACTGCCGGAATTGATTCAGAAGAAGTTGGTTCAAACCCGACCACCTCCTGTCGTACCATCACCATTGCCTTGGTATTACAAGGCAGACCAAATGTGTGCTTTTCATTAGGGAGCACCAGGGCATAGTGTTGAGAATTGTTATCCTTTAAGGATTGAAGTGCAAAGGTTGGTGAAGTCTGGAATTCTATCTTTCAAGGACATGGGACCTAATGTGAAAGATAATCCTCTACCCAAGCACGGGGGAGTAAATGCTGTAAATATGGTGGCCGGTTGTCCAGGCGACTTCCGGATTTTTGACATTAATCTGGTTAGAGGAGATTTGGTGAAAATCCACGTAGACCTCTGTGAATTCATCTACTATACGCATGACCATGCCGGTTGTGTTGTTTGTAGTACAAACATACAAGGTTGTGAGAAGATAAAGGCTGATTTACATGAGATGATGGATGATGGTTTAATCCATATAATCAGGCCTAGGTCAGAGCATGAAGAGGAAGTGAATATGGTTTCTGGATGTCCTGGTGAATTGAAAATTTTTGATGTGGAGTATTTGAATGAGGATCTCGTGTAGTTGCATGCTACTTTCTGCCGTACTGTTGGTCAGGTGGAACACTAATATGGGTCTTGCATAGTTTGTTGTCGAGACCCCCGAGGATGTTAAATCGTGAAGAAGGGTGTTCAGTTGCTGTTAGAAAATGGAACTATCAAGATCACAGGTCAGAGGGATGTTTATCATGAGATTGATATGGTTGAAGTTTGTTTAATGGAAGAAGAGTCAGAGGAAGAGTATGCTTCCGTGGATGAGTATTTCTCTTCAGACGAAGATTTGTTTCCCAGAAATGACTTTTTGATGTCTGATTGTGTTGAAGAAGGGGTAAACGTCATTGTGCCTCGTTTTGGTGCACCCGCTCATCTTGAAGTAGAGTACCATAGCAAACCAGTTGTTACTCCATTGGTAATTAGTTTTCCAGGTCCTATTTCCTACAAATCAAATAAGGATGTGCCTTACAAATACAACGCTACAATCTTAGAAGATGGGGTGGAATTTCCCATCCAGCCAATGCCTGGTGTTTGAAACATAGCTGAAAATAGCAGGGTGACCCGTAGCAGTCGTGTGTTTGTGCCGGTTGTTCGGAGAGATGTTGCTGCTGGAAAGAAAATTGCTGAGAATGATGAGCCTAAGAAGGCTATAGGAGAGACTAGTGGAGCTACATTAGAGAAAGAAGTGGATGATATTTTGAACATAATTAAGATGAGCGACTACAGAATTGTAGATAAGCTACTGCAGACTCCTTCAAAGATATATATCCTAGCTTTATTGATGAACTCCTCCGCTCATAGAGAATCATTGATGAGAGTACTAGACCAAGCTTTTGTAAGAGTGACATGCCATTAGATTAATTCAGAAGCGTAATCGGAAACATTACGTCATGTAATAACTTGAGTTTCTGCGATGATGAGTTACCAGATGAAGGGAGGAATCACAACCTGGCCCTCCACATATCTATGAACTGGCAAGAATGATTTGTTGTCTAATGTGCTAATTGATAATGGATCCACGTTGAATGTTATACCGAAGAGTACTCTCGTGAAGTTAAAGTATCAAGGAGCACTTATGCGCTCGAGTGGCATCATTGTGAAGGCATTTGATGGGTCGAGGAAATATGTCATCGGTGAAGTGGACTTACCCATCCATATAGGACCACATTTGTTCCTGATAACCTTCCAGGTCATGGACATTATTCCCGTATATAGTTGTTTGCTAGGACGACCATGGATACATGAAGCAGGGGCTGTCACTTCAACTCTGCATCAGAAGCTAGAGTTTGTGCGTGAAGGGAAGGTAGTGATCATAAATCGGGAGCAAGCGTTGTTGATATCCCATTTATCCTCTTTTAGTATTGTAGAAGCGAATGAGGTTGCTGTTAGAACCCAGTTCCAAGCCCTATCCATTGACAACATAAGGAGAAATGAGAATTCTGTGGTTTCGCCGAAGGACGCGCAGCAGGTTGTGCGCAATGGTCATAATACAGTTTTGGGGCGACTTGTGGATCCACTCGTGAACAAAGATAGAACTGGTTTGGGTTTCTATTCGAAGAATGGAAAAGGCGAAAGTTTGAATTCAAAGTCTACTGTGAACAGTTATGAGGATGTTTTCCGCAGTGGAGGCTACCTCCATCCAATTGGTTCTGGTATTAATGCTATCGAAGAGGATGAAGCAGATCGGGAAGTACCGAATTATGTGACACATGGAGTCAGAGTTCAGAACTGGGTCACCATTGATGTTCCTTCTTGCATACATGTTTCAAAGTAATTTGTTTTGTTAATTTGTTTCTTTCTTTTGAAAAGCTTTCACTCTTCCCAAGGTGGAAGTATTAATGTTGTAGGGCTTATCTGTTTGCTATGACTTTTAAGATCATTAATAAAAGGTGTCTTTGCTTCCAAAATTATGTCTTTATTTTCTGCTTTTTCTTGGAAAATGGTAATAAAAAAAAAACCTTTCAAAATAAATAATAACTGAAGATTAATTTGCATGATCACTTATTATATGTGTCAGTTTCTTAAAGCAATCATAAATCATATGTGCAGATTAATTAAAAAACCCGTTTAATATAATGACCATGCACCCTCACCCAACTTTAAATGTCATGTGTTTGGGGCTGAAGAAGAAGATTATGATGAGATCCCAGAAGAGGTCTCACGGTTTCTAGAGCATGAAGAAAATACCATTCAGCCATATAAGGAGCCTTTGGAAGTGGTCATTTTGGGTTCAGAAGAGGATCCGAAGGAAGTCAAGATTGGAGCATCGTTACATCCCGATGTAAAGAGCGGGTTGATTGAGTTGTTGAAAGAGTGTGTGGATATTTTTGCTTGGTCTTATCAAGATATGCCTGGTCTAGATACAGATATTGTCGAGCATCATTTGCCGTTGAAGCCAGAGTGTCCGCCAGTTAAACAAAAGTTGAGAAGAACCCACCCAGATATGGCAGTAAAGATCAAAGAGGAGGTCCTAAAGCAGATTAATGCTAGTTTTCTTGTGACGTCAGTGTATCCTCAATGGATTGCCAATATAATCCCAGTACTGAAAAAAGACGGAAAAGTACGCATGTGCGTAGATTATAGAGATCTAAATAAAGCTAGTCCAAAAGATGATTTTCAATTGCCTCACATCGACATGTTAGTGGACAACATAGAAAAATTCAAAGTATTCTCGTTCATGGATGTATTTTTCGGGTATAATCAAATAAGAATGGCTCCAGAGGACATGGAAAAAACAACGTTTATCACACCCTGGGGAACATTCTATTATAGAGTGATGCCCATCGGGTTGAAGAACGCTGGTGCAACGTGCCAGAGGGCTATGACAACCCTATTCCATGATCTGATGCACAAAGAAATTGAAGTATATGTTGATGATATGATTTCCAAATCCCAGACTGAAGAAGGGCATATAGAAGATTTGTTGAAGTTGTTTTAGCGTTTGAGGCAGTATCGTCTCCGCTTGAATCCAAATAAATGCACCTTCGGTGTTTGATCGGGGAAATTGTTGGGTTTCATCATTAGCTAGAAAGGAATTGAAGTTGACCCTGATAAAGTCCGAGCAATTCAAGAAATTCCAGCACCAAAAACTGAAAAGCAATTCAGAGGTTTCCTCGGGTGTTTGAATTATATTTCGAGATTTATTTCCCACATGACTGCAACATGTGAACCGATCTTTAAGTTGTTAAAGAAAGATCAAAGTTGTGGGTGGACGGATGACTTCCAAAGGGAATTTGAGAGTATTAAAGAATATCTGCTTGAACCTCCTATCTTGCTCCCTCCCGTAGAAGGAAGACCGTTGATTATGTATCTGACAGTGTTAGATAAATCCATGGGCTATATTCTGGGACAACAGGATGAAACAGGGAAAAAGGAGTTCGCCATTTGCTATCTCAGCAAAAAGCTCACTGATTGTGAGTCGTAGTATTCCACGCTAGAATTGACATGTTGTGCTTTGGCCTGGGCGGAAAAGCGTTTGCGGTAGTATATGTTGAATCATACCACTTGGTTGATCTCCAAAATGGATCCAATCAAGTATATTTTTGAAAATCCTGCTCTTACTGGAAGAATTACCCGCTGGAAGATATTGTTATCTAAATATGATATCAAATACCGCACTCAAAAGGCTATTAAAAGTAGTGTGTTGGCAGATTACCTTGCTCACCAACCGGTGGAAGATCATCAGTCTGTAGAATATGAATTCCCCGATGAAGATGTGATGTTTCTGAAAGTGAAAGATTGTGATGAACCATTGCCTGAGGAAGGCTCTAACCTTGAATCTTGTTGGAGTATGGTATTTGATGGAGCTGTGAATGCTTATGGTAAAGGAATTGGTGTTGTGATTGTCACTCCTCACGGATCGCACATTCCTTTTACTGCAAGGTTAACATTTGATTGCACTAATAATATGGCAGAATATGAGGCTTGCATCATGGGTCTTGAGGAAGCTATTGATCTCAGAATCAAAATTCTAGATGTGTATGGTGATTCAGCTTTGGTAATAAATCAGATCAAAGGAGAATGGGACACTCGTCACCCTGGCTTGATCCCTTACAAAGATTATGCTAGAAGATTATTAACCTTCTTCAATAAAGTTGAATTCCATCACATCCCTAGAGATGAAAATCAAATGGCGGATGCTCTGGCAACTCTGTCTTCCATGTATCAAGTGAATACTTGGAATGATATACCCCGAATTACGGTTTAACGACTAGATAGGCCCGCTCATGTGTATAAGACAGAGGAGGTAGTAGATGAAAAACCTTGGTACTATGATATCAAGAATTTTCTTCAGACTCAGGAATGCCCGATTGACGTATCGAGGAAAGATAGAAAGACACTGATAAGATTGGCAGGCAGTTTCTTCCTCAGTGAAAATGTGTTATACAAGAGAAATTATGACATGGTCATGCTCAGATGCGTGGATAGACACGAAGCAGACATGTTAATGCATGAGACTCATTAAGGTTCATTTGGCACTCATGCTAATGGACATTCAATGGATAAAAAGATGCTAAGGGCATGTTATTATTGGTTGACGATGGAATCTGACTGTTACAAATTTGCAAAGAAGTGCCATAAATGCCAGGTTTATGCAGATAAGGTCCATGTGCCTCCGACACTTCTCAATGTGATTTCCTCCCCATGGCCTTTCTCTATGTGGGGTATAGACATGATCGAGATGATAGAACCCAAAGCTTCGAATGAGTACCATTTTATCTTGGTAGCAATTGATTACTTCACCAAATGGGTAGAGGCTGCTTCATATGCCCATGTCACCAAACAGGTGGTTGTGCGTTTCATCAAAAATAATCTTATATGCGGGTACGGTGTGCCGAGCAGAATCATCACCGATAATGGCTCGAATTTGAATAACAAGATGATGACAGAACTGTGTGAAGAATTCAAGATTATCCATCATAACTCATCTCCATACACGCCAAAGATTAATGGGGTTGTCGAAGCTGCTAATAAGAATATCAAGAGAATTATCCAGAAAATGGTTGTTACTTACAAGGATTGGCATGAAATTCTCCCCTTTTCTCTGCATGGATATCAGACATCTATTTGCACTTAAACAGGAGCAACCCCGTCCTCCCTGGTGTATGGAATGGAAGTTGTACTCCCTGTCGAGGTAGAGATTCCCTCGTTGTGTGTGATAATGGAAACCAAATTGACAGAGGCTGAATGGGTCCAGAACAGGTTTGACCAATTGAATTTTATTAAGGAAAAGAGAATGACAGCTTTATGTCATGGGCCGTTATATCAGAGAAGAATGAAGAAAGAATTTGATAAAAAGGTCAAACCTCATGAATTTAGAGAAGGCGACCTCGTGCTCAGGAAGATCATGTCTTTCAACACTGATTCTAGGGGTAAGTGGACTCCCAATTTTGAAGGCCCGTATGTTGTCAAGAAAGCCTTCTCTGGTGGTGCATTAATTCTTGGAACTATGGATGGCGAGGAGTTCCCACGTCCCATAAATCCTGACGCAGTCAAGAAATACTTCGCCTAAATAAATAAAAGAACAACTCGCTAAGTTAAAAACCCGAAAGGGAGGCTTAGGCAAAAAGGAGCGTCTCGGTAGGAGGAAAACCCGAAAGGGAGGTCTAGGCAAAAATTAGAGACATAAACAGAATAAACTTCCCGCTAAGTTAAAAACCCGCAAGGGAAAAAGTTAGGGATTTTCCTTGGCAAGTAACTACGTCAGACAAGACTTGATCGTTGAGGCAACAATCTTCTCGGGTCCTCACCATACTTCAACAAAAGCTGCTGCTCAGGATTTCAAAAGTTGTTAGGGGGAATAGTGGTCATTACATCTCAATGTATCTTCTCCATTATGTATTACCATTTCCTAAACTTTGTAATCATCCATGGAGTCTCGCCATTCACAGACTGCCATTCTATTAATGAAATTCGAGCTTTTACCCAATTCTTTGTGTTCTTATTTCATTTAGCTTGCAAAGACTCCTTTTATTACAGATGATAACTTTCAAAGAAAAAAGATTAAAAAGAAAATTTGACTTTTCAAAAAAAAGAGATATTTACAATTCAATTTACTTTGAGATTTGTCATGACACAATGACAACAAAAAATGGTGATCCCAGGAATGAACAAACTCTGGTTGTTTTGAGAAGATTTACTTCCTTCATGAAGGTTCTCTCAAGTTATTTTGCTGGTATGTGCAATCTTTGTATGTTTCTCAGATAGTTAAAGACGATACCAATTGATGTAAGGTGCAGTGTTGGGTTTGTGATCCCATTGTCTCCAGTCTGGTCTTGGTTCATGTTTGATTTTGGGTTTGCATGGTCAGAAGCCTCTATCCCAGATTCCTCAGCGAAGTCTTCCCTCATATGATGAAAGGTTTTATTCCCTTGGTGTGTTGATATGTCTCTCTTTCTGCAGTATTGGCATTAATGTTGACTTCTTGATTCACCGAGAAGGCTATCCCAGGGCATCTTTTGTTGGAGTAAGTTTTCATGATGTAAAGTTTCAATCCTCATCTTTCTCCAGGGAAGTAGGCTTGAATTCCCCAGTGAGGTTTGATTGTTTCAGCGTCAGTCTGCTTTATTTGAGGCTGGTCTTGCAATCTCCAGTAGGCATGTTTCTTTTTGAAAAAAGAGCTGGTTTCTCCGATAAAGCCGTAAGAAGGATGTTCTATCCCGGTATCTGTTTGATTTGTCTACCTCCGAATTATGTTTCTCTTTAGTAAAGTTAAAGGCAGGCAATAGGTTTGGTTTCCGCAGTTCGCCTTTACCTCTCTTGAAATGATCTTTCTAGTTGAAGTTTAGACAAGAGTTGTTAGTACCTGAGGCGGTTTTGTTTGTTTGTTCCTACTGATTGTGTATCTGTTTTACTAGAATACGCACGATAGTACTCATACATTCATACATACATCAAGCATGGCTAAAATTGACGAATCATTGTTCATTGACATTTCGCTTTGGCCTTCCTACAATGCTTCTTGCTTAGATGGATTTGGTTTTCTCTCTTGAGTTTATTTCTCAAAGGATGTATCTTCATTGGCTGTCTCGCTCCAGTTTATTTCTGATTTGGATTTGTGGTTGCATGACAATATTATTTACTTTGGATTTCTGAAAACTTTGAGTTTTAGTTTGTGCATTTATTTTGCACGAGAAGACTTTATCTCCTCAGCAGGAATATCATGGCCTTTCCCCGGGAAGTCATATTTCTATTCTCATAAACTCATTTCTTTTTGCAATTCTCCGTGACAACAAGTAACAAGTCTCTTTATTTGATACAGTTTATGTTTGATCCTTTCCAGGCAGATTTCCTAGGTTAAAGAAGAAGTTGAGACCCGTTCTAGGTGAAACATCAGAATTTTGGGAAAACTTGATATATTTTCTCTTTCTACTTTCAGTGAACATTGGTAGGACATCGGAAGTGAACGTTGGTGTTTTTTATCTTTTTGCTATCTTCACTGAATGTTGATATTTCATCGTCATTGAACGACGATGATATGATATAATTTCTCTTTCTACCTTCAGTGAATGTTGGTAGGACATCGGCAGTGAACGTCGATGTTTATTATCTTTTTGCTATATTCAGTGAATGTTGATAGTTCATCGTCAGTGAACGGCGGTGATATGATATATTTTCTCTTTCTACCTTCAGTGAATGTTGGTAGGACATCGACAGTGAACATCAGTGTTTATTATCTTTTTGTTATCTTTAGTGAACGTTGATACTTCATCGTCAATGAACGGCGGTGATATGATATATTTTATCTTTCTACCTTCAGTGAATGTTGGTAGGACATCGACAATGAACGTCGGTGTTTATTATCTTTTTGCTATATTCAGTGAACGACGATAGTTCATCGTCATTGAACGGCGGTGATATGATATATTTTCTATTTCTACCTTCAGTGAACGTTGGTAGGACATCGGCAGTGAACGTCGGTGTTTATTATCTTTTTGGTATCTTCAGTGAATGTCGATAGTTCATCGTCAATGAACAACGGTGATATGATATATATTCTCTTTCTACCTTTAGTAAAAGTTGGTAGACCATCGGCAGTGAACGTCGATGCTTGTTATCTTCCTCTTTAATTCAGTTCTTTTGGTCCACCAATGATTTATTTTCCTGGAGGGGTTGCTCCTTTGTTTCTTTATTTTTGTTGCATCCCTAGTGATACTTTGCGTCTCTTTGGTACTGTTCATATGTATAAAAATTTGCATGGCATCTTAAGGCCAAAAATAGGGTTTGTTTTATATTTTAGTATCTTCGATCACATCTACACGAAGATTTTCAACCTTCGTATCTCCCGATAGAAGAAACTTAAATAAGGGCAGCTGTTGTACCCCAATTTTCCCCCCTAAGATCCCTTCATCATACCATGTTGATTCAATCACAACAAGATCACATTATAGATTTTGGTTCTTCTCCCTATATTTAGCTTTGCTCTTCTGAGGAGTTACCAAGCACCTTGACTTATTTTCTTTTGTGATCATGAGAATTTTTCTTTGATTTTCTTAAAATGCAATGTTGGTTTGTCTTACTTGTTAATAATGTAGGTAAAGGCAATGAGGTTTAGCAAGTTGCTCCATGGGTTCATGAGTTTATTTTCATGCCCTAGTCAACATAGCTTGAGGATTTCAAACCTCACCCTTGAATTTGTTTTGGAAGAAATGGCATGACAAGGCTTATTTTGGTTCAACATATTTCAAAGTTATCAAAATTGATTCAAAAGTACAAGGGGTTGAGGGAAGAAGTTGTCATGATTGGACAAGGTCTTGTTTTTATTGGTCACAAGAGCACATTTCTCTCAAATTTCAAGATATGGAAGTGGTTTTAGTAGATATGAGTCCTCATCATCATCCTAAACAACTTCTATTCACAAAGAAAGAATATTGGCACAAGTAGTTTGTTCAAACTTGTCAAAGTTCCTCAAAGTATTCTCTTGATCTAGAGGCTAGGGTTTTGAACTTTTTAGGATCATATCTTGCTCATCTTTTGGTATTTTTGAGTGATTCCAAAGACATTTTTCTCTTCAAAGAGTTACCAATAAATCACTTCAAAAGTTCCAAGGAGTTTTCATGTGGAAGAAACTTGGTGAAGAAGAAAGATTACAAGTCATCCAGATGAATCCACAATTTTCCATATGTGACTTCAAATGGTCATAACTTGGTAAATTTTTATCTCCTTGAGTCCATTCTTTTTCCATGATCATCTTAAAGATGTGTACTTTATGCCTTCTTTTATGTTCAAAGTGAGAAAATGGATAGAAGTTGCGTTAAATATGCAAAAGATTATAGGTCATTTCATGATTTTTGGCCAACTTCAACAAGTCATAACTTGCTTATTTTTTTGATATTTTGAGTGGTTCAAATTTCAAAATGTCATAGAAATCTACTTCATTCCATCTTTTTTTGTCAAGAGCAAATTCTAAGTGGAAGGCCATGTTTGGATACAAAAGATTATAGGTCATTTTTGAAGAAGAATTTGAAATATTTATAAGTATGAAAAGTCAACTCTTTTTCTTCATCTTTGACTCCATGTAACTTTCATCTCAAGCATCCATTTGATTCCATTATTTTTCCATTGCAAATCTTATAACCGCATCTTTGCAAAGCATCCAGAATTATGCCCTAAGACCCCCTGAGTAGGAAATTCCATGGATTTAAATTTGGTAACTTGAAATTGAATTTTTCACAAAGTCAGAATTTTGAAATCCATAATGTGACTTCTAAACACAAGATTTGTGCGTGTTTTTGATCTAAACTTGATTAGCAAACTTGCCAGAAGTGATTAGCACCCCAAAACGCATGATTTGCCTGAGTTTTGATGGAAATGAAGTCACATTTCACTCGTGCTCGACCCTTACTCAATTTCCCTCCAAACATCCTTGTTTCTTCAAATTTTCATTCCCATTCACTTCCCTATAAATAGAGGGTCATACCTCATCCATTTTCCCAAGCTTAGAGAGCCAAGAACACCCTGCCAAAACCTCACACGAACCCACTTTTTTTGAATTCAGTTTCTGAAATTTAAGCTTCCTTTTCCAAAATTCTTTGCGCATTCATAATCCTTGAGCATCATACAAACTCTCCAGCATTTAAACCAATTAAAACGAGCCATAATTCAAGCTACAGAAGTCCAGTTTCAGAGCTTCTTACTTGAACTTCGAAAAGGTAGAATTATCTACCATTTGGATCCAAATCAAGCACTAATCTATTTTACTCCTTCTTCTGATTATAATGCTGCTTACAATTTTTAAATCCATTGAGAATTGAGAGATAAATCTCAAATTGAAGGTGCTCGCTATTTTCTGGGTTTTTGATTCATATCTCTCTCCATACCTTATATAAATGTGGCGCGATGGTTGTGTTAGAATCGTCTTGAAGATACGAGTTCAATGATGCTAGCCTGAGATCCTAATTTTTCCATTTGAAGGATCTCACAAAATCCCCATTGCAGGGTGTCTGTAGGTTGAAGACGATGACATGTATCGTCTCAGCCAATGATAGCGAGCCAAACGTTTTAAATTCATTGGATGCCCTTTTTCTGATCACATGTGTGTTTCACTAAGGTCCATATCAAGCACAGTGCGTCTGGTCCATTGGATTAGCTTACTAACGCGTTTTGACTATGATCTGATGGTCCACATCTTTTTGGTTTTATTTTATTTTCTGATTTTATATTTTTATTGATTAAATTTTCAAAAATTCATAACTCTTTTATTTTTTATCCAAAAATTATGAAAAAATTCACAAAAATACTTTGAATTATTTCTGATCTCGTGACTATTTTTTCACATTTTTATTTTAACATTTGATGTTTTTTTATACTTTTTGTATTATTTTCTTTCTTTTAATTACTTAAAAAACACTTTCTGACATTTTTTAATTCTGAAAAAATTCATAAATATCATTTTGCGGATTTTTGACTTTCTGAAAATGTTATGGAATTTTATGTTGAGTTTTACTATTTTTGATCTATTTTATGTTTGTTTTAGCAATTTTAAATAGTTTAAAATAGCTTCTGACTTTTAAAAATTTACCAAAATTTTTATAAAAATATTTGGATCCATTTCTGATTTTTCTATGGCCTTATTTTTTACTTCTTGATTAATTTGAACATAGTTGATATATTTTCTCATTATTTTCTATTTTTTAAATTATTTTTTTTACCCTTTTAATGTATATATTAAATGTGATATTATTTTGTGATTATTTTCTGGCTAATCTTTGGTTAGGTTTTGGATCATGAACTTTATTAACATCATTGGATCTATGGTGTTGAGTTTAACTCCATA
Source organism: Vicia faba (assembly GCA_948472305.1). Taxonomy (NCBI): domain Eukaryota; kingdom Viridiplantae; phylum Streptophyta; class Magnoliopsida; order Fabales; family Fabaceae; genus Vicia; species Vicia faba. The sequence goes on from OX451741.1 coordinate 1,034,624,630, forward strand.
AAAAATGGATGAATGATTTTAATAATAGTTTGATTAAAATTTAATTCAAATGTGGTTTGTATATTCTTTTTACACTAATCATCTTCATCCCATCCCCTTCTTATTGCAATAAGTGTTGTTGGAGCATGATCTCTATATCATGTCTCAAAACAAATGGTGCAAAGATTGCTATTGACCGACCTCAAAATAGGTGTGACTTCTATATAAGTTCACTTACGATTGCTTAAAATAGCGCTAAATTTTGTCCCGATTCGAATAAATGATCATTCGTGGCCCAAACTTATGATTTCAAGCCCAAGTATATTAATTTGATCTCTTTGATCCAATAACTCTGACATTCATTGTGTGGAGGCTTTGGTTCTACCAATCCTCTAATGGATCTACAATACCTTTGGTCAACGCGGATCACTTAAACATCGTTGATCATTAAATGGTACTTGTGAGAATTCCAAATGGATGATATACTTGACAAAAAGCAAATGCAACTTGTTGTGTGGAGGCTTTGGTTCTACCAATCCTCTTATGAGTTTCAAATGCAAGTTTCAAGATGGTCATCCAACTAACCACTAATTATTGACTTGTTTTATCTTATGCTTTTATTCTTTTTTATGCTTTATTTACTATTTATTTTTTTAGCATTTACATTTCATTCCATTTTCATCTTTGCTCATTTGAGCATTTAATTTCTTGCCATTTTTACTTTGCTCACTTGAGCTTTTCTTTTCTTTTCTCAAGATACTTAATAATCAACATAAACCCTAAAAAACTTTTAATGGCACTTGGACTATTTGGTTACTATCCTTGGCATGATGGAGCATGGGACTTTTTCTTGGACTTAGGATTAGAAACCTTGGCCTATCTTGGAGACCTTGTGATCTTATCTGATTATTTTTGTCAGGAGTTCTTGAGGTTTACCTCAAGACATTGGGTTGCTTGTTTGCTTTTGTGTGCAGGTTTTTGTGATTACATTCTTTGTTTGTATTCTGGAATTCACACGTATACAGCCGTTACTCTGCCCAATTTTTGTGAAGACTTAATACACTTGAAGTTTGGTTCTCTCAAGAGGTCTAGTATCTTTGCTTGCTTGGTTTCAATCCAAAGAATGGGAATTCTATCTTGACTCATAATGTCAAGTATTGGCTTCTTGTTGGTTAGATGATTCTTCTCCTTAGCTTTTACCTTATGCTTTAGGATAGTCTCTTCTTCTCTTCCCATCTTCTTTAATTTCAAAAATCTTCTCCCTCCTTTTGAAAATTCTTATTATTTCTAAACTTGAAATACTTTCATAATAAACTTGGACTTATGTCCATGCATTTCTAAAATATTTTCATAAATAAACTTCAATCAATTTAATAATACCTTGACATTTTTTTCTGAGAAGACTAAAAGTCAATCAATCTCATTTCAAACCATTTTGCCACTTTGGCTTTTTTTTATCTTTAAACTTTTTTCTCAAAAGATTAGACTCTTGTCAATCCTTGTAGTGATGCAAACAACTATACTTTTACAATATGTAGTGAAGTGAGATATTTTCCACTTGGGTGTTGAGTGAGGCATTGTTGATTTTAAGATCCAAGCCACGTCCTCCACTTTGAGATGATGTAAATTCTCCTTTCTCATGATTGTGGGTAGTAAGTATATTTTCCATATGGACAATGACGATGATGTCTTATCTCATAAAATTAACCAACGCACTTGTGTTTCAAAATTTTAAAATAGGAACTATGTGTACCCTGATCCCCTATTGCACGAAAGGTGGTACGTAGGCACTAAAGGTTCGCAACCGTGGTGGGTGCAAAAATCATAAAAAAATATTTCTCTTCTCACCTCCACCATCCATTTTCTATACAACACATTTTTATAGCCAAAATATACAGATTTTTTCAAAGAGGTTCCTGCGGAGTACCATAGATGTTTAGGGTGCTAATACCTTCCCTTTGCATAACCAACCCCCTTACCTTGAATCTTTCCCCCTCTTTTTGGGTTATTCGCTCTTTTCCCATTCCTTTGGAAATAATAAAGTGCGGTGGCGATTTTTTATTTTTTATTTGTATAAAGTCTAGTCAATCCAATGGCCTAGTCTTGAACATTTATACCGCTACAGGATGAGATTAGGGTGCTTTTTGTCCCACTCTCCTTTGATTTGACTTATTATCAAGGATGAATCTCTGAAAACACTCAAGAACTTGATCCTCAGGTCAATAGCAACTTTGAGACCCATGATGCATGCTTCATACTCAGCCATATTATTTGTACAGTTGAAACATAGTCTAGCGGTGAAAGGAGTATGGCAGCCCTTGGGAGATATGATTACAGCTCTAATACCATTTCCGAGTGTGTTGGAAGCTCCACTAAAAACCATAGTCCATCGGGATCCTTTCTCAGGTCCTTCATCCGGTCCAAGTTCTTCACAGTCGGTTACTAACATGATATTCTCATCCGGGAATTCAAAGTTCATGGATTGGTAGACATCCACAACCTGATGAGACAAATGATCAGCTAATACACTTCCCTTTATTGCTTTATGGGTCGTGTATTGGATGTCATATTCGGTCAGGATTATTTGTCATCTCGCTATTCTTCCGGAGAGAGTGGGCTTCTCGAAGATGTACTTGATCAGATCCATCTTAGATATCAATAAAGTAGTGTGGGTCAACATATACTGTCTCAATCAGTGAGCAGCCGATGTCAAAGTGCAACAAGTTTTCTTAAGAAGTGAGTATCTTGTTTCACAGTCGGTAAACTTTTTTCTAAGGTAGTATATTGCATGATCTTTTTGACCAGACTCGTCATGCTTCCCCAACACACACCCCATTGAATTATCTAACATTGTTAAGTACATTATCAAAGGTCTTCCTTCAATCGGGGGCATTATAATTGGAGGTTCTTGAAGGTATTCCTTGATTCTATCAAAGGCAGTCTGGCATTCGTCATTCCATTTTACCACTTGATCTTTCTTCAAGAGTTTGAAGATTGGCTCACAAGTAGCAGTTAGATGGGAAATGAACCTAACAATGTAGTTTAGGCGTCCCGGGAAGCCTCTAACTTCCTTCTCAGTGCAAGGAACCAAAATCTCTTGTATGGATTTAACCTTTGCAGGGTCTACCTGAATACCCTTGTCACTGACAATGAAGCTTAGGAGTTTACCTGATCTTACCCCAAAGGTGCACTTGTTTGGATTTAATCTCAACTTGTACGTCTTCAACCTATCAAACAGCTTTTGCAAATGATCAAGGTGCTCTTCCTCAGTTTGAGACCTAGATATCTTATCGTCAACATAGACCTCTATCTCATGGTGAATCATGTCCTAGAATAAAGCCACCATGGCTCGCTGATAGGTTGCCCCAACATTCTTCAACCCAAATGGCATCACTTTGTAACAGAAAGTGCCCCACTGTGTGACGAAGGTTGTCTTTTCCATGTCCTCGGGTGCCATCTTGATCTGATTGTAACCAGAGAAACCGTCCATGAAGGAAAAGATCTTATGATGTGTGGTGTTGTCAACCAGAACGTCAATATCGGGAAGCGGGAAGTCATCCTTGGGGCTTGCCCTATTCAAATCATTGTAGTCCACACACATCCGTACCTTTCCATCCTTTTTAGGCACCGGGACTATGTTAGCAACCCATTATGGATAAGAGGTGACAGCTAAGAACCCATCATTGAACTGTTTCATAACTTCTACTTTGATCTTCTCTGACATTTCAGGGCGCATACGATGAACCTTCTGTTTTACTGGAGGGCAGTCTTCTTTTGTTGGCAGACGATGAACCATAATATCAGTGTCTAGCTCTGGCATGTCTTCATATGACCAAGCAAAAATCTTGACATAATCATGCAACATTTGTATCAACAGTTGTTTGACACTATCCAAATTTGCACCTATCTTAACTTATTTTGTGTCCTCTTCTGTGCCCAATTTCACTGTCTCAACTGGCTCTTCATGAGGTTGTATAGCTCTTTCCTCCTGTTGTAACAGTTTGGCAAGTTCTCCTGGTACCTCACAATCTTCCTCACATTCGTCCTCGGCTTGGTTGATAAGATTTTCAAAGTCAGAACTGGTAATAACAGAACCGTTATCAATGGGATCAATAATGGATATGGATCTGCAGTTTGATACGTGTGCGTGTGTAAGAGCATAGTTGTATTGACAAAGTAAAAAGCAGAAAATAAAGACAGGGAGCAAAAAATTTATATGCAAAACGTCCAATTCTTTATTAATGACATATGATATTGAAACATGATAACCCTCACAAATAAACCATTGTGCCCCGAATAAGACACATGGCCATAGAGTTTATATTGTTTATTTATTACATATCCGAAAACAAGAAAGACAATTACTTCTGAATAAAAGTAATCGGTACAAAGTCTTTAGTCGTCCAGTTACTGGGTCCACCATTGGTAGTAGGGAAGATCCAGTTATCTGTGTCATAGTCACCATCACTATCTTATAAAGAATTAACCTCATGATTGCTGATGCGTAGGCGAGGTCCTCTAGCACGAGCACGGCGAACACCCCTTTGAGCCCCTGGAGAGAAACCCAAATCAAACTTATCAGATTTGTATGGATTGTCAGGGAGTTGGCCCCAAATGTTACACCTACCTTCTTCAATTACTGCCCTGGCATCCTTGAGAGAAGCAATTTTTAATGGGGGTCTGGTGATCTTCCGCATATTGGTAACAGTCTGTTAGCTCCTAAATTCAACATCTACAACAAGTTGGTCTTATGGGCCAAAAATAGATTGAACAAGTCTAAGTTGGAAAGGCTTAGACAGAGTAGAAAAGTACTTAGAGAAATTCTAACTTAAAATGAATCTTCGACCAAAAGGTTCTCGCATTCTTCGATGGAAAGGGTCACAAGGTCTTCGACTAGAAGGAAACTTTGTATCTGCATAAAGAAGTTTTTGAATCTGAAGAAAGGTGGGAAAAGCAGTTTGCTTGGCAGTTGAGAAAAGTAACGTGGCATGAAGAGAGGGGTCGAAGCGCATGCAGAAGACACTTGTCTTGATCCTAGAGCAAGGAAACTCCTCGACGGTTACCTAGTTTTAGTATAAATATAGGAAGTTTATGTAGATTTCCGTGTGTTCAACTGATCGTACAAATTATTCAATACTATTCAAGTACCCGTTGCGTAAGAAAGAATACTGAAAATGTACGTTTGAAACACCACATTTTACAATCAAAGTCTTTTATTTCTCTCTTTACATTTCTTGCCTTTTTATCTTGTTTGCACTTTATCTGCACTTTTACCTAGATTCCTGCGTCTAAACCCTCCTCAACCCCTTTTTTTCTATTTACTTTCTGCAACTCAAACTCATCCCTTTCCCTATCGAACGTGCGTTCTTCACTTACATTAGCATTTATGTCCAAACAACATCAAAAACTAGCATATGTCCTAGGATCAAACTGATCGATCCTGCGAGTAACCAAAAATTTGCCCTTTTTGGAAGATCAGCGGTTGTTTACCAGAAAACACGGTGAACAAATTAGCACACCTGGTAGGGCATTGCTAATTATTGTTGCTTTATTTATTTTGTCTTCCGTTTTTTTCTTATTGATCTTAATATAAATGCTTGGCATAATTTTCTTTCTTTTACAAAGTTTTGCATGCTATTAACAAGTGGTAAAGTAACCACCAACGAGTGTACAACTAGAAATAGAAATAGTGAAAGCAATATGGCTAATCAGCCAAATAAGGGAAAAATACCTCCACCAATTACTACAGGAACATCGGTAATATCAACCGTTAGTGAAATTGTCTCATCAACTGTTGGTTCGATACCAACGTTAACAACAACCCAAACGGGACCAATACTTTCATATGCAGGTCACACAGGTCCAACAGGAACACCCCCACCAAGGGTGAATCCAAGATCTCGATCACACGCTCCCCCAGGATTTTCGACAGCCTGAATGGGTCGAGACCAACCTTATGGCATTCCAACTAATGAAATGGCTATCCTTATGAACGTTGCGCCTACATTTTTAGAAGATATGGTAAGTGCATCTTCACCACTACAGGGATCTGGAACTAGTATGGGTAGGAACCAACTTTTAGGAGGGACATCCCATGCAATGCCAAGCCTCACAAATGCTTCCACAATAATTTTGAGGCAACAGATGGATGAAAGCAACCATGACATGGTACAAATGTTGGCCCAAACTCTAAGTACAGTATTGAACCCTCTAATACAAAATACCACTCAGTCAAACCAACAAATGACAGTGCAAATGGCACGCATGACTGAATTTTTTGGGGTCCCCTAACCTGTTCGACAACCCCAGAGAGCTCCTATGAGAGAGGATCAAGGTGTAGTCTTAGAAGAAGATGTAACTATTAACTAAAATCCACAATTTGATAGGAGGAACCACAGAGTAGAAATCTAACAAGCTAGGGTCGAAATACCCACACTTCCCCCATAGATCCTTAGAGATGGTGATCAAGGCGTGATGATGGTAAATAGGAAGCAAAATGCTGACAAACTGATACAGCAAGTTCAAGACCATAATTATGGCACATAAAATAATATGACAGCCATGATCGAAAGGATCATGATACAAAATGGAATGAACATTGGCTTTCATAGGCCAAATTTTACATCCCCGCTGTTAGAATATATCTTGAAAACGGATTTACCCGCTAGGTGGAAAGTTCCAAAATTCACTAAGTTTTCAGGGGATACGACGGAATCAATTGTCGAACATATAGCAAGATATTTGATAGAAGCTGGGGAAATATCAAATAATGAGAGCCATATGATTAAATACTTCCCAAGTTCTCTAACAAAAAACGCTTTTACTTGGTTTACCACCCTCCCAGCCAATTCAATCCAAAATTGGAATCAATTGGAAAGATTGTTCCATGAATAATTTTACATGGAACAAACCAAAATAAGTCTGAAAGAACTGGCAAGCGTGAAAAGAAGATTCACCGAGCCAATAGACTAATATCTAAATAGGTTTCGACTGCTCAAAGCCAGATACTTTACACAAGTGCCTGAGCATGAATTGGTCGAAATGGTTGCAGGGGGCCTAGACTATTCTATTAGAAAGAAACTAGATACCCAATATCTGAGGGGCATGGCCCAATTGGCCGATAGAGTTCGACAGGTAGAACGTCTTAAAATTGAAAAAGCTAAAGCAACTAAGACTCATCGACGAGAAAGGGTAGCCTATGTCAAAATGGATGTTAATGATCCATAGACATCTAGTAATCCTATAGCTGTCGAAGAGAGCGAAATAGATTTAGCAGAGTTAAAACAGAGGCCTCCATACTCTTGTAGAGTGTTACTGCCGTCAAATGGGAAGAATCCTATTGAGTCTGAAAAGAACAGCGATAGATTCCCAAAGAAAACATATAGTTTCGACGTCACAAAATGTGATGAGATATTCGACTTATTAGTGAAAGATGGCCAAATGATAGTGCCCCCAGGGAAAAAAATGCCTCCTTTAGAACAAAGAAAGAAAAGAGGTTTTTGTAAGTATCATAACTTTTTGGGCCATAAAACTTCACAATGTTTTATTTTCAGGGATCTCGTTCAAGGAGCCATCAAAGAATGCAAACTCAAATTTGCTGACAAACCCCAAATGAAAATTGATGCAGACCCACTGAGAGCTGATGTCCACTATGTTGAACCAGCAGGCATCAACATGGTCGAAACTTCTGAAGACTTCGTCAATATGCCGGTCCTTGGAAGTTTTACTGGGAACATCTCCAGAAAGACTGTAGAAGCGGTTAGAAAGGCCACTGAAGACCTAAACAAGAAGGCTACTGAAGGCCTAAGCAAAGGAGTTACTGAAGACTCAAACAAAAAGACCACTGTAAGTTATTATGTGGCTGCCGTCAAGGATTCGACAGAGGACCTTGAAGCCAAAATGAAAAAAATGAATCTCACTGCCAAGAGCAACATACCAGTCAACATGGTCGAAGTTTCTGAGGCAAAGGCTTCAGAGGAAGCCATTAGACAAGAGGAAGTGAATAAAACATTATTTCCAAAAGAAAATGAGAATCTGGATGACTTTCTACGACGATGCCAAAAGAAGAAGTCTGATGTTATATTGTGTTCAAGATGCAGCTCGATCTTCGACAAAAAAGCTGCAGAACACATACAGGGCATAAGGGAAGTAAAGGAGAAAAGGACCACCAAAGCCCAACTCCACTTGTATTATGAAGTTATATACGATCTCAGAAGAGGACCAATGAACCAGGTGAAGAGGTCATCAACTTTCAGGCCTCCAACAAATGTCCCCATGGACACTTGACTAAAAACAGCAAATAGGAAAAGGCCAAGTGAAGAGAAATGGCGAACATTCGATGTGCCAAGAGGGTATTTCTTGGCATATAGGAAGGAGTTCCAAACTACAACTACAAACAAAGTGGCTCATGTTTCGAGCAACTATAAGGGGAAGAACCCCATGTCTCGCTCCTAGTGGAGAAGATTTCCAAGACGGTAAAAAGCCGAAAGAGAGACTACAGAAGCGCCTCAACAAGAGTCAAGCACCAACGTACCACAAAAAATGGACAAAGGCAAAAAAAGAAAGCCTTTAGAAAGGAAACCAATTGCCAGAAGGTTGGAATGGCCAGATCGAGGTGAATTAGATGACAAAGGTAACTCTGAATCTGATGGTACTTTAGACATTATGGTAAATGTAGTATCAGTGCTACCAAGAGAATATGACCGCCAAGTCGAAGTCGAAGAGCTGACTGGGAAGTCGAACAGGAGATGGCCAAACATAGGCCAATGTGCTATTATATGATGAACAATGGTTGCATCGAAGAGAAAAACGCATTCTTCGAGCCACCTACTGAGGCGATGGAAAATCACCTAAAACCCTTGTTCATAAGAGCAAAGATAGGGGAAATAACAATCAACAAAATTCTTGTTGATTGTGGAGCTACAATAAATATAATTCCCCAATATATGCTGAGGAAAATGGGAAAAGGAGATGGAGATATCAAACCCCACAACATGGTTCTATCGAACTATGAGTGACGTATTGTAACTACTATGGGGGTGATACAATTAGACCTCAAGGTGGGAACAATACTTCGACCAACTATGTTCATGGTCATTTTAGCGAAGCCCAACTACAATCTACTCCTAGGTAGAGAGTGGATACATGGCATAGGTGCAGTGCTATCTTCGATGCATCAACGGGTCACGATTTGGCGCCCTGATGGCATTGTAGAGAATATAGAAGTCAACCAAAGTTATTACTTGGGTGAAGTTAATAACGTTGGAAAAAATAGCTTCGATGGAAACTTGGCTCATATAGGGCCATGCAATCCTCCTGAGTTCAATTTGGCATCAGCACCAAATGCCTTTTGCTCCCTCTACCTGCATTATGACCATGGTTTCCAGTGGGATAGAGAAGACTTATCAAACATTGACTATGGAGGAGTTGATGACATACGGCCAACAGGCTGGGGAAGTGAATTTGGTGATGATGACTGAATCACAAGCTTTACAAAAGATTTCGGCATATGTAGCCGAAAGTAGAATGATAGCGGACTTAGAAGCTGAAGTCAAATACATGGCTCTTGAAGCCAATGAATAAGTATCTCTTCTAGAGGGTCCTTGGAAAGAATTCGATCCAGAACCACCTGACGCGAAGGAGGAAGAAATGCAAAAACAGAGGCTAGATGCTATCTATGATGATGACCCTTTGGGTTTTGAAAAGGATCCGTTAGCAAACAATGTTAAAATTCTAGCGCAAGATCCTTTAGAAGAAATAGATCTGGGTGAAGGATTGGCGAAAAGACCAACATACATTAGAACGAAGATAGATCCAGAGCTCAGGATCGAAATAATCCAATTGTTGAAGGAATTCAAAGATTGCTTCGCATGGGATTATGATGAAATGCCTGGTCTCGACAGGGAAGTGGTAGAACTTCAACTGCAAATAAGACTTGGGAAAAAGCCTGTCAAGGAAACTCCAAGGAATTTTGCACCAGAGGTCTTGTCGAAGATCAAGACGAAAGTCGAAAGACTGTTGAGATGCAAGTTCATCCGAACAACCAGGTATGTCGAATGGATTGCAAATATAGTACATGTTATAAAGAAAAATGGTACCTTAAGGGTGTGCATCGATTTTAGAGATTTAAACGCTGCAACACCCAAAGATGAATATCCAATGCATGTGGCAGAAATGCTTGTCGATTTTGCCACTGGTTTTGAATACATGAGTATGCTTGATGGATACTCAGGGTATAATAAAATTTTCATTGCTGAAGAGGATGTGTCGAAAACAGCCTTTCTATGCCCTGGGGCTTTAGGCACTTACGAATGGGTAGTGATGCCTTTTGGCCTAAAAAACACAGGGGCAACATAATAAAGAGCAATGAACTCTATCTTCCATGACTTTATTGACACTTTTATGCATATTTATATTGATGATATTGTTGTTAAATCTGTTTCAGGGAAGAATCATATAGACCATCTTCGTCAATCCTTCGAAAGGATGAGATGCTATGGTCTAAAAATGAATCCTCTAAAATGTGCTTTCGGTGTAAAAGCAGGGGATTTCTTAGGCTTTGTGGTACACAAGAAGGGAATTGAATTAAAACAGAACAAGACCAAAACCATTTTGGAAGCGAAAGCACCAACTAACAAGAAGGAGTTGCAATCTCTACTTGGTAAGATAAATTTCCTGAGGAGATTTTTTTCCAACATAAGTGGGAAAACGCAAGCCTTCTCACCACTACTTAGACTCAACAAAGAAGGCTTCGAGTGGGGGCAAGAACAACAAGAGGCTTTCAACAAGATCAAAGAATACCTCGCCAAACCACCCATTATGGTACCTCCTTGTAGAAATAGAAGTATGAGATTGTACATAGCTGTATCTGATAAAACTTTAGGAAGCATGTTAGCTCAAGAGGATGAGAATGGTGTCGAAAGACCTATTTATTACCTCAGTAGAGTTTTAAACGATGCAGAAACTAGATATAGCGAAGTTGAAAAATTATGTTTATGTCTTTACTTCTCATGTACAAAGCTCAAGCAATATATTAAACTAGTTGATGTTTTTGTTTCATCTCATTTTGATGTTTTCAAATATATGTTTTCGAAACCCATCTTGCACAGTCGAATTGGCAAATGGGCACTTGCATTAACTGAGTATTCATTAACTTTTATGCCTCTTAAGGCTGTAAAAGGTCAAGTGGTAGAAGATTTTATAGTTGACCACTCAATAAATGAGGAATCAATCAACTACTTGAGATCGAGCCTTGGAAGTTATACTTCAACGGTTCTAGTCATAAAGATGGAACTGTGGTAGGGGTTCTAATTATTTCTCCAAAAAAAATTCCAACAACATTCAAGTACAAGATCGAAGGTTCTTGTTCGAACAATGAGGCTAAATATGAAGCTCTAATCGTAGGCCTTGAAATACGGTTGGAATTTGGGGCAACTCGAGTCGAAATAATGGGATAGTCAGAGTTAGTTATAAAACAAGTTACAAAAGAATATAAATGCATATAAGAAAATCTTATCATGTATTTTGTAATAGTCAATCGTTTGTTGAAAAACTTTGAAAAGATCAACATTTGACATATACCAAGACTGGAAAATCAAGTGGCTAATGACTTAGCACAGATTGCATCCGAGTATAAAATTTCGAAAGAGAAATTACAACAGGTAATCGAAGTTAGAAGAAGAGTGACATTGACTAAGTTGTCCCCAACAGATTTGAAAATAAAAAAGTTAGGGCACGCTGATCACGAAAACATTGAAATTTCGTTCATAGATGATCTAACAAAACAAGATTGGAGAAAGCCTATAATGGATTATTTGCAAAATCCCGTAGCTTCGACAGAACGAAAGATAAAGTATAGGGCGCTGAGATATACCCTAATGGGAAATGAGTTATTTAAAAAGACGCATGAAGGGGTGCTATTAAAATGCCTAAATGAAACAGAGGCATACATAGCCCTTTCAACTACACATGCTGGGGCATGTGGAGCACACCAAGTTGGTCATAAAATGAAGTGGTTATTGTTTCGACAAGGACTATATTAGCCCACTATGTTGAAAGATTGTGTTGATTTTGCAAAAGGATGTCAGGAATGTCAAGTACATACAAGTATCCAGCACGTACCTGCAAGTGAACTTCACTCAATTGTGAAACCTTGGCCTTTTAGGGGATGGGCTTTGGATCTTATTAGAGAGATTCGACCAGCGTCATCTAAAAGCCAAAAGTACATATTGGTGGGCATTGATTATTTTACTAAATGGATTGAAGCAATTCCTTTAGTCAATGTAGACCAGGAAAATGTCATTGAATTCATGCAAAAGCACATTATATACAGGTTCGGAATCCCTGAGACAATAACAACTGATCAAGGGTCAATCTTTATTGGTTGAAAAATGAAAGAGTTTGCTACAGAAATGGGGTTCAAATTATTAACATCTACGCCTTACTATGCACAAGCCAATGGTCAAGTCGAAGCGGCAAACAATATAATGATCAGCTTAATAAAGAAGCATGTAGGAAAGAAGCCAAAAAATTGGCACAAGACTTTAGATCAAATTTTATGGGCTTATCGAACGTCTCCTAAGGAAGCTACCGGAACAACACCCTTCTGAAGTTTATTGTAATATGACGTTAGACGAGTTGATTGATTTAGACGAAGAAAGACTGAGGGCTTTGGATCTCATAAGGTCACAAAAGAGTAGAGTGGAAAGATCTTACAATAAAAGAGTAAAACCCAAGGCATTCTTGCCTAAGGACCTGGTATGGAAAGTAATCCTCCCAATGGATCGAAAGGATAGAAATATGGGAAAATGGTCTCCTAAATGGGAAGGACCTTTTAAGATCATCCAAACGTTATCTGGTGGCATATATGAGGTCGAGGAGATAAATGAAGACCAAAGGCTCTTGAGAGTAAATGGTAAATACTTAAAAAAGTATAGACCTGAACTTTGAGAGGTTAGAGTAACCAACACTTGATCTTAATCAAGTTAAAAAGCCAAGATGGAAAATATATTACAAAGCCAAAATGGCTGAAAGTCATTACAAAATATATAAGCATACAACTAAAAGTTAAAGTCGAAATCAAAACGGGAGGTTGGCCTTGATTTGGAGGTATTTTATCTTCTGCAGCTCCAAGCGTCTTTCACACAGGGCTTTCGACTGATGATGAGTCTCGATTTTGACATCTAATGTTTGGGCTAGTTCAGCATATTCTAATCCCTTGTTGAGTTCCTCTTGACTATCTGAATTAGTGCTGACAGCGAGAAGTTCTTCCTTTCATTTATCGTTGGCAGCAATCTTGGCTTCTAACTCTCTGATCTGAGCCTTCTAACTGGCTGTATTTTGATCAAGTTCTTCTACTTATTTCTGCCTAGCTTCTTGCACCCTCGATAGCTCCTTCAACTTCGAAGCTGATTTAGCAGCAGCACCCTAGGCAGCAGCTACATGGCCATTGGCCTCCTCAATTTCACGAGTAAGAGTCCTTTGACGATTGTAGTCAGCTGAAACCTGATCGATGATGGAAATAAAATTCAATATAATGCTGGCAAAGTCAGGCGAAGCAGCAAGAAGGGCGACAACTCTTAAAGTAGTCTTCAAAAAGGAAGGAGCCGTAGGTTCTCCATCTAAGGTCAGCATTAAGTCTCTTTTGAAAAGTTGCGCCTTAACCTTTTAAATTTTTTCTTCAAGAGGAGATGTTAAAGTGGATTTTCCAGATGCAGTCGAAGCACTCTGATCATAAGAACTTTCTCTACCCTCAAGGATGGCAGTCAAGTATCCAAGAGGATTTTTCTGTTTCAGTAATGCCAAATCTTCCTTAGAATGAGACCCTGTCGAAGTAACCCTCTCGTTTACAATACGAGCCACATTAGCTTCGACAGGTATCTGCACAGGGACATCTTCAACATGTGTAGAGTTTTCGGCTCCCCCTGTGAGGTTTTCTCTCTCATCAGTCGCCAGAATATCTTTAGTCTGATTCCGTCCCGCTGGTGTGTTTTCCTTCTCTGTTTCGATTACATCGTCATCAACCTCCTTTTCCCCGTCCTTCTGTCCATCATCGTTAGCTTGCATAGTCCCAAGATTCACATATTCTTCACTAGGAACTTCTTCATTAGGCTTCCCAACGGCTTCGTGCCCAGAATTTTTGTTCAATTCGCTAGCAGAACTCACAAAAGATCCTTTTGCCGAAGAAGGCCTGTAAGTACGATCACCATTACTGTTTATTAAGGTGACAGATTCTTCTACAAGGTTCTATTTTGAAGTACCAACATTGTCCTGGAGATTACAAGATGGTTATCAGAACCATTGAAAAAAGAAAAAGAAGTCAAAGTCAGTAAACAATCGTGAGGGGTCGAAGTAATCACCTTAGGTGGAATTTCAGCGCCAGGACTTGAGTTGTCGCTCTCACTAGGATTGTTTAGTCTAGCAACTATATCCTGCTCCGTTGGTTCTCTGATGATGACATGAGGAGGTCTCGACCCAATGACTTTAACCTTGACCTTGGTTTTTGGACGAGGCTCGAGAATAGGAGTTGGTTTCTTTAACATGTGTCTTTTTAGGGGGAAAGGAGGAGATTCTTCTTCTTCATCACTGGAAATTTCAATTTCTTGAACTTTCCTTTTCTGCGGATTGATTTAAAATGCCCAGAAATAAAGAAGTCGAAGGAATTAGCATCAAAAGTAATATGTCAGAAAGAAAGATATAGAATCAGAAAGTGTTTACCTTTGGTGAAGGTTTCACAAAAGGGTCTCCTCCCTTTGCGCTTTCAGCGACTTTCTTTGTAACGGTCCTCTTGACCGCAAGAAAATGAACAAGTATAAATTAGATGTCGAATGATTAGATTGAAGACGATAAAGATATTTGCTTTGAGAAAGAATATTACCCTTTTTATCTTGTCGGAGACTAGCGTAAACTCTTCTTGAAGATGAGTGACGAAGTCTTTTTCGTCAAAAAATTCTTCGTTATAATACTGCTTCCACCAGTCCTTAAAACGAGGCGAACACAGGAAATTGAGATTGAAGTCGAACAGAGTTAGTAAGGTTCGACCAACGTACCTACCAATATGCTTGGTAGCAGCATCCTCTGAATAATATGCAATGTAAAACATCAGAAGCTTTTCTCGGGAATAGATTGGTGAAGGGAGCGTCTGGATAATACCAAATTGTCGAGAGACAAGATTAGGTTGATAAGCAATTAAGCTAAGTTGGTTCTTCGAACTCTTGAATCTCAGAGGCATGATTCTTGGTCGAAGAAACAACTCCAAGATAGCTACATATTCATCCACATGGTCATCTTTGTCAGACGAGGGATATGGTCGAATGAACCATTTCGGGCCAACCTTTCTACTAGAAAAGGGAGACATGGTCGAAACAAATTCCTTCCGCTTTGCAAACATAATTACAAAGCTGGTAAACGCTTTTTGCAATTGTTGACCTTCGTCACTTGGAGTCAACAGGACTAATATAGTCCCTTCGACCCTTCTGTTTAGGACCTCTAGGGCCCTCTCATTAATCTTATTCTTTTGTGGAAGAAAAGATTCAAAAGTGGCATTTAGCCAAAGTTGCAGAAGCCAAAAGGGGACGAAAAGGAGTAAACTCGCCTTGTCTCCAATAACCTTAAGTTGAGTCATACCATTGCTGATGGACTTATACAGGTTGGCTAGAATCAACTCATCCAGACAAGGAGGATAGCCATGGCGAAGCTGTGTTACAAGAGTAAGCATTTTCTTAGCACTTGAAGTGACTTGGTGAAAAAACAAAATGAGATAACCACAAAGCCAGAAAAGCTATGTGTTCCACTTCAGATACATTGGTACTCAATTTGTCGTGGAAATGATTGATGAATATGGTATACGTGGGTTCGTGGCTGAAAACCCGATAGGATCTTCAGACAGATCCCCAGGGTTGAAGTAGTCACCCGTTGGTCGAAGACCAGTAATGGCGGCTATATCGAAGAAAGTTGGAGTTACCATTCAACAAGGCAAATGGAAGGTAAAATGTGTTTTGTCCCATAAATACAATGAAAACACCAGCATGAGAGGGTAATAAGTTAACCCAGTCTTCGACAGCATGATCAAGTCATAGATTCCCATATCTTTCCATATTTTGGCTTGTACTTTTTCCATCTTGCTCAGCCATTCTGAGTATTCTGAAGTCAGACTAGGGCAAGATCGAAAGATCCTATTGCCCTTGTTCATGAACTGAAGGTTGATATCTTCCTTCGTTTGAGAATGTTGTTGGTTGGCAGGGTTGCATTTTCATGATCATTCCTGGGTTTCTTCTCACAACCTATAAGCTTGATCCTAGGGTGAGTTAGGAAGAAGTTGTTATTTTGTTTTGGGTTCTCGAAACATGTGGATAATGGGCCAGACATAGCATACATCTTCCCAGAATACCTAACATGGATAAGCAACTGGGAGTCATAAGTCTCACGCCACTCTTTGTCCACGGGTTCATATACGACCCTTCGTTCCCCAGTCGAAACAGGTACAGTGTTAGTGGAGAAAACCTTTGGTTGCCTTTGGAGATCATAAACGTTCTTAGTGTTTAGATTGTTGGGTGCATTGGAAAGGAAAGCCATGGTTGAAAGTAGTAGTGAAAGAATGAAGAAGAATGAAGTTGTTAAGAGTTGTTTTTGCAAGGAAGTGAAGAATACTAGGAGTTGTAAAAGAATTTCCAAAAGAGGATTCGTCTATTTATAGTGTTCAAGAAAGAGTGTTTTTCCTCCAGACCATTTAATGTTGCAGAGTCAGTGGGGTACATGGCGAGCGTTAAAGCAGATATTGTACGAGTAATGAAAATGTTTGGCATACTTCCCTAGGTTATATGGATAATGGCCATCATGGCAGCGTGGTAAAGGATGATTGACAGTGACATGTTGGTAAAAAAGGTAATGATGACTCTGAATACCAGCAGTGGTTGGTAGAAGGCGAAAAGGACACAAGCGACTTCTATGGTCAAAGAGAAGACATGTCTTGAATGGGAATCTCAAAGAATGATCGTCCCTCCTTGCGTCGAAACTGAAATTCTTGGGGGGCAATTTGTTAGCTCCTAAATTTGACACCTACAACAAGTTGGTCTTATGGGCCAAAAACAGATTGAACAAGTCTAAGTTGGAAAGGCTTCGACAGAGTAGAAAATTACTTAGATAAATTCTAAGTTAAAATGAATATTCGACCAAAAGGTTATCGCATCCTTCGACCGAAAGGGTCCCAAGGTCTTCGACTAGAAGGAAACTCCGTATCGGTAACAGAAGATTTTGAATCTGAAGAAAGGAGGGGAAAGCAATTCACTTGGCAGTTGAGGAAAGCAACATGGCGTTAAGAGAGGGGTCGAAGTGCATGCAGAAGACACTTGTCTTCATCCTAGAGCAAGGAAACTCCTCGACGGTTACCTAGTTTTAGTATAAGTATAGGAAGTTTATGTAGATTTTCGTGTGTTCAACTGATCGTACAAATTATCAATACTATTCAAGTACCCGCTGCGTGAGAAATAATACTGAAAATGTACATTTGAAACACCACATTTTACAATCAAAGTCTTTTATTTCTCTCTTTACATTTCTTGCCTTTTTATCTTGTTTGCACTTTATCTACACTTTTACCCAGATTCCCGCGTCTAAACTCTCCTCAACCCCTTTTTTTCTATTTACTTTCTGCAACTCAAACTCATCCCTTTCCTTGTCGAACGTACGTTCTTCACTTACATTAGCATTTATGTCCAAACAACATCAAAAATTAGCATATGTCCTAGGATAAAACTGATCGATCCTGCGAGTAACCAAAAAGTTACCCTTTTTGGAAGATCAGCGGTTGTTTACCAGAAAACACGGTGAACACAGTCTCAATTGCAGCCGTGGTCGGAGGCACCTCTTTAAAGTTCTGACAATGGGTCTCGATGAATTGGCCATCCATTTTCCACATACCTAAAAGAGTTCAGGTGGCTTACCATGTACTCCTCTTCACCATGCACCGTGACAATATTTCCTTTCATTGGGTATTTCATCATCTGATGTAGAGTGGACGTCACAGCTCTAGCCCAATGGATCCAAGGGCGACCTAACAAACAAGAATAACATGGTCTGATATCCATCACGTAGAAGGTGGAGTCAAAGGTTTGAGAACCAACTTTGATAGGGATGTCCACCTCCCCGTGCACCATTCTATTCGAACCATTGAAAGCCCTCACCATAATATTGTTGGGCTTCAGGGTCAAACCTTCGCAGTCTAATCTGTCAAGAGCCTTCTTAGGAAGCACATTCAGCAATGAACCGGTGTCCACTAAAACATGAGCCAAAGTGGTTCCCCCGCATTCAATGGAGACATGCAGAGCATCATTGTGCTTTCTCCCTATGAGTGTCAAATCAGCATCAGAAAAACCCAAACCAATATCAGCAGTCAAACTGGCCACACAATCTTCAAATTGGTCAGCGGAGGTTTCTTGTGGTACATGAGCAATTTTGAGGAATTTCACCAAAGCTTTTGCATGAGCTTCGGAGCACAATACTAGGGCCAACATTGAAATCTTGGAAGGGGTCTACCCCAGCTGCTCGACCACATTGTAGTCACTCTTTTTAATGACCTTTAAGATTTCTTCCATTTCCTTCTTGTAAGCCTCTGGAATGGATTCTGAGTGCGCCTTCTTCTGGACAGGCTCAACCATTATGTCTTTTCCCCGAGTCTCGGCCAACTCGGTGATAGGGGTGCCAACAGGGGTAATCACAAGAGTTGTAGTGGTAATATCAGCAGGAACAACAGTAGGAATGATCACAGGAATAGTAACGGCTTTAGAGGATAAATCTCGGGTGAGAACACTCTTCCACTTCTTGTTATTTTACTGGTCCCAATGATATTGCCAACGTCAGGATCAGTATTTCCAGAAACTTTGTCTTTAGCCGCCAACATGTCTTTCTTGATGCCATGGTAATAGACGTCAGCCCCATAATTCCAGGGAACAACTTTGTCCGAGGAATATGGTATTGGCCCTAGCATAGTGATAATCAAGGGATCCAACTTCGGAGCAGACGTAATCCTGACGGGTCTTTTGGTGGAGACCCTGGGAGGATTGGCGGAAATGGTTATAATCGAAACATTTTCATAGGAGACGGTTGTGACGGGAGTCTTCTAAAATAGAACCTCTTTATCATCCATTAGGCGCTAAACACCTGCTTTCAACAAATAGCAACCAATCGATAGAGATAAACATGAGTGGCAATCTTCACCACAGCCCGAAAATAAACTGGCTTGCAACAAATTCCCCTTAACAGACATGAGAGGGGTAACAAGTTCCTCAACAGAAGTAACAAATGTATCATTGTCAACAACATTAACACCACGGCTGTGCTTGGGCATGGGAGCAATTATAACATTGGGAATCTCAGGAGCGTCAAATTCAATATCCTTTTCCGTAATAAGGTTTTTCACCTTGTTCTTCAAAGCCTAACAGTCGTTTGTATCATGGCCTGGACTCTCTGAGTGGCAAGCACAGTGAGCATTTGGGTTGTAGCGAGGAGATGTGGTGTTGGGATTCTTGGCAGCTTCCCTCAGGGTAACCAGATTGGACTTCAGTAGGTCAGGCAAAATTTGAGATAAAGTCATATTTATCCGGGTGAATTGTCTTACAGGTATTTCTGCTCTAGGCTGATTGTTATGTTGTTGAGTAGCTGTAGGCTTGGATATCATTACAGCCCCTACCGTGGGACGGTGTTCGGTTCTTCCCTGATTCCTTTGATTGTAAACAACATTGACCTCTTTCTTTCCCATGAAAGGTCTCTTTTCGGCACTTGAAGAGGCATCTTTCTGAATCTTGCCACTTCTAATCCCAGCCTCCACTCTTTCTCCAGTCAAAATAAACTCAGTAAATCCAGATGAGGAGCTTCCAATCAGATGGTTGAAAAATGGACCAGATAGGGTACCCAAAAACATATCCACCAACTCCCTATCAGACAGGGTGCTTGGACTCTTCCTGCTAAGTCCCTCTACTTCTGGGCGTAGTCTTTAAAATCCTCGCTAGAACCCATAGACATACTTTAGAGCTGCGTACGGGTGGGAGCCAGGTCTACATTATACCAGTACTGCTTGTAGAAAGTAGCATCCAGGTCTTCCCATTTACAAATGTTGGTCCCTTCCATCTGATAGAACCACTCTAGTTGAGTCCCTGATAGACTATCTTGAAAGAAGTGAACCCATAAATCCTTGTCAACAGTGTGAGGCTGAATCTTCCTCACATAAGATCAGAGATGGATCTTGGGACATGATACCCCATCATATTTAGTGAACACCTGAACCTTGAACTTCTCCGAGATGACAACCCCAGAAACCAAACCCAGCTCTTCAAAATCCAGCCTAGGTACCTTATGGATTTTCATTACATCCAGACGATCCTCCAGTTGTTTTTACTTATCATCAGCCGGAGGATACTGCTCCTCATTATAGTCATACTCATTATCAGATTCCCTTATACTGGGTCTTCCTCTCTTGTTTCCCCTTCTCGATTGTCTCCTTCTTTTAACGAAGATGCTAGTTCTACAACTTGCCTTAACGGTCCTCTGAACCTCCTTCCCAAATTCACCACACCAGCTGGATTCTTTGGCTTCTTGGTCTTTTCTTTGACAATCAGGGCTTTCAGCTCTTATTTCCCCTTGGCCAGAACCATGATCATTTGTTGGAACTGAGCATTTTGAGTTTGTAGATCCTTCATTGTTTGTTCGAGAGCCATTGCTGAAATAAACAGCGAAGAAGATGAGGAACCTGCTTTGAAACCTGTTTATGGAATGATATGTATGATATATGTATGCAATGTTTTCAAGGATTTCCAAGACTTAAATTTGCTCAAACAGAAAGAGTACAAACATTAATTGCATTAAGAAGTTTTAACGGTCATAATGATGCCTCTTGGGCTTACTAAGGAAGTAACAAAGCAAAAATAAAGTCCTAAAGCAAAGAAAAACTCAAGCTTCCGACAGGCGCATCCTCTTTGGTGCAATGTAAGCATTTATACTATTCTCTTCGTGAAGTAACCTGGTGAGCTCTAAAACCTTCTTCTCGCTGGCGCAGAATTGGGTTTCAAAGGTATCCCGTTATTCTTTGAGTTGGATCTAGGATTTCTGTAGCTCCTCGAAATCAGTTGGCATGTCAGGATGAAGAACAGTGAAAGAAGTGTCTCCCTCAGTAATTGGCTCCATAAGCACAGGTAAGATGGCGGGGTAAGGCATCATAAGACATTGAGCACAAGCTCGTACCTATTTGAGGTAAGGCTCAAGAGGGATGGAATTCTTATGCCCCATTGTCTTGCTATCAACTCTATTGACCATGCCCCAAGCTCAAATGAACCTCTTACGATAGCCCTGAACATCATTCTCATAGTCAAATATGATTCCTTGGACAAGTGTGTCGTGAGGACCATCCCTTCTAGCATAACCAAACTGTCGCAACGCCAAACAAGGATTATAATTGATTCCTCCCCTAATGTCTATGAGGGGGACATTGTGGAATTCCTCACTGCGATCAATGATGGTAACATTCTCCAAGGATCGAGAACACCAATGAATATCTGAATGTGTAAGGGACATCAACCTATGAGACCATCTCATACCTTGCTCATTCTTCAAAATAGACCGAGGTAGGCGCGAAATAAACCACCTAGCCAATAGAGGAGTGCAACACAGAAGGGTCCCTCTTCTCTTTAGAATGAGAGTATGCAGAGAGTGTAGAATATCCCCAAGTATAGTAGGCACCGGATTATGAAACAGAAAAACCTTGACCGCATTCACATCTATGAGTTGGTTGGATTAGGAAACAGTACCATCCCATAGATGAGAAGAGCCAACACTTCTTCAAAAGCTTGTAAATCCAGGGTATCCCAAAAATGGTGAGCTTTCTCAAATAGAAACTTAGCTAGAAATCCTTGGATGCCTCTTCTGGTTTCCCAATTTGACATTATATCAGACTGTTGTAAAGACAGAGCTTGGACAATCTCTTCAGGTTTTGGGTCTCTTTCCATACCGTTGAATGGTAACTGATTAAGGATAGGTACCCCTAATAACTGAGAAAACTCCTCCATAGTAGGCACTAACTCGTAATCAGGAAAAGTGAAGTAATGATGTAAAGGGTCAAAGAATTGAAAGAGCACCTTTATCATTTCTTCATCAGATTTTGAGGTGACCAGGTTGAGAAGTTGACCATGTCTTTCAGTGAAGGAATAGCTTTCAGGAATCCTTGATACTAATTCCTTGAGTTGAGTAGGTACCCTCACGAGGTTGACTTGGATAGTGTTCCTGCGAGCGGATTCCATGTCCTACAAGACAAGACAAAGATAAACCCTAGAAACTCCTTGAAATGGTTAGTATGATATGCCATGTTATAGTGTCATGATTATGCTAAGAAATCACAGATATAGCAAGCACAAGCAAATCACACAAAGACCTTAGGTTTAAGGCTTGCATGGGTTTTAAGGTAATACCCTCTTGAAGTTTGATTGGTCTAACCTGTCCTATAAATAGTAACTAGGTTCTAAGGGATCTCAATATCAATGATCTTTCCCACAAGTTTCGTTCCGATAGACAACTGACTTGCCACCAAACAAAACTCGGGAGACAAATCTCAATGAGTGTAGTATCGAGTATCAATCGACTTTGGGGATACACCAAAGACGGCTATCTCACTACGCAATAACCCCGTATTCTCCTTGATTAACTCAAGGGCTACCGGTACCCACCAAAGTGTCACATCAACATAGATATCGCTTAAACCGTGTCGGTATACCTTACACAGTTTCCACGGTCTATTGCTACTAACCTAAAAGGTTTCCTCATATCTGGGTGTAGGATCTATAGTAACCCAAACAATACCCTTAAAAGTAAATCAATCAAAATAAACAAAGAAAATAAATTAGAAATGAACTAGACCCTAAGGTAAACCCCACTTTTATTAGTTATCCCCAGCAGAGTCGCCAGTTTTGTAATACGGTGGCAGAACCGACTGCTATACTAGTTTGCATTTTGTATTTGCAAATGTGTGGTAAGCAAGAGTCACCACCGACTTTTATTTTATCCAACAAAGGAAAGGGTGAAAAGAACAGAAAAATACCTTTTTCGAGATTTTCTTAGTAAGGGGGGTAGATTATGGAAAGGGAAGGTGTTAGCACCCTTTCCATCCGTGGTTTTCCACGGGCTCTTAGGTACTTGCTCATTTTGAAAATAGTTTTCATGTTTGCGTGTTTTGAAAGGTTTGCCTGCTTTATGATAACTCTTTTATCAGTCCTCAAGAGTGTTGATAAAGCATTTTTTTGAAAATGTTTGAAAGTGTGGTGTGAAAAAAAGATTATTTTGAGTAAGTACTTAACAGCTATCTACCTACTCGAAAAAGGGTGTTCTTTTCCTCCTTTCCTTTAGATAGTTCTATCCTACTATTAGTGAGTAGGTAGCCCTATCGTTGGATGTTGAGGGACTATCGAAGGGACATTTACGGTTACTAAGGCAACTGGGCAAGAACTCTTAGTAATTGTCCTAAAGCTCTAAGATCACTTTTTTAACCGAGGCAACATTCGAAAGGGTCATCGAGGGACTTATGATCTCTTGAACTTAAGGACATTGACTAAAAATTCTCATGTTTCGAGAATTGTGGCCGTTTTCGAAGGCAACTGAAGTGGGAGATACCCTAGGGGTGAGCATGTGCAAGTTTATTGGTTCAGTTCATTTATCTTGCGCATTTAGGGTTATCTAATCGTTTTAACTTCAGTCTTTTTCATACAATCCTATTAGTCTGAACAGTTAATAGTGCGGAAAATAAATTACAAGAAATAAAATTCCTAAGCTATTACAAGGCCTTGGGGAAGTTACATAATTATATGCGGAATTTTAAACCTAGTTAAAATTATTACAAACCGGGGAACACTTACATAATTAAAAATACGAGAAAGTAACTTAACAAAATAAAGAGGCAAGAAAATTTTAGAATCAGGAGAATGGAGGTTGGGAGGATTAGGGTTAGTAGAAAAAGTAAATATTTGAAAATTAATGGCGAAAGATTTAAAATTGATTAATTTAAGAATAAAAAAAAAGAAATTTGATTGAATTAATTTAAGAAAAGAAGATTTGATTAAATTATCCTAAGTCTAATTAATTTTAATTAGCAAAAATATCTAAACCTAATTAATATTAATTACAAAAAATATATTTAAATATAATTATCTTTAATTACAAGAAATAAAAATTAATAGATGATTTAATTACAAGAAAAATTAATTAAAACCTATTTTTTGTGTTTTTGATATAAAAGAAATTAAATTAACTATGTGAATAAACCCTAATTATCAAGTTAATTAAATAATTAAATTTATTTACAAAAATTAATTTTAAATGAAAAATCCTAAATCTAAATTTGTGATTTTTTGATTTTATGATTAAAATAAAAAAATGATTTTAAAACAACTAGAATAAAAATAAAGAATTGAAGAAAAAAAACAAAAAGGAATAGAATGGGCCTGATATGAGAAATGATGGGGGGTGCTCGTTGAATCCTTGTTAGTCCCAGATCCACTGGCCCAATTGCCTTGCGTGAGATCTAATGTTGAGCGTGTTTGAGGGTCCACCATGGGGATTCGTTGTCGGGCGCAGGATCTGAATCAATAGAAGATACAGTGGTTGTGAATGAGGATGCAGGATGGACGTCTGGCCATGTACCAGACTAGAACCTGCAAGAAATGTTTAGAAAATAGAAAAATGCTGGACCTGGGACTCGAACCCAAGTCCTCTCCCTTCACAATGCGCTTCCTAACCATCTGTGCTGCCATGCCATTCGTTTATTATAACACACACAATATTATATACAAAATAAGGGTCAAAATATATTTGAAACAAAAACCGCGCACTGATTCAAACTGGCCAATCAGGCTGTGCCATGCAGTCATGTTCTCCACTCATCCGTCGTGTTAGCTTCTTAACTTTTATCTATGGACGTTGTCCGTCACTACATCACCTGTAACTTCCAAAATCCACAGCACACATTATAAATTAAACCTAAAGCCATGGATCAATTGGGCTTGATCCCCTAAGCATGATGGTACTCATCTTTCAGGTCAATGTTTCCGGTACCTGAAAACCCTAAAACAAAGGTCCAAACCCTAATAATGGCAGATCATCATACATTCATCAAAACTTGCAATTAATAATTCAAAAATGTTCTAAACATTCATACAAACAGGAATGCATGATCAAAACACATTTATAACGCATGTATGGCCATAATCGTTTTTGAAGAATACAATTCAAAACGTGATTGTATTGGTTGTGATTCTGGGAGCTTTGATGCTTGGAAACAATGCAGTTAGCTTCAGAATGCCTCTAGGAATTAATTGCAAGCCTCAAGACCTCTTGAATCCCTCTGCAACTCCAAATCCAATTGTCACTTTTCTTTGAATTTTAAAGCTTGTGAACAGGGTCTTTTTTGCAGCAGATGCGTGTGCTTTAGGTCTGGAATGTTTATGCATATATAGTATATCATATTAGGTCAACAAATATGGATTGAATCTTGAAGATTGGATGGAAAAGATTTGATTTTCATATTAGAATTTTATGTTTCTAAATTTGGCCAAAACTTGCTCATCTCTCTCCAATCATCCTTCACATGAGTTCTTGACTTAATCTTCTAATTTTAGGCTCATGATATGGTCATAAAGCAAACATTTTGGATGTAATTCATCATTTTACTTTTTTATTTGATTTATCAATACTTAAATGAATGAAAATTCAAATAAATAAAAATAAATCTCATAAAAATAAAATAATGGATATAAATGTCTTGGATAAGTCCATGGATATGTTTGAGATCCAAAACCCACGCCCATTAGTTCAAAAGATCCAATTTGCTCACATTGACTTTTGTGCATTTTTCAAAAAATTGTCAACTTTAGAAATGCATATCTGTCTCAATTTTAACCCTATGAGGGTGTTCTTTAACTTTTTAGAAAGATTAGGATGTACTCTAAACAACCCTTTTTGTTTCATCTCAATTGGATTTTCCATGCTCATGTAATGAGCTTTGGAAAAATATGACTTTTGTTGACTTTTAAGATGACTTATAATGCCTGAGCTTGTAACTTTTAACTGAGGTATTTCTTGAACTTGGGGGTGAATAGAAGTTGTATGGAATTTGATTCTCTTCAAAATAAGCTTTGGTGGGAAAATTTTGGATAAAGTATGAGAAAGTTATGTCTGGCCAAAGTTTGGTTGACTTTTCCTATAGAAACCCTAATTTGCAATTTTTGACTTTTAATGAGTTAGGAGCATTTCTTGAGGAATCGTGATCAATCCTTGATCAAATGATGGATATCACTTCAAAATGTTGATGTTGACCAAAAATCTTGAAGTTTGACTGTATATATGCCACAATTGACTTTTGACCTAGTATAGTTGATTTCTAGGCATTTGAGCAGTTGACTGAGTAAACTTGTTGTGCAAGGCATGAAATTTGGCGTGGATGATCTTGAGGACATATTTGGACCATGTACTAAATTTTAGACCATTGGAGTTCACACATCTTGATGAAAATTGAAACCCTAGTTAGAGGTTCATTGCCTTTAGGAGGAGAATTTGTCTGGTAAATTCTTGGTCATTTATGGGCAAGTTGGGGACCTCAATGGGCATGTGTTGAATAAGATGAGAGGGAAAATTTTGGGTTACAAAATAGGTCAACATTGTATTGATACTACTTGTAAAAAGCAGCAGCCAAATCTTCCCAACTGCAGATGTTGATTCCTTTCAATTGATAGAACCACTCTAACTACGTCCCCGACAAACTCTCTTGAAAGAAGTGGACCCATAATTTCCTATCAGCGTTATGGGGTTGGACCTTTCTGACGTAAGACCTCAGATGTAGTTTTGGACATGAAACCCCATCATACTTTGCAAAATTGGGAACTTTGAATTTTTGTGGGATGACCACTCCCGAGACCAACCCTAGCTCTTCAAAATCCAAACCAGGTACTCTCTGAATTTCCATAGCATTGAGACGACCCTCCAGTTGTTTATATTTGTGATCAGCATGAGGGTATTGTTCTTCAGCATAGTGTGCTTCCTCTTTATCAGTCCCTGGGTTGTTATCTTCTTCTTTTGTCTTCTTGCCATCTTCTTCCTGATTATCCCCTCTTTTGATGGGGTTGCCAATTCTAAAGCTCGCTTGGCTTGTCCTCTAAATATTCGCCCCATATTCAGGACGCCAACTAGTTTCTTTTCCTTATTTGTATTCTCTTTAAGAATGAGATCCTTCATGTCTTCTTGTCCCTTAGCCAGATCCAGGAACATCTGCTAGAATTGAGCATTATATGCTTGAAGATCCTTAACTGTTTGTTCAAGAGCCATTTCATTTTGGTGAAATAAACAACGAAAAGATAAGAAACCTGTTTTGAAATACCCGTTTATGTAATGATATGCATGACGTGTTTATGCAATGTTTTCAAGGACCCCGTAGGATTTAAACTCTTTTAACCAAAATAGAAACAAAGGATTTTTATTAACAAGTTCAATCGAAACAAAAGTTTACAAAGAAATAACAATTTAAAGAAACTTCAAAAACTCTTAGGTTTCCCATGGACACTTCCTTTTCGTGTTGATGTAGGCATTAAGACCCTGCTCCTCGTGAAGCTGCTTCGTCAGTTCCAACATTTTCTTCTCACTGGCATATAATTGGGTTTCAAAGGTGTCACGTTGTTCTTTGGGTTGGATCCAAGACCTTTATAATTCTTCGAAGTTTGTTGGCATATCAGGATGAAGAATGATGCGAGACTTGTCCCCTTGAATAATAGGCTCTAAGATCACTGGTAAGATGGCAGTATATGGCATCATAAGACTTTGAGTACGAGCTCACACCCATTTTAGGTAAGGTTCCAAAGGGATGGAGTTCATGTGCCCTAAAGTCTTACTATCAGTCTTCTTAACCATGCCCCAAGCGCGGATGAAACTATGACGATAACCTTGTAGATCATTTGAATAGTCAAACACAATACCTTGGATGAGCATGTCAGGAGGACCATCTCTCTGTGCGTAACCAAACTGACGTAGGGCTAAAGAAGGGTTGTAGGTGATGCCTCTTATAAAGCCAAGGAGTGGCACATTAGGAAATTCTCCGTAGTGATCAATAAAAGAGATGTCTTCTTGAAAGCGAGAACACCAATAGATATCAGAGTTAGAAAGAGACATTAACCTTTGATTCCACCTTAAGCCTAAATCATTCTTCATTACTGATCGATGAAGGTGAGAAATAAACCACCTATAGAGTAAAGGCATATAAAACATAAGAGTTCCTCGTTTCTTCATAGTACGGGTGTAGAGTGAATGCAAAATTTCCCCGAGCAATGTAGGTACTGGATTATGAGTAGAAAATGTTGATGGGATTTACGTCTATAAGTTGGTCTGAATTGGGGATCAAAACCAACCCATAGATCAAGAGAGCCAAGATATCTTCAAAAGCATGGTAACTCATGGCATCTAGGAATGGCCGAGCTTTCTCCATCAGAAACTTTGCAAGAAGACCTTTAACCCCACTTCTTCTTTCCCAACTGGATTCAATGTCAGATGGCTTCAAATGCAAGGCTATGGCATCATTTTCAGAAGTTGGATCTTGTTCTAAACCGGAAAGGTATCTGCTCCAATATAGGCAAACCAAGTAGCTTAGAGAATTCTTCCAACGCGGGCACCAACTGATAGTCTGGAAATATGAAGCAATGGTGCTTAGGATCGAAGAACTAGAATAGGACGCTCATTAAACCATTGTCAAAACTGGTAGTAACCAAACTGAGCAACTGACCATATCTTTTTTTGAATGGTGAGCTATCAGGAACTCTTAAGACCAGCTCCTTAAGTTTGGGAGGAATTTCTACGAAGTTGATCCGAATGGTTTTTCTGCGAGCGGAATCCATAACCTACAAAACAGAGAAGAGATAAATCCCCATGTACTTGAAACAGTTAGTGCAAGTGCCATGTTATGATGTTCATGATGTTACGATTATGCTTTAAAATAGATATAGCAAACACAAGCAAGTCACACAAAGACCTTAGGTTTAAAGGCTTTCATGAGGTTTTAAAGGTAAGTACCCTTTTGAAGTTTCAGTTGGCTCAACCTACCCTAGTAATAGTAATCGGGTTCTAAGGAGTCTCATATCATTGACCTTTCTCTCAGGCATTGTTTTAGCTTAAGCATCGAAATATTGCGACCAAAATATCCCAAAAGTCCAATCTCAATGAGTGTAGCATCGATTATCAACCAATCTTTGTTCGGAACCAAATCCGGCTATCTAGCTACTTTTTAATGGCTAGGATGAGTCAATTAACGATTTTAAAGGTCAGTTAGCGCTTAATGACACTATGAGGAAGCCTAATGTTATCCTTGACTGACTCAAGGAACATTAGTACAAGCTAGAGTATCACTCTAACGTAGCCATCACTTCGTCCATATCGATCTACACCGTACATCCTCCATGATTTATTTCTACTTAACTAAAAAGGTGCACCAGATCCGGGTATAGGATCTTTAACAATAACCCTAGCAAACCCTTTAAAAATAAAGCAGACAAAACAAACAAGGAAAGAAAATTAAAATGATCTAACTCTAAGGTAACCCCATTTTTTTAAAATGTCCCCAGCAGAGTCGAAAGTTCTATAATACGGTGGCAGAACCGACTGTTATACTGGTTTTGCATTTTTTATTTGCAAATGTTGCGGTAAGCCAGAGTCTCCACCGGCTTTTATTTTATCCAGCAAAGGAAAGGGTGAAAAGAACAAAAAAAGAACTTTCGAGATTATTTCTGAGTAAGGGGGGTAGATTTTGAACAGAAAAATTAGCACCCTTTCCATCCATAGTTATCTACAGGCTCTTAGATGCTAACTCATTTGAAAAATGCTTTGTGTTTCTGTGTTTGAAAAATTATTTTGAAAAGACGCCTTAGTATGGCAAACTTTGTAATGTTTCTCGTAGTGTTCAGAATGTATATAAAGAATCTTTGAAAATATTTTTAGAAAGGAGTGTATGTGTGTAAAATTGTTTTACTTGAGCAAGCATCTAAGAACTATCTACCTACTCGAAAAGGTTTGTTCTTTTCCTTTTTTTATTTTAGAAAGTGCTATCCTACTATTAGTGAGTAGGTAGTCATATCGTCAGATGTTTGAGGGACAATCGAGTGTCATCGTACGATCACAAAGGAAACTAGTAAGATATATTAGTAATTACCCTAGGGTTTTAAGATCATTTTACCGTGGCAACATCAAAAGGGTCATCAAGAGACTTATGATATTTTAAACTAAAGGGTAGCCACTAAAATCTCTTACATTCTAGAATCGTGACCATTTATTCTGAAGGCAACAAATGAGAGCACCCTAGAGGTGCGCATGTGAGAGTGCATTGGGTTTCATTTATTTATCTTTCGTGTTAGGTTTGCTAATGCTTTGTTTTTAATTCTTGTCATGAAATCCTATTAGGAATACATCTAACAGTTCAATATTAGTGCAGGAAAATTAAAGTGCGGAAGTTAAACCTAACTATTACATGGCTTTAGGGAGGGGGAGATTACAAGTCAAAAATTGGGGGTAAAAACAGTAAAGAAAAACTATTTAGTCTATTACAATCCATGGGCAGATACAATAATAAGAAAGTAATAATGCGGGAATCAAAATGAACGTGCGGGGATTAATAAGAACGTTTATTTAAAACCCTAAGGAAATCTATCCAAATTAAGAAAATTCTTTTTTTTTGTTTTTGTTTATTTTAAGAAAATATTTAAATTAAAATTAATTAGATAACTAAACCTATTTTTAATTAATTAACAAAACGATTGATTATTAATGAAAATAAAAACTAATAAAAGAAGGTTAATTCTACATGTTTTTTTGTATTTATTAAGAAAAAGATTTGCAACCTAAATCTAATTGATTTTAAAATAAAATAAAAAGAGGTCAAAAATAATTTAATTAATTAATTTATGGAAATTTAATTAAAAACCTAAATCTACATTATTTCTGATTTTATGATTATAATAAAAAAAAAGATTTAAAAGAAACAAAATAATTAAAACAAAAAGAAGAAAATGAAATAGGAGAAATTGGCCTGCTGTTGTTGAAGCAATTTGGGGGGTATGTGGTTTGGAATTTCGTTAGGCCCAAACCAATCCAGCCCAGACTCTGCACCTGATCTAGTGGGGGTGCACCCTAAGGTACACCATGGTCTTCAACCATTTGGGGACGATGGATTTTCCATCTCAGGACTGAATGACCCAAGTGTGAGGCCCATCATACACCTGCTTCCCTTCATGCACATCATATCTGAAACAAATTGGTTATAAAAATGCAAAATATCAACCCCAGGGATCGATCAAAGACACCTTAGAAGGGAGTATCCTTACATGCTTTCCTTTTCACCGCTGGGCCATTCAAGTTAATTATTGTTATAATAAAAAGAATAAAAATATAATGAAATCAAGCATTAAATCCTAGTCAGCAAAATGCACGCACTGCAAAATTTAAATGAACCAAATAAATCGCGTGATCTTGCCACGAAGACTCCCAACGGAGTCAACGTAAGTCAAAGATGTCGGAGCAGGTCTCCGGTCGTCTTCTCCGGCCACACAAAAATGGGATCCGCAACTTTAAAAGCTTTGAGTCCAGAATAAATGGCCTATTCCACATAAAATCGCCTCCTTAATTTGAATCCGACCTTGGTTTTAACAGATCATGCCTTAATCATTTAGTTCGAACCAGTATCCGGATTATGCCCTAAACATGGAAAATCCTTGTTTCTGCACCTAACCTCTCATGTAACACGTTATAAACAAGCAAAAATATTATATGAACATGAAAATAAGCATTTGAATCATTTATATTGCATGCATTGAAAGACAATTATTTGAATTTTACCAAACATAGGCGACTTGGTTGGCCGGTTTCAGGAAGCTTCACGCGTGAATAAGGGATGGTATGGCCTCCTGGGAGCTTCAGGAGTAATGATTGACCCTTTGTTTGGATTGAAAAGGGCTGGAACCTTGATTGCAAATTTTGACAACTTTGATATCTTTTCTTGAAATTTTGAGACATTTTCCCAAATGATGATTTCCTCTCCTTGGCTTATGGTTGGCTTGTATATTTATATAGGAATGGAAATGTGAATAAACATGGCAAGAATCCATGCATTGATCATGGTTTTGAAAGCAAAAATCAAGACTTTGAAGAATTGCCATATTTGATGATTTATTGCCCTTCTTGTCATACATTGAACCTGGTCTTTTCCTCATGCCTTGCACGAATTCTATGGCCCAATATGAACCCAAATCATAAGCCCATGTGTCCATACTTTTTATTTATTATTTTAAGAAATTTTTTTTATTTGAATAAAAACAAAATAAATATGGATAAAATAGAGAAAAAAATGCAAATCAAGGTGAGAGTGAATTTAGGGTTCCGTTAGTAAGTCATAAACATATTTGAATCCCACAAAATAGATCTATAAACTTAAAATTGCATTTTTTACTCAAAGTTGACTTTTTGCATTTTCACTAATTTACCCAATTTGTACTGGTCATAACTTGCTCAATTTTTATATTTTTGGGATTATCTTAGAATTTTTGGAAAGGTCAAGATGTCCCCTACAATCTCTATTTTGACCATTTTTGCATTTGGAGAAAATATCTTGATGTAACTTGCCTTGACAAAAAATTCCTTTTTATTGACTTCCAAAAAGACATGTAATGTATTGGCTCATATCTTTCCAATGATGCATTTTTTGAACTTGATGAAAAAAGAAAAGTTGTAGGGAATTTATTTTTCTTCACAATGAGATATGGTTGGGGAAAAAATGGATAAATCATGTGAAAGTTATGCCTGGTCAAAGTTCAGTTGACTGTATATTAACCATACTTAACTTTTGACCTAATACAATTGATCTCTAGTCATCTAAGAAATTGACTGAGCAAACTTGTAATACAAGGAATGAAAATTGGAATGGACATTCTTGAGGATATATTAGGGACCATGTAAATAACTTGAGGCCTTTGAAACCCAAACTTCTTTGTAAGAAATGAAACCCTAGTTAGAAATCCATTGCTTAGGAGGAGAATTTGTCTGGTCAAATCTTGGTCAACCTTGAGCACTTGAGGACTTCTAGAAGTATGTTTTGAATAAAAGGAGAGGGAAAATTTTGGGGTACAACACTATGCAACAATTAAAATCTAATTATTACAAATTCGACGAGGAACCTATACAATCGTCTAAATAATAAAAAGAAAGAAATATTAAACAAAATGGAAAATAAGTGTTAAGAAATTATTTTTTACAAACGTAAATGTCTAAATATTATAAGTTAATTTATTTATATTTTTTGGTTAATTTTAATCATTTAGAAAATAATTAGTAATATAATTCTAAATTAATTACAAAGGTTAATTAATTAAAAAAACTAAGTCTAATAAAATTGAATTAAAAATATGTCCAAAATTAGATTAACTAATAAAAATCCTAAGACTATTTTTGTTATGATTAAAACGATTAGTAGAAAATTAAATAAGAAAATAAGTAAAAATAATGGAAAGTGGAAAAGATTAGAAAATTAATAAAAGATGGTTCCAAGCGCCCAGGCTCGAACCCACGCCCTCTCCTTTGCCAAGCAAGAACACTACCTCTGCGTCATGAAACAAACAAAATTTTATACCCTAACAATGGAATCTCATATTCCTCATGTTAAAACTTGCATGTAAGGCTTCAAACCTATTCTAAAGAATCATGCTAAGCGATCTGAATTGTTAGAATCAGTTAACAATGCGTATAATTTGTAATACGAATAATAAAAAATAATGCAAACCGGACATGGCATGTATGCAAGTTTTAGGTACAAATAGGCATGGAAAGTTACCTATTCTTACCTTGGAGATGTTCTGGAAGTGATTTGAGGTGGTGGTTTGGACTGAATCAAACTAGAACTTGAGATTTAATGATGCACTTTATTTTTAAAATTTGTGATTTTTGAGACTTTTCTTAAGGAAAATTTTTTGTCCAATTGTAGTGTGAGGGCTTAAGTATTTGTAGAGGAAGAGGTTTAAGTAACCAAAGAAGGAAAGAATTAAGTTATCATGATGTAACCAAAAATCAATGAAACATGTTTTCTAAGTTGCCATTTTTAAAGATCCTTGTTTCAAACATGTCTCTCACGGTTTTTACAAGCTTTTATGAGGTCTTGGGCTTTCTAGAAGACGTCCAAATGATTATAATCCAACATTAATCCAACTATTTATTACTTTTAATTTAAGGGTTAACTACACTTTACCCCCTTGCAATAGTAGAGAGTTTTGATTTACCCCCCTTTTAAAAAAAATTATTTTCGCCCCTTAACAAATATAGGTTCCAAAACAAAAAACCTTAGAGCACAAGATTCCCTTTGAGTTTCAGACGTGGCCGGCTGACTGGACTTCGAAATGGTGACATGGAATTGTAGTTTTAGCAATGTAAAATGCAAACAAAGAAATATTCTCAAAATTTGAAGTTCCATGGGATTCAAACCCATGAACACTAGGGTGTTCTAACATTCATCCAACCACTCGGCCAACTATTGTTTGTTGAACATGTTTTCCCAAAAATAAATTAATAATAAAGTCAGTTAATTATAACAACTTAGAAAATTCCATCTGCATCTTCTTCCTCATTTTGCAGAGCTTTACTTTAGCTTCTGCAATTTTGCTTCATGTTCTTCCATCAATGATTCTTGTCTACTGAAACTCGGTTGGAATTTTATAAATGGTGATAATTGTTTATGGTGTAATGTTCTAAGAGATAAATATAGCCGAGGAAATGAGCATGCGAGATATGTAACAACCAAGAAAAATGACTAGTTTTTAGAGGAAATTGGTTTAGAACTGGAAATTATTGCAGTAGAATTCTTGCTGGGATATTTGTAACGGGGAAATAATAGATGTTTGGAATGACGCGTGGCTCCCTTTAGAAGAACTTAGTGATGCAATTACAGTTAACCATACTGATCTTCCTTCTCTTAAAGTCGCAGATATTGTAACAAGAAGTGGGGAATGGAACATTGATATGCTCACTGGTTTACTACCTCATAATATTATTGAGGAAATATTGGCTATCCACCCACCTAAAAATAGCAACGATGAGGATGTTCGCCTGTGAAGAGATTCCAAAAATGGTGTTTTCTGTTGCAGGTGCGTACAATCTATTGATTCCCTTCACTATTAATCAAGAGCAAAGAATAATTTTAAAAATAATTTGGGCTCAGAGTTTCCCGAAATGTATCAGAGCTTTTATATGGTCTGTCAGACATGAGAGTTTCCTGACAAATATTCGCCTTAACAAGATGCAAATCAGGGATCCTTTTTGTCCGGATTACTCAATTGAGAATGAAAGTGTGCTTCCATCAATTTGCAGAGATTTGATTCCACTCGGTCATTGCAGAAGAACATGAAACAAAATTGCAAAAGCTAAAGTAAAGCTCTGAAAATTAGGGAAGAAGGTGCATATGGAATTTTCTAAGTTGTTATAATTAACTGACTTTATTATTAATTGATTTTGGGGAAAACATGTTCAACAAACAATAGTTGGATGAGTGGTTGGAAGAATGTTAGAACACCCTACTGTTCATGGGTTTGAATCCCATGGAACTTCAAATTTTGAGAATATTTCTTTGTTTGCAATAGTAAATCAAAACTCGCTACTATTGCAAGGGGGTAAAGTGTATTTAACCCTTAATCTAATTCTTTTACAAAAATTAAATAAAAATTTAAATAAATTGGATAAGAAATATGACCATGTACCAATGGACTTAGAGGTCTTCTATCATGTCAATAACATGTTTGATCCTCAAAAGTCAGGCCTATTAGTCCAAAAATAAATAATTACTCAATTGAGGTTTCATGCATTTTTCAAAAATTATCCAACTTGTGCCAACCATAACTCTCACAATTTTTGTCATATGAAGGTGATCTAGAACTTTTTGGAAATTTCAAGATGTATCCTACAACTTTCATGTTGGTCATTTTTTCATTTGAAGTCTTTAACTTGATGTAAATTACCTTGAAAAAAATGTCTTTTTGTTGACTTCTCCTTAAGAAAACCTTAATTAGTAATTTTTTACTTTTGATGAATCTTGAGTTTTTTTGATGAATCATGATCAACCATTTATCAAGTGATAAATGTTACTTCATGGTCTTGACGTTGACCAAAAATATTGAGTTTTGATTGTATGTTGACCATAATTTACTTTTTATCCAATATAGTTGATTTTCAATCATTTGAGCAATTGACTGAGCAAACTTGTGATGCAAGGCTTGAAACTTGACATTAGGATTCTTTGAAGCATATGGGGAACCATGAAACTCACTTGAGGCATTAGAATCTCAATTTTCTTTGAGAAAACCAAAACCCTAATTGTAGGAGGGTTCATCTGATCAATTCTTGAATAGTCTTGAGTGTTTAAGACCCTTAGGAGCACGACGGGGCATCTTGAATCAATTTGTCTTGAAAAATGGGAGGGTAAATTTTGGGGTACAACAGTGACATAACCATTGAATCCTTGGAGATCAGAGCCCACATACGTGGTCAGATGTGCCTTATTCAGCTGCAAGATGGTGAACAACTAGGAATACATTATATCGACTGAGCTTCCTTGTTCAACCAGGATACGCCTGACATCAAATTGTGCCATGCAAGCTCATACGAGCAACGGGATGCTGGAATTAGGGGATCCTCCAGGTAACTTTCAGATAAAATGCAAGGGGGTGAGAGCCTCCCCTAAACATGTTAAGGGTGGAACTTATTTTAGTGTTAGGCTCTATTAACTGCTCGAATCTTATCTTCACTGAGCATACCATGCACTTGTTAAATCCATCGCACGAAATAACCATTGTTGTTGGGAATGACTCTTGCGGACAGTGCGATGACATGTACAGGGGAACTTCTTCCATGTTGGGGAGATAAAAATATTCTGGCCTCGTGATGCTTATGGAGACAGGCGTGTGAGCTTTATCTTGGCAGGCCCCCGCTCTTCGACCTGTTTGGACTCAGAAACATCTTCTCGGGGAGATTCCTTCTTTCTTTATAGTTTGAGATGCCCGTCCCGGATGAGGATCTCAATGGCATCCTTGAGGTGGATGCAATCTTCCGTCGTATGCCCGTGACTTTTATGAAACCAACGGTACTTGCTTTTTTCCATCTCTGGCTTGGATGGTGTTTGTCGGGGGAAGCGAACTCCAGCTTGTTTGAATTCTGCGTTTGTGTAGTCGGTCAGAATCTTCTCGCGTGAGGCGTTGAGAGGAGTATAGTAATGGAAATTACCGGGAGGCCCCTTGTAGTCTCAAGACTCCCGGGACTTGTCCTCCATTTTCTTTTCTCCTCTCCGACAGGATGTCGAGGGCTCTTCATTCTTTGAGGCCTTTGCATTCTTTCTAGGTTGTGAGTCTCGCGCTTTGTTTGTTGTCTATTTTTCCTCGTACTGGATGTATGCTTGTGCATTGAGCAAGAGAACACCCAGTGTGGCTTGTGATTAGATGCCAACTTCTTAGGCAAAGACACTTCCAGGAAGGAGTCCGCGTTCGAGGAGATACTTTTTCATGTCGTCAGTCGTAGAGACTTGTACGGCCTTCTAGTTGAAACGTTCGATATATGCCCGAAGGGACTCATCCCTCCCTTGGATGATCACCTCCAAAGATGCTTCTGACTTTGGATATCAGTGAGACGGCATAAAGTGCCTGGAAAGTTGTCTCCCCAGGTTCTTCCACGACGTGATGGATTCATCGGGAAGGATCTTATACAACACCATGGCCCCTTTCTTGAGATTTATAGGAAATAGTCAGCATTTGATCGCTCCAAGAACTCCCCTATAGTAGAACAATACATTGATGTTTCAATGTGCTCGTCAGGATAGGCTGTTTTGTCGTAAATCCCTAGGTGGGGAGGTTTCTCCAGATCGATAGTGAGTATTGTCTCCATGATTTCTCTTGATAACGGGCCAATGAGTTTGTCGTCATTGCTTCTCTCAGAAGATGATGATGGGTAATGGTGATCCCTCCCTCTTCAGAGGGAGGTGCTCCTTATCATCTTGGGTGATGGTGAGTGATCATGGTCAAGTCAGTTGCTCTCTGTCTTCTTGGAGATTGGGGAGCACCGATCTTTATGGGGAGGTGTGCAACCTCATTTCTTTATGAAAGAAACCTCTTGTTTCTCCCCCGCGGGGAGACGACCATGCCTTGGTGGGGATGGACTGCGAGAGTCATAACACTAGTGTCTCTGAGGAGGATACTTTGACCGCTTCTTCTCCCAGGATCCAATCCTCTTGCTTTGCTGTAGGATTAGGGCGTTGGTCTAATTGAAGGCGGCGAGAAGCGCTGCCATGGCTGGGTCAGTATTTGTTGGAATAGGAACTGGGTGGAGGACTTCTGATAGCTCCTCGTTGGGGTTCTTGGATCTCTGATTTTCCAAGAGTTGGAGGTTGTCGCGTTCATCATTGATCAAATTTAGGGATGATGTCCGACCATCTCTGATATAGGGGTTATCCTCTAGATGAAGAAGTTCTTGGTTCCCATTTATCTTATAGATGGGTGAGAGTACAGTCTTTCCAGAAAGATGGTGGCCATCATGGTCGGCCATGATAAAAGTAGTGAAAGTATCTTTGATCTTCAGATTTGAGGAAAAGGAAGACGAGGAAGATAGTTCCCCACAGTCAGTGCTGCTGATCTTACCGGCTGACCAGAACCTGAAGGTGGGCCTTGATGATGATGTTTTCTTGGCTGGAAATATGAGGAGAGAAGGGGGTGTACCTACAAGGCACTCTAATGATCAAGTAAGAATAGGTGCCAAGAGTTACAAGAAAGATATTAGGGTTTTTGGTATGAATATTAGATACCTGGCCCTCACAAGTGTGAGGGTTTATATAATTCCCCCAATGTGTAGCCATTGGTTCCTATTTTTGGGCCTGGATATTTAGGTCTACAAAAATAGGTAACTGCTAGACTTGGTCAAAATGGAAATTTGTACCCGTAACTAGCCGTTGCTCTGAGCAAGGATGAGATAACAAGTAGACACATTATGATCGCTATTCTAGTTGTCTGCTCGGTGTGTAGCGAGTAGGTCGGGGAGGACACTGCCATTACGGGAAGGTGTAAGACTTGGGGTGTGCTGGTGTTGCTGCGCTTGTGGAGCCATCGACCAAGCGTGCCTGATGGAAGGCCAGAGCTGATGGGCCAGAGTCATGGGGCCATGTTGGAGGTGGAAGCGGATTGCGCCAATTCTAGTCATTGGGACAATCCAGAACACTACCAAAGACCATTACGACCGTAATAGCCATTACATGTTGCCATAATTCCAACTATTTTATGCTGCACTTGCTCCGTTCTTTCTAAACTTCTTCAGAAATCTCTAGTCTTGGCCTTGATCACTTAGATATACGCCATAATATATCAATTTTGAATGTTTTCTAAAATATATGAAAGCAACAACCATTATAACATAAAATAGAAATAAAATCAAATAAACACATGCAAATCATAATGATAACAACCTTAAAACACTATAAAACCAGGCTTATTAAATTCCTCCATGCTTGAACGATTACTTGTCTTCAAGAAATTTACTTAAATAGGGAGTATTGAGACAAATCAATTGTTTCAAGAATAAAGACACATATGCAAGTTCAAAGTTTATTCGAAATTCACAGGGCCACTATCCTAGGTTTAGATTCAAAGGTTGTTATCAAGACTTTTCATTAGAACATTCCTCAAAAATAATAAGTTTCAACCAAGCGCTTGGCCGTAAAACTCTCATTCCTACTATTTCTCTTTACGAAGACAATCATGATTTTCAAAAACTCATATTTTTAGCTTAGATATTTGGACCATAATTCTGACTTCATGTGGTATCTTCTTTTGATTCATCATCATCCGCCATATTCTAAATTTTTTTGGAGTTGATTAGACTTAATCAAAAGGCCAACTCTTGGTTCCAATTGTTGGGTGAGAATAAAGAGTAGGAAAACAATCCAGGGGGTGAATAGATAAAATAAATTTTGATTGATTTTCCAAAAATAGAATATTAAAGGTTTTTTAAAGTTGCATGCGGAAGCATTAAAATGAAAATATGAAGATTATACTTTTATTGAAACTTGATCACATTAACACTTAATCACTTCACAAATACCAAAGGTGGCTTTATGATAATGCACAAATGTAATCAATTGATTTAGTTGAATACTTCAAGAGGTGTGTTTATACAAAATTTCAATTTTAATGAATTTGAACCTAAACAATTTCTCAGAATTTAATCACCACTAAAGCTCGATTAGGCACCAATTCTAACAAAACATAAGCTTACGTAATAAATCTCTACCAATTGAATAACTAATAAACTACTAGGAATTAAAAACTTAAGTATGCAATATCCTACTAAAATTAAATGCAAGAGTGAGTGAGTGAGAGAGAGAGAGGAGAGAGAGAGAGAGAGAGAGAGAGAGAGAGAGAGAGAGAGAGAGAGAGACAGAGAGAGAGAGAGAGAGTACATCTAGATTTATAGTGCTTCACCATTTGTCCTCGCTTTGCCTATAACACTCTTCAATCATTTCCCATCAGAACCTGCTTTGTTCCTTTTTATTTTGAAAAATATTGCAAAAAATTTTAGAAATCACTAATCATAATAATGCTGAGAAAAATAAATGTCCTATCTAGATCTTGACTTGTATACTGCATAATTCCAAACTATTTTGTGTAATCTTTACTTAATTCACACTTCTTAAATATTCCAGTATCACCAATATGCTTCAAGCATTCATATGTAGTAATCACCCATTGATCCTACTGATTCCTTGAGTGATGATTTGTCTGAAGACTTAAGAAGAACTCCACCTTATTTGTAGCTTTCCACACAGTCACTACAAAGGTAATATGGAAAAAATAACCTCATTCTTTTCATTGAAATTTGTCAGCACCAATGAAAACAACCTCGATATTGCAAACTACTAGAAAATCTCAAACATATCTTCAAGAAGGATTAGTTTCAATATGGTGTCTCCCTCAATCAATTAAAAATATCTCATTCTCAAGATCTGAAATAAAACTAGAAGTTGAATATGCAAGAATTTTGTTGCAAGGGTTTTGAATCTTTCAAAAGTGAGAGGAATTTGATCTTCACAAAATCACAATGCAAAAGTTGTAAATATGTGTAAGGTTGTGTGTGAAAAGTGATGACAAAAATATTTTATATGTGCTTGAGATTAAGCATAAAAATGGATGGAAAATGTTAGTTAGATTCGAATCATGCACACAAAATCTCAATTTTTCAAAATTTTCAAAATGGTTGGAGATTTTTCTTTCCACCTAACTTGAATCAATAACACACATGGTTCTTATTCCACAGACTCATGCAATTGACTGAAAGCGTAATAATCAAGCTCAAATATAACTATTGATTTACGCATGCTAAAACAAATCGATCAAACTTATTTCATAGATGTGCAATCATGAAGAAGACTCAATAAATGATAATAAATGAAAGAGAAAAGACAAGCAACAAAATAAACGTATTAGGGGTGCTCCCCCTGAATGTGTTAGGGAGATGTAACTTAATCAAGAACTTTAAGGGATCTCCTAAAAAACCAATTACATATTATTGTGGATAACATTTATGATTGTTTCCATCAATTATGATATTCATGGAAAGTATTCTTATTAATTAGAGGATTATGGAGGGGATAGATATTTTCCATAAGGGCAAGTATGCATCCTATCTTATTTTGCCTTTGAATTATGTTTTCGACATATTTGTTTTGTAATGCATTGTAGAAAAAATATTCAATATATGATATTTGTAATGGCCATATTAGCCTTAACCTTTGTATGCAATAGAATCCCTTTTTATTTTCCTGATTATTTTTGCTCCATTTATTCATATATAGAGTCTTTCTTATTTCTTACAATCAATATAGAAATTGAGCATGTTGGGGCAGTATATCTGCTCCATTTTGGCCATGTGTTTGGGGGTTAAAGTCTATGGATAATTCCATTTTTGGGAGCTATATCTAGTTGATTGTTGGACTTCTCTAGTTAGTGCTTCCAGCCAAGGGCCTTCTCCCCGTCCCTACCCCTAAGTGAAAATTTGGTTTGAAGTCGTTATTTTTTAGGGTATCACCACCTTCTCTCTCTAGAGTAGCTAGCTTCCAAAGGGGAATAATAAAATGTACAACCTATATCTTCGAGGTTTATGGTGTCTTTATTTTGTGCATAACCTTTATGTTCAATATTTTATGTCTTTGAATGTGCACCACCTACGTGTTTGAAATTTATAATATCTCTGGTTTTTTATCTTATTACAACACTTCCTTTGCATTTGAAGTTTTGTATCAACATGAAGTGTGAATGCTTACCTTTTTATTCATACAATAATAACAAAAGAAGTGGTGAAATATCATTTATTAAAACTTATTCCACAAAATCTTACATTCGGGAGATTTACAAAAATTAAGATGAAAGTGGGGGAAAAGACTTATTTTTAAACGCTTCAACTTGGCACCATTACATGTCCTTGGGATGAGTTCCCCATGGATATTTTATATCGTATATGCTCCTTTTCCAATATTAGTTCATAGACGATATGGATAACCACAATTTGGTGTCAGTTTTTTCTCCCTAATATTCATTCATACTATGTATCTCTTTGAAGAATATGACACTAGGGTAGAAATCATTGGGCTTAACATTTTTGTACTAATATGTTGTGTACTATTTCATTGCATCATTAGCGAGGGAGGCACATCATTTATTTTATATAGGAATTTTTATCTAGGAAGTCAAGATTGTAATACCCCGATTTTTATTTAATTATTTTTATTAAATAAATAGTGTGATTGTTGTGCGTTTGCATACATTTATGAATTGTTTATGTATTGTGATGCCTTGTTATGGAGTATTTACCTTAGAAACTATAGAAATTAAGGTATTGGAGGTGTATGACTAAAAGTATAGAGACATAGGGGTGTAGAGAGAGCGTTATTTAAATGTTCTTATTATTAGAATAATAATATTAGTAATAATAATTGAATAATTATTTTAATTATTATAAGGAAGGAAGGACATAATTGGAATAAGACAATAAGGATCCAAGGGTTATATTAGTCTAAACAAGGGAAAAGAAGAATTATTTTATCTGAGGCGATCCTAGAAATGAGAGAAGTGCCTTAACGCATTTGGGAAAAAACAAGGAAGAGGGAAAAGCTAGGGCTAAGAGATTCTCTTGAAGCAATTACGAAGAACATCAATTAAAGGTAAGGGTGGGTTTTTTAATTTCATAGGGATTTCATGATATGTATGGGTGGGTAGTTGTTAATCTCTACAAAATTATCATCTTTTTTGGTGTTTCGATGTGTATTTGTGTGTCAGTGTCAATGATTTCAATAATATATGAAATTTTGTGAATTAAGTGTTTAAATTGTGATTTTTATGCAATTTATCATTGTTGATGATGTGTGTTGTTGTGTACTGTGATTGTGAATTTGAACTATGCATTATGTGATGTTTGGAACTATTTGGGTGTGTGTGAAAAAAATGATTTTCGTAGAAGAAAATATCAAAAAAGTGATTATGCAGGTGAAGTAACCGGTTACCTGATTTGGAGTAACTGATTACCTGGATAAAAATAGAGGGACAATGGCTCTGTTACATTGAAATAACCAGTAACTGGGTTTGGAGTAACTAGTTACTGGGGACATATTTTGCCTACCAGAGGCGTGAAAAGGGTGAAGTAACTGGTTACTTCCTCTGGAGTAACCGGTTACCTGAGAGAAAAATATATTTTTGGAATCTTTGAAATGTCGTAACTCGAGATCGGAGTGTCCGATTGACGCATGGTTCAGATTGTTGGAAAGTTGATTTAATGTACTTTTCCTTAAAAATATTTTCAATATTAGAATTTCAACTATTCAACGCGTAAACTTGGGTTCGAGGTGTGTTGAGTTGTATTGTTATGTGGAATGCTGCAAATGATTTGTGATTTGTTTGTTATATCTATGTGTTATTATCACTATGTGTTTTGACTAGAAAGTGACGTTGTGTGTTGGCCAGTAGTG
Source organism: Vicia faba (assembly GCA_948472305.1). Lineage (NCBI taxonomy): Eukaryota > Viridiplantae > Streptophyta > Magnoliopsida > Fabales > Fabaceae > Vicia > Vicia faba. The sequence continues at coordinate 1,034,668,689 of OX451741.1, forward strand.
GCAAAGCGCACTGACCATGGTAAGGGTCGATGTGTATATTGTTGTTGATTGTCTGAGTTGTACATATGTCATGCATACATTTTGTATAGATGTGGGATTATCGTGTGTCGACGGGATGTGAGCGATATATCCAAATTCTAATTGAGAATCGTATGGTCGTGTGCCTAGTGGAGTGTGAACGATGGATATTGGTTTCATGTCCAGTGGGGTATGAGCGATGGAGACTGGTCGTGTTCCTAATGAGGTGTGAGCGATGAGGAGTGAAATGATTGTGTGCCCAACAGGGTGTGACCGATGTATTCGAATTCGAACAGGAATTGATTTGGTGGGTTCTGATGAGCCTATGGTACCACATGCATTGAGTCATATATGGTGTCTCATTGTATTTCATAATATGCTATGTTGCACTATTGATTGATTATTGTAAATTGTGTGATTAGTTATCCATGTGTTGGATTGTAAGGTGTGGCTTGATAATCGGGTGAATGTTTAATAATTACGCACTTATATATATATATATATATATATATATATATATATATATATATATGCATTCTTTATGAGATTGAGAATCTCATCCTTCTGTGGGAATGATGCTTTATACGACATCGAGCAGATACTTAGGAGTAGTTCGGAATTGTAGTGAGTGACGATGGAGTCTTCCTTTTATTTTATTAGAGTTGGCGTATGCTCTGATGTGTAACACTAAGGAACAAAACATTATGTTTTTGGTTATGCTTGCGTGGGATTATGTATAATCTCTAAAAATGTTATAACTATGATTATTTGGTTTAGAAACATCATTATGTTTTGATGTTGGCAATTGCTAAATGTAAAATTGTTCCCGTTGTTTAAATGAGAAGTTGAAGTTTAAGACTTGCATGGTTTCTATAATTTAAATTTTTATAATTTCCGAAAAAGTATGTGTTACATGTCAATTGCACAAGCAGGTTTTTGTGAGATCATAATATCCTAAATACATGTATTATGTTTTACTATTATAATTATATGATAATACGCGGGGAATGTTTAGGGTGTTGCATTAGTGTTATTTGAGCAGGTCGGTTTGTCCGACTAAGTTGTTGAGTTTGTAGTGTGTGGCAGGGGAATATTATCGAGATAATCTTTTCTAACCGTTGTTTGTTGTATGGTGAAACAGAGAAATGGCTGGAAGAAACGATGTTGCACTTGTTGATGCTTTGCGGGTTGTTACTCAGGTTGTGCAACTTCAGCCTATTGTTGGCGGGAATTGTGAATCTTGTATCTTGCAAACGTTTCAGAGGAACCATCCACCTACGTTTAAGTGTGGGTATGATCCTGATGGAGCGCGGGATTGGCTCAAAGAGAATGAAAGAATCTGTCAGGTCATAGACTGTTTAGCCACACAGTAGGTGAAATTTGGTATGCATATGCTGGCAGAGGAGGCTGATGGCTGGTGCTTTAGCATCCGTTAGAGGGTGGAATGTGTATGTGAGGTTATAACATAGGTTGTGTTCAATAGGGAATTTCTGAGGAATTATTTTCTGGATGATGTTTGTGGAAAGAAATAGATTGAGTTTCTGGAATTGAAGCAAGGAAACTTATATGTGACTGAGTATGCTGCTAAGTTCATGGAACCTGTTGAATTCTCCAAGTGCATAAAGTTTGAGAATGGGTTGCATCCGTAGATCAAGAGGTCTATAGGGTATTGTCACAGTGAAAAATAGAGGAGACCAAGCTATTGAGAAACTTGATTCCCAAAGACTTAAGAAATCACCACCAAATTTTATTGTTTCTAAGGAAAAGGGAAAAGATAGAAACCCTATTGTTTAACATGCAATGCAAGAAGTAAAGACTAAAAGCAAATCATAAGTAAGAGATCCAAGGTATGGGGGTTAGTTATACAAAGGGAAGGTATTAGCATCCTATGTATCTATAGTACTCTATAAGAACCACTTATAATATCTGTTTTTTGGTTTAAAATTGTTTGTTTGTTAAATAAGTGTGGAGATGGGAAAGAAATGTATTTTATTTACATTTTTGTTTGGAAATACATACTCTTATACCTACGTACCAATCAAGGATCAAAACTTCATAGTTCATGGTAAAAATAACAAAACGGTTTGTTGTGGTTGATTTTATGAGAATAGATATTTCATCATCTTTTAGAGATAAAGCTCAACTTATACCACCACGAGTATGAGAAGATGGATCTTGCATCATCATGAAGGAAAGGCTAATAACTTGGATATAAATATCAACAAGTTTCCAAACATCTTCATATGGAAAGAATCACATTTACTTCAACAATTATTATGGGATAGGAGAATCATATCTCAACTATGAAGAGGATTTATATCTAATTTCTTTGAGAAAAGTTTTTAAATTGAAGAGCCAAGTGGAAAAAAAATTGGGTGAGACTAATTCACTTTTAGTCTTTTGAAAGAGTTTTAATATTCTTAAGTATATTGAAGCATTTGATTAAAAAATAAAGTTCGAAAATGCAATGACACAAAGTTAAGGTTTTTATATGAAAAAAGGGATATTTTAAAATTTATTTTTAGGGTTTAAATATAAAAGTTATTAGAGTACATGAGAACACATAGGACAAATATTCATAAGAGTTTTATACAAAGGGGAATTCACATGCATATGACTATAAAGTCAACTATACTATCCTTTTTCTTGGATTTTTGGGGGCACAAGTATTTTAATATCAATTACTAACTATCACAAGTGTAAATCACAAAGGGGGAGGTTAACATGCTTATCAAACTAAAATTTATGACAAAATAAAGTCACGGATCATGAATTAGGGTTTTTAACAAGTTTTTAATTAAACATCAAAAAGTCAAGTCCTAAACCTAATTAAAACCAAGCTCTTCAAGGTACAAATGTACACAAGGGTCATGTTATCAAACAACATTCATTAGGGAAATGGATTGGTTATTATAAAAGATTTTTAAATGAAAAAGGTTAAATAAATAATATTTTTGGTATTTTTTATAATATTCATAAAATAGGGTAGATAAATAAAGAGTGTACAAAAATTCAACTCAAAATGAGTTGTTTTGATTAGTGAAATTTGATTAAAAATAACAAAAGAAACAAGTATTAAAAATTTGTTTTGTTGCTAACAGGGGTTGAACTCAGGACCCTAGGGTGACAAGTTAAAAGATTCACAACTAGGCTATGCGCCTGTGGTGTTCTAAATGTGCCTCCAGTTAAAAAAATTTGAACCAAGTTTCAGAAAATCACAAAACAGAAAAAATGTGAAAAAATGGCAAAAGGGGGGTTCACACTGGTTCAAACCCTCACCCTTATGCTTTCCAAGACCTTAACGCGCATGCTATAGCCACTAGCATGGATGTTTCATCCGGTCAAAACAGAATTTCAACTAAATATAAAATAAACTCAATTTTTAAAAATGGAATTTCCTCTTCTTCTTCTTCCTCGCGCGGAAAACAACAACATCACCATTTTCAAACTTTTAACTTCTTCAATTCTCAACCATTTTCAAAAATGTAAAAACCAAAGTTGTTCTAAATTTCACAAGGAATTCAACCATACCATTTATTTTAACTAACACTCAAAGTATAACAAGAATTTATATTAGTACCAAAATGGAACCCTAATTGGTCAGGGACACGATTCTCATCACACAAGCAAAATCAATGAAAACTAATTATATGGTTAACTTCAGGACAATCATATCTACATTTTTATTTAGAAATCAAATGAAAATGATGAATGTATTAGGATATCATATTTTAAGTGCAATATGATGATAGATTGAGCTCGCTGGGACCTCAAGGAAACTATTCCAATGCTCACTTTCTGCTGAAAGTGGATGGAACTTTCTAACCAAGTTAAGTTGCAATGGTGAAAAAATGGAATTGGGGAGTTATGGTGGAGATGTTACATAAGCTGCTTATGTGTTTGGACAACTTCTATATGATGTGTATGAGGTGTGTGGATGATTATTTTGCAAGGAACTTACAAAAGTTATGAGATTCAAAGAATGGACTTCAAAGCTCAAAAAATAGAGTTTTGTGGCCAATTCTGATTTGAGAGAGACTGGGAAGGTTTTAGAGCTTGTGAATTGGTTGTGTATACAGTGAGAGAGGACGCATATTTATAGGAAAAATTTGGAGGAATGAGAGGACTTGGTTTACAAGTTATGGAGTTATGGCTTGGTTGAGATGTAACTTCAAGTTTCTTGTGAAATCAAAGTTCCACTGCATAATACCATGCCTTCTAGAGTGGTTGAACACTTCAAACATGCTTCTTATAACTTTCTAAGTTGAGTGTATGTAGAGGAAACAAGTTATAGGCTCAAGAAGAGTTGACATTGCATAAAGCATGCTTTGTGAGAATGGAAGTGTGATCCTTTTCCCTTAAATGGCAAGTTATCTTGGGTAAAGCCTTAATCACTTGGATAATGGCTCAAAAGCTTGTGAAATCAACTGATTATGGAAGGGTTTATGGTTTAGAGGCCTGAAAAGCAAATATATCTAGGCATGGCATGAATATTTGGTCTTTAGGTCATCACAAAAATTACTTGTAATGCAACCTTGGACACCCGACTTCATAAATTCGAAACTCCTTGCTCAACTATGATAAACTCATGCTCTTGGACATTTTGGAAATCTTGAGAATTTATCTACAACTTTCATGTTAAACATTTTTATTGAATCAATATGGATCTTAGTGAAAATTGGCCATAAAGTTGGTCACTATTTAAGGTCAAAACAGTTTGATAAATTTCTCTAAGTGTTGGCAGAACTTCTCATGCTTATATCTCTCGATTTGAGCATTTTTGGAGATCAACCCTGAATGATAAAGTTGTAGAACTTTACATTCCCTACAACTTTCTTGTTAAAAAGTTTACCTTGAATCAACTTGGATCTTGGTGAAACTTGTCCATGAAGTTAAGGCTTTTTAGGTGTAAAAACACTTGAATATTTCTAAGTGTTCAAAATATTCAACCTTTGACTTTTGTTGACTTTTATTAATTCTATTGATTTGTGATGCACAAGTTTCATAAATTTGAGTGCTTTGATGATCCTTGATCTTTGAAGTTCATTGTTGACCAAAAAGTCCAAGTTTGACTTTTGTGTGACAGTTGAATTTTCATCAGATGATTCCAATTCTCTCATTATCAATCAATTGTATCTTTGAAAAAGTATTGAAAACATACATATAGGTCAAGATGTTGCATTTTAGTTCTTTGAATCATGCCTCAAGACATTAGGTCATGCATTGAGCTAAAAGTTAATGATTCATTCCTTTCAATCAAAACCCTAATTGACCAATACTTGTATGAATGAAGATATATTGCTTCAAAAACCTGCTTGACACAAGGAGAAAACATACAACTATTTTGTATTTATTAGAGAAGCAATGGTGCATATGAGGTAGGATGTTAGGTCAAATATTAGGGTACAACATGTATCAGCATATTCACTAGTTTCCAGAGTTGGTGAATAGTTGTAGAATATTCGAGGAACATATCAAAGCTCATTCAGCACACTACAAGAGTCTGAGTGAGAAGAGAGGGAAACAACATCATAACCATGCAAAGAGTTACAGTACTCCAGCTGAAAAAGGTAAGCTGAGAGCTCCTGATGGTAAAAGGCCAAGTGGGGGAGGTGCTTCTATTAATTCTAAGTATTATAGGTGTAGTGAAATGTTTCATCACGCTAGCAAATGTAATGGTGAAGAGAAGAAGTGTTTCCAATGTGGTAAGACAGGGCACTTGACTACTTATTATAGAAATAAGGAAGTGACTTGTTACACTTGTAGAGAGACATGTCATATTAGTACTAATTGTCAAAAACCAAAGGAGGCTCGAGAAAAGGTGTTTGCTCTGGCAGGGAATCGAACTTTCAGTGTTGACCGGTTTATTAGAGGTACATGTTTCTTTAATATTATTCCCTTAATTACTATTATTGATACTAGTGTTACACATTCTTTTATTGCTGCTAATTGTGTGAAAATATTAGGTCTTGCATTATTGTCTATGAGCAGAGGAATGGTTATTGATGTTCCATCAAAGGGATCAATGACTACTTCTACAGTCTATTTGAATTTTTCTCTGTCGATTTACAATAGGGATTTATGTGTTAACATTATTTTCCACTGAAAGATCTGGAAGTTATTTCAGGAATGGACTGGTTGGAGACCAACCATGTTCATATCAATTGTTACAATAAATCTGTGTGGTTTCTTACTCTTATTGATGAGGAATAGACCGAATTCTTTTCTGGTAGACAACTGAAAGAACTTTCAAAGGAGGAAGCTCGGTTCTTTGCTTTATTTTAATATTTGTTTGTTAAAAGCCAAGCGGTAATTGATGAGTCATTGGTGGTGTGTGAGTTTCCAAACGTGTTTCCTGATGTGATTATAGATGTACATCCAGAAAGAGAAGTTGAGTTATCCATTGATCTTGTACTGGGTACCAGACCTATTTCTATGGCACTGTGCAGGATGTTAGTGTTGGAATTGGAAGAATTGGAAAAGCAACTAGAAGATCTATTAGAAAAGAAGTTTGTGAGACCAAGTGTGTCACCTTGGAAATCTCCTATACTATTAGTAAATAAGAAATATGGTAGCATGAGGTTGTGCATGGATTACCGATAGTTGAATAAAGTGACAATCAAGAACAAGTATCCATTTAGAAGAATAGATGGTTTGATGGATCAATTGATAAGTTCACGTATCTTCAGCAAAATTGACTTGAGGTAGAGTTACCATCCAATTCGGGTAAAAGATGAAGATATTCAGAAGACGACGTTTAGGACTCGATATGGACACTATGGATATTCTTTGATTCCATTCAGGGATTCTAATGCACCTGAGGTTTTTATGGTATATATGAATCATATATTTCATAATTATTTGGATCGGCTCGTGGTAGTTTTTATTAACGAAATACTGATATACTCCAAGTTGGAGGAAGAACATGTTGAGCATTTGCGAGTTGCATTGCATGTTTTAAAAGCGAGGAAGTTATATGCGAAATTAACAAAGTGTGAATTCTGGTTGCAAGAGGTTAGCTTTTTTGGTCATGTTATTTAAGGTATCGGTATCACTATGGATCCATCTAAAGTGGATGATGTATTACAATGGAAGGCTCTTAAATCAGTTACAAAGATTAAAAGATTTTTGGGTTTGGCTAGTTACTACCACATACTTATCAAAGGTTTCTCCAAGTTAGCACTTCCATTGACGGAGTTGACTTGTAAAGGAAAGGAATTTGTATGGGATATCTATTATGAAGAAAGTTTCAGAGAGCTGGAAAAAAAGTTGACTATGGCTCCAATTTTGATCTTACCAAATCCTAATGAATCGTTTGTTGTATATTGTGATTCTTATTTGAAGGATTTAGGCGGTGTGCTAATGCAATATGTCAAGGTTGTGGCTTATGCTTCACGACAACTGAGAGTGCATGAGAAGAACTATCCTACTCGTGATTTGGAGTTGGCTGCAATGGTGCTTATGTTGAAGTTTTGGAGGCGTTATCTCTATGGTTCCCAATTTGAAGTATTCAGTGATTACAAGAGTTTGAAGTATCTATTCAACCAGAAGGAATTGAATATGAGACAACGAAGGTGGTTATCATTTCTGAAATATTATGACCTTGGCTTAAATTATCATCCCGATAACGTTAATGTCGTGGCTGATGCTTTAAGTTAGAAGTCCTTGCATATGTCTGCTATGATGGTTAGAGAGTTGGATCTTATTGAGCAGTTTAGGGACTTGAGTATGGTTTGTTTAGTAACATCGCAGAGTGTGATGTTGGGTATGTTGATGGTGAATAATTATTTTCTGGATCATGTTAAAGAAAGTCAAAAGTTGGATGTTAAATTCATAGACTTAATGAGTTCGAGTAATCAAACTGAAGAAAGTGATTTCAAGGTAATGAACAAGGAGTGTTGAGGTTCTGAGGTAGAATTTGTATACCAGATGATCCTGAGTTGAAATGTATGATTTTGGAAGAGAGCCATCGAATTAGCTTGAGTATCCACCTGGGGGCTACTAAGATGTAACAGGATTTGATAAAGATATTTTTATGGTATGGATTGAAAAGAGATATGGCACAGTTCATGTATTCTTGTTTGACTTGCCAAAAGTCAAAAGTCGAGCACCAGAAACCTGCAGGGTTAATGAAATCATTAGAGGTTCCAGAATGGAAGTGGGATAATATATCGATGGATTTTGTGACAGGGTTTCTGAGTACTCCAAGAGGACATGATACGATTTGGGTGATAGTTGATAGACTAGAAAAGTCAGCCCATTTCATTCTGATTAATATCAATTTTCTGGTACTAAAGTTGGCAGAGATTTACACCCATGTGACTATGAAGCTTCATGGGATTTCGTTGAGTGTTGTCTCTGATAGAGATTTGAGATTTAATTCGAGCTTTTGGAAGAGTTTGCAGGATGCGTTGGGCTCTAAGCTGAGACTGAGTTTTGCATATCATCCGCAGACGGATGGCCAAATGGAGAGCATTATTCAGTCATTGGAGGATTTGTTGCGAGCTTGTGTTCTTGAGCTGAAAGGTACTTGGGATAGTTATCTTCCACTGATAGAGTTTATTTATAACAATATTTTTCATTCTAGAATTGGGATGGCACCTTTTGAGGCATTGTTTGGTCGGAGGTGTAGAACATCTTTGTGTTGGTATGAGTTTGGTGAGAACATGATGCTTGGACTTAAGATTGTCCAATAAACTACAAAGAAAGTGAAGTTTATTCGGTAAAAGATGAAAGTTTCACAGAGTAGGAAGAAGAGTTGCCATGATAAGCGGAGGAAGGATCTTGAGTTTTAATAGAGAGACCATGTATTCTTGAGAGTCACACCAGTGACCGGTGTTGGACGCGCATTGAAATCGAAAAGCTTACTCCTCGGTTTATCGGCCTGTATCAGATTTCCAAAAAGGTGGGAACTATTGCTTATAGGGTGACCTTGACACCTAATATTTCAAATTTGCATGATGTATTCCATGTTTCACAACTTCGAAAGTAAATTTCATATCCATTTCATGTGATTCTGATGGATGACGTGCAAGTGTGATATAATCTTACGGTTGAAACCTTGCCTGTGAGGATCGAAGACTGTGAAGTAAAGAAGTCGAGGGGAAAATAAATCTCTCTCGTAAAGATAGTTTGGGAAGGAGCTTTCGGAGAGAAGATGACGTGAGATTCGGAGGGTAAGATGCGATAGTCGTACCCGGAGTTGCTCGCATCAGGTAATTTTCGAGGACGACAATATTCTAAGTGGAGGAGAGTTGTAACACCCCGATTTTTATTTAACTATTTTTATTAAATAAATTGTGTGATAGTTGTGCATTTTCATGTGTTGATGAATTTTGTATGTGTTGTGATTCCTTGTTGCGGGGTAGTTACCTTGGAAACTATAGAAATTAAGGTATTGGAGGTGTATGACCAAAAGTGTAGAGACATATGGGTGTAGAGAGAGTGTCATTTAAATATTCTTATTATTAGAATAATAATATTAGTAATAATAATTAAATAATTATTTTAATTATTATATGGAAAGAGTGACATAATTGGAATAAGAGAATAAGGGTCCAAGGGTTAGATTAGTCTAAACAAGGGAAAAGAAGAATTATTTTGTCTAAGGCGGTCGTAGAAGCGAGAGAAGTGGAAAAACGCATTTAGGAAGGGTTGGGTTTTTAGTTTCGTAAGGATTGCATGATATGTATAAGTTGTTAGTTGTTAATCTCTACAAAATTATCATCCTTTTTGGTGTTTCAATGTGTATTTGTATGTCAATGTCGGTGATTGAAATAATATATGAAATTGTGTGAATTGAGTGTTTAAATTGTGATTTTCATACAATTGATCATTGTTGATGATGTGTGTTGTAGTGTACTAAAATTGATCATTGCTTTGTGATTTGTTTGCTATATCGATGTGCTGTTATCACTATGTATTTTGACAGGAAAGTGATGTTGTGTGTTGGCCAGTAGTGGCGAAGTGCACCGACCATGGTAAGGGTCGATGTGCATATTGTTGTTGATTATCTGAGTTGCACATATGTCATGCATACATTTTTTATAGATGTGGGATTATAGTGTGTCGTCGGAGTGTGAGCGACGTATCCAGATTCTAATTGAGAATCGTATGGTCGTTTACCCAGTGGGGTGTGAGCAATAGAGATTGGTCGTGTGTCCAATGGGGTGTGAGTAGTGGAGATTGGTCGTGTTCCCAACTAGGTGTGAGTGATTAATAGTCGAATGACCGTGTGCCCGACGGGGTATGAGCGATGTATCCAAATTTCGACAGGAATTGATTTGGTGGGTTCTTATGAGTCGATGGTACCACATGCATTGGGTCGTATATGGTGTCTTATTGAATCGCATAATATGCTTTGTTGCATTATTGATTGATTATATTGAATTGTGTGATTAATTGTCCATGTGTTGGATTGTGTGGTGTGGATTAGTAATCGGGTGAATGTTTAATAATTATGCACTTATATATATATTTATGCATTCTTTATGTGATTGAAAATCTTACCCTTCTGTTGGAATGATGCTTTATACGACATCGTGCGTATATTCAGGAATAGTTTGGAATTGAAGTGAGTGAAGATGGAGTTTCCTTTTTATTTTAGTAGAGCCAACGTATGCTATGATGTTTAACACTGGGGAACAAAACATTATGTTTTTGGTTATGTTTGTGTGGGATTATGTATAATCTCTAAAAATATTATAACTATGATTATTTGGTTTAGAAAAATGATTATGTTTTGATGTTGACAATTATTAAATGTCCAATTATTTCCGCTTTTTAAATGAGAAGTTGAAGTTTAAGACTTGTATGGTTGTTATAATTATAATTTTTATAATTTCGGAAAAAATATGTGTTATATGTCAATTGCATGAGCAGGTTTTTGTTGAGATCGTGATATCCTAAATATATATATTTTGTTTTACTCTGATAATAATATGATAATACACGGGGAATATTTAGGATGTTACTGAGATTTTCTCTAATCGTTGATGAGTTCTATTCACCGTGAAAAGGGTGTGTATTCTCCAATTAAGGCCTTATGAGATATAATATTGACTGTGAAAGGGGCGTGCATTCTCCAATCGCTTATGAGATCTTCTCTTAATGGTTATGGTCTTTCTTAAGGCCTTAACTTTGATCTTTTTGGTGAAGTAATTAACCACCACTATCAAAAACCTTAACTATACTAGAGTAAGTGGGAAAATGTCAAGGATATAAATGCTTTACTAGGAGAACGACGATGACAAAATTAGAGTATTAATTTAGATAAAGGTGCAATGTAAATGTTTTTGGGTCTTTGATCAGCCCGAAACTACTATTACAAATAATTTATTCTATGACAAATCTTTCACTTAAGTCAACTAACCACCGAGGTGTAAAACAAAGGCACGCCATATTTTAAAAAAATACTACATATTCTCTTAATTGAGCTGGCAAGGGAGAAAACAAAGTATTCAGGAGACACATCTTTGAATCCCAACAATTGCATTTTAGCAACTTTTAATTTTTATATATATTTTTGTTTATGATCTATTACCTCGGTTGAGCTGGCAACCGAGAGGAAACGTATTCAGGAGACACACATTCAAATCTCAACAACCACATTTTAGCATATTTTATTTTATTTTTATTTTTATTTTTTGTTTATGACCTATTACATTATATGAGGTGACAATTGAGGGGAGAAGAATCTAAGGAACATACCTTGAATCTGAAAATTTATATTTTTGCACCTTTTATTTTTGTTAATGACCTATTACTTCGGTTGAGCTACAACTGAAGGAAAAAGTATTAAACAATCCACTTTTGAATTTCAACATCTGCATTTTTGTGCATTTTAATTTATTTTTCTTTTTTATTTATGATATATTACACCAGTTGAGCTAACAATTGAGGGGAGTTTTTTTTCTTCCAATTTGACAAAAAATAAAGTAACAAATCTTTGTCGTTCATTTATATAGTAACAACGGTCATGATATTGGCAACTCATAAATTTACATGAAACATTAGTGATCCTCGTGAAAACCTCACCAACTAATTAAAATGTAAATGTCTTAACGATTCATCTTGGATGTAAAGTGCTAAAATGCAAACTTAATGTAATAAAAACAATATTACTGAAAGTCGTAGCATGAAATATAACATCATTCTCTAGGATTGATTGCAAGAGCAAGAAAAAATTTCAAGGTTGTTTCCTTAATATAATCTATTCTTTTATAATTGCTTGTTAAAAATATTTAATGTTAGCTAGGAAAACAATTATGTAACTTAGTAACTTTAGTTGTTGTTTTGTCAAATCAATGTTTAATATTGTTTTTGTTGTTGAAATTTAATGTTTAATGATTCTATTAATTTTATTTATTTGTTGTTTTTGAAATTTAATATTTAAAGATTTTATTGATCTTGTTGTTGTTGATGTTGTTGAAATTTAATATTCAATGTTTCCATTTATTTTTATTGTTGTTGATGAAAATGATTAGAAGATTCAAAATTTATCAACAAATTTAATGTTTTGTATATTGAAACAAAAAATACAGGTTAAACAAAAATTATGTAAACAGACTATCTTACCTTAAGCATAATTTTCAATCCAGATAAAAAATAGTGTAGTTTTAAAAATCTAAAGAATATTGTTGTTAGGAGTCAAACTCAAGACTAATTTTACTTTTTTCTGGACGTTAGTTCCATTTTTTTCCTCGATTAAACTTTACTCAGGAAAAAAAGTGATAAATTTTCGTGACGATCTTTATTTGCTCATCCATGAATCGATGGCCCTTTCTTCAACCGAAGATAAAAACGGTTTTTCATGGTAGCGAAGATCCGGTACATCCATTATTTATAATGATAACATAAATATAATAGTTAATTAATTTTGTTTTGTGCCTTGATATATAAGATTAAAATAGATTGTCTGATCGATGCACCTTTGAAATATCACATATATTATAGTTTAGTATAGTAGGTTTCTTGCCTTTTCCAATTAATATTTTGAAGTTTTCCCTCATGAGGTATCGAATGAGTAAAGACATCCATTCGCATAATTATAGAGCATGGATGGCCTACAGTATTGCCAATTGGCCAACAATACTCAATTTTTTCACATCCAACATATATAGTTATCATTCTAATGAAAATAAGAGTGAAAGTTTAAGCAAAGTGATGGAAGCACACAAGAAGGTTTTGATTGTGATAATGTTGTTAGCCATTGCTAATATTATGTTTGCTAATGGTGTAACAATTTGTAACATGACAAGAGACGAGCGAAAGGCGTGCGAGCCTTATGTGAGTAACGATAAGAACTACACTCATGTAAATTATAAAGTTCCATCCCATGCTTGCTGTTCTGCTACTGCCAATGCTGATCTACAATGCTTCTGTGGTTATAGGGATTCAGGATTGCTTTCTTTATATGGTATTAATCCTAAACAAGCCTTGGAACTTCCTATTAAGTGTAAGATTGTGGACTCTTTCCATTGCAAGTGATTATGTATAATCGTGGAACTCGTGTATATGGAAGGGCTGCTAAATTGATAGTATAATTAATAAGTGATTTTGAATTCTTAAGATGTCTCTCTTCGACCACTTTAATTATTATTCTTTAGGGATGGTATTCATGTTTTCTTTTGATTTCACTGTGTTTGTTGTTATAGCTAATTAGATATGTTTTGCCTGTTGTTAAATATAAGGTTAAAGATGTTGTTGGTCCTCTTAAATATCTCTTATTTAAGTTTTAATCTCTTCAAAAGTTTTCTTTAAAGAACGATCTTTCTAAAAATTATAATTTAAATTTTTGGTCTTTTCTGTAACTTAGCAACGGTTTTTATAATTTAGCGACATAATTAACGAAGATTTTTTGACGACAGTTTTAGTAACAGTCTTAGCAGGGAGAACTAAAAGTTAAAATTAAAATATTTAAGAGAATCATTTTTTGAAGAAATTTTTAAGAGTGACTAAAAACTAAATATATAATATTTAAGAGGATTAAAAACATATTTAACCCTTAAATATATATTATGTGAGAGTACGAGGTGAATAATAATTTACTCGTAGTTACTTATACATATAATGCATGTACACATTTCTACTTCTACGATAAGAATTTCTATCCAAATCATTATATATATATATATATATATATATATATATATATATATATATATATATATATATATATATATATATATATATATATATATATATATATATATATATATATATATATATATATATATATATATATATATATATATATATATATATATATATATATATATATATATATATATATATATATATATATATATATATAATATTTTTTATGATGGATGATGACTATAAGTGAACGCCATATTTTATTCAAAAAAATAAATAAACCTACTCTCTCAGTTGTATTGAAAAATCGATGTAATATAGTTATAAGGGATCTTACTTCGAATCCCTGTATCCGCATGCAAAAAAAATTTCAACGATTTCTCACTTGACGTCTTTTCAGATTTCATGTTTTTCTTTGTTAATTAGTGATTCTAAAAATCTTTGTTATCAGTGGAAAAAAATAGGCAATAATAGAAAAAGGAGAATTTTTTTTTTGAAATAACAAGGTATTGAAAAAAATACATATATAACTATGTTTCAGAGAAAATTACACAAATAACCATACTTCAGAAATGCGAGACAAGATCAATCATCTCAAATGGCGCATGCATTTAATTTTTTAAAGGGGGCTTCAAATGAGATAGCACCTAGGTGCATGTGAAAAGCCCTAAGCCATCTCATATGGCACCTAAGTGTTATTTCCTTTTTTTTTTGGTAAAAGAATAAAAGACAACTTTTGTCGCAAATGAAACTTCGAGTTTTAATAATAATGAAACAATTACATAATGGAAATAAAAGTTACATAATATTTAGATGTCTCCCGGGACTCGATAACAACCAGAGGTTCTGCATCTGCCTCCTCGCTTAACTCGTGGTGCATTTCAACAATTTTCCTGTTACGGTTAGGTCGATGGCCTTGCGAAGTCAATGCGTTCAGGATCCATGAAATCCGTCAGATCAATATATCCAGAATATCCACTTTCAAAGAGTCGTTTACCAATGCCCTCAAAGTTTGGTCGTATTGGTGCAGGGTGGGGTTCTATGGGTGGTCGATAACACTGGTCGTTTGAATAAGGGGGCTAAAAAGGAAATGATTCTTGTGTAGTTTGGTACTATGAATGTTGGATGCTATGGTGATGTGACGGTTGATTATAAGTTGGGTTGGTTGAGGAATATTCTTCAGGTAGGTCATGGTCTGGGCAAAGGTGAGATGATGACGGGCTCACATCGGGATGGAAGACGTATGGTCATTTTTCCTGGTACTGTGATTGCGTGTGGGGGCATGTGTGTGTATTCATATTAGTCTTGGGTTTATGGTTGGGTGCAGGTGGATCTGTATCGTCGTTGTGTTTGGTGGGAGGTTGAGGTGTGTTGGGTTTGTAGTTGGGGTTGTTGTTGGGCGGTGCATGATTATTGGTAGTTTTGTTGGAGATTTGAGGACGATGCCCATCGTGTGTATGGGTCGATCAAATACCTCGAGTCAACCACAAACATTTCAGGGTTAGTAACAGATTTGTACCAATTGATATATTGATCTGTGTGTCGCATATGATAGATTGCGGGGTAAATAGGAAAATCTAACACATGTCGGTGACCCTCTTCCACATCTTACACCAATCGGACGCAAATTCTTTCCAATTGTTAACACCCACTGGGTGTCAACCCTAAGGAGATTTCAAGGTGTCAAACAACTCAGGGGAGACAGTATGTCTTGATGCATGCTGAATTGTATTTTGACACGGTCGCTGTGGTGCATGTCCATAATGTTGTACCATATGATTGCAATTTTTGCAGTCTAAACAGCTGCATCCTCAGGGTTGGGTTGATGTTCCAGGCCCAAATATGGCCTCCAAAGAAACTGCAGATAAAATTATATTATAATTATGATAACTTTAAAAATAAATAAATTAAAAGAAGAAAATTTTGGAGAAAATACATACATCATCTGGGTTGGTGTGATCCAATAGATTATAATATAGAGCGATATTTCACCTCAGATTTCTGCTATAATCAATGCTCCTTACACAAAATCTACCGCAACGAGAGAAATAATACATTATGTACAACTATTTATCATCAATCCATAAAAAGTAAATAGCGTTACAGACTTACTTGGTTGTGTAGGGGAACATAAATAGCATGTCACTGATGGGGCAAAGGGACTCCATTCTCCATCAAACCCATACTTGGAGCAAGAAAATGCATCCATAGAAAGTACAAGCGTTTTTTTTTTTGCATTCTTACATAATGAATTGTATAGATAGGCGAAAACCTAACTATACTTTTTTATTTTATCATAGTTCCTAAGAAAACTTAGATATATAAAATTGACACTATTACCTGTACTTTCGGGGAATAACATGCTTGCAAATAGTATCATAATATAATTTACGGCCTTAACTATTTTAGCTTTCTCGAACGAATTTTCATTCAACTGAAGAGAACCATAATGTTCTTTAAGATATGTTAGTAAAATACCTTGGCCCCTCGCATCTGTTCCATCAACCATATATTTCCCCAACATTTTCTAGCAAAGAGAATTAGGTGTTGAATGACCGGTCACCAATTCTACTAGTTTTCTATCACTTATTTGGCACGAATTCGTGAAATCGATAACATTTTGTTTCATCTTTTTATTATTTTTCAAGTTAATTTTACTTTCCGCATTTCCATTCTCGCATTGCTACTATTATTAGTTTATGCTATTTTATTGCATTTTATGCGTTTTGTGGTAGTTTTCTATGTTCTAAGATCTTGGGTAAAAGCCCCAAAGGAATTACCCGAGAAAATGGACATTTCAGAGATTTTCGAAGAGTCTTTAAAGAGTACATAGGCCCTGACACGGCCACCCGTGTCACCTGACACGAGCCTTTCCAGGAAAGCATTAAAAAACGAAGATTTGGAGGAAGTCAGAGGGGCTGACGCGGGTGCTCATGTCAGCTGACACGACCCGTGTCAGCAAGGCTGGAACTTAAGAGTTTTTGCACATACGATTAGTAGGCCAACACGGCCATCCGTGTTGTCTGACACGGCCCGTGTTGGCCGGAACGCTACAACTTCTAATTTTGTTGTATCTATATGTCAATTGACTCCAGAGGTTATTTTGGGTATTTGCTACCGGTGTTAAGTGATTTGTGGCTATTTAGGCTTGTTTTTGAGAAGATAAAAGGACTTTTGGACATTAGAAAAAATTCTACGATATAAATTGGAGCTTTCAAGGGAATTAGAGAAAGAAGATTTTTCAAGAGCAATCGTGATTGAAGATCAACGGAATCCAATTATCTTGTAATATCTAACTTTCTGATTGTAATTTCTTTGAATATTATGAATGGATAAACCCCCCAATGCTAGGGGGTGTCCCTATTTTGCGTTGTAATGACTTTGAATTATTGATTTTTTATCCAGTAGTTTCCTTTCAATTTAATCATTAAATTTTTCTAATGCTTTCCTAATCAACCAATTATGATTGATCTACAATTACCAATTAGGGCTAGACCGCCATTGTTAAGGTTTTTGATACGATTAAACTATATTAGATATCACCTAGGACTAGAGATACCATATAATACATGTGTAATCTTGATGATATTGAAGGCTTGGTAGCATCATAATTTTTTCAGGACTTAGATATTAGGATGATTGACCAAAGGTTTTCCCATTGAGGACTTGGGGGAAAAACAACCAAAAGATCCGGTAGTTAAAGGTTATGAACTTCTTGAAGAGATCAACATTCAGGGTCATTACAGGGCAAATCACACACTACCCATAAAATAGTACTCATACTAGTAAAAAAAGTCATAATTTACATTTTGCTTAATTTTTATAATCGTAAGGATAAACTTCAAACCAAACATAATGTTAAGTTTTGTTTAATTGAATCACGAATTAAACTCATTAATATATACAGTCCTCGAGATTGATATTCGAGGAATTTTCCCTAAATTACTGCAAGAAAAAATAGTAAACTTTCTATTTTTTCGATCAAGTTTTTGGCACCGTTGTCGGGGACCACCAAATTATAGGTTTTAATTGTAGTTCAATTAGAATTTTGTTTCTCTTCAACTAAAATTTTGTTTTCTGTTATATTTATATATTTTTTTATTACTGATTTGTTTCTAACCATTGTATGCAAGGAAAGCCCTCAGTTGAATTTCCTTTTGACGCAGAAATCGAAAGAACTTTTCACGCAAGGCACATACAAGCTCAATTGGATAGACTGGAATCAGAGGAAGAAGTTACCTCAGATCACTCAGGTTTAGAATCAGAATTTGAAACTATGGGTGAAAATCCACCACCACCAGAGAGACTTCTTGGGGACTATGGAGGAGCAAATGCTCCAACAGGTCGGTTGACTATTGTGAATCAACCAGTTACTAATGCAACCTTTCAGCTGCATCCTTGAACAATCTGACAGCTTGAGAACAGATCTTTCACCGAAAAGATCAATAAATATGCCAACAAACACTTACAGAGATTCCTCACCATGAGTACTACTTTGAAAATTGAGGGGACCTCTGAAGAAGCTAAGAAATTGAGAATGTTTCCATTCACGTTGTCTGAAGATGTTGAAGAGTGGTTTGACTCATTAGCGGCATGGAGTATTACTACTTGGGAATAGATGGATAAGACTTTTCTTGATGAATACTTTCCTGCTTCTATTTACATTCGCAAAAGATATGATATTATGAATTTTAAGTAGAAAGAATGAGAGTCACTAGGTGATGCTTACAAGAGGTTCAAGAGGTTATTGGTAGCTTATCCCACTCACAGTATTGATCAAACTGAGCAAATGCAGATGTTTGTGAATGGACTCTGAATGAAGATAAAGCAACTTATTGATATAGCAGTCGATGGCTCATCCAGCTTTACAATAGCTACTAGTGTAAAGAAGATTATTGAAGCCATTGTTGCGAATAAGCATCTGGAGTTATATGACAGGGTTTTGAGTAAACCAAAGGGGGTGATTGACCTAAAGTTAGAAGTTAATAAGAAGCCAAAAATTGAAGAGGCAATTGCTACAGAAGTGGAGAAAAAGCTGAAAGCAATGAACATGGATATTCAACAGGTAGCTTAGGTTTAACAGGTACAAAAGGTTGTCTGTGAAATTTGTAGTGGATCACACATTACTGTGTAATGTCTTGCAACTCCACAACAAAATGAGGAGATAAAATTTTTGAAGCAGACTAACCCATATTCTAACACCTATAATCCTAGATGGAAGAATCATCCTAACTTTTTCCTCAAAAGATCAACAAGAACAAGCTCCTCATAAGGAAGAGTGAGAGGTGGCTATTAAAAAGATGGCTTCCCACACCTCTCAATTTCAAGAAGATACAAGGATCAATCACATAAATACCACAGCTGGAATAAAAAATTTGGAAGTTCAAATGGGATAGATTTCAAAATAAGTAGCTCTGCAAGCACTAGGAAATCAAAAAAATCATTAGAATGTTAATGTTATCGCAACAAGGAGTCAGAAAGCTACTGAAGAAAAAGAAGATGAGGTAAGATTTGATGATAGTATTATAGAAGTAGATTTGAAAGTGACAGAGAACAAGAAAAAACAGGAAGAAGTGGTATCACCTGTGAAGCCAGCTGAAGAGAAGATTAAGCCAGTGATTAAGTTGCCGTATCCATCTCTAGTAAAGAAGGAAACAAAAGAGAAAGACTTTGATAAGTTTGTCAGATTATTCAAAAAGCTTGAGATCAACATACCGTTCTTTGAAGCACTCGAGAAAATTCCATTGTACCAGAAATTCAAGAACGAGATACTATCAAAAAAGAGACCAATAGAAGATGGACAGGTAGTCGTTAATGAGAAATTATATGCAATTACTCCCGAGAGGAAAATCCCTGTCAAGCATAAGGATCCGGGGTCAGTTGCAATACCCTGAACTATAAAGAACAAAGCATTCAAGACATTTCTAATTAGATTTAGGTTTATTTTTTATCAAAAAATTAATTAATTAAATTAGGTTATTTAATTTTAGGTAACTTAAATTATTTTGTAAATAAATTAAAAACAATTAGAACAATTAGGTTTTTTGTTTATAACTTAATTCTATTTTCGT
Source organism: Vicia faba (assembly GCA_948472305.1). NCBI lineage: Eukaryota > Viridiplantae > Streptophyta > Magnoliopsida > Fabales > Fabaceae > Vicia > Vicia faba. The sequence goes on from OX451741.1 coordinate 1,034,688,875, forward strand.
TCTCTTAAAAATAACCAAAAATATAAAAATAGGTCATGTAAATTATTTTCTTTAATTAATTTAGTTACTAATTAATTTTGTATTTAATTTAAAAACCTTGTTATTTTTCTTAAAAATAATTAAAAACAACGAAAATAATTTTTTTCTTTCGGTTAGGTTAGACTGGGTCAAAACCCTAAGTTTTCTCTCGTTCTTAACTCATCGCGCGCGCTTTATTATTTTATTTTTCCATATTAATGTAATTGCTTACAAGTTATAATAGATTAATTAGGATTTTTCTCTTTTTTCATTTATCGTTTTGACGGGTTTGTTTTTGGCTATGTAAATACCCGAAGCCTTGTAATAGCGTAGCTTATTTTCCGCACTTTAAATTCTGCAAAAATATTAACTATTAGATGTATGAATAATATGGATGCATGACAAGAATGTATGATTAACTTTAAAATAGTTATCAAACGCTAAATATGCAAAGATAATAAACTTGAAATTTAATCACTCGCACATGCGCACTCCTAGGGTACACTCCCACTTTGGTTGCCTTCGGTAAACGTTCATTAAGTATAGGATATTTTAGTGGTCGCTCTCTTGTATAAAACAAAGATCAAAGTCCCTTTCGGAAAAGTTTCCTCGGAATGGTTGCCTCGGAATTGTTGCCTCGAATAATTGATCTAAGACATTAGGGTTACTACTAAGACGTCCTAACATTGCTTTAGTGATCATATGTCCCTTTCGAATTGACCCTCAAAACTCCAACAACGATGCTACCTACTCACTAATAGTGGGATAGCATAGTCTAAAGGAAACAAACATAGAATAATTCTTTTTTTTCGAGCAGGTAGATTAGTTCTTTAGTATTTGCTCAATCCAAACAAACTTTTTCACACTTACACTCCTTTTCAAACAAAGTTTTCAAAAACACTTCGTAACACTCTTGAAGACAGAAGCAAGGGTTAAATCGAAGTCAAAACAAAAACTTTTCAAATCACACAAACACACAGAAGCAATTTTGAAAATGATGAGCAAGTACCTAAGAGCCCGTGGAAAACCACGGATATAAAGGATGCTAATACCTTCCCTTTCTATAATCTACCCCCCCCCCCCCCCCCCCCCGTACTCAAAATCTCGAAAAAAGGAATTTTTCTGTGCTTTTTTACTTTCCTGTTGGATAAAATAAAAGTCGGTGGTGAATCTTGCTTACCGCGACATTTTGCGAACACAAACGCAAAACGCAAACCCACATTTCAAAACAGTCCGGTTCTGCCACTGTATCACAGGGAATGTATGCATAAATTGATTGGGAAATAGAAAATGTTTTTATTAATGTGTTTTCCTGAGAATCGAAACTCCATGGCTACGTATCCACAAGGGAATCGGAAAACCGTAGTTCTTCTTAAAAATGTTTTATTTGTTGTGTGTTTTTTATGGATGATGTTAAATTTTCATTCTAACAGTTAACGTTTCCACTCGACCGTTGGAGACTACGCATAGTTGTTTTTTGTAGAATTGAGTTAACATATCATTTTTGAAAATGTTATAAAATGAAATACAACTCTAAGGCAAAATGATTTGGTTTTGGTTGGTGTTTTTGTTAGGAAGAAGGGTAACAAGTGGACCCTCATCGAAGGAGACACGCATCACCTTCACACCTTTAGTTTTGAAAAGGTTTTGAATATTTTTAAGTGTTTTTGTATTTTTGATTGATAAAAGATTTTAGTCTTAATGATTCAATGAAAAAGGAAGAGAGAAAAAAATTCTAATGGGTAGACTTAATCTTAATGTTGTCATACAAAGATTGATCCTATAGTTGAGATTGTGGGGAATCTAACCTAATGTTATCATGCTTGGATTGAAATCTTAATTTCTATATTGATTCAAGTTTCATAAAAGATTTAAGATGAACCAAGTAAGTTTAAGGGAACATGTTATTCACACAAGCAATGATCACACAAGTAGATGAGAATCAAAGAGTTTTATTTGGCAAAAGATTTGTGACAAAATAGTGAAATTTAAAAGCATGTTTTTGATGTTTTATGGTTTATGCTTTAAAGGAGTTTATGAAGGAAATATATTTAAAATATGAAACAAGCTCATAAAAACATGGATGAGTTGAATGTTTGAAAAAATATATGCATCACAACCAAGTGGAAAGTCATGGAATATAATGTAGGATTTTCAAACATATTTTATGATTATGAGTTTTAAACCAAAGTAATAACCCTAGAATAAACTCAAGATATCATGATATTCTTAATCAAGAGTCATGATGTTGATTAATAATAAATACCTATCATGGTATGATCAAGCTTTATGAGAAAAGTTAAGAAATCAATAAAAGATCGTGAAAAAGTCCTTAAGAAAAACCCCAAAAAGGATTAGTTTTGACTTAATTGGAAAATGATGAAATAAATAATACTTTTTTGATTTTTTTTGTAAATCATAAAATAGAGGGGATAAACTAAGAGTGTGCAAAGAATTAGCTTAAAACAAGTTAATTTTATTAGTGAAAAATGAAGTGAAAGTTAGTGAAAAATAAAGTTAGAAAATAAGTGATAAAAATTATGGAGGGGCTTGGATGGGTTTGAACCCACGCCCTCTTGGTTTTCAAACAAAAATTTAACCACTAAAACATGCGCTCAGTGGTGATAATCAACATAATTAATCAATTAAGTAATAAAGACATGTTTGAAAATGAAATTCACACCACATGTTCATCTTCTTCCCCGAGCCATCAACGACAATAACAACCATTGTTGAAATTCAAACTCCTTCATTTCTCAACCAATTTTAAAACTTTAAAGATCAAAGTTGCTTAAAATTCAACAAAGAATGAAATGGTACAACTTTTAGAAACAATTAATCAAAGATGAACACGAATTTCATCAACAAAATAATTGGTGCCCTAAATGTTCAGAGCATCGATTCTCTTCACACATCCAAAATTAATGCAAGACAACTACATGGTTAGCTTCATATACATCATAGATACATTTTTTTCACAGAGTATGCATTAATGATGTATGAATGATGAGTTCAAAGTTTGATTTTTTACCAAATTGGAGAAAGCCCAACGCATGCTTCAGTGCTTTCAGATGCAAACAAATGATATGTTAGCTTCCTTGGATCTTCCTGAGTGTATCCCAATTGGTAGAATGCCTTGAAACTTGTTGGAATTCTATGACTAAGTCAAGTTGCAGTGACGAAAAAATGGAGATGGGGAGTGATGGTTGAGTAATTACAGAAGTTGTGTTTGTGTTTGTGTTTGGATAACTTCTATATGATATGTATGTGGTGTGTGGATGATTAGCTTATAAGGAACTTGCAAGGGTTATGAGATTCAAAGATTTGGACTTCAAAGCTAAAAAAAACGCAATTATTCAGCCAATTATAATTTAAGAGAGTTTGAGGGTGTGTTGGAGTTGTTTATTGGTCTGCTTTCAAGTAAGAAATTATCTCTTATTTATAGAAAAACTTGAGGGTAAAGGCTGATCAAGTTTGAGCCTTAAGGTTTCGAGACTTGGTTGAAATGCAAGTGAGAACGCTACATGAAGATCATGGTTCCAATGCAAAATCTTCTTTGTTTTGAAAAACTTTTTTATTAGAAGCAACGGGGTATGGGCTCAAGAAGTTGACTTTTGTGATTAAAGCTTCTTTACTAGAATGGAAGTGTGTTCTTTATCCCTTAAATGGCAAGTTAATTTGGATAAAGCTTGAATAAACTGGATAATAGCCAAAAATAGAGTCTAATCTTATGATTATGAAGAGATTTAAGAGTTTAGATGCCTAAAAAGTATGATTGTATAGCATGGTTATGAGATTCGGTCTTGAGTTCTTCACAAAAATGAATTGTAATTCAAGATTGAAATGCCAACTTCATCTATTTGATTCTCCTTTCTCAAGTATTATAAAATTGTGCTCTTTGACATTTTGGAAAGTTTAGAACATGCTCTTAAAATTTCATGTTGACCACTTTGACTGATCAAATAGGAACTTGGTGAAAAAGTGGCCATAAAGTCAGTCACTTTTAAGTCATAACTTTATGGACTTATATCTCTTGATTTATGCACTTTTTGGAGATGAGCTCAGAATGACAAAGTTGTAGAATATATCATTATCTTCAATTTCATAATTGGAGCATGAAAAATGATTCCTTTATGAGGAAGTTATGGTCTTGCAAAGTATGGCATTTGAACATGAAATTTCACCATATTTCTGAAAATTCCAAATCCAAATTTGTAAATATTTTATTATTTCTCTTGATTCCTTTGATCAAATGACTCCTTTGACTTCATTTTCATGATCCTTGACTTGAGAAACCCATGGTTGACCAAAAAACCCAAAAAGTCAAAGTTTGACTTTGCAGTTGACTTTTCTTAGATGAACCCAAAATCTTCTACAATCAGTGGAATCCTGTAATTGTAAGGAAATTGAAATAAATTTAGCCCATGAAATGATGTTGTTTGATGATACTTTGAAGTTAACACCCTTGAATCTTAAACCAAAAAACCCTAATTTCTGATTTACAATGATGAATGCTAAAAAAACCCTAATTTCCTTCAGATCAACTGATGAACCAATAATGAAACCCTAACACTTGTGCTTTGGTAATAATGATCATGATGATGATCCAATACCTGAGAGATGAGCCTTTCCTATTCAAGAATTCTAATTATGATTCCATGCTTTTAAGATCCAATTATATGAATGGTTGTTATTTCCATGACCTAAAAATGATGTAAATGAAATACAAAGCCTAAGCCAGATAAAAGTAAAATTAAGAGGAAAAATTTTGGGGTGCAACAATTTCCCCTATTTAATAATCTTAAACCTGAATGTGAGATTGGATCTCGCCTTTTGAACATTCATGGTATAAGGAGATTAAATACTAAAAGAAACGTAAAATTTTCACTCTAGGAATTAATAATGATGCATGATAATATCCAAGTGAACTGAACTCCAATGAAAGGATTCAGTGGGGTAACAAGTTTGAGAATGGTGCCAATCAAACGCCAATTGATATGGACTTATGGATCAAAAAGGGTATGTTAGATGCCAACTGATATGGAATTACAAAGCAGACAAATGCCAACTAACATGGACTTATAGAGCAAAGATAACAGACATAAACTTAATGGTCTTACAGAACAAAGATTACCAATAGAGACTTGGATTTAAAGGGGTAATTAGACTCTACTAAGGATAGAAGTCACCACAGGCTCTACTAGGGAAAGAAACTCAATATTGTTGGAGAATAAGTTCTTTTTCTGGTAAAAGGTCTATGGAGAATCAACGATAAGGTTACTGGGATAGTGTTAACCTGGTGATTTGAGAGATGGTTATTAGTAGGGTTACTAGAGTAGTATCAATCTCGTGGTTGTAAAGTAGACATCAGTATGATTACCAACATCGGTGGGGTCACCGGGAGATAAACAAAATAGTAGTTATTGATGTTAGTGAGGTCACCGAGAGAAAAAAACAACTTGGTAGCTGATATCGGTAGGGTTACCAGAAGGCTTCAATCAGGTGATTGGGCAAGAAAGGATATCAAGGTTGCTGACATCGATAAGGTTACCAGAAAACAAATGAGGTAGTGAGGTTTCTAACGTCGGTGGGGTCACCGGGAGATAATAAAAGCGATCTGGAAAATAGTAAGGCTACCGATAATAGTTGCGTTACCAAAATATAACTCTGTTTAAAAAATAAATAACCAGTAGGGTTACTAGCATCGGTAGGGTTATCAGGAAAAAGATATGAAAGTAAGGTTACTAGGTGTGATCGGTGGATCTGGAACTGACTGTTTAACGTTGGTTCACGAAATGTCGCGGAAGCAAGAGTCGCCACCATCTTTTATTTTCTCCAACATGGACAGGACAAAAGCACAGCAAAATTCCTTATGAGATAGTTTCTCGCTTCGGGAGGTAGATTTATAGAAAGGGAAGGTGTTAGCACCCTTTCTATCCATGGTTATCCATGGGCTCTTAGATACTTTCTCATTTGTGTTTTCAAAATGTTTGTTTTGCTTTTCAAAGTGTGAGTGGGTTTGAAAAAGTTTCGTTTAAAGATTTCAGATCGACTCTTGTATCAGTCCTCAAGAGTGTTTGAAAAATTGTTTTGAAAGCTTTTTGAAAGGTGTCAGTGTGAAAAGAGTTTTGATTGTTTTTGAATAGAGCAAGTATCTATGAGTCATCTACCTACCCTAAGGAATTAGGCTGTGTAAATGTCCTTAAGGTAGTGCCATCCCACCATTGAGAGGTAGGTAGCACCACCGTTGGAGGTGTTCGGGTCAATTCGTTTTTAGGGACAGTGTGGTCACCAGAGAAACAGTAGGACACCTTAGAAGCTACCCCTATGCCATAGATCATGGACATAAGGACTTACTAAAACGTCCTATACTCGACGACCACGTTTCGAGGGCAAGGCAACAGTGAGGCGTACCCTAAGAGTGGTGTGTGAATTTGTGTATTATTTTCAGTTTAACCATTATCTTTGATCATGTTACGGTGAGCTACGCTTTATTTTTAATTAGGCCATTCATTCTTTCATGCAAGGTTTAGCAGTTAAGAGTGCGGAAATTTAAATGCGGAAAGTAAAATCCTACGCTATTACAAGGCGCGGGTCTATACATCGCCAAATTAACAAAGACCCGTTTTTAATAAAAATGTGGAAGATAAATAAATTCCTAATTACTATTACAAGGCTTGAGCAATTACATAATATTCACAATAAAATAAAATAAATGCGCGAAAGAATCAAAGTTGAATGTTCGAGGGCGTTGGACCCTTTTGAAATTAAATGAAATTAAAAAGCTAATTAATTATTTAATAAAAGAAAAGAAGTGTTTTTTAGGTTTTTTGGTTTTTTGCGCAGCTTTTTGTGTCCATTAGTATTAGGTTAACTTGTGCATAAGTAAGTGAATAGAATTAGGTCAAGAAAACCAGCCCAAAGTCCATCCATTTATGATTTTGATATTTGATTTCGAATCATATAAAATCCAATCTTTTTCAATCTTTTTGCCATGAAACTCTTGCCAATTGTGGAAGATTTTGTCTCTTGAGAAGGTACACGAAATATTTAGCTCATAATGGAAGGATTTGCTGCACAAAAAAGATTTAAAACCATTGTTTAGTATTTTTCTCATAATTAAATTTAATTAAATGAATTAATAAGATTAAAAATTCAATTAATTAATTAAAAATAAGAAAATAACTCCCTTTTAGCTTAATGGGTCGTGCATAGCCTTTGGGTAATGATTCATGGAAGAAATTGAGGCCCATTAGCAATTTTGAGGCATTTGAAGCAAAGTTGACTTTTCAAAATTCCCAAAAATTTCCCAACTTCCACAAGGCATATCTTGCTCAATTTTGAAGATATGATCATGTTCTTGGACATTTTGGAAAGTTCTTGAAGTCCTATAACCAATGACTTTGGTCCCATGTCATTTTGATTTACCAATCGCAAGTTATGGTCTTTGACTTAGAGTGCCTTTTTGTTGACTTTTGAAAATGACCTATAATGTTGAAATTGATAACTTTTTGTGAGAGCATTTCTTGGACTTGAAGTGTGAAGATGAATTGTAGGAAATGTCATTCTATTCAAAATGAGCTTTGGATGGGATTTTTCTGATAAACCATGAAGGAGTTATGCCCTGGTCAATTTGCAGTTGACTTTTTCAGCTGTCCAAAAATAGAAACTTTTGCATCTTGAGACTTTTTGAGCCATGCTTTGAGAATCATGATCAAGAATTGATCAAATGATGTTTGTGGCTTCAAAATAAGATGTTGACCAAAAATTTTGACTTTTGACTGTCAAATGACCATTTTGCCCCTGCAGTTGACTATGAAGCAATTAGGTTTTTTGACTGTGCAATTTGATGCTGTGAGTCTTGAAACTTGGCATATGAATTCTTGACAATATATGTGGGCATGTGGGACTTGATTGGACCCTTGAAAACCTCAATTTCTTTGCAAGAACCAAAACCCTAATTTTGATTGTGTTATGAGGTAATTGGACTGTGCAACCTTTGAGGGAGTTTGAACCATGATCTTGGAAAATCTTGAAGAATATGGGAGGGCAAATTTTGGGGTACAACAGTTTCCCCTGTTCAATCTTCTTAGACCTGAGGATGGAGATTGGCTGGCGTGCCTTTCATAATCTGAAGGTGGAAGATGATTGAACAATAGAGTACCCAGAAATTTGCACTCACATAGTTGAGTATCAGCAGTGTGATGCAGGGAATGGGCTTATAGATGCCATTTGGAGACTGTAGGTATGTGGAGATGGGCTTATAGATGCCATCTAAGTGTCGATCGCGTAAGAGATTCCTTAGCGAGAAACTTGCGTACCTGAGAAAGAAAAATAATTACCTGGCCTGTTACAGGAGTTGATCTCCAAACTCTTTATGTAGATGCGCCCTGGCTGGATACAGGTATCGAATCTTTAAACTCTTCAGACGTTCCCTGGCGAGATACAAGAATCGAGCCCGGAGAATACAGTCGTCAACAAATACACCCTGGCAAGATACAGGAATCGGATCTTCGAACTCTTCAGACGTGCCCTGGAAAGATATAGGAATCAAGTCTGGTAATGTTAGTCGTCAACAGATACACCCTGGCGAGATACAGGAATCGGATCTTCGAACTCTTCAGACGTGCCCTGGAAAGATACAGGAATCGAGTCTGGTAATGTTGGTCGTCAACAGATACACCCTGGCGAGATACAGGAATCGGATCTTGGAACCCTTCAGACGTGCCCTGGCAAGATACAGGAATCGAGTCTGGTAATGTTAGTCGTCAACAGATACACCCTGGCAAGATACAGGAATCGGATCCTCAAACTCTTCAGACGTGCCCTGGCAAGATACAGGAATTGAGTCTGGTAATGTTAGTCGTCAACAGATACACCCTGGCGAGATACAGGAATCGGATCTTCGGACTCTTCAGACGTGCCCTGGCGAGATACAGGAATCGAGTCTGGTAATGTTGGTCGTTAACAGATACACCCTGGCGAGATACAGGAATCAGATCTTCGAACCCTTCAGACGTGCCCTGGCGAGATACAGGAATCGAGTCTGGTAATGTTGGTCGTCAACAGATACACCCTGGCGAGATACAGGAATTGGATCTTCGAACCCTTCAGACGTGCCCTAGCGAGATACAGGAATCGAGTCTGGTAATGTTGGTTGTCAATAGATACACCCTGGCGAGATACAGGAATCGGATCTTCGAACCCTTCAGACGTGCCCTGGCGAGATACAGGAATCGAGTCTGGAATTAGTCGTCAACAGATACAGCCTGGCAAGATACAGGAATCGGATCTTTAGTTGCGACCGTTGATAGCAATTATCTTTGTATTAACCTTCGTCCTGAAAAGACAAAACGTTAGTTGTATGCGATGTCATGATGTAGACATGCGAGGTGTTCTCAGAATAAATGAGATTGTATGTTCATGATGCGTATGTGTATGCTATAATGTATGAAGATGTGACGTTTATGAATGTATGTTTTTGTCTAGGAAAGTAAATCCTTGACGAGTGCCGGGAAGTTAAATCCTGGGCTGACATTGAATAGAGCTTCATTGTTTCCGCTGGGGATGATAGTAGTTGCAAGAATACCGGTAGGAGACGATGACTCCGTTGGGTAATAATCTTGGCGAAGAGAATACTCTGCGGGGAATGCTCTGTGGGGAAAGAGGCACTTTGATGAGGTGTTGATGATAACTCCGCGGGGGATACCATTGATAAGTTTTGTTGGAAGTGCTGATGAACTCCGCTGGGGATAGGAAGACTTCACCGGGGACGATCTTTCCTTGGTTTTCAGCTGAGGATAACCCAGTTATATCCTGGTGGGGAAATAACCTTCTGAATAAAGCCGGGAGACGCGTTCGTGTTCTGCAGGTGACAAGCTTCCAGAATCTACTGGGGATAAGCTTCCTGCTGGGGTGATGGATTGAACTCTCCTGGGGAAATTTCTGGACTGGACTCTCCTGGGGAAAATTTTTGAGATGCACTGGGGAAGTGGCTCCACTGAATGTCTGGTAAACCGCCGGGGAACAATCTTAGATCAAGACTGCCAGGGATTCTTGTTAAGAATGTTTGTATACTGCGCTGAGGAATGTTGAGATCTGCTGGAGGATACCCAATTTCCTTGAGGCTGACAGGATAACTCTGCTTGGGGAGTGTATGGCTGACTTGCTGGCTCACTCTGGGAATTTAATGACATCTTGGTTACATTCTCAACTGAATTTACCTTGGTACCTTGGTGGACAGAGCAATTAGATCGCTTAGACAACTCATTATTGCCCCTGTTTCTAATGTTACCTGTAATTAATCCTTTGTTTCGTATGCAAATATTTATGAGTTAGCAGTTAGTGTCAAATGCATATATCACAAATTGAACATTGGACGTTCTTCGCAAACAAAACAGAAAAAGGAAAAAACCATGGGCAATTTGTCTGAAAAGTGAATTGTATTGATTTTTGAATTGCCTGTAAATAGGCGTTTATGTACAAGAGGCTGACGTCCTAATAAGAGAACGCCGCCGAACAACAGAGTTTATACAATTTTGTAAAAAGGGAAGCCAAAACAGCTGTGTGAAAAGAACAATCCCACTGGGTTTCAACTCTGCTATCGCCTTTATATCTTCGAGCGTCTCATCACTTTGCTGCTCAATTGACGATGAAGCTGATTGATCGATGCCGTTTGAACTTGATAGTTGATACCAGATTCTGGATGCAAAGTGATCCAATGAGACATAGTATTACGCTTTAATCCCTAACTTTTTCCTGGACCGCCCTTTCGGATTTTCAGTCCACTGGGATATATTTTTTGCCCAAGCCGCCTTTTCAGGTTTTCGACTTGCCGAGTGTACAGATTTTTTCATTTCATCCCTCATTTTTGCCCGAACCCTTTTGGTTCGCCGGGAAGCCCTTATTTTTGCCTAGGTATGTCAACCTAGCGGGTCTTTTATCATGCGTAATATCTTTTTACTATGTCTGCATTGGCGGGGTGAGGAAGGTCGTCACCATCCATGGTAGTTAGAATCATGGCTCCTCCTGAGAACACATGTTTAACCACAAATGGACCTTCGTACGTGGGGGTCCATTTGCCCCTGGGATCACTCTGAGGAAGGATGATGCGTTTGATTACCAGGTCCCCAACTTGATACTCTTGTGGTCTGACCTTCTTGTTAAATGCCCTGATCATCCGTTTTTGGTACGTTTGACCATGACAGATAGCAGCGAGTCTCTTTTCATCAATCAGGTTTAATTGGTCAAGTCGGGTCTGGATCCAGTCATCTTCGCTCAGGTCTGCATCCTTCATTATCCAGAGAGAGGGTATCTGCACTTCGATCGGTAAGACTGCCTCCATGTCGTAGACCAAGGAAAAACGAGTTGCCCCAGTTGACGTTCTTGCTGAGGTACGGTACCCATGAAGAGCGAACGGTAACATCTCATGCCAATCTTTATAAGTCACTGTCATCTTCTGCACAATCTTCTTGATATTCTTATTTTCTGCTTCTACAGCCCCATTCATCTTCGACCGGTAGGGAGAAGAGTTGTGGTGTTGTATCTTGAATTGCTCGCAGAGCTCAGTGATCATCTTGTTATTGAGATTGGTACTGTTGTCCGTAATGATCCTTTCCGGGACGCCATATCGACAGATCAGATTATGCCAAATGAACCGTGCCACGACGTTCTTGGTTACAGTGGCATAGGAAGCTGCTTCGACCCACTTTGTGAAGTAGTCAATCGCCACCAGGATGAAGCGATGCCCGTTGGATGCCGTAGGTTTAATCTCGCCGATCATATCAATGCCCAACATTGCAAAAGGCCAAGGTGCCGTCAAGACATTCAGAGGAACTGGAGGAACGTGCACCTTATCTGCATATATCTGGCATTTATGACATGTCCGAGAGTGTTCGTAACAGTCGGCTTCCATTGTGGACCAGAAATATCCTGCCTGAAGGATTTTCTTTGCCATAGTGTGTCCACTGGAATGTGTTCCGAATGTGCCTTCATGTAGCTCTGCCATGATTCTTTCTGCTTCAGTCTTATCTACACAACGCAGTAAGGTCGAATCATGGTTTCGCTTGTACAGAATGTCGTTGCTAAGGAAGAACTTCGCTGCGAACCTTCTCCGAAACTTTTTGTCATTGACGGATGCACCTTCAGGATACTCTTGAGCTTCCAAATACCTCTTTACCTCATAGTACCAGGGTTTTTCAGTCACTGTTTCAGCCTCAAGATCACAACAGTATGCAGGTTCGTCCAGTTTCCAGATGATGATCCGGGGAGCCTCATTGTCCCATTTGACTTTGAACATGGAAGACATCGTAGCCAACGCGTCCGCAAACTTATTCTCCTCTCTTGGGAAATGTTCAAAAGTGATCTCTGAAATGGGGGATCAACGTCAACAAACATTCCCTGTAAGGAATAAGATTCGGATGTTTCGTATCCCACTCGCCTTTGATCTGATTGATCACGAGAGCGGAATCTCCGAAGACACTCAGAAACTTGATCCTTAAGTCAATCGCAGCTTGAAGACCAATGATGCATGCCTCATACTCCGCCATGTTGTTAGTGCAGTTGAAACATAGTCGGGCAGTAAGTGGAGTATGAGTGCCTTGAGGGGATATGATCACAACACCGATACCGTTACCCAAAGCGTTGGAGGCTCCGTCAAAGTGCATAAACCATCGGGATCCTTCCTCAGGTCCTTCATCCGGTCTAGGTACTTCACAATTAGTCACTATCATGATGCTCTCGTCAGGAAATTCAAAGTTCATTGACTGATAGTCGTCCACTGCCTGGTGTGCCAAGTGGTCTGCCAATACACTTCCTTTGATAGCTTTCTGATTCGTGTACTGGATGTCGTATTCTGTCAAGATCATTTGCCATCTTGCTATTCTCCCAGACAGAGCAGGCTTTTCGAATATGTACTTTATTGGATCCATATTTGAAATCAACAAGGTAGTGTGAGTCAGCATATACTGTCTCAGCCGGCGAGCAGCCCATACCAAAGCGCAGCAAGTTTTCTCGAGCAGTGAGTATCGGGTCTCACAGTCGGTAAACTTTTTGCTAAGGTAATAAATGGCGTGCTCTTTTCGGCCAGACTCGTCATGCTGCCCCAGCACACACCCCATTGAGCTGTCAAGTACTGTCAGGTATAGTATCAGAGGTCTCCCTTCAACCGGTGGCATAAGGATGGGTGGTTCTTGGAGATACTCTTTGATTCTGTCAAAAGCCGCCTGACATTCATCATTCCAACGTACTACCTGATCTTTCTTCATCAGCTTGAAGATTGGTTCACAGGTAGCAGTTAGGTGCAAGATGAATCGGGCAATATAATTCAGACGTCCTAGAAAGCCTCTGACTTCTTTCTCTGTCTTAGGAACTGGCATCTCTTGTATGGCTTTAACCTTGGCAGGGTCCACTTGAATACCCTTGTCACTTACAACGAAGCCTAGCAACTTTCCAGATCTCACCCCAAAGGTGCACTTGTTTGGGTTCAACCTCAGCTTGTACAACTTCAGGCGGTCAAACAGCTTCTGTAGATGGTCAAGGTGTTCCTCCTCAGTTTGGGACCTTGCAATCATGTCGTCGACATACACTTCAATCTCATGATGGATCATGTCATGAAATAAAGCAACCATGCCACGTTGGTAGGTTGCCCCAGCATTTTTCAACCCGAATGGCATGACCTTGTAGCAGAAGGTTCCCCACTGAGTAACAAAGGTAGTCTTCTCCATGTCTTCAAGAGCCATCTTGATCTGATTATAACCTGAAAAACCATCCATGAAGGAGAACACCTTATGCTGAGCAGTATTGTCAACCAGAACGTCAATGTGAGGTAGGGGGAAGTCATCCTTAGGGCTTTCCCTGTTCAGATCCCTGTAATCGACACACATTCTGACCTTACCATCTTTCTTTGGCACCGGCACCACGTTGGCAAACCACTGAGGGTAAGAAGTCACTGCTAGAAACCCGGCATCGAATTGCTTCATAACCTCAGCTTTGATCTTCTGAGACATCTCTGGATGCATACGGCGGACCTTTTGCTTAACCGGAGGGCAGTCTTCCTTGGTAGGCAAATGATGGACCACAATGTCGGTATCCAACCCAGGCATGTCTTCGTAGGACCAGGAAAATATCTCCACATAATCATGCAACATTTGAATCAAACGTTGTTTCACGCTGAGCTCCAGATTGGCACCAATCTTAACTTCCTTTCTGTCTGTCTCAGTACTCAGATTTACCGTTTCCACTGGCTCTTCATGTGGCTGAATGGCCCTCTCTTCCTGGAGTAACAATCTTGCAAGCTCACCAGGCACTTCGCAATCATCTTCACCTTCGTCTTCGGCTAAGTTGATTAGATTTTCGAAGTCATAACTAGCAGTAGCAGAGTCGTTACCAGCGAGATCCAGAGTGGATTGAAACCTGTATGGGTGAGTGTGTGTAAATATAGCTGTTTTGCAATATAAAGAAAGAAAGAAAGAAAGGGAGCACAAGATTTGGAATGCGAAAAACGTCCAATGTCTTTATTCATGATATATGGAAATGACAAGTAATAAGCCCTCACAAATGAAGCCACGGTGCCCCGGGTAAGATGTCGGGCCATAAAGTTTCAGTATATTGTTTATTACAAATAACAAAAACAAAGGAATTCATTACCGCGTAACAAAAGTAACATGTATGTTGTCTTTTGCAGTCCAATTGCTGGGTCCACTGTCGGCCGTCGGGTAAATCCAGCTGTCGAACTCAGATTCTTCCACTTCGTCATCATCCCTGATAGCATTCACTCCATGGTCAGGCAGGGGAGCTGTCACTACATTGGGTTTCTCAGGTGCCTCAAATTGTACATCCTTAGCATCGATAAGGTCTTGAACCTTATTCCTTAGGGCCCAACAATCATCAGTGGAATGCCCTGGGCTATCGGAGTGATAAGCACAGCGGGCATTTGGATTATACTTCGGAGAGGTAGTATTCACAACCTTCGGAGCCTCTCTGACGGTCACCAAGTTGGTTGATAGCAGCTGTGGCAAGATCTGTGACAAGGTCATACTCAGCCGAGTGAATTCTCTTATGGGTCTCTCACCCCTTGGTTGGTTAGGTTGCCGAGGAGCGGCAGCAGGCTTAGCAATTACCACCGCGTTGACAGCTTGGCGGCGTTCTGGTTTGTCTTGCCTCCTAGGCCCATACACAGCACTGGCCTCCTTTTTGAAAGGCTTCTTCTCAGCACTTGAGGACGCACCCTTCTGAATTTTACCTGATTTCATACCAACCTCTATCCTTTCCCCAGTCAGAATGAGGTCTGTGAACCCTGCAGATGAATTACCAATGAGATGATTGAAGAACGGCCCGGATAGGGTCCCCAAGAACATATCCACTAGCTCACAGTATGTTAATGGTGGCTGCACCCTGCCAGCCAGATCCCTCCACTTCTGCGCATACTCTTTAAAACCTTCTCCCGATCCTAGCGACATACCCTGGAGTTGGGTACGTGTAGGAGCGAGGTCGGCATTATATTGATACTGCTTGTAAAAA